>JARWLC010000004.1:27343234-27988948 GCA_033318265.1 Phyllotis vaccarum | reverse complement strand
ATTTTATCAACTTGGGTTGTTATCTCTTGGAAGTTCTTTGTTTTTTGTTTTTTATGTTTTTTTTTTCCTAATGAGAGACAAAGGGAGTAGATCCAGATTGGGTCTGTGAGTGGTGGTGGTTGGGGAGATGGGTGGTGGTGGGAAGGACTAGAGGGAGAAGAAACTATAATCAGGGTGTACTTTGTGAGAAAAGAATCTATTTTTAATAAAATGGAAAATTTAAGGGATGAGATGCTCACAAGAAAGACACGAGCATTTCTATCTTCTTTAAGACATGTGTGCTTGCACCCTCCACAATGGAATAATACAGAATGATTCTGTATATAAAAACAGTTGCTTTAATTTCTCTCAATGGAAGGAAGCAATATCCTGTGGGCTGCTCAGGGATAGGTAGTTAGGGATCAAAGAATTAAAGCTAACTAGGTAGATAAAAAGTTTAAATATAGAATGAGAGAAAGGTGTTTTATTGGAAGGCTTCTCCAGTCTACATTTCTGCACTACAATAAGAAGAAGATGGGGAAATTAGGGTTAGTCATATTTATTCAAACACTCAATTCTCCCCCTCCTACCTTTCCCTCCCTTTCCTTTCTTTGTGAAAACTTACTGGCAGTCTGCTCAGAGAATTGTTCTTGTAATACAGAAGGAAATGCTGCTCTTAGGAATAATTGGTCATTACTTTTCTCTGAGCTATTTTCCATTTTCTAATTTTTCTGCAAGTGAGATTATGTACATCACATATTGAACTAGATCCATAAATATAGTCTTACATATATTAAAACAGTGTTTCTGTAAAATAAATATGTAACGAAATCCAACAACTCTTTCCTTGCAAAATGTATTATTAGAACTTAAATATATATAAATATTTTATATAATAGTATATATTCTTATTGCCTAAAATGTAGGTTGAAACTCTGCCCATTTATCTGAGGATACACACACACACACACACACACACACACACACACACACACACACACACACACACATATATATACATACATACATATATATATGATTGATTTTTAATGTCAGATCTATTTTTTATGTTTTATATTTATTTCATAAGGGTAGAAAAATTCATCATCTCAATATTTAATACACCAGGAAGAAAAAAAGTTACTTCTTACTACTTCCACAAATTAATGAATAGCACTGTAGTGTATTTACTATGTACATACACATGTGTTACAAAATTGTAGTACACTACAAAATAGTTTTAGGAATTAATTTTAATTTTTCACAGAATAAGTGATGAGAACCTTTCCATGACAGTATACATATTTCTACCATTTTTTACTCATGATTGTCTGGTGTTAGTTATATTAATGGAGTTACATGGATTTTAATTATGTGTCTTAGTGTTTGTCTAAGTGAATATAATCTACCTGTATAGAAAATTTCCTATACCCTTAAACATAACATGCAAACAAAATAATTAGTACTGAGCTAAATAGAATGTATCAAATAATGGCAATTTATTATTATTACTATGGAATTATTGTACTAATACTGTCATTAGTGGATAATTTGCTATTTTCATTTTTTTTCTATAACAAGACTTATTACATTAGTATACTCACACATTAGTATACTCAGTAAACCCTTTTATGAAATATTACAAGGTGAACCAAAAAAAAAAAAAAACCAGGACTGAGAGGTGTATCTATTTTAAGTGTTGCTAATATAAATAATAATAAAAAATTTTATATTTTATAATAATATAAAAAATATAAATACTTTTTTCTGAAAATCTTTACAGTGTCACTCTTTTTATTTTTTAAATTTATTTCTCTCTTTTAATTTTTTTATTTAAAATGTTTTTCCCGTACCTACCATTGCTTTCACTCCCTACTCTCCTCCCAGTCCTCCCTCAGCCCCTCCCCCCATTCCCCAGGGTGGGCAAGGACTTCCAAGATGAGTCAGTTCCTCTGGCATATATAGTTGAGGTTGGGTGAGAAAAGTTTTCCCTGGCTCGGAGAAGCCCATTCATGCACCAGGAATAAACTCTGGTCCAACTACAAGAGGCTCCATTAACTGCTCATGTCTTTTGGTTGTCATCTCCATTTGGAGGGGGAGCTCCTTTCCATGAAGGTTCCTCAACTATTATTTCAGAGTCAGTGAGTTCCTAATATTCAGCCATCTCTGTAGGTCTCCTCCTCATGATCCTGATCCCTTTGCTCATATAACCTCTCCTCTCTCTCTCTCTTTCTTTAGCTGGAGCAGAAGCTCAACAGTGTTTAAGCTGTGGATCTCTGCTTCTGCCTCCATTGGTTGCTGGATGAAGGTTCTATAATGGTAATTAGGGTGGTCACTCTTGTGATTATAGGGGGAGTCCTGTTTAGGCATCTTCTCTCTATTGCTGGAAGTTCTAGCTGGGGTCATCTTGTGAGTTCTTGGGTGTTTCCTTAGCAACAGGTATCTCACTAACCCCCACAATGGCTCCCTCTATCAAGATATCCATTTCTTTGTTCTCCCTCTGTGTTGCTCCTCTAACTGAACCATCTCATTTTCTCATGATTTCTTCCCACCCTATCCTTGCTTCCTCCCTCATTGTGATCCCAATTTACTCAGGAGATCTTCTCTACTTCCCCTTCAAGGGGATCCATGGATGTCTCTCTTAAGTTCCTCCTGTTACCTAGCTGCTGGGGGTTGTGATCCATACCACCCTGAATATGCCTGATATTATCCAGTAGGCACTCATACCAGAATAGGGCTCTGCTTGCTGTCTCCCTTCTGAGAAAGCAGGATAAAAAGAAAGGATTATAGTGGCCTCTTGAGGAATGGACAACAGGCTCCTTTTCAGATGCAGGTGACCAACTCAAGACATCCACTGGAAGCCTGAAACCATGGATAGGTATATAGTTTTGATTCCTATGCACACATCTATAATAAAGTTTTATTAAAAAAATTTGTGCAGGGTGATAGATGTGGATCTATTTGCATTCTTCTACATACAAACTACTATCCAATTATGCCAAAACTATTTGTTGAAGATACTATATCTTTTTTTCATTGAATATTTTTTGGCTTTTTGTCAAAAATCAGGTGTTAATAGGTGTGTGGGCTAAGGTTGAGGTCTTCGATATTCCATTGATCCACAAGTCTGTTTTTATGCAAGTATCAGGTTGTTTTTATTACTGTAGCTCTATAGTGTAGCTTGAAGTCAGGGATGGTGATGCCTTCTGAAGTTCTTTTATTGAGCACAGAAAAATTACAAATGGCTAAAAGGCACTTAAAAAAATTGCTCGACATCTTTAGCCATCAGAGAAATGCAAATTAAAACAACTTTGAGATACTACCTTACACCTGTCAGAGTAGCAAGGTGTAAAAACACAGATGACAGCTTATGCTGAAGAGGATGCAGAGCAAGGGGAACACTCCCCCATTGTTGGTGGGAGTGTAAACTTGTACAGCCATTTTGGAAAGCAGTATGGTGGTTCCTCAGAAAACTGGGAATCAATCTTTCCAATGATCCAGCAATACCACTATTAGGCATATACCCAAAGGATGCACATTCTTACCCCAAAGGCATTAGCTTGACTATGTTCATAGCAGAATAATTGATAATAGCAAGAATCTGGAAACAACCTAGATGCCCCTCAACTGAAGAATGGATTAGCAAATTGTGGTACATCTACTCAATAGTAAAAAAAAATAAAAAAAATAAAAAATAAAAAAAATTTAAATCCTAAAATTTGCAGGCAAATGGATGGATTTGGAGAATATCCTCCTGAGTGAGGTATTACAAGCCCAGAAAGATAGGCATGGGATGTACTCACCTATAAGTGGATTTTAGACAAAAAGCAAAGAATGCCCAAGCTGCAAACCACAACCTCTGAACAGCTTGGGCTCAGAAGGAACTTAAGAATGTCTATCCAGGGATACCTCTAGGAAGAGAAAATAGAGATCTCCTTAGCAAATTGGGATCATAATGGGCAGTGACCAAGGAGAGGTGGGAACAAACGTTGAGAGAAGGAGATGGTTGAGTGAGAGGAACAACAAAGAGGGAGAAAAGAGAGATGGATATCTTGATAGAGGAAGCCAATGCGGGGTTGGAAAGAGACAAGGTGCTGGAAAAACCTCCAAGAACTCACAGGATGTCCCTGACTAGGTCTCCAACCAATAGTGGAGGGGTTGCCTAAACAAGACTTCCTCTATAATCAATGAAGGACCACCCTAAGTGTCATTACAGAACCCACATCCAGCAATGAATAGAGGCAGAAGCAGAGATCCATAGCTAAGCACCAGGTTGAGCTCCAGGTCCAGCTAAAGAGAGAGAGAGGAGAGTCTATATGAACAAAGGGAGAGGGATTATGAGGAGGAGTCCCACAGAGAGGGCTGGCTGGAGCTCTGGGAAGCTCACTGAATCAAAAACTGCCACTGGGGAGCCATCAGGAAAAGGAACTAAACCCTCTAAGGTAGATGATTTGCATGGGCAGAATGTGGAACCTTATGATGAACTGGTACTTTGTGGCCCATTCCCTACAGAGGAACCCCTAACCCAGCCCTAATATTGGGATGAGGGGATCGGACCTACCTCAAATGGATACACTAGACTGAACTAACCCACCTTGGGACTCCTTGCCTTTCTTAAGAAAAGGATGGCGGGATGAGATGGGGGAGGCTGAGGGAGGACTGGTTGGGATTGGAGGAGGGAAGGGAGTGGGATATGTGGGAAAAATAAAATATAAAAAAAGCAAAAGGTCACACTGGTAAAAATATTGCCATGAGATTTGAATGAAATAGAATAGCTATAATAGTAGACTATAATAAAAGTTATGTAAATGTGTTTTTAAAAGAAGACCTATTACTCCATCTTGTATACCCTTCTTGTGATGGTATAAAATGATACAACACCTACATAATAAGATTCAGGAGGAAAATAACACATATTTATTATGACATATTGCCAGGCTACTACTGACTTTTGATATTACTTGTGTTAGAATAAGGATCATCAATCTATGATGATGCCAGTTTATCTTGTTCAATTAAAACATATAAGGATGGCTACTGCATTGTGTACCAGAAGGCAGAAAACAGAAGCTGGTCCTATGAGATCATGCTAGGGGGTTCTAAGCATTTATAAGACTTGCTGATTTGTGGGAAGACCTCACAGACCTTAGAATAGATGTTATATACACAGGTTATAGTTTATTACAATGAAAGGTCATACATTACAGTCAGCAAAAAGAAAGGGTATAAAAGTAAATGCCAGAAAAAATGTGGCAAATCTATGTACTTCCTGACCATAAACTCGTGGTGTTATTGATGACAATATATGCATAATTATGCCAGCCAAGGAAGCTTTTCTGATCTACACCACCCAAGGTTGCTTCAGGGAATCAGTTATATAGATATGCAGAGCTTCCATGACTGACAGTGTCTACTCAGATTCCTTCTCTTTCTTTATAATTCATGGTCACCCCCTCCCAAGTCTCTTGTCTCTCTGTCTCTTATCTTCTCTCCTCTCCCTTCCTCCTCCTCTCTCTCTTGTTTTCTCTCTCCCCTCTTCCCCTCTTTCTCCTTCCGTGTGTGTGTGTGTGTGTGTGTGTGTGTGTGTGTGTGTGTGTGTGTGTGTGTGTGTGTGTATGTGCACCACAGTACATCTGTAGAGATCAGAGTACATTTTGGGGGAGTTGACACTCTCTTTCTACCATGTGAGTACCAAGGATCAGATTCAGGTCCTATCACTGGCCTGACAATGGCTTTTACCATAAATTATAGTCAGGATTTTCTCATACTAGGATAGCATGGCCTAAGACTGTAGGGATACCAAAAATACTGATCAAGAAGAATATCTCAAGGGTTCAGAGGTTCTCAGGAGCTGACCAAGGGCTCTTGAAGATAGGCTATCTTTAAACTTTACAAGCTTTGTAGTAACTCAAGCTTGCTGAGTTTTACACCTTATTTTTTCACAAGAAAGAGAAATTATAGAGGTAAAGACAAGGTGTAGGAATGCATAAAGCATAATGAGTTAAAAATGAAAATTAATATGTTTACAGAGATGTCAAAAAAGGAAGATTAGGTAGGCAAGTGAACAGAGCCATCAAAAAAGTATTAAATAAATATGAGCATATGTTTAAAAAAGATGAATTTGGTAGCTGGTTTAATGATGAACTGAGGAGGCACCTGGATTATAGGAAATGTGATAACTAGCCAGGAGATAGGATGTCTTGAAACAATATAACCATAAAAATGGAAAACATATCCATGGTAAGACTTCAAAAGTTAAAATAGGTGATGGCAAGAAAAGGTGAAAAGAGCTTTGAAAGTTTAGGACTGCGTGTTAAAGCTGTTGTAGACAGAAGCAGACATGCCAGACCAGACTACAGGTACATTCATATATTCAATAACTGCTTATTAAGGAGACTGAACACCAAACATCTTGGGAGTGTGGCCCATGAGCCATATGTAGTCCATGACTTGGAAACACTTGCTGACAAAGCTTCCCCTACCACCAAGAGTGGTAAAGTGTAATAGAGGGTTTTAAAATCTTAATTTTAAACAAGACCCCGATATATTATAAATGCTCAAACTTGTGATTTCTGGCCTCTCTGGGTCCCAGAAAATCATCTACACTGGAGATTTTTAAAATATATCTCAAATTATAAAACTAGGAAGGAAAAATTGGCAGAAACATCTCTCCTGTAGGCAATTCTAAGTGGCACTTTCTCCCACATGTGTGTTTCATGTGCTTCAGGGTGAAGCTACTCTACATTTTCCTAGGGTACAAAATGATGTAACTAGGCCTTAATGTCAGGGAAGGATGAACACACTCTGCAGGTCTGAGTGGTATATTCCCTATGATCATGGACATCAAAATCCCTTCATCATGAGTAACGATGTCTTAGTATGGAAAATGCTATGGATGCTGTCAAAATTACGACACATATTCTGAAACAAAAGCACATTAATGAGGTGCCTTTATAAGTAGGATATAGATCATCACCTTGTTTAAATTTAGGCGAAGCTTTAGACCACAAAATGTTTGTGGTTGAATTTTTAAAAATGAAGTTTTAGAGAAGTCAGACCTCACCATAGATGCTTGTTAACTGAATGGCTAAGTACGTTCCTCTCTCGCTGCTGTACCCATTGAGACACCCTTTTCTTCCCTTTCATAAATGAGTCTGTTCCTCCCCTGGTTACCATCAGAGAAGACTGCATATCCCAGAATATGCCGCCTTGTTTATTTAATATAATTTTAATTCATTAAATTTTAGCATTCCCCTGAAAATCTGGCAAATACTCAGATACATGCTATCACCATTAAACATATTAAAAGAACATTCAATCAGGAAATTAGTTAACTCTTCTATAAATAAATTATGTTTCAGATGCTGTATGTAAAATATAATAATTCTGTGAGCAAATCAAATTATACATAATATTTTAATGTTCTGTTAGATGGAGTTGAATCAAATGGAAAAAAAAAAAAAGCACAAGCTTTACAGTCAGACAGAGCTCAGCTTGATTTATGGCTCCGGATTCAGGGAAGTTATTTAGGCTTTCTGAATTCATTATTAGATTCTCATCCATTATCATTGTTTCTAAATGGAGCTTTATTGGCATTTGAGGCATGATAATTTTTTGTTGTATGAGGCAGTTCTCAGAATTTCAGGACAGTTTTTTTTACTGCTATATGTAGTATACTTCTCACTACTAAATACTGGTACATGCCCCGCTTCCAGCATTCCCACAGCAAAATGCCCCTATAATTTTGAATATCTGCAGGAGGTGGTGACACTGCTAGCTGACAAGAACACTGGATAGATTATAACAATGCCTCTGCCAGTGGGGAAGTTCAAATTAGAACATTTTTCCTGGCAGTTTTGAATAAACAAAGAGGTAGTTAAGAGAACGTGTTGAGGTCATGCAGACCTGGGCTCCATCCCAGCTCTGTCAATAGTGTCTCTGTGCTAGTAAATTGCTCCATCTAAGTCTTAGTATCTCAAGTCTAAAATCTTGATAGGAGTAATATTGGCTCAGAGAATTGTTCTAAGATTCTGTGAAGTTATGAGTGCCAAATCCTAAGCATGAATCCTCAGGCAGAGTTAGCATCCAGTCACACAGGCACAGTTGCTACCATTAGGATTATTGAAGCCAGATGTCTGGGGCTATGGAAATAAGATGCCCCTAATCAGCAATTCTCAAATGATATAAAAACAGGAACGGCTCAAATAAAATGCAAAGATAGTTGCCAGCTATTGCTATCCTAAAATAATGGACTATCATATTTGTTCCAAAGACTGTGGGAGAGGAGGCAATGGTAAGATGAGACTAACTAGTTTTAGACTTAGTCTTATCAATGGAATAGGAAGGGGCATCTGTAAGGTTGACAGGGAAGGCTTAGACATACAGGAGAGTTATCACTGGCCTTCCGCTACAGCTTCTGCAAGCATAAAGCTGTGTTTTCCTATGTGTACTGTGATCTTCATCTGCTGTCCACTTTATAAGTATCCCACTCAGAGGCCTACGACCTGTGCAGCTGGTTCAGTGTTATCACACTTAAGAGAAAAGTGACTGGAAAGTAAGAACTCTAGTTAAAAAAAAAAAGGAAGATGATTCCTCTTGGACGTTAGGCAGTCCTCTGCACAGACTTTATTCCTGAGACTAACTCATTATGGATTTAGTGGCCAGGCATCCGAGAGCACTTCTATGGCCACTTTTCATTTTACTGAAGCACCTTTTCAGTGATTTTTTAAAATCAATCAGTTCTTTCTTGTCTTCTGCATTCTATAAGGGACACTAAAAATAGCTCACCAGTTCAGACTCACCATGCTGAATTTTTAGTTGCTAATCATACCTTCTTCTGTCAAGAACGTCAATACTCTTAGCCTCAAGATAGCCCTCTTATGAACTTCCAAAATTCCTTTTATTATAACGCTCAAGAAATCACGGGAGAACCATAACTGCTGGGTTCTAAACTGGACCCTTTCCTCTTACTATTCACTTACTCAATTGTTTTCATTATCCCTAAAATAATTAAAAACTATGGATTTAGAAAAATGGTAGCACTGGGTACAGGAGTAACACTATATCATATAAGTCATTAAAAATTAAGTGGGAATTAAGTTTAAAAATGACAGCATATCCAGACATGGAGGTTCATGTTAATAATTCCCAACACAGGGGAGGCTGAGGGGTCAGAATCATAAATGCAATGTTAGATAATAAATTAATCAAATAAATCAACAATCAAATGAACGTTTGGTGTTCTACTAAACCAGTACAACATGGCGCTGCTTTTTGTAGATGCACCACAATTGAGTGTTTTACAATTCTGACTCCATTTACTGTAGGTTCACAAGACAGTCCTTGAGTCTTGTAGCTAAGTTTACGACAAAGTATGTTTGTTATAAAATATTCACTGACCTCCTGCAGAACTGTTATTCTGTAAATTGTGTAGAATTTACTTCAGTTACTTTAGTTTATTTAATTAAAAATCTTCAAATCAAATAATATCTAAATTTTGTTAAAGATAAGAAAATATATATTTAGATGTCACGGCAACATCAAATTGCCAAAACCTTTTCTAAGCACTCATTCTCAGACTCCTGGCATCACAGACTGCTAACAGAGAGACATGGGTCACAGGTATTGAAGACCAGTCCCCTAATGAACTGTGCACTGTCCTTACCCTCAGTGGACTGTTTAACACCAGGAAGGGAACAATAAAGGACACAAATAAGGCCTTTTCTTTCCCTAATATGGGGACATGACCTACTGGGAAGCAGAATCCCTTTGTCTTGAGGACTATTCATCAAAGCTACTGTCTAAATAAACAATCTTAAAATATTTCAAAGTAGAATTCAGCATAAAATAAACTACCTCATTAAATTATTCAAAACACATTTTCAATATAGAAATATGTCCCTATAAATATAGGTATTTAGCAATTATGAAGTAGTCAAATTCTATCATTTATCTATTACTTAAAACCTAGATGACCTGTTTTGAACACAAAGGCTCCCCACCTCGTGTTTCTATTTATTCTTTATGTTTCGTTCTTCAACCATATGTAATGCCAAGCAAGCAACTCTTTACTCAGATCTTAATTTATATGTTCAAAAGGGTTGACATCTTAGTCACAATTCTCGTGCTCCAAGGGAGAACTATCACTAAGACTGTTTATCTTAAAGAGGGGAATCACTATCATACATTTGAAGAATGTCTTCATATGAACTGTTGAATTTGCATTTATAACACGTAGAGGCAAGTAGTTGTTACAAATTGTGAGTCTGGGCTGAATTCTAAGGATTCTTCTGATTCTCATAAGCAAATGTTAAAAAACCTTATCTTAGCTCAGGTGATTGCAGTTATACCTTTCATGGGTAAAGTCAACTTATTCATTAAAAATGCAGTGTATTCTGCACAGATATAGTCAGAATTCTAAGTGGTACTTACTTGTGCTGATGCCTTTGAGCCATGCCGACAGCCTGCTCAAGTTCGTATTTCCATTTCATCTTATTCATCGGAAGAATTTACATTTTAATGTGTAATTTTGACCTACATGAATGCTCTATTGAAAAATTAAAAAGCAGTCTCAGGCCTAAAAACATTAAGAGGCAATATGGAAAGAGCCAAATCAGGGAATTATAGAAGAGACATTTTGTGTGTGTGCTAATTTACTGAAGTTTGAGCTTACATGTCTGATTTTTATGAGAGCAATCAATTTTCTTTTATTAATTTTATCACAGTAATCTATTTTATTAATTTCAAAAATATAAAATACAATTATAGAACATTAAAAAAATCCCTGGCGATAGGCTTTGGAAGCACATAGCTTTGCTCTACCTCCAGTCTGCTCTCTTTGCTTTCTGTGTATGTTTGAAGATGTGATTTCTTAGCTTCCTGATCTACTACCAGCTGTGATGCCTTCCCAGCCATTACTGACATGCCATCTGGAACCCCAAACCTAAATTAAGCTGTCTTTGGTCATGGTCTTTCATCACAACAGAATAGTAACTAATACAGAGCACAGGAAAAAGGGGCTTCCTCTGTGACCTCAAGTTATGCTCTGCATGGCTGGCCTCCCTCCATTTCTCTGCAGCAGCATTCACTGCCTAGCACACTCATCTGTGCTTGTCATGCTCTTCGCTCATTTTTCATATGCTGGCAATTAGTACGCTGAGTAGCTGACAGGAGGATCTTAATAAATTCCCATTGAATGAGTAAATTAATGAATAAACTGTTCACACTAAACATGCTGTGTTCATTCCTGTACAACACATTTGTCATGAACTCCATTACATTCCACTTTAAGAATACTGGGGTTACAGTTGCAGGCAGCCATCCCCACTAACACCCCTGGCAGGCCATGCAATCTACAAGTCCTACCCCCTTCCCCAAACCCACCCATCATGCTGCAATCTCAGTGGCTCCCTGAGGCACACAATCTGTCATTTCCTATTGAATCAAGAGGTGAGTGTTCCTCTTCCCAGCCCAGCCAGGGAGCCCAGTCTCTGGGACCTAGATAGGGGGAGCACAATCCAAGTTCCCATCCCCAACCATTGCTGCCCCAGTTGCAGGCCAGCAGGGAAGACTTCTGTGGGCAAGCATCCACAGTAACACCCCATTGGACCCTGCAATTTGCAACTCCACCCTTCCCCTAAACCCACACATCACCCTGCTACCTCAGCAGCCCCCTGAGACACAAAATCTGCCAGCTTCTAATGAACAAGGGCAGCTCCCTGAGATACAGAATCCTCCAGCTCCAGTTGGACCAAGACCTCGGATTCGGCCACAAGAGGCTCCCTGAGAAACAGACACAGCCAGAGACAACTGGACCAAGAACAAGCCCCTAAAACACAAACATTGCTTGTACCAATTGGAGGAAGAGATGGGTAGGCGTCATTCAAGGATACGAACAACAGCATAAAGAGCTATATGGCACTATCAGAACCCAGCGGTTCTACAATAGCAAGACCAAAACATCACAGTGTAGAAGCTAGGAGAGGCAACTGTCGATTGGCATGGGCAGTATGTGGAGCCCTAAGGGGTGGGATCAGACTGCGTTCCTGTGCATGGGCTGGCAGCTCGGAGCCCATTCCCTGCAGAGGAACACCTAACCCAACCTTATCATTAGGATGAGGAAATTGGACTTGCCTGGAGTGGATGTGCCACGCTGAGCTGACCCACCTTGGGACTTCTTGCCCTTTTGGGGGAGCGGACAGAAATATGGGGAGGGGTGAGACTGAAGGCTGACTGAGAGAGATTGGGAGGAGGAAAGGGTGGGGGAGCAGGGGAATCCATGGATAAAAAACACTTTCTTTTATATAAAAAAATAAAGTAAAAGAATAAAAATACCTTTAAAATACTTTATGAAGACGGTAGAGAAAATTAAATTTTACTTAAAGAAATTGAAGAAAGAACAAACAAAAAAATCAGAAGAAATCAATAAATCCCTTAAAGTACACCAAGAAAAAGCAATCAAACAGATGAAGAAAACAGTTCAAGACTTATAAATTAAAAGGAAGTACTAAAGAAGACACAAACCCAGGGGATGCTGGAAATGAAAAACCCGAGTAAGCAAACAGAAACTACAGGTGTAAGCATAACTGACAGAATGCTAGAGATGGAAGAGAGAATCTCTGGTATGGATGATACAAGAGAGAACGTAGACTCGTTAGTCAAAGAAAACACTAATGCTAAAGAGTCATAATACAAAACACCCAAGAAATCTGAAACACCACGAAAAGATGAAACTTAAGAATAACAGAAATAGAAGAAAGAGAAAAATACCAGCTCAAGGGCACAGAAAATATATTCAACAAAATCAGAGAAGAAAAATTTTCCACCTTAAATAAAGAAAAATGAAGATACAAGAAGTTTACAGAACACTAAATAGACTACCACCCCCAACTTCCCTTGCTACACAATAATCAAAACACAAAAAATACAGAATAAAGAAAGAATATTGAGGGTTTCAAAGAAACAAAGGCCAAATAACTTATAAAGGCAGATCCATCAGAATAAACCTGATTTCTCAATGGAGAATCTGGAAGGCAGAGGTCCTGGAGAGACACTAAAAGATCATGGAAGCTAGCCCAGATTACTATATCCAGCAAAATTCTCAGTCATGGAGTAAGCAAGATATTCTATGACAAAATAAGATTTAAACAATACTGATCCACAAATCTAGCCCTACAGAAAGTGCTAGAAGGAAAACTCCAACCTAAGGAAAATAGATGCACCCATGATAACATAGGCAATAGATAATTCCACAGCAGGAAATCCTAAAGATGGGAAACACACACACTCTACCACCAAAAATAACAGGAATTAACAATCACTGGTCATTAATAACCCTGAATATCAATAGACACAATTCCCCTACAAAAAGACACAGGTTAACAGAATGAATATAAAAACAAGATCTACCCTTCTGCTGCATACAAGAAGCTTACCTCAATTGCAAAGACAGACACTACCTCAGAATAAAGAGTTGGGAAAAGACTTTGCAATCAAATGGACTTTAGAAGCAAGTTGGTGTAGCTATCCTAATATCTAACAAAATAGACTTCAAATTAAAATCAATCAAAAGAGATCAGGAATGATATTACATATTCGAAGGAAAAATCTATCAAGATGAAGTCTCAGTTCTGAACACTTATGCCCCAAATACAAGGGCACACATATATGTAAAAGAAACATTACTAATGCTTAAATCACACATCAAAACCTACACATTGTGGGAGATCTCAAGCCCCCTCCCCCTTATCCATAATGAGCAGGTTTGCCAAACAGAAACTTACCAGAGAAATAAGGGATCTAACAGATGTTATAACTCAAATGGACTTAATAGGTATATACAGAATTTTCCACAAAAAGAATATACCTGTTTCTCAGCACCCAATGAAATCTTCTCTAAGATGGACCATGTACTTGGTCATAATAAAGAGTACTAATACATACAAAAATTGTAATAACCCCTTGTATCCTATTGGACTACAATGGTCCAAAGTTAGAGTTAAGCAACAACACAAATTACAGAAAGCTTACAAAATCATGGAAACTGAACAGCTCTCAACTGAACCACCTCTGGGTCAAGAAAGAAGCAAAGAAATAAAGACTTCCTAGAATTTAATGAAAATGAATCCATAACATACCCAAACTTATGGGGCACAATGAAAGCAGTGTTAAAAGGAAAGTTCATAGCATTAAGTGCCTACATAAAGAATTTAGAGAAATCTCACACAAGGAACTTAACAGCATAACTAAAAGCTCTAGAATAAAAAGAAGCAAACTCACCCAGAAAAAGTAGATGGAAGAAAATAATTAAATTCATGGCTGAAATAAATTTGAAACAAAGATAATACAAAGAATCAATGAAACAAAGAGTTGACTCTGAGAGAAAGTCAACAAGCTAGACAAACCCTTATCCAAACTAATAAAAAGTCAGGGAGAGAATATCCAAATTAACAAGAAATAAAAGGGGGCATAACAACAGACACCTAAAAAAACCCAGAGAATCATCAGGTCATTCTCCAAAAACCTTTAGTACACACAATTTAAAAATCCAAATTAAATGGACAATTTTCTGGATAGGTAACCTTTACTAAAATTAAATCAAGACCAGATTAACAACTTAAATAAACCTATACCTCTAAGGAAATAGAAGCAATTATTAAAAATGTCCCAACAAAACAAAAACAAAAACAAACCCCAGGGCTAGACAGTTTAAGCACAGAATTCTATCATAATTTCAAAAAAGAAACTAATACCAATACTCCTCAAATTGATCCACACAATATAAACTGAAGGAACATGGTCGAATGCTTTTTATAAGTTACAGTCATCCTGATCCCCCAACCACACAAAGATACAACAAAGAAAGAGAATTACAGGCCAATCTCCCTCATGAACACTGATGCAAAAATAAACAATAAAATACTGGCAAATTGAATTCAAGAACACATTAAAAAAATCATCCAGCATGATCAAGTAGGGTTCATCCCAGAGATTCAGCGATGGTTCAACATACTAAAATCTGTCAGTGTCATCCACCATATAAACAAAGTGAAAAAATAAAAAACAACACCATCATCTGAAAAAGCCTTTGACATGATCCAACACTTGTTTTGGAGACATCAGGGATATAAGTAACATACTTAAACATAATAAAGGCAATATGCAGCAAGCCAACAGCTAACATGAAGCTAAATGGAGAAAAATTCAAAGCGACCCCACTAAAATCAGGAAGACAAGGCTGTCTACTCTCTCCATATATATTCAATATATCACTTGATGTCATAACTAAAGCAATAAGACAACAAATGGATATCAAGGGGATACAAATTGTAAAGGAAGAAGTCAAAGTTTAGCTATTTGCAGATGATACTATAGTATACATAAGTGACCTTCAAAAATTCTACTAGGAAATTCCTACAGCTGATAAACATTTTCAGCAATGTGGCAGAATACAAGATTAACTCAAAAAAATTATTAGCCCTCTTATATACAAATAATTATTGAGCTGAAAAAGAAATTAGGGAAACACCACCTTTTACAATAGCCACAAATAACAAAATATCTTGTAGTAACATTAACCAAACAAGTGAAAAACATGTATGGTAAGAACTTTCATCTTTGAAGAAAGAAATTGAAGAAGATATCAGAAAATGGAAAGCTCTCCCATGATCTTGGATATGTAGGATCAACATAGTAAAAATGAAATCTTACCAAAAGCAATCTACAGATTCAATGTAATCCCCATCAAAATCCCAACACAATTCTTCACAGACCTCAAAAGGCCAATTCTCAACTTCATATGAAATAAAACCAAAGAACTCAGCATAGCCAAGACAATTTGAACAATAAAGGAACTTTGGAAGTCATTGCCAACCCTGACTTTAAGTTCTGCTATAGAACTATAGTATTAGAAACAGCTTGATGTTGGCATAAAAGTAGACATGTGGACCAATGGAAAAAATTGAAGTCCCTGACATTAATCCACACAACTATGAACATTTGATTTTTGACAAAGAATTCAAAAATATACAATGAAATAAAGAAAGCATCTTCAACAAATGGTGCTGGCAGAAGTGGATGATGTCATGTAGAAGAATGTACATAGATCAATATCTGTCACCATGCACAAGACTCAAGTCCAAGTGGATCAAAGACCACAATATAAACCCAGTTACACTGAACCTGACAGAAGAGAAAGTGGGAAATGGCTTTATCAGCATTGGTACAAAAGACTGCTTTCTAAATATAATACCAGTAGCACTGAGAGTAACAATTAATAAATGTTGCCTCTTGCAACTGAGAAGCTTCTATAAGGCAAAGAATACAGTCACTATGGCAAAACAGCAGCCTACAGAATGGGAAAAAATCTTCACTAAACCTACTACTGACTTCACTAATCCTACTAGAGTCAGAGGGCTGTTCTCTAAACTATATAAAGAACTTAAAAAACTAGACATCAAAACACCAAATAATCCCATTAAAAATGGAGTACATATATAAACAGAGGATTTCCAACAGAAGAATCTCAAATGGCTAAAAGACACTGAAAGAATTTCTCAACATCCTTAACCATCAGAGAAATGCAAAACAAAAGAACTCTGAGACACCATCTTACAGCTGCCAGAATGGCTAAGATAAAAAACACGGATGACAGCCTGTGCTGGAGAGGATGTGGAGTAAGGGGAGCCCTCCTCCATTGCTGGTGGGAATGTAAAATTGTTCAGTCACTCTGGAAATAATTATGGTGGTTTGTCAGAAAACAGAGAATCAATCTACCTCATTATCCAGCAATAACACTCTTGGGCATATATCCAAAGAATGCACATCGATACCACAAGGACATTTGCTCAATTATGCTCAAAGCACCATTATTTGTAATGACCAAAACCTGCAAACAACCTAGATGCCCCTCAACTGAGGAATGAAAAAAAAAGGTACATTTACACAATGGAGTATTATGAAGCCTAAAAAAAATGATACCTTAAAATTTGCAGGCAAATAGATGGCACTAGAAAAAATTATCCTGAGTTGAGGAAACCCAGAACCAGAAAGACAAACATGGTATCTACTCACTCATAAGTGGATATTAGACACAAGGCAAAGAAGCATAACCAGGGAACAACCCAAAACCCCAGAGAAACTAGACAAAAAGGAGGACCCTAAGAGAGACAGTCATGGATACCATTGGGAAGGGGAAATAGATAAGATCTCCTGAGTAAATTTGGAGGGGAGGTAAGGGAAGGTTGGAAAAGAATATGAGAAAATGGGATGGTAGAGTTGGGTAGAGTTACAGAGGGAGAGCAACAAAATAGATACCTTGAAAGAGGAAGCTATTTTGTGTTTAGGGAGAAGCCTGGTGCTAGGGAAACTATAGGAATCCACAAGCATGACCTCGCTGAGACTCCAAGCAATAATGGAATGGGTACCTGAACTGGCCTTCCCCTACAATCAGATTGATCACCATCCTAATTATCATCACAGAACCTTCCTCCAGTAACTGATGAAAGCAATTGCAGAGATCCACAGCTAAGCACTAGGCTGAGCTTCTAGTCCAATAGAAGAGAGAGAGAAGGATTTAATGGGTAAAGGGGTCAATATCATGATTAGGAAATCCACAGAGACAGCTGACCTGAGTTATTGGAAGCTCACTGACTCTGGACTGACAACTGAGGAATCTGCATGGGACTAAACTAGGTCCTCTAAATGTGGATGACTGTTGCTTGGCTTGGACTGTTTGTGGGGCCTCTGTCAGTGGGAACAAGGCTTATCCTAGTTCAAGAAATGGCTTTTTGGAACCCATTACGTACAGAAGAAGATCTTTCTCAGGTGTAATACAGGGAGGAGCTTGGGACTGCCTCAACTTGATATGCTGGACTTTGTTGACTCCCCCGGGGAAGTCTTACCCCCTCTAAGGAGTGCATAGGTCTTGGGATTCAGTGGGAAAAGAAGAGGGAAGGGAACTGTGGTTGGTATGTAAAATAAAAAACTAATAAATAAATAATTTATAACATTAAAAGGAAAAAGAGAATACTGAGGTTACTTGTTCAAACTGGTTCAAATTGCGTTCTTCCCCTTGTGACTTTATACAGCCTGAACTATATGACTTTATACAGCTGCTGTATCTGTATAAGTGTGTGTATCTAGCTACCATTTATTCATTCATCTTGTCTATCAAGCCACATGAGAAAGCAAGTGTGAACTCGAGTCAGGTCAAAAATTAGTTTCTATTCTTGTAAAGTGACGACCACAGCAGCTATTTCACAGACTTGTGAGTTTCAAGTGAGCATGTATTAAGTGTTTAACATGTCTCTGGCTACACTTACTTATCATTTGTGTTTTTTATGCATTTGATACCCTTTCCTTCCTTTGCCCTATCATTGTATCTAGAACCATGTTAAGCATATATCACGTTCAACTTCTTTTGTTGGTTTTAATTATACAAGAAGAATAACTCAACGGTCTGGTTTAGAAGAAAATGCTCATTTATTTGTTTTTCACTATTTTTCTGCAAAGAATGCCTATAATTTTAAAAAACCAAATTAACTCTGGCAGCTCAGGTGTTACAAAGCATCTGTGTGTTCCTACCTAATGCTCCAAGTAGGACGTGTTCTAACTATCTAGTTCACACACGAGGAAAATGTTTGTGCATGGAATGTATGTAGGGCACATAGATTATGGCATGCATGTGGAGGTCAGAGGGCAACTTTGCGGAGTCCATTACCTTCTGCCTTTATATCATTTGCAGAGGTTCAGGATGAACTCAAATAGCAAGGCTTCCATAGCAAGAACAATTAATGGCTGATCTATCCTGGAGCCTGTCATTTGTTTTCCTAATGACAGCCATTCTGACTGACTAAAATGGAATCTCCAAGCAGTTCTAATTTGTAGTTCTCTAATGGCTATGGATAGTGAATGCTTTTTAAAATATTCATTGACCATTTGTATTTCTTCTTGTGAGAACTGTCAGGTCATTAACCCACCTATTGAGAGGCAACTTTTTTATTTTTTAATTCTAGTCCTTATGTATTCTAGATATTAGCTCTCTGAAGTGTAGCTGGCACACTACACTTCAGAATCTTCCATTCTGCAGGTTGTCTGTTCTCTTTGTTAACAGTGCCCTGTGCTGTGTAGGAGCTTTCTAATGCCGTGTAATCTCATTTGTCAATTTTTGAGTTATAGTTTTTCTTGACAATTCGGGTTTCATTATCTTTGTTTGTTGCTGGTAGTTCATAATACTTCCTTCCAGAAAAATCAATAACTTCATATCTCATATTAAGGGAAAATACCCATTATTTTTTTCACTGTGCAAGTAATTCTACTCTAAATTAATTTATGTAAAAATCCTACAAATTGATAATAAAATTAATCTTATTTTTTTTCAGATCACAGAAACTTTATATAATGGTAGTAAAAACTTGTAAAGTAACCAATTTTAAAAAGTAATTTTCAAGTGAATATGATTTGAAAAATTATGCTACAATGTATCTTTTGTTTGCTTATTGTATCTCCAGTAACATTTATATAATTTAGGGTACATTTCTGAAGAATAGTGATGTGCCTTGTCATGACATAATATTTCAGATATACCTCCTCTATGATAAGATAAGTAAATTAAACAAACTTTTATAAAAAGTTATAAATTAAGGTTGAGGGATGAATAAAAGTTCATGACAGTTTAAGCATGAACTTATGTGGTGGGATTTAGGTGTCACCTGATAAGGTCTGAAGACATTTATCCAGGGTCCTGGACTTCTGAAGGGGGAGTGGCCAACCCCATTCAAGTTTCCCAAGCTCTATATCCAAAACAATTAACAACAACAACAACAACAAAAAAAAACTAGCTAAGATGACTCAGCCTTAAAAACTGCTCCACTAAAGACTTATACAAAATCCTACATTCTTCTTTAGACTCCTATAAGATTGCTAATGTCCCCATTCAACAAAAAATAGCCTAAAAAAACACCCACATTCCCAAAACATAAATTATAGATATTCGTTTTTATTTACATTACTTAGAAACTGTTCTAGATAAAAAAATATTAAGTTTAAAGTTCTTTTTATTTTATTTTAACACAAAGATATGTAAGGAGATTATGTTGTTCCACTGTAAATAATTGTCCCTGCCTATCAGTTTAATAAAAAGCGCTGATTGGCCAAAGCAGACAGGAAGTGTGGGCGGGGTCACAAGACTAAAAAGATTCTAAAAGCAGAAAAAACAAAACAAAATGCCAAAAAAGCCAAAAAAAACCCCAAAAGACAACTGTACTACTCTTCAAAAAATACCAAGCCACATAACTAAACAAAACAAAAATCATAAATTAATTTTAAGATTAAAAGTTAATAAATTATATGCCAAAGCCTTAGGCCAATCAACCCAAAACTATTATAAACATCTATATATCTCTACATATCTATAAGTCTACAGATATAAACCTTAAAACTAAGCCCAAAAGTCCAAGCCAAAAACCTCCTACTACAAGCTTGTCTTAATCTTAAGAACTAACACATCAATTTGATAATGTAGCCAACTTTGAAAGAAAATTGTTACTGTTATTTTAAATTCTTCTCGGAAAAGATAGGCTTCTCTCTTGAGAAATGCAGTTCAAATATTCTCTGGATGTTCACTGAGAAAACCCAGGAACAGATTTACAGAGCATCACTTGATATTTAAATGTGCATGTTTGTACTTTGCAGCTCTCACCAGTTCTCATCTGTCCATGGTAATACAGGACATTGAGTGGGGACAGGAAAAATATAGAATCCCTAGGTATGACACTGAATTTAGTTTCTCAGAAAGGCCTTGAGTAACACAGAAAAACAGAATCAAGTTCAGATCAGCTCTTCCCTACACTTCTATGAACCACAGAATATGATCCTGAGCATTGGAAGTGCCCGAGACAAAAGGAGCAGAGAAAGAGCAGACTGCTAGGCTAACACAGAGAGCAGCTAATGAGCCCATGAATAATTCATTTGTAATGATTCTAAATTTTCTATAAAGTGTGTTTTTATTTATAAGTCAAAAGCAAACAGAACACCCTAAAGAGTACATAACTAACCCCCCCCCCCCCGATGAATTGCTGAACAGAGACTGTAAAGAAGAAAAGCATAGCAAAATTTAAAAATGGTTATTGGATGAATATATTTCTATTTATGACATTTTTATTTGATCAACTGTGTTTTGCAATTTCATTGTTTGTATCTCAGATATTTTATCAGAAATATCCCTCAATATTTTATATTACTTGATGATGTGGGAATGCCTTTCTGTATGCTGTGAATCTCAGTCTTTAAATAAAGGAGCTGTTTTGGGCCATGACAGGCACCATAGAAAAAGTAGGAGGAGAAATCAGAGCATAGGTAGGAGAAGCAGGGTGGAGTCACACAGATCTAGCAAGCCGCCCAAGGAGCAACATGTAAGGAACACAGGTGAGTCACGGGCCACGTGGCAGACAGATTAATAGAAATGGGTTGATTTAAGATGTAAGAGCTAGCTAGCAATGTGCCTGAGCCATAGGCCAAACAGCATAAAGTTAATATAAGCGTCTGAGTCATTTCTGGGGGCCTGAGCGGCGGGTGGCTAAGCGGTCTGGCAGGGCAGGTCTGTGGGTCTGGGCCTCTGGCCACCCAGGACCAAGAAACCCCCATTGCTACAACTTGAGGCTTGTTTTTGGATTTTTTTTTGTCAGTTTTTGAAAGTTGTTAATTATGCCTAATTGAGTTACATGTTATTATATAAGGTACCATTTTATTAGGTATCTTCCTTCAATGATAACTTGCACATGAAACATTAGCATACTACTGAATGAGGTAACCTAGATCCAGAAAGACATGCTCCATGCTCTTTCTCATCTTTAGTTCCTAGCACCAAATCTGCAGATATAAAGAAATACGTTACTGCTTCCCATGAAAGAAGCTTCTCTTTACAACAAATGAAGACCACCACAGAAAACCACAACTGCACATAAGGCAAAGATAGTGGATGTTGGGGAGTCCAGCCGCAATGGATATATCTACACCACAGTCCCTCCCTCTATGCTTCAGGGAACACTGTGGAAGAGGGAGGCAGGAAGACTGTAAGAGTTGGAATGACAGGGCACCTTCTGTCAAACAGTTGCTTCTAGAATAGCTGCACAATAATGGCCAGAACAATAAACATGCTAACTTGGGTGGAGGAAATTTTCATATAGTCCTATTCCTAGAGAAAGAACTATCACAACTAATGATCCCTCCCAGGGAAGAGCTCTCTTATTGGTAATCCAATACAAAGTGATCAGCACTGGAACCATATAGCCACAAACAGCAACAAAAAATGGACTGAGCAGGTTGTATTTATATTTTTTGTTTTATATAACATGTAGCAATAATTATCAAAAAAGAGGCTATCAATTTCAGAATGGGAGGCATAGAATGGATTGAAGGAAATGTACCTGTGAGCGGCTGGAGGGAGGTAAGGGAAGGGGGGAAATGATGTAAGTCTATTTTAAATTAAAGAACTTAAAAAATTAAAGGACTTCAACAGTTGATAAATAAATAAAACAAAATATACACACAGTAATTTTAAAACAACTGTGAGCACAAATGTTGCAATCAAGATGTTCTAAATATAAGTCTTTTAAAAATAAATAATATGGTACCATATGAAATGTGGTTTGAAATAACCTAGCCACCATCAGTAAATAGCAATTGTGAAAAAATTAACAAGCTCATGAATTGGAGATCTTCAAAATCAAGAACTTCCGGTGCTAAAAAGATACTTTTAACTGAAGGAAAGGATTTGAAAATCCCATATATAAGAAATGACTTAGAATCTAGAGTAGCTCTTTTAAAATTCATAAACAATTAAAGGAACACTAGAATGCAAAATTCTCAGTAGATATGAGTAGATATTTGCCAAAGAAAACAGACATTACTAGTCATTAGGAAACATTAAACTGAATGTACAATGAAATGCTACTACACACCTACTAGAATGGCTAGCATATAAGAGACTGTATCATGTGTCACTTTTTGTTGGGACATTTCAAGTGATAATTCCACCTGTAAAATAGCTTAACATTTTTTAAAAATCAGCAAACTTCTAACATATGATTCAGACGTTCACTTTTAAGTGTTCACTGAAGAGAAAAGAAAATGCCTATTCACACAAAGGATTGGCCATAAGTGGTCATAGAAAATTTTCATAATTCCAAACTAAAGACATCTTTTTTTATCAACAGATGGATGAATAATAGTGTTCTAATTCCCACACAGAGAATATTAATGAGCAAAAGGAATTTATTATGATGCATGAAACACCACAGACAAGGCTCAAGTGAATTATTATAAGTAAAAAGTAAGGCATAAAAGGTAAAAGGATGCCTGCTATAATTCCATTTACATAAAATTCTAGAAAATGCAAACCTGTCTACAGAGAGAAAGCAGTGGTTGCCAGGTGTTGACGGGTTTGAAGATGAAAGGAAGTACAGATCACAAAGAATAATGAGGAAGTTTGTATGTGGAAGGCCAACATGTACACACACTGTCTCAAATGGGTTTATGAACATCTACATCTATAAAACATCAGACTGTACACAGTATATGCATAGGTTATCATATGTCAAATATATCTTAATTAATCTGTCATGGAAGAAAATGGAAGTGGTGGGATGCTATCTCTAAAATCTTCAGAGAGATGAATTCAAAAAGAGATCACTGGATTAGAGAAACAAATAATTATAATATCAAAATGAGGATGAATAATAAAATATGAAAGAGTGTGAAGAGAGGCTGAAGGCTAGCAAAAATCTGAGAAGCCATATTTCCAATAATCACTGACACAGCAAAGAGTGAGGTACAAAGCAAAGCAATTTAACTTCAAGTCAGATGTTGGAAGAAGAAAGTTGGGTCATAGTTCTGAATAGCAAAGCTGCCAACATTTAATACAAAATGTATGCAATTCAAATCCTGGAGGACTTTAAAAACATTCTTCACAGTCATTTTAGACAGCATGGCATCTTTTATATGGCAATGTGCTCTCTTAGACATCCAAGTGATTAAAATGTGGATAATTATTTGTAACAATACACACAGCACAGTGGTCTCATCTAAAAATTCATGAGTTTTGAATCCTGGTTCCAATTTCTTTATAGATCAGAAGTCAGCTTGAAACAAAATGATTTGCCTTTTCTATGCTTTCCAATTTAAACAAAGGGAAGGGAAGCCTGTGTTCTGCCTATGGAGAATTCAATTAGACTTTTCAATAGTATGGTTTCAGAGACAGTTCTTGCCTTTAAAAAAGTCATTAATTAAATGGCATCTTTCCCTTTATCATTGCTGTTTTCCTAAACTAAATGGTAAGTGTCCTCTTATCCCCACTGCTTCTGAGAGAACTGCTTTTGTTTGTTCAGAAAAGGAAAAGAAAAAAAATGAATTCTCCAGCATACTGGCTGATTACCTATGTATTTCAATGGCACTTTATCACCATGGTACCCAGGTACTCAGATCCTGGCAATGAATTGGGAACATCAAAACCACAGCTCTGTGAGATGAAGCCAGAATGAATACCAGAACATGAAGCCTTTGATGTGGCTCCCTTTGTGTAAACACAAAGGCCAAAATGGATGTTGAGTCTATGTTTCCTAATGAAACCTTAATAGGACAGACCTCATCAATTTGGATCCACCATTTTATTTATTTAGTTAGTTTTTATAAAGCTGGTACTTCTTACATACAGGGCTATGTGTATACATCAGTACTGACACAAAGATGTCAGCTATTTCCAGCAAATAGCCATGACTAATACATCTATCTTTGATGCCCAAGCCAACACTTGAGGTATAAAAGCTTTCAGCCATCAGTTTGTACACCAGAGATTTTACTGCATCAAAAGAAAACATTCTAAGAAATTTCAAATGCAAAGGATTGTCATCCTTATATATTTACTAAAGATCTTTTACTTGAGATTTGGTAAATAGTGGCTAGCTGTTTGGGAAGGACTTTGAGGGGAAGTAGTGTAGATAAATTATGTCTGTTGATTCTGTAGATAGCTCATATTACTGATAGGATGCCTCTATTTGCTACATGATTCAATCTTTATTTTACTTTTCTTTGGTTAAAAATATTTAGGCATTTGGCATTTTTAACCGAAATTTCAATTATATCTTATAATTTTTATTTGTTACAATAGATAAATTTCAGAGGTTTATTGGGTTTCAAAAGCCAGGATTTCTAAAGTATGCACATTTCATATAATAAAACTGTTAATGATGAGCAAAGTATTATATATTCTCTAGATTTTTCAGAGCTGTACAGTATATTATATTTTATAGCATTGAGACTTTTTTAAAAAAGCTTAGTGTCATACACTCATCTGGTGTGTACTCTTAAACTATACACACCAGAAGAGGGCACCAGATCTCATTTAGATGGTTGTAAGCCACCATGTGATTTCCAGGAACTGAACTCAGGATCTCTGGAGGAGCAGTCATTGCTCTTGACCTCTGAGCTGTCTCTTCAGCCTGAACATTATTTAAAATTAAACTTTACAGATTTTTTGGTTAAATTTTACAGTAAAAAATATATCACAGAATTCTAATTTCAATTTGCTCATTTTTACCTAAAACGACACAATTTCAGTTTCTATCACAGAAAAATATATCAAAACATTCATTATTTAGAAACTGAATCAATGAAGTTAATTTCCTGAGGTTAATTCTCTAATACATGACTTGTAATGTTATAAATCAACAAAAGAGAGACTATTGAAAGAACACATATAGCATGCAGTTATTTCAGCTGTGGATAAATTTTCAGCTGCAGACATTTCAACCTGGAGATTTTCTTTGCTCACATTTCTGAACCTTTTAAGCTCATGAGTGGAAGCTCCTACAATCCAAACACAAAGGAACTGTGCACACAAAACCCCCAATGCTAGTGATGCTGCCATCCAACACAGAACAGGCCAGTTACTATAGAAAGCATTTATTGTTATTCAGTAGAAACCATAGTTTAGGACTGTCAGCTACAAAGCCTGGTTTAAAATTATAACTTACAGACTTTTCAACATTCATTCCTTCAATCAGATTTTATTATATTCAGATTTCTAGACTTTTGAGGTTGAACTACCCAAACATCAGTCTCTTCTTAACTAAAACTGGATTTTGAAATAAAATGTTTTTCTCTTGTGAAATTCCCTTATGTTGATAACTAAGCTATAGCATACGACACCTAGGCACTGTAATATACTAAGTCCTAAACGAGAAGAACAATATGATATGAAACAAAAATAAAGCAAAACACTGGGACATTCTAAACCTTATAGAAATATTTGTCTTGATTTTGTAGCATAAATAGAATTGAATAGACTCTAAAGTATATACAGACAACTCAATAACAAATTATCTAATATTTGTAAGATTGTAACTTCATCCAAAACAATGATAAAACTCTAGGTTCATGCTCATAGCATCCCCCAAAATAGGACCCACAACATGTTAATTTTCTGTACCTCTAAAACAGCACAAAATGCCACATGTACTGTACATATATAAGACTAATTGGTTCTAGCATGTAGTTGGGGAGTCTCATTTTTTTTTCTGCTTCCCTGGCCTGCCAGTGCTACTGTTTCTATTCAATACTCCACTGGTGATTTTCTTCTAGGATTCCCAGGCCTTCTACCTACTGGCTTGCAAACCACAAGAGAAGAGTAACACCAAGGATACAGTTTACAGTAAGATGAGCTAGTTTTATCAATAGATAGGTCTACATGCACCTGCTTTTCATTTGACTTTGTAATGGTCATGGGCCTGATTCCTGACCAGCACTGGATAAGATTATGGTAAGATTCTAGACTGGAGATCTGAAAAGTTGATTTTCAGACTGTTGGAAAACTACTAACACTAGTTCTAAAAATATAGTTAATGCCAGGCTTATATTTCTCTTTCAGAATGTAGAACTGAGTTAAAAGTGTAGTAGGATTAGGTTACATTGTAAATAATTATCCTGTCTCCTGGTTTAATAAAAACGTTGATTGGCTGAAGGCAGACAGGAAGCATGGGTGGGACTACCAGACTGGGAAAACTCTGGGAACAGGAGAAGAGAGCAGAGATGTCAGAGAGATGCAGAGGAAAGAAGTTGAAATGCTGCTGAGAAAAGGTACTGAGCTGCATGGCTGAATAAGATAAGAGTCATGAGTTAATTTAAGAGTAAAGAGTTAGTGAGTTATATGCCTGGGCCCCAGGTCAATCAGAAAGCAGAGCAAATTAATACAAGTGTCTGTGTGTTTCTGTGGGACAATGTGGGTCAGAACCTCAGGGTTAGGCTGGAAAGGCCAGGCCAGAAACATACTACTACATTAAAGTTTCCATCTTTGTTTGAAAATGTGAGACAAAATTAATGACCTAACTACACAGGAAGTCTGTTTAGTACTCTGAGCTATATTACAAAATGGCTAAACTTATTACTACCTCAAAGCTGTTAATGTCTGTCACTGTAGTAATGCATTAAAAATCTGTTACTATAATCAAATAATGTTAAGGGTACTTACATATATGTGAGATATGTGGTGGGTGTTGAATTAATGCCTTGCTATAAATGTGATTAATATGTGCTCATGGAAGGGGTGGTCAGGATATAAAGAAGCTATATGAAATAGCCCAATGTTTTCCAAAGTGAGGATATTGGGATATGAAAGGTTTTAAAAAACATAAAAGATAAATCATATAAAAGGTTAAAATGGTGAAAGCTGCTTTGAGAAGAGCTGGGTACGAAGCTAAATGAGTTGCTGTGCAGCCCAGCCTTTCATACAGGATGAACTGTGCACTTCCAGACGAAAGGGAGAGTTCTAAAGCCTTCACCAGCAATGTGACCCTAAGTCCCATTGCCTACTGTTCTCCAGAGTATCTCTCTGGATACACTTTGAGAAATGATGTTTTGAAATAGTAAGATTAGTGATGCATCCTACGAAGAAATATTAGAAATTTGAAAGGCTGTATTGAGATAGTTTTAAGAATCAGAATGCAAACTGCTAACGTTTTATGGGAGACAAATATACATTAATGCCACTCATTTTAAATTCTCCTACACTTTTTCTTTCTACTTTTGTGCATTTGGAGTTACTAAATTCTTTTTTCTTTTGAATTATCCTCAAATATTTATTAGAAGATGATTTGTAAATGGATCATGACAGTGGGGAAATAGAATGATTTAACCTGAAAGCACAGGTTTTCATCTCTTCCACGATTTACAGAAGGCCACTTTACTCCTCATATAAAATTATGAGTGTGGGCTTCTAAATGTTCAAAGGTAAAGCAATGTTTGGAACTACTTGGGTTTATTTTACAAGTGGAAACATTTGTGGGCAAGTGTAATCTACATTCATTAATTTTTGGATGTCTGGTTGACAATACCAGTTAACGCTTCCTTCTCTATTAAATCAATGTGATGGGCTCTTATATTTTATTATCCTACCAGCATGCATTATCTCTGAATCTGACATGATTTTATCTCTAAACCAGCTTTAAATGAACCGTTATGATAACTTGGCATATAGTTAGAGTAGATAATAAATGGTATTTAATAGGAGTTACATGTATCATAATGTTTTCCCCTCAGTGATAGATGTTGTGATACACTGGCAGAATATATAAAAAAATATCAAGTGACTATTTAATAGGGGCTTAAGCTGGTCATAATCTTATTTCCCATCTTATGTGAAGCTTCTTCTGATACTAAAAGGAATTATACATAAGACCTGTGGGCAACATGTAGGTCAAGCATGAGCTGTTAGCTGATAAAAATCTACAACATGATATCAATCAATCTAGGATCATTTCTAAAACACTCAGTAAATTGTCTTCTCAGATTATTTTTTTCTGATTTGAAAGTTTTTTTTTCTTCCCAAACATTTTCTTTAGACAATTCATCTGCCTGTTCCACCATCTTAACCAGCTCAAACTATTATCTTGTTGCAAAGATATGCATCTGTATTCAAACTGTTTATTGTGGAGTAATGCCATTCTTCCTTCTTTTCTCTCTTCTGGCCCTCCCTTTCCAGTGTAAAGCCAGTACCTTAAGATCTTAAGGATCACAATTATCTTCTTAGGTATAATGGTGGATATGAAGCTGCTCAGCTGTAGTCATTTTTTTTTTTTTTTTGCCATTGCTCATGACTAAGTTATAAAAATTCCTTAATGATTCTGAACATTGGACGATCAATTACAAGATGAAAAATAATGGAGTATTTAAATGACAATGTCTTCATTTTGACACTGAAATTAAACTTCCAGATAAAAAATGAATGCCAAGAGCCAGGTATGATTCACAGAGCGGATACACAGAAAAAGCAGTGTGAGAAATGTAGATAGCACATGGAAGCTGTTACATCTCATGCATTCATCAGGCAGGACACGCTTTGAAAGGAGTGGCGAATGCCAGGGTCAGGATGTGCAGACTTCCCAATTAGCAGCTTCAGAGGCTACATACCAAAATGATAAAGACCTCCTGTAAAAAGGTGGAAATATAAGAGGTTTAGTGTTTGTTTTATGGATGATCAGCCAACAAGAGGAAAATGTGTGCTTGTAGCTACTTAGCAAAACATTTTCTTTAGTCATGCCCAGTGTGGTCCAATTGCTTTACTGAATCTAGGGCAATTTTGATCTGAACTTGCCAAATAAAAGAAGTTTCTCTCCAGGCCAAACTTAAGTTTTGATTCCTTTTAACTAAAACCTTAATATAAATTTAAATACACCAAAAACCACCCAGAAGTTTACTTTGATATCTTTGTATCAAGAAAATAATAAACAGCGTTCAAATATAGCTACTTCATATCCCCGAACAAACAGGCAATATTTGCGTCCAACTTTCTACAGGTTCAACACTGAGATTTACTTTCAATTCACTTACTTTGAAGGAGAAAGAATCTTATTCAGTTTTATAGCTGCTTTTACAACATCCAACTCCTAGTGATTAGAGCATCTCTTATTTTTTAAAATTATATTCTTTTCATCCCAATTCCATTCTCTTTTCCCTACTTATCTAACTTTGTGTCCTATTTAATTTTATATTATTATTATTATCATGATGATGATGATGATGATGATGATGATGATGTTCTTTTCAAGACAGGGGTTCTCTGTGTAGCTCTGGCTATTCTGGGACTCCTTCTTGGAACAGGATGACCTCCAAATCTCCCTGCCTCTGCCTCCCAAGTGCTGGGATTAAAGGCATAAATGAGCCACTACTGGCTGGCACTTTTGAAAAAGAATCATTAGGTATAATTTGGGCTGCCTATATAATTACAGGTGTATGATATTTACTGAAGGGTGATCTACCATTAGGGAATTCACTCTTAACGAAACCTGGCCCTTTCTAACCCAGTCACCATTAACAACCAGTAACTCCTTAGCTAGGGACAGGATTTCATGTCCATATCCCCACTCTATGATGAGATTTAAACTGGTTCAAGTAGGGGCAGGTCTTCTGCATGCTGAATTCATAGTTACAATGAATCTGCATTTGCTGTGTCCAGAAGACAGTTTCCTTGTAGTTGTCTACTTTCTAAAGTTCTTAAAATCTTTTTGTTTTCTCTTTTGCCTTGATCCCTTGTTAAGAGGAAGAATGTTATTGTTCATTTAGGGCTGAACATTCTGCAGTCTCTTACATATTGCAGCAACCAGTTGAGGCTCTCTGTGCTAATTGCCATCTACTACAAATTGAAGCTTCTCTGATGAGGGCTGGAAGACACGATAATCTATGGGTATAGTGAGAAGACATTAAAAATTTGTTTAACATTATGTTTTTTTAACAGACAGAGAGAGAAAAATATCTGGGCTTGGGATGGGCTTTTGAAAAGTCAGAGCCAATCCCCAATGACACACTTCCTTAAGGTCACATATACTCCAACAACGCCACACCTTTTAATCCTTCTAATCTGTCTCTAAAAAGGGCCAGCCCCTGCTGGCTAAGCATTCAAATATCTGATCTTTTGGAGGACATTATTATTCAAACTGCCACGAACATATATTTGAAGATTCAAAGCTAACATTTGCAAATAGAATAGATAAAACTTCATGTGTATTTCTGAGTATGTCTCAATCCATTTACTTATGAATTTTATAATTTTATTTTCTTAGCAGCTGACTAGTTTTTTCATTGCACAAAGTACCACATTTTTATTATTCACTAATCAATCTATGAAGATCTAGGCATTTTCAATTTTCTAGATATTATGAATAAAGCAGGCTCGATTGCAGAGGAAGCCCTGAATATGTATAATCCTGACATGACTCAAGGATCCAAACCTCAGAGCTTTGAGAAACTGACAAGGCTCCTGTGATGCTCTGAATAAGGGCACAGCTTTCCTCTGGACCATGTGCAAATGTTAATAACATGTGCAGAAAATGTCCAATATAGTTTTCTACCCCTGGATATTTATGGCCAAGATTGCTTCCCTATGGAGACTATTGCTACCTGTATTAGCTAAACCTGTCTTTATGATGGAGCTGTTGTACCATAACCCTTCCTCTTTGCTCATTTGTACGCTATAACCCCAACTTCCTGTTCATCGTACAGCATAAACATGTAGAGACTCTGACATGTCCACTTGATTCCAGCTTTCTCTATGTATTCATGTGTTTATCTTTTCTTTATTCCCTAACTGCCCCAGTTGGCTCAGTCACTGGAACCATGCAGGACACAACACAGCTGCAATGAACAAAGATGGGAAGCTATCTATAATAGAATATAGGGTTCTTGGGATATATGTCCAAGAGTATTGTAGCCAGGTCATGAGGTATATTTATTCTAGCTTTTAAAGGGACCTCTACAGTAATTTCTAGAGCTGTAGCAGTTTGTACTCGAATTAGCAGTGAATAGGTTTTTCTCTACCCTTACATACACGCTAGCATTAGATTATCATTTGGTTTTTAATATTAGTTATTCCAAAAGAGCTAATATAAAATCTCAATTTTAATTTGCATTTCATTGATAGTAAGAAAAACTGAACACCTTTTAAAATGTTTCTCATCTCTTTGCATTTTGAAAGTTCTCAGTTTAGTTCCATGTCCAATTTGTTTAAAATGGGTTGTTTTGGGGTCCTTCACCGGCCTGGGGACAGCTGATTAGGGAAGGTTGGTTAGCCAGTGAGTACAAGAAAACCTCCCGTCTCTACTCCCTACTCCCAGGATAGAGGGTCACAAACTTAGTCCTCCATGCCAGTCTTTACATGTTGGTTCTGAGAATCAAACTGGGAATCTTCATGCGTATAGCAAACACTTCAGCTGTGTGATTTTGCCATTCCTAACCCCTGGTCTGTTTTTATGAAATATGTCACATGGTAAACGAGTACCAGGTTCTGGACAAAGATTTTACATAATAAGCTCAAGAGCTATATGTTTTACTGGTAGCAAAAAGTAAAGGTTATCTTTCTGAGAAAGATGCACACAGATGTAGCAGTGACAAGAAAAATAACCAATGGAGTAAACCTTTTTATCTTTATCTTCAACTCAAAGAGGAAATGGGAGTCATTAGATAAATGGCATGACAAGGCAGATGCATTACTATAATGTCATGGCAAACAGTTGTTAGATTTTCAAGTTCAACTTTGTACATTTAGTTATTTCTTTCTAAGATAATGTATGCATCTGTTCTCACAGTACTACAGAGCTACAGAGGTTGTATCAAAATAAAAACATCTCCCTTTAAGTGAATAAAGCACACAGAAAGAGAGAGAGAGAGAGAGAGAGAGAGAGAGAGAGAGAGAGAGAGAGAGAGAGAGAGAGAGAGAGAGAGAGAGAGAGAGAGAGAAACTCAATAGGGGCTACTCCTGTGGAGGAGGAGAATGCAGGAACTTTTTAGGAGCAAGAAGACAATATAAAAGTAAAACTGGAAATGGGAGAGCTGTGCTACATGGGGACATAGGAGGGGTGAGGAAGGGTGGGCGTGGATGGGGGGACATAGGAAGGGGTGAGGAAGGGTGGGCTTGGAGACATAGAAGGGGTGAGGAAGGGTGGGCTTGGAGACATAGCAGGAATGAGGAAGTGTGAGCGTGGATGGGGGGACATAAGAAGGGGTGAGGAAGGGTGGGCTTGGAGACATAGAAGGGGTGAGGAAAGGTGGGCTTGGGGACATAGGAGGAGTGAGGAAGGGTGAGCGTGGATGGGGGGACATAGGAGGGGTGAGGAAGGGTGTGGTGGGCATGGGAGGAGAAATGGAAGGAAATGATTTAGATTTAGCTAGGGCAACACTGTGCTGACAGCGATTGCAAGAGTAAGGTCTACAGGAATGCAATGAGATAATAGAGATACAGAACTCAGAAGTGTTTCCTGGGTTCAGGATTTTGATGAGTGTCAAGTGTCAGATTCAAGGAAGAACTTTGAAAGGAGGAAAGGCAAGAGCACTTTTGTAAAACTGGGGCAGGATAGAGGACACTGACTTAAAAAAGTTGCAGTGGGGGATGCCAAAGACAGAAAGGGAAAGAGGCAAACATGTTAACCCATCTGTTTGCCTTCCACGTGGGTTGCAGAAGGCAAAGGGACAGAGTAGCGAGCTAGAGAGCTGGAGAGAACATTTATGTAGCTTCTTGTAGACAGGAGCGCCTCAGACGGACACGTGTGAGGGAAAAGTCAGCTGAGGCGGTCTCTGTGTAACAGGAAGAGGACAGCGGCCTAGAGAACAGTGGGAGTGACAAGATTGCATGAGTCCTAGGGAATTGTCAAACACCCCAGTTAGGGAAAGGTTCCGGGAGAAGGACTGCGCTAACCCACTTCAGGAAAGGTATAATAGAAGGGTCACTCGAGCTCCTGACACTGAAATGTGCAAAAAGTACCAGTTGGCTTCTGTGTTGGAGAATGTGCCCCCACACCAGAAGCTGATAAAAGAGAATTTGATGAAATGGTAAGCCACCTCGCAAAATGAATACTCAAAATCCAGGACACAATTTCAATAACTTTGAGGCTCTGAGCAGTCATGTACTTTATTTTTTTATCCATAAACAACATGAAGGAATTTGTGTAAAGCAGTTGACTTCAGGGGAGAAAATTTTAAAGTTGGGAGGAGGAAGTAAGTGTAGTCTTGCTCAATAAATAATGAGTAAGAAAATCAAGAAAGACTTTACATGTTATGTATAGTAGCAACTACAACATACGAGAGCAAATCTCAGGAACTGTAGTAGGAGAATAAACATAGCTGTGGAGATGGTCACAGGAAGAATAGGAATAAGATCACTAAGTTAAGAAGTTCTAATGAATACAAAATACAATATTACTTTAAAATTATGTTAAGATGAAAGATAATATAAAATACAAAAAAATAACAACTATGTTATAGGAACCAGTAAGAATCACCAGGGTTCTAACAACATAGCCAAATGGTAAAAGATATGAAATCTAAGAAAATAGAAAATAAGCAAAGTAGTTTTAAAATGTGGGCTCAAGTTGCTTTGGACAATTGGTAGTTATTGAAAATATCATAAAAACAAAATTTAAATAAAAAATAGTATGAAGATTAACAGGACCCAATCAGATATTGGCAAGCACAGGGTCTAGAGAGAAATTGCACAAAGTTAACTCATACAAACTCATGTTTGTATGAGGAGGACAGTTGTTGGGAAGTGGGCTTCAAACACCTCTAGCCTGTTTTGAAAGACAGTTTAAAAAGCTTGCTGAAGTTGATTTTCAGACATTAAAGCTGGAGATATAAAAAAAAAACAATAAAGAAGATGGGAGATTCGGAGAATTAAAACCTTGCTTTTTAAAAGGTAAGAAAGAGCTGGAAATAGTGGTGTGCACCTTAGTGGCAGCTATTCAGGAAGGTAAGATGAAAGGATTGCTTTAGCCTAGGACTTTGAACCTTCCTGGACAATGCAGCAAGACTTAGTCATTTAACACAAAACAAACAAAATTCACCAAGCAAGCAGCAACAAAAGAAGCTATTTTAAAATGAAATAAAATTTTTAAAAAATGGAAAGCCATTTGCAAAGAACTATACCAAAGGCTTAGATGGATAAAACAGAAATAGGTGTGTGTGTGGGGGGGAACACTAGGAATAGGCAGGAGAAAAACCAGGACAAAGTAGAAGCGTCATGCAGTAAGCCTTACATAAGGAACTGATGGCTTGAGCCAAGAGGGGTTCTGGGAAGGAAGAAACACCTGTCCAAAGGGAAGGTGTAAGAAGGAAGAGACACAACACCTGGTCTCAGAATATATTAGAGAATGGTTCTGTGAGCCAAGGCAAGAAAAATTCTGGAAGAAACTTTGAGTAAAGTATATTTATAAGATAGTGACTGTGAAATCATTTAGGACAGAAAAAGCAGAAAATCTTGGCAAAGAACATGTGTTTAGATGTGGCTGGACAAGATGAGAAGAATAAAAAGGAAACATAGTATCAGAGAGTGAAACATTATCCATCCCCATTAGCATCATTGAATTTAAAGTGTGATGGACAGATAGACCTAAAAACACACTAAAAATAGTACTTCATACATAGCCAAACAATGCAAAACTCAAATCTGCTGAAGACTATTTAGACAAATACAAATTAAGGGACATTTTCCATTATAATTGTCCAAATACTTAAAAAATACTAGTGAGGCCAGAAAGACAGAAACACAGGAAATATTTCATATCAAGAAAAATTATATAAATGTGACAAAGAATAGTAAAATGGGTTCCAGAACAGAATTCTGGAGAGAGATAGAGAAAAAAAAAGAAATATTTATTACTTATTGCTTGATACAGGGGGCAATTGGTCTGGTAAACAAGTTTATGCTAATTTCATAATTTTGATAATTCAACTATGATCATGAGGTATATTTAAAGAAATACCCTATGAGCATGAGAAAATGAGGTATAAAATCTAAAATTGCTTTAAAAAATGTAGAAGAAACAATAATATACATTCACGTGGAGAGGCTGACAAAATGGATGGCATCGATATTGGGCAAGGAGAATCCTTCTACAAGATTGGTGGTAATGTAAACCAGTGAGGCACTTAAAAATAATTCTGGAGATCCCACCCCCCAAACTAAAAATAAATATACTGTGTGACACAGCCATACCACTCATCGGCACATAGTGGGATTATGTGTTGTCACATAGTAAATAATTGTCCCACCTACTAGTTTAATAAAAACACTGATTGGCTAAAGGCAGACAGGAAGTGTGGGTGGTGCTACCAGACTAAGAAAACTCTGGGAACAGGAACCACAGAGCAGAAATGCCACAGAGACACCATGGAGACACCACGATGAGATGCCAGCAGATGCAGGGAAAGAAGTTGAAATGCTGCTCTGAAAAAAGGTACTGAGCCTCATGGCTAAACAAGATAAGAGTCATGGGTTAATTTAAGAGTAAGAGCTAGCAAGTTATATGCCTGGGCCCCAGGACAATCAGCGGACAATTAATAAAAGCATCTGTGTGTTTCAGTGGGACTATGGAACTGTGGGTCTGAAAGTCTGGGCCACCAGGCAAGGCTGGAAATTCCAGGCCAGAAAACTCATACAACATGGGCATCTACTTTACCTTAGGAATTTATAATTTTACTTCATAAAGACAAATGCCACAATACTTTCTCATATGAATATTCCCCAGCCTCAACACTTTGATTTTGTGTGTTTAATATGGAGTACTTGCAGAATTCAGATGACAATCATAGAGACTGTAAAGCATAAATATAAGAAAGATGTTAGTACGTAGATAATGAGGATTGGGAAGAGAATATAGGGGTGGGAAGGCCAAAACAAAGGGGGTACAAAAATCACTGGGAAACCTTCTGTCTGGTAACCCAGCATAAAAGATAACATAAAAGAGAGCTTAAAGCCCAATACTTCACAAAATTTGATGATCCCAGTCCTAGAGGGAATGGGTCACTAAATAAAAACCCCTGTACCATGTGTAGGACTCTTCTGTAGGGGTTGTTGTTCAGGGAGTTCCTCACAGCCACCCAAGCCATACAGGCTCTTACCATTCCTCTTGTTTGCCCACCACTACTAGTTGGTAAGATTCTACTTAAGCATGTAGCTTATAATGCCACATGCTCTAGATGCAGGATATAGAGAAATCCATTTGAAGCTGAGCTGTTAGCTTTCTCCCTACAGGCTAGTTTGCATATTGCTCTATGGTGTTATGTAGGCTGCTGGGAAAGTAAAAGCAGCAAAGGTCTTAAACAAATGAGAACTCTGAGGAGCTATTGTTTTCAGCAGCCAGGCAAGATGCCCACTGGTAAATACTGGCACAAGTGTAACAGTATAACCAGCTATTCACCCATTGGATCTGAGAGACACTCTACACTACACGTGAATCCATGCCTACTATTGTAAACCCAGAACAAAGGTAGTCTTAGGTCCTAGTGGAGACTTTGTACTGCTCCTTTCCTTACCTAATACACCATCCAACCACTTTTTAGCATCTGTGTTTATACCCACAGGCAAAAGCTACACTAAGTCTTAATGAGAGCAGCTTCTTGTAGTGAGTACAGGAGATTTCATTGACCTATGGCTCCACAAGTTTCAGAGATTAAAGAAGAGTTAAGGACTTAACCCTAAACAAGACACTTATGGCACTTTTTTTTTAGGCTCAGGAACTATTGTTGAAGAAAGTTCAGGTGAATGGAAGAGTTGGAAAATGGAGAAAAGTTGCAAAATATCATCTATAAAGCAGGACATGTTTGCGGCAATCATGAACGTAAACAGTTGCACCAATTGGCATTGGCCCTGACAGTCAGCTATAGTTGTTAAAAGGACTCACTGAGTTCTACTGGCAACCAAGACAACACAGTGATGAGCCCAACAGACCCTAATGGAAAGTTCCAAACCCATGCTCACCAGGCTGTTCTAGTTAAGTTCCTGGGAAGCAACATAAACAGAAAAATATGTTATTGTGACTCCTTAGATAGAATTTGATTATTGTTTGTTGAGATATGTTAAGATGCTTAGGGATTAGATTTTGTGATGCTTGTAACATAAATTTATTTTACAATGGCTCAGAAAAAAATAAGCAAAAATGAGCAAAAAAAAAAAAAAAAAAAAAAAAAAAAACAAAAAAAACTTCCAAAGCAGTACCTTTAACAATACAACAAGGAACTTTGACCAATTAAAAAGCAAAAATGATTATATAAATCAAATTTACTTATTTCAAAGGATTTATTATTACTATTTTAAAATTATGTATGTTTGTGTTTCTGTATGTGGGTATGTACAGTTGAGTGGAGATGACTGTCTAGGAGGCCAGAGGCATCAGATCACCCTGGAGCTGCTGGACTTATAGATAGTTCTGAGCTGCCTGACCTGGGTAGTGTCTACAGAGCCTGAGTCCTTTGCCAAAGCAGCACAAGCTCTCAGTCACTGGGCCAGTTTCCAGCCCCTAGATACAAATAAAAGCTAAATCTAAAATATTGGCAATAATTACTACGATAAGATGAAGAGTAGATAGGTGTAATATCTCAAGGTTTTTTTGTGATTCTGATCATTTTGACAAGAAATTTAGCAAATATCATGCCCAGAAAGTTCATAAATGATAAATTGTTTTAAAATATCCCAAAGAACAATGTCCAGAAGCAGAGCAATTATGCAAAGAGAGACACTGAAGCATCTGAAGCAACTCTGATGCTTAATGATTATTATAGATGACTGTAAAAACTGGGGTAATGACTGATGAATTTGACAGTGTTTTTAACATCCATATTTTACTCACATGTAAACTTTATTTTAAAATGCTTGAGTCTATATAAATGGCCAGCGACCTATGGCTAATGAGGTCATAGATCTTGGAGGAGAATGTACTACTGCCACTTAAGCATATAATTCTTAACTGCATTCTAACTATTTAGCCTCATACCCACAGATAGATATAGCTCCTAACATGCACTAATGAAGTTTATTTTTGTAACAGAGACCATTTAAAACAAACAAACAAATGAAAAAAATCCATAACCAGTTAAAATGCAGAGTTGTGGAGCCAACTCACAATGACAATGAACAACTGGACACTCAAGGGACATTACAGAAGAAGGGGATGAAAGACTGTAGGAGCTTTAACCCAGGGAGTTTTGATGTGAGATTGTATCTCTTAGTAATGTCAGACACTGCATCCAGAAATTATCACCAACGTGGAAGCATAAACATGTGCTGACCAAGGACAATAATGGACATAGTAAAGGAAGTGGGGGAAAGCTGAGAGGACCTCAGCCCTATACAAAAACCACAGGCAACTGAGAACCGGTGGGGGCGGGAGGACTAGTCTCCCCTATGGAAGAGCCCAAAATTAGTTATCCAATCGCAAGGTCATCACTGAGAACACTCATATACATGACATTGTGCAGACTGAGCAGGGTTGATTTTATGTTTTAAGGAAAATATAGTACATGTATTTATATCTTCCTAAAAACATAAATATAACCCACTCAGTCTGTATAATGTTATATGCTTGTGTACATATGTTACACGCTTACAGAAACATGCAACAACAATGAATCAGGAAAGAGTCCCTGAATTTGAAAGGGAGCAGGAGGAGTAAAAGGGAGTGTTTACAAGGCGGAAAAGGAAGGGGATGTGAATGACATAATTATAATCTCAAAAAAAAAAAAAAAAAAGTAAGAAGGAAGACTTCTGAGAGAGGGGAGATTAGTCTTCCCCAGGAATAAGTCCTGACTGGTTTTATAGTACCAAGCAATAATCTCTAAAATCACATGTACAAGTAACATTACATAAACTCAGCAGAGTGATTTATATATTTATTCCCATACATATATGTGTAACAATAATAAAGAAAAATAGGCCATGAACTGAGAGGAAGTTGGGGGTATGGAAGGGGTTGGGGGGAGCAAAAGGAAGGATGATATGGCCATATTTTAATTAAATTTTAAAAAGAAAAATGAGATGTACTAAAACCAGATGTGGTGGCTCACACCTTTCAATCCCAGCAGTCTGGAGGATTTGTCCAAGTTCAAGGCCCAAGTGAGCTACATGGTGATCTCTAAGTCAGCTTGGACTACAGAAAGACCTGTTTCCAAACAGAACAAAAAAGAACTGTAGTTCTGGTTTCCCTTTCCTACACAGTAGATGCAGAGAGAGAGTTAATAGCACCATAAACCACATGCTTTTAAGGTTCAGCATCCCTGGTAATGAATCTTGACTTACATTCTCAGCTGTTAAATTACTGCCATGAAATTCACTGCCAGTGGCCAAGTTGCATGAAAGAATAATTGTATGTGTTTACTGTTAACCATCAGTCAAGTTTAAGAACACGGAGGTGAAATATAAAATACAATTAAATGTGAAAGCATAGTCTGAAGGCCTACTTGTCCCAAATACACACACACACACACACACACACACACACACACACACACACACACACACACACACACACACACACACACTGTCATACACACACTGTCACACATTAATTTTCATATTAAAGACTCTTAAATATTTTTCTGAGAAATTAAGTTGGATAATAAATTAAGTCTGGAGCAATAATTACTCAATTGGAAAATATAAAACAGCTAATTCCAAAAGATATCCCTAAAAGAATGTAACAAAGTGCAAACCAATCCAGAATACAGTGTTAAACTAGGTTAATGTTAATAAAAGTCTTAACTACCCTTTTACAATCACCCATGGTTGAAAATTATCCTAGTATTTATAATATTATATTTATAGCTCTTCCCAAATTTCCACAGTAATATCAGAAAGCATTTCTTAGCTTCCCTATGTTAGTTGCTAACATCTGCACCAATGAAGGAATTGTAAAGAGCAAAATTCACAAAGGATTACTATTATCACATTTCTTAAAAGAGAAGCAATATATTATAATTTGATATACTGATAGTTTTTGAAGCACTTTCCAATGTAAACTTCAAAAGATCATAATGAATATTTAATTTCAATGCAGCACACATCAAGAGTTCAAAATTATCAGCTGCTAGGAAACTAAATCCCCTGATAAAAGAATGTAACTACTTATTACAGCCACAAGCATGATTTTGAGCTGTGATTATATGTAAATCTAATGTCATTACAATTGATAACTGTGGGATTAACTGGGTATTTCTGCAGCTTTAAAATATGGTAAACAGTCAATAGTGAGAGAGGTTAATCAGTTAATGGTTTAGCAGTCACAGCTGCAAAATGAATCATCGTCTTTTGAAACTCTAAATTTTAATCCTGAAAGCGCTCTATCCGATAAGTAAGCACTATTTTGAAGTCTTTTATTATTAAGTCTCTTATCCCATCTTCAGTTGCCAGCTGTGTGTGTATCAGACTCTAAGAAAATAACAAATTCCAATTGATGAATAGCTTGAAACACACTGTTGAATAAGGCAAAAGGTCAGGAGAGGAATTGTAACTGTAATTATGATCAGGTTTCTATAAAAGCCTGAAACTGAATAATCCCACAACTGGCATACTCTAACTTAATAAAAATGGCCTAACTTGTCCATGCCTTTATTTCTTCCTATGTAAAAATATTAATAGCTGTTTACAACATGGCATGTTGTGAAGATTCAGTGAGATAAAGTCCATTAAAACTCGATTTGCCACAATTAGGACACAATAAACTGTTATTATTATTCAGCACTATTGTTATTTAGACTTTGATAGGATACTAACAGTTTTTAATAGCTTTTTCCATCAGTGCTTAATTAGTTATTTTTGGTGACAGAGGTAAAGTTGATGCCAGTAGCTTGAGTTGCTAACAGTCACGATAAGACATAACAGTTCCAACTTTAAAGTTCTGCAGAGTTCAGTGGAATTTAAAGGACCCCATGTCGTAGGGTTTCTACTGCTGTGATAAAACACCAAAACCAAATGTTACTTGAAGAGGAAATGTTTTGTTTCATATTACAGCTTATAGTACATTATCCAGGGACGCCAGGGCAGGAGCCTAGAGGTCAAAACTGATTCAGAGGTCATAGAGGAGTGTTGCTTACTGGCTTGTTCCTCATTCCTGGTCTTGCCTGCTTGCTCTTTTGCTCTCTTGCTCTCTTTCTCTCTCCATCCAGGACCATTTGTCCAGCGGTGGCAATGGCTCCTGTGAGCTGGGCCCATATCCACCAATAATCAAGACCTACTGGCAAATCTATGGTGATTTTTTCTCAACTGGGTCTCTCTCCTCAAATGATGTTAGCTTGTTTCAAGTTGACAAAAGGCTTCCCTGCACACCATGCCCTTGGCTTTAGTGGAAATATGTTATCAGCAATTCCCTTTTTCTGCCATATTTTACCCAAACTAGGGTAGTTTGAGATTGTTTATATGGAGGATAACAACATAGGAAAGAGTAGTACTGACTGTGTTGATGTCAACCACTTCCACTGTAAGCTCAGTACTTCGGTACTGCTGATGATCGTCACTAAATCATTTTCAAAAGTGCCACAGGATGCAACAGTTTTAGAATTATCACATTCCTTCAGCAAAACTTGACTGTTATCCAAATATTATCCGTTTATTTTCAATTCTTAAACTATTTCAAATATTGCCCAAAGTCTTCTTTGTGCCTTTCTGAATTGAATCCCTCAGTGGCCACAGGCTATTATTCTCTATTATCCCAAATGAATCACAGAATTGAATCCATTAAATTCTATTAGGAAATGGACAGTGTGTGTCTTATTCTTCAGTACACTCCCAAATCCAATCATGACAGCTGGTGCAGACAGATTTTTGGGAGAAAATCCATTAATGTTACAATGAGGTTTCTGGCCCTGGGTAGCCAGAGGTTCAGGCCCACAGACCTGCCGTCCCAGACTGCTTAGCCGCCCGCTGCTGCTTAGGCCCCCCAAAATGACACAGACACTTATATTAGCTTCATGCTATTAGGCCTATGGCTCAGGCACATTGCTAGCTAGCTCTTTCATCTTAACTCATTTTCATTACTCTGTCTGACGCGAGGCCCGTGGCTCGCCTGTGTTTTTTGCATGTTTTTTCTTTGGGCATCTGGGTCTATCTGTCTCTGACTCTGCCCTTCTTTTCCTACTGCTTCTGATTCCCCACCTACTTCTTTTATGAATGGTGGTATGAAAGCATAAAAAGGACAGACAGAGGGGAGAGAGAAGGACAGCTCTAAGCTCAGCTCTAAACTAAGAATGAAACACACTAAACACATGATTACCATTCAAAAATTAAAAAACTGATAAACTAATATCTAAGAATAGCTTAAATGGAAATGATCATGATGTACATAAGAAATTAGAAAGAAATCTGATGAGTTAATATATATATTTTTTTCTACAAAGGACAGAATGAAATGGAAGATAGATTATGTGGCAATAGCTATGAAATAAGTCCATAAAATTATGATTAGCATGTTCTGCTAGAGATGTTATTATAGAACAACAGTAGTGGAAACAGCCTTATTTCATTTCCAGTATGTATTGTAGAACCTTCCTCTACATGAGCATTTGTCTCATTTGGTTTGAAGCAGCTCTATTGCTCTATGACAGGGGTACAACATTAAAAGCCATTCTCTTATACAAAGATTTGATTATCAAAGGGCTTTTCTTATTATATTAAAATATTTTTAAATGTATATAGAAGTTAAGTAATTTTACATTCAACACTCATACGCTAGGTAGTTTCTATGCATATTTTAAAGTTTATTATTCTTTTATAACTCTACACTCTCTCACTAAAGAATAAATTATAGATATCATTATTTGTTTTCTGAAATACTTAATATTATTTACTATTTCATGCTGTACTAGAAACCTTTATAAACACCATTTCATATGTGTGTGGCTATTTCATAGAAAATAATTACTGAGATTGTGCACTTACTATTTTGATAGATAATGCCAAGTTTCTTTTTGCAGGATTATTAACAACTGACATATTTATCATCAATGTAAAGTAGGGCCTTTTTCTTCATTTTTATGACACATTATTGTAGTGGGATTATATTACATTGTAAATAATTGTCCCAACTATTAGTTTAATAAAAATGCTGACTGGCTGAAGGCAGACAGGAAGTGTGGGCAAAGCTACCAGACTAGGAAAACTCTGGGAACAGGAATAACAGAGCAGAGATGCCAGAGAAGCCAGCAGATGCAGAGGACAACTATGCTGCTCTGAGAAAAGGTAGCAAGCCACATGGCTTAACAGGTTAAGAATCATGGGCTAGTTTAAAAGAAAGAGCTAGCAAGTTATATGCCTGAGCCCCAGATCAGTCATTGTACAGTAATATAAACATCTTTGTGTTTTAGTGGTAATATGGGACTGTGGGTCTGTAGGTCCGGGTCACAAGACTAGGCCAGAAAGTCCAGGCCAGAAACCTAATACAACATATTATTATCAAATGTTAAATAAATTTAATAGCAAAATTAAAAATATATCTTGTTTTGCATTTATGCATACAAGTTTGGTCTTTTTACATGCTTACAAACCACTTGATTTTTATTTCTTGTTTTACACTAAATTTTTACTGTTGTTCTGAATAGATTTTATTGTGCATATGTGATATGTATAATAAAATGTTATGAGATAAATGAAAATTGTGGTATAATTACTATACCAAAGAAGTCTAATGCACATAGTTACTCTTTATGTGAGACAAAGCACCCAAAATCTGTTTACTTAAGGAAAATCTAAAAAAATATACAAAATTTTTGTTCTTTGAAATGGTCTTATCACACTGATCTAGACAGCTTGAAGCCCATAATTCTTCTGCCTCACTTTCTTAGGTTCTGGGATTCCAGGGATTTTTTTTTTAACATGTTCAGTCCAATATAGCTTAAGTTCCATCTTTGAGGTTAGAATAATCTTGTTCATTGTAGAGGCCCACAATTTGGTACCCTTTAAACCATATATGCTAATTTCTTCTGGTACCCTACTCATGACCAACAAAATTTCTCTCTCAATTTCTGTACATTTGAAGGCTTTAAAAATATATTTCACATATAGGTGTGCTGAACTCTTTGAAAGCATATTCCTCATAGGAATGAAATAATACAATATTCTTTCTATTTCTGGCTTATTTCATTCTACCTCATGAGTTTCAGACTCATCCATACAGTAAAAAAAGATAGTCTCCATCCAAATATGAAATATTAAATCACATTCTGCATACATACATGCCATATTTTCTTTATCAATTCTACTTATGTATACTTAGGTTTGCTTCCATACCTTAGCTGTGGTGAATAACCCTGCAACAAACACAAGAGTACAGATATTTTGCTGAAATTCTGATCTCAGTATACCCTGACCATACACACACTAGGTTGTATGCTAGCTGGCTCACAAAGTAACCCCACTTTTATTTTTTTCTACATTCATTTTTACAGTACTTTGACCATTTTACATTTCTCCCAATAGTGCATAGGGCTTCAATTTCTCAAATATCCATTTGCCAACACTTACGTTTTGTTATTTTTTTTTCAATAATGGTACATTTATTTTACTTCAGCTCAGTTCCATTGTTTATCTTCTTACTGGATTACTGTACTTTTATTGGCTTTTAGAATGTTTTATATTATTAAGAAACTAGCTCCACATACTATTATTGCACAAATTCTAGTTAGCACATAATGAAAACCCGGAGACAATTATTGGAAAAATGCTGGAATATCAGAGAGAGGAAACAGACCACAGTCAATTCTCACCCAACCAACTTCTCAGGTCATACAGAGTAAATGCTATCTATCTTCAGAAGTCCTCAACCTTGCTGGGCACTTCTACAGAATCATTGAATTTCTGCTTTTTCCCCTCTTTATATATCTTCCCACCCAGTTTCACTTTTGGTTCAACTCTGTATCACAATCCTAGAGTAGTAAGCTACCACTGCTTGGCTGTTAGTCCTTGAACTCACAGAAATCCAGAAAGATCTCTGTCTCCTGAGTGATGAGGTTAAAGGTGTGAGTCACCCCTCTCTGACCTTCATGGCTTGACTATGGGTGATTCTGTTCTCTGATATTCCAGGCTGATTTTTATTAACATACTATATGTCACCACATACTATTAATTAATTTTTATAAGCTTCATTTATCTGTTGACTTATTTTCTAAGCACACCTTTATCTTATGTAAATTAACTTTCCCATAGCATTAAATTACAACTTAGTGTTTGTGGGAGATTGTATTGTTTCATTGTAAATAATTGTCCCACCCACTGGTTTCATAAAAAGCGCTGATTGGTCAATGGCAGGCAGGAAGTGTGGGTGGGGCTACCAGACTAAGAAAACTCTTGAGAACAGAATGCCAGAGGGAATGCCAGACAGAAGCCAGAAGAAGCAGAGGACAACTATGCTGCTCTAAGAAAAGATACCCAGCCACATGGCTGAACAGGATAAGAGACATGGGTTAGATGAAGGGTAGAGAGCTAGCAAGCTATATGCCTGGGCCTTAGGCCGATTAGCCTAAAACTATTGAAAGCATCTGTGTGTCTCTGTAGGACTGCAGGTCTGCAGGTCTGCGGGTCTGTGGGCCTAAATCTTGAGGCTAGGCCTGAAAGTCCGGAACAGAAACCTCCAACTACAAGTGCCTTCTCTAGAAATCTGCCAGATTGTTGAAGGTGAGGTTACACTGCTCCACTTCACACATGTATTGATTATTACCCGTTCCTTCTCTGTAGACTCACCTAGCTGTTTTTCCTTCTGGTGGTGGTTATTAGTTTTTTAGATTTGGTCATAAGGTGGTTAAAGTTTTCTTTATTTCCCTAAGGCTGGTTTCTGTCGCTCTACTCTTTCAAAGTATCTTTTGTGCATTCTGATCAGAACACTACAATAAAATGCAATTAATTACTTATTTCTTTTGTCCTCCATATCTCTGCCAGAAAGGGATACATTTTCTTTATTAATTATTGCTTTCAGTCTTTAGCCCATTATCTGTCATGGAGGAGAAAACAATAATGAAGGTGATGTATGGATAGTCTTATAGACTGAATTATGCTCCTATCAAATTCAGATGCTGAAGTCTTTATTCCCAGGACTTCAGATATGACAGTGTTTAGAGATAATGTCTTTAAATAGGTGGTTATTGTAAAATGTTATAGTGTGGGCTCTAAGCCATTCCAAATGGGATCCTTATAAGAAAGTGAACTTTGGAATGCTAATGTGCACTGGCAGAAAGACAGTGTGAATACAGAGATAAGATGGCTACCAACAGCTTTTAAGAGAAAGGTGTCAAAAAGGGCAAATTTTGCCAAACCTTTATCTTTGGATATTCAGGTCCAGAAATGCCAGGATAATTCTTAGGTTTAAACCACCAAACCTATAGTATCTTGTTATAAGGGCCCTAACAACTATAGAGGGCTAAATATGGCCGAATTATGGTCTTCCTAAATGTCAATTATTAGAGGCACATGGGATTACTCATGTGTATTGGCAAGCATGTTACAATTGAGAAAAAAAATGTTACTTATTTTCCATTCAGGACAAAGAAATGAAGCTCATTTTTGCCCCAAACCTCTGTTCTCCAGATTATAATGTGAACATATAATTAAATTTGAGTTTGATTAGACAGAGCTCTGTTATAATTCTCATGGATTTAAGTCATAAATCATAATGGATTTACATGAGTAAGGATTTAATCTGATTATAATAAGCTACTTAAGCTGATAAAGGCACATCCATTCACGGAAATATTTCACTGTTGGGTCTGTTTTGAGCGATCCTTGTAATTTTTAGTCTGCCTAAAAAGCTGGTGTTTTCTGAGTGAATATTTTCTTCTTTACCACTGTGGGAGTTGGTTTCAAAGAGTTGATATTATTAGAAAATATAATTTAACACAATAGCATACTCAATAATATTATTAAAAAAATCTCACTATAAAACATGAAGTACTTCTTAAGAGTGCTTTTGTGGCCATATGTTTCATCTCAGATGGTGGCTATATGTTTATATTAAAAATAAATTGACTTTGATAAATGGCTTGTTTCCAGTAATACTTAAGAGGAGCCAATAGATATATGATACTACATTAATCATTAAATAAAATAGAGGAATATATTGTTTTCACTTCAAAATATAATTGAAATATGTGAAATTACATTGTTTATATTGATAGTTGTGATCTGGAAGTGACATGGTTAATTCTCCATCTGACTATTGAAATCACCCAGCTAGCAATGGCAAAAGCTATTAATTAGGAAGATAACCTCTGAAATCCTTACTCCTTTCATGAATGGTTGCTAGTTAAATATGAACATCTGGGAAACCATTATAAATTCACTGTGCGTAAATCCATTGCCCTATGCATAAAAGTCCTCTATTACAGACAGATTTTTACATAATAAGAAATGAATAAATGTATCAACATTTTTACACTATGCATGAATTTGATGGATCATTTATTAACAAAATTGACATTGTCCTTGGATGTTCAGACACTGGCTATAAAGTGGCGATAATAATATTTGGTTGAAGACAGACCTAAAAGATTTGTGTTTTAGAAGGGTTTTGAAAATACAACTGGCTTGAATGTGTTGATTTTTATAATGTCTCAGAGCTTCAGTTTGGTACTTATTTTTATGTGTTTTATAGTAAAATAAGGAAAAACTTCATTCCACTTATATATACAAGCATACATAAAAGCTGATAAGTTTAAAAAGTAGTTTGGACAAGCCACTGTTGTTCACCTAATATTTTTAGTGATGTCCTAAAAACCTTTCATCATAGGCCCTTGGCCCATACAATTAAGAGAAATTGTTTTTCATATTTCCTATTGACACAAATTTCTGAAGGCTAAGTTTAAAAAGTTAAAAAAAAAAAAAACCAAAGGAACATACAAGCAAATAAAACAAAAGAGAGTTATCTAACACAAATCAAAAAGAAAGAAAGGAAAGAAAAAGAAGAAAGGAAAAAAGGCTAGCTCCAAGAGTCAATTTTATGCCATTTAAAAAGAAACACTCTAGAACTGGGAGATGCTCAGCAATTAAGACAGTGTACTGCTCTTCCATGCGGATTTCATAAACCCACATCCCCTCCCAGCCCATGGATAAATAGATTAAGTTTAAAAAGAAAAGGGAAATTACATTTATAAAGCAGAGAACAGCCAATAAAGTACCTCTCTCTTTAACAGAATTAAATGAGTGGATGGGGCAGGTTCAGTCATGAAGTCACACTTCTAACTGAGCAACGATGGCAACTGATGTCTGCTAGGAAGGGAAAAGCCACCTTCCTTAGTTATGTGACCCCTTGACGGTAGCCCATGCTCTGGTACATGGCCCTACATCTGTGCACATATAGGCAGCAGTAAGCATGCTCAGTGGGTTTTTAAAAAAGAACACTTGAAGTAGAGAGGGAAAAGTAATGTGAGAGACAGGGATGAATGAGAGGGAACTGAGTAGGGAACGGATTTGATCAAAACACCTTGTGTTTGTATGAAATTCTAAAACAAACACAAAAAAGCTCAAGATTCTGCTACAATTCTCACTTTTCTGAATGGGCACCTAGGATAGAGCTTAATCTCAAAGGAAACTCAAATGAAAATTGCTTTTAAATGAATGGCAGGGAGATCTCTAAGTATTTCCAAAAAAAACTTGGGCTTTATGCTTTGTAATCACTGCTTTATCCAAGTTGTGGATAAAGCACATAGTGAAAACGGGCCTTTACTCTACCAGATGAAGAAATTTTAAAATGTATTTATTATTTTTATTCTTCTATTATTATTTTAGGAAGGGGATGAGAATGCTATATGTGGAAATCAGCAGACAACCCTTGGGAACTGCATTTACTTGAGTTTGAGGATTGACCTAAGGACACAAAGTTTGCAAGGGCAGAGATTTTGAGCTGTCTCACAGCCCAAGTTTATGTAAAATTTAATACCTGGATACTTTACTGAAGTACATTAAGGCTTTCAAAGAGCCCAACATTAAGAATACATATTTATGCATAATACTAATATGCATATGTAAAATATAATCACAGTATCTTTATTTATGATATGTATAAAGGATTTTTATGCCCTACTATAAGCTTTCCTACATTAATATTGGAGAGAAACTATTCAGTACATCAAAGTATGTAGTTAAAATAGCACAAATATGATCGTGAAAATTAGATTAGACAATCTTACTATAGAGTCTTATGAAACAATTTATATTTATGACATAAATAATTGTAAATAAATAAACACTGACAAAACTGCTGTTCATTTCTACCATCAGAACTGTAAAAGAGAGACTGGCATATGTCACAGAGTATGAGGCATGTATAGCCATCCTGGATGACTTGAGATACTCAGAACACACTTGGTGGAAAGTAGAAACTACCTCTTGCAAATTGTTCTCTTAACTTCTGTGATGTCTGCCTACATGTATGTACACACACACACACACACACACACACACACACACACACACGCCTCACTAAATAACAAAAAATTAAAATTAAGTATACTAAAATGTAGTTAGCATACAGCTGACACTCAACAATAAATAAAGGTAGAAATCTAAACTTCAGAGTAAACCTAAGATGCTAAGCCATTTTTTTTTTAAAGGAATCATTTGTTCACCACGAGAGGAAAAGGCAGAACAAGTAACATTTACTACCATCTGTTTCCAACGAACTTCTATGCTACCGAAGCTTCGGTATGTCTAATACTAGATTCCACCCCAGTAATACTTCCATCTGACCAGGCCACATCTTTAAAAAAGAAGTGACACTTTTGTGCCTCTGTTTGAAAAAGAAAAATTAATACTTTTTCAGCATACACATCAGTGACTCAAAAACTTAGCTGTTCATCAGACTCATTTGATGAGCATTCTGAAGATATCGTAGAAGCTGGCATTGTGGCTCCCATCCATGATGTCAGCACTTGGAAGCCCGAGACAGGAAGATTATAAATTGAATATTAGTTTGAACAACTAAGACCCAATATTTTTTTTTTAAAAAAAGTACCCCAATTCCATTTGCATAGATCCTTATGATCCTGATTCAGAAGGTCTGGTTCCTCTTGAGGCAGCTTTGTAATTGACTCTCTAGTTGTGCATGGTTGCACACGCCTATTACCCAAGTACTAAGTAGATCGAGGCAGGAGGGTTGTAAGGTCAAGATTGGCCTAGTCTGGCCTATCTAGCATGAAGGGCTAGGAGCAGAGTACTTGTTTAGCATGCTCAAGTCCTTAGATCTGATTTCCAGCATCTCTGTCCCTACAATACAAGTATCTACAGGAGAATAAGACGCCTATTTAGACTTGACATGTTATTCTTTTGAAGGTCTAGCTGATGTTTCATCTGTATCCTTCCCTAAACTATAAAACATCTCCCAGCTTGAAAAAGAAATTTAGGAAGTGTATGCACACTAATACCTAATAAACACCAGGTATTTGGTAAAATATCACATGGAATTTTATTTAGAATACTGTAGGTCTATAGTTATATAAGAATAGTTATCATTCCTGTAATCTTGTGAAAGTAACACATACTTTCTAAAAAATAACTTGTGTCTCTTTTTTAAATGCCAACTATCACCCTTAAGTTTGAGTCTTCTTCAACAAATAGAAAAGAAGATTCTTTTACTAAGCCTAAGAAAAGAATAACCTAGATTACTGCCTTTGACCTTATTAAAATATCCTGCAAAACTCCACGATATTCACCAGTCTCTGAATGTCATCTCTGCCCTGCCATGTGCAATATGTACTTTACATTTCCTTCTGCTTTGGAGGGATGCCTCCATCCTTATGATGTTGGAACCATCCAAAACTCAGTCTCTGAGGCCTTATACTGTATCTGATGTGTTAATCCCCTACCTTTGCCTCCCAGATCACTGATTTATCACAAAAACTAACAGGATTCTGCTTCCCTTGCTAATTGCATTAATTTCTTATGGATACCAGATCTCCTGTTGCTTTCTTGCTAATGGACCAGAATCCCTAAATAGATCTAGTGGCTTTACATTCCCTAAAATATGTAGAAGTTAACAGTGGTTTGGTGACTTAAAATCAGTATCTTTTGATCTGACACTGTGTCAACAACTCAGACACCAAAGCAGTGTTGTTTCAAAAGCTTCTGAGGCTTTAGAGAGAAATGTCTTCATCTTTCTCTACAGGTTCCATCTCTGCATGATTCATATGATATTTTAAGGGGGATGATGAATCAAACAATATTCTCAGAAGTAGTATTTTCCAAATAATTATTAAACAGTTGTCCAAGTTGGCCCATTATCACTTCCTTGTAAAGATATTCTCTGTTTCCACAAATGCTACCTCATCTCTCCTATGGATTATCTTCTGGTACGAAAGTTACAGTAATCCAAAAGATGTGTCTAACATATGGAAAATTTGAAGATGTGTCTACATAAGTGTGAACAGCTTCCTAAAGCATGAGGCAAGGAAAGAAAGAGATGGTTGAAGTAAGAGAGGTGGAGGATCCTATATCTGGCCTTCTCTTTAACCACTCCTACACACATAGCAGGTGAGTCACATCTCTGAATATATATATATAATACAGCATATACAGAAAACCTTTTACCTGAAGGAAAAATTCTAAATCTACAATCAGAGTTATGTATCCTTAATACTATGCTACTGAAAACAAATTTGAGGAATTACAGAGAAAAGAGGGTGCCTTAGTTACCTTTGTATTGATGTGATAAAGCACCATGACCAAGGCAAATATTTAACTGGGTGGGTTTACGGTTTCAGAGGGTTAAGAGTCCATGATGGCAGAACACAAGCATGGCATTAGGAACAGACGAGAGCTCACATCTTGATCCACAAGTAGGAGGCATAGTGAACTCAAAATAGTGAGTCTTTTGAAATCTCAAAGCTCACTGGCAGTACATACTTCTTCCAGTAAAACTACATACACCTCTTAATCTTCCCCAAACACCCACCTAGTACAAATCAAGTATTCAAAAACATGAACCTATGTAAGATATTCAAAGCACCACTTAGCAATTATCAGGTGCTAAGATTCTATGTAAACATTATCCTAGTATCAAGGTCCCTGGAAGGACCTACCCCTGTCTCTCAGACTGTCACTTTCTTGCCTTAGCTCCTTGTTTTCTTAAACCACTACTCTTAATCACAAGCTTGCTCTCTTGATTTGTGTTTTAAGTCCTTCATGGAAATGCCTAAAAATATCTAGTCATCCTGCTCTTGAACCAGTTTTCCTAGTTTATTTGCTCCAACTTGAAAAAAATGATGCCTTTAAGGGAGTTTCTGAAAATCTTGTTTCCATAGAACTACAAGCTTCCATCAAGATGGAATAAATAAGGGCGTTGTCAGGTCCTGTAATGCTGATGCCTGTATCTCTGCTTCTCCTACTCACCACACTTACAAAGCGTTCTGCTGCTCTAATTGACCATGGTTTGACAGGAGTGACTGGATAGCTTTGAAGGCAGCTGGAACCTCCTCACTGTTTTTGTTTCCATCGTCTTATGGATTAAGATGATGATAGGTATGATGGGAAGCTGCTGTGAATTTTCCTGAGACATGATGAAATTCAGCTTACAGTGGGCAAAGTGAATGGGGATACGAGATTAATAAGATATAATAAAATCATGCCACCAAATAATTTAAAAAATTTGGAAAAGCTAAGAACTGGAGCATACGTTAAAAAGTATATCCAAAAGTACAAAAAAAATAAAGAGTTGCACTGTGTCACATGAAAACATAGCAAAGAATAAGGCAACAAGAGAAGAGCGGGATCTAAGGAGCTCTGGGACACCCGCCAAGGGAAATGGGGGCTGGATTTTAGACAATATTTGCACCTATTTCCATCATAGCTTTTGCTAAAAGATATTACTCAAGACACAGTAGCTGTTGCTTTACTTCCACCCTAGGGCAAATACACAAACAAGCTCCAGCAGGCCCAGCTCTCGGCTAGGGCTGCACCTGAGTACTGCATTAGCACGTTTTGAAGACTTAACTTCTAATGAGGAGGACTTTCATCCTTCATTAAATTAACTTCCCTGAAATGGGGCCAATTTATACTTTGGCCAGAAACAAGAGTTACAGTGTGATTTCAAAGCATCATTAGTAAATTGTGTATGGTAGTGCCTGAAACACATAGAGGTTCATTCAATATGTGTATACTTAAAGCACCCATGACTGACCTAGTATGCAGAAATTTAATCTTCCACAAACTTGGTTGGAATTTAGTACCAACTGGGTGTGGTAGCCTACCCATAATCCCAGGACTAGGGAAGCAAAAACAGGGGTTCATGAGTTTCTGAAGTTCTGGGACACACTGTGAAACCCTGACTGAAAATCCTAAGCAATGGGAATGTATCTCTGGCAGAATTCCTGCCTGTTATGTTAGAGATCCTTGGCTCAATCCAGGGTATCTAAAATATAAAAGTAAAAAAGGAACACTTGCTACATGAGATTTTGTTTGTGTTCTGACAAATAGTGCTTGCCTGGAGATCACAGAAAGAGCTAGCCACTAGTTAACCATAGAGGCCAGGCAGTGGTGGCACACACCTTTAATCCTAGCACTTGGGAGGAAGAAGCAGAAAGAGCAGGAGTTCAAGGTCATCCTGGGCTACAGGAAATTGAACCAGTCTAAAAGAAAAACAGATCCTGAAGGTAGGGGTTCATACCTTTGATCCCAGCCCTTAGGATCTCATGTCTTTGATCCCAGCACTTGGTAGCCTCACTCCTTTAATCCCAGCACAATTGGGAGGTGGAGACAGAAGACAGGAATGTAAGGGTGGAGACAGCATCTTGGCTCCATTTGGTCTGAGGATTCCTCAGTGTAAGAAGTCTCTTAAGTGGCTGGCTGCTCTGCTTCTCCTGTCTTTCCATTTTCACCCTGGGTATCTGCCTCCAGGATTTTATTTGTTAAGACAGTTCACTCTGCTATACTTGAAGCAACTCCATCTGGCTTTACCTGGCTTCAACTGTAGTCTTTTGAACTCTATGTTCTAGTTAATTTCTAATTGTATCATTTCCTTAATCTGACTAGGTTATTACCATTTTTTTTAAATATTTAGGTTCATGATTTTGGCCTTGCTTGGCTTTAGGTATTATTCCTAATGACCTCCAGGACACTGTTTCATTCTGCACTGTTCTACATAAGAATCTTTTGCATTAGAATAATTTGCATACCATCCTAACTGAGTCAAGTTATTGTTATTTTGAAAATGTTTTCATTTTCCTCAGCACTGAATTCATCAGCAGAATATACTTCCTGTAGTATGTAGTATCATATAGTAGATGTAGTATAATGCATATTAATACTTAATATTTCTGGCATAAACAAGTGAATACATGAAAGAGATTCCGATCTGAGCAATGGTCATGTTAAAAGCTTATCATATCAGAGAATAGAGACCATACAATAAAAATCACAGAAAAGTCCTACTATACAGAACTGGATCCACTCTATTATTTTCAACACAAACATTGGCTCTGTGTATGGCATTGGAAACACTAAACATACCTAATCTTTCAATATATTTGAAATGTTAAATTATTTTCCTGGTTCCAAGAGCAGATCACACTACAGTATGGTATTGCAATCTTGCAACACAAGAGCAAGCAATATGTAGATCTCAAATTCTAACAGCCACAGTGAAAAAAATTGATGTGTTCAAGTTATCAGGGAAGCAATACATGGTGTGCTGTTGGTGTGTGTGTGTGTGTGTGTGTGTGTGTGTGTGTGTGTGTGTGTGTGTGTGTGTAGGGGATTGGACGAAATACCTTATAACTTAATTATTTATTTCTACAACCCATTCTCAAAAATCTTAGTGCCATACTTATATAAAATATAATCTATAAAACATGAGGGACCTACAGGTCTCAGTTTGTAATGATAATATAAACTTTACTTATATTTATAAAGGTGCTAGAGATTACCATAACGTGCTGCAGGTAGATCACTTAGCTAATGAGAGCTACAGCTGCAGCAATGCAGAGAGGTGTTCAAAGCTAAGAACTTTTCCCTGAATATGCAAATAATGCTCCTTTGGTTTTATGATGGCTTAGGTGTTCACTTACAGCACATGCAGACAGTATTGGTATACAAACTTATCCAGTACAAAAGGAATGAGCCCTCCTGTCTTCCAAATCACAAACCTTACCGAATTAAAATTGTTATTATTCACACTTGTTATTAGTGTCTTGCAAACAGAATTTCATCCATGAAGACCATTTCAGGTCACATGGAATGTTTAAGAATAATAAAAAAGTATTTATTTGATTAGAATATTGCTGGGCACAATGAGGTTAGTAAAATCAGAGTGTAGTTTGGTATTTGTCTATATTTCTTTGCAACCCCAAATCACAGTTTTACCAGACACTAGAGATTATACCACCCAGTACTAATAAAAGCACGTTTAATCTGCCAAGATCTCTTTGTCCCTATGAAATTTATAATATGACTCATGGAAACATGGGCTCAATGCCACAGAAACCAGTCAAGATTGTGTGATGATATGAAGTCCAAGTGAATTGGCTTCCAAGGTGTAACAAATCAAGCAGATCTACAGTTTTACTCTGATTTAAGTCTACTTCATCTTCATAGCTTTGCAAAGGCCATAGCAACTCAAAAACTGCCAAAGAAAATAAAAGCAAGAGTTGTTGGAAGCCATATATATATATAATTTAAATAGATGTAATTTAAACTATATTGTAATAACAAAAATACAAAGACAAGACTGAGAGCCACGCAGCCTCAGCAACCTTCAGCACAGTACAGCATGTCCTTAATAATCACACTAGAAATCTCATTTAAAAGTTTACATACATACTTAAAACCCCCACCCAAAATGATAAAGAAGACAGGAACACTGATGAAAGAGGAAGAAATGAGGACGGTGTTTATTCTGTCTCCTTAGTATTTTCATGAAGACACAAGAGTCACAAACTTTTGGAAGCTATGTAGTAGATAGGTGGAGAGTGATTGCCCTTTGTTCTCAGTGTCTAAAGTCTAAATATGTGAAGAACATGACCATCAAGAAGCCAGCCGAGCTATAGCGTTATGGAAAGCTCCAGGAACTGAAGCATGGGAGATAATGGTAGACAAGGACTTGGGTTTCAACCAGCTGCGTATTTTCTTACTCAGTTCTAACTAGATTCTCAACCTGACCAAGACAGGAGATAAAAATCTTGGTCTCCAATAGCATGAAATTAGACAGTGTGGAGATTTCAATGATAATGGCCCCATAAAATAATGCACTTGAATATTTGCTCCTTAGTTGATGAAACTGGAAAGCATTAGGAGGGTGGCCTTGTTGGAAGAGGTATGTCACTAAGGGTGGGCTATGAGATTTCAAAATCACTGCCACTTGGCTCTCTCACTTCCTGCCTCCTACTGCAGATAAATATGTAAGCTTTCAGCTACTGCTCCAGTGATATGCATGTCTGCCTGCTACAATACTCCCCAGCACTACGGCCACAGACTCTAACCCTCTGCAACTATAAACCCCAATAGACTCTGTTGTAGAATATTGTTTTAATATGTGTTACAAGTGTTTATGCTGTGGAACATTTGTTTTAAAGACGTGCTGCCAACTTTTATGTTTCATTTGCTTAATTCTGAAACGGTGTTATTTTGCCTGATTGGTCCCAAAAAAGAGCTGAACAGCCAATAGCAAGACAGAAAAAAGGATAGGTGGGGTTGGCAGGCAGAGAGACAAATAGGAGGAGAAATGTGGGAAGAGGAGATGAAAGCAAGAAAAGGAGCAGGAGAGGGGGACTGGAGGGGCAGCCACCCAGCTATACAGCAAGCCACAGAGTAAGAAGGAAAGATAAAGAGAAACAGAGAAAGGTAAAAGCCCAGATGAAAAAGGTAGATGGGATAATTTAAGAAAACTTGGCTAGAAACAAGCCAAGCTAAGGCTCGGCATTTATAAATAACAATAAGCCTCTGTGTGCACTTTTTGGAACTGGGTTGTGGGCCCCCCAAAGAGCCAAAGAGAAAAGAGACCAAAACAAAACAACTGCAAAACTCGTTAGGTTCTGTAGGTTGCTTTGTTCACCAATTGAAAAGTAACTAAGGCATAGGGAACGGCAATGTGGCTGCAACTGGTTCTCCTTAGTGAAACTGAAAATAAGCTAGTCATGTCCTCAGCGGTGAGGCGCTCTCCAGCTCATTCGTCTTCCTAGCTACCATTCTCACCTGGGTTTCCCAAACTCCGGTCCTCTGAGATGGAGCTTCTCCCCATACCTACCACCTTCACTCCACCCCAGGAGGACACTGAGTTAAATTAAGGCCGCACTGTCCTAGGATTCAGGGGCACCCTGTCACCGATTTCTCAGAGGGACTATTTTCCATTAAGCATCCTAAAATCTTCAAGCTTTAAATCCACATGCTTAGACTGGGGGACACTTTTACCTAATGTACACAATGCTAATACTAGGTTAACTGCAGCATTATTGAGAAGGCCATTCTAAATGATTTTACCTTATCACCCTCAGTGAAATGTACCAGCCCCAGAAACCATCTTTACACACCACACACACACACACACACACACACACACACACACACACACACACACACACACAGCTCATGTCAGGACTTGTGGTACACACAGTCCAAATAGGAATTGAGAAATGATTGTGAGTGACAAAGAAATCTGTAAACATCCAAAGCCCGAACCCAATAAAACCAAATCAGAAAGAACTAAGAAGTAAAGATTCAATTTGAAGGGGAGAGAATAGTTTACTGCATCTTGACAGAAATAGAGAAATTCTTATACCTTTCTCTCATAATGTTAATAATAGAGTTTGAGGAAACAGCTATAGTGAAGCCTCTGCCCTTAAGTGGCTGTGCTGATTACTGCTATACTGAACTCATTTCTAACCCCTGATGTGGGAATGTCTTTCTGTATGCTCTGAGTATCAATCTTTAAATAAAGGAGCTGTTTTGTCTCATGACAGGCACCACAGAAAACGTTAGCGGGGAAATCAGAGCATAGGTAGGAGAAGGGTGGAGTCAGACAGATCAAGCCAGACGCCCAAAGAAAAAAACATGTAAGGAACACAGGTGAGCCACAGGCCACGTGGCAGACAGATTAATGAGAATGAGTTGAGTTAAGATGTAAGAACTAGCTAGCAATGTGCCTGAGCCATAGGCCAAACAGCATGAAGTTAATATAAGCATCTGAGTCATTTTTGGGGGCCTGAGCAGTGGTGGCGGCTAAGGGGTCTGGGGCTGCAGGTCTGTGAGTCTGGCCTTCTGGTGCCCAGGGCCAGAAAACCTTATTGTAACAAACCCCTTATTTCTCTTACCCATTTCCTGTTTCCTTTTTCGATACTATTTCACTCAATATTTCTAAATTTCAGGTTATTTTTGTTACTGTTGCCCCAGAAGCTGTACTTTTACAAACCTTTTCCAAAGAACTTCAGAGTGTTACCTCTCAAACATATTCTGTTTGCCATTTTAGTTTAAAAAGCATGAAAATACTATTTGTGATGATTGATCAGCGATTAAATGTTTCCACAAATCTGACTAAATTCGCCATTCCTTCTCATGGCTGCTTTTAATCTTTCAGTCTCTGCATAACCCCAAAATGCATTATATCCTTGTAAGGTGTGACCTTGGTTCTGGGTTTATATAATACCTTGTTCAGCAAAACCTTCTTCCTAGTTAGAATGTGATAAATCCATAGGACAGAGTGGGAGCTCCAAGACAGGTCCATCAAAGAAGGTAATAAAATGACACGGGGCAGCTGGAAACGCATGGTGACTGTCTCCCTAATTTTTTAAAAAAAATGAGAATTTGCTTTTAAAAATGAAAAGAAAAAATAAGTATCATTAATAAAAGGCAATTGAGGAATTGTTTCTAGTAAACATTCCTAAAGCCACTGGTTCCAATGCTTGATGCAAAATTTAAGAACTATCTGGAAAGTAGACAAGCCATTGCATTCAACTAGTGAGGACCTGAGGAGAAGATCTGATTTCAGTAGTTGGGATTACGTGGGGGATAAAAGGTTATACAAGGTCAGTGTTCTTTTCTCAATATTCCTGAAGGTTAATGTGCACTGCGGGACCACAAAGAGAGCAATGGAATCAGAAGGTCATGCAAGAAGAGAGGAGAGTACAAAAGCGTGATTTCTGGACTCATCTTTTGGATAAGTTGTATTTTATCTTGATGAATGAATTCATCAGAGTATTTGAAAAATCCATGTTGCATTAGGTACACTATAATTCCATTTAGTCCAGATAAAAGCTGCCTGGAGAGAGCAAGGACATCCCAAGTACAAAAATCAATGCTTATTTTTTTTCTCCCCTCTAGGTTGAGTTTAGCAACATAAGTGGTCTCTATACCTGGCCACATCACAGATTTCTGTGCCAGTCAATAATAGTTATATATCTCTTACCAGTGCTGAATTTTTTCCACCTTTATTAATTTAAGTAAATTTCACATAATCAACTAGTGCCACAACTTTTGCCAAATATCCCCTTTATAAGCCCATTTCTATGTGATAGTAATAATCTTCATGGCTTTCCAAGTATGTGAAGTATTCTCACAACCAGGCATTAAGTAGAATAGAATAAGGGCGTTTTGCTTTTGTGTAAATTTTATTTGTACTGTATGGGTTTATGTTGAATAAATATATAATGAATACATAAATTTTCAAATCAGCTTTTCATTTTCAGGAGCAAAATCATAATAGCCTCTAAGCCAAACACTGAGCATGCCTGCAAGAGGACCTAGACATACTTAAAACTACACTGGATTTTTGTCTCCCAACTGCTATCTCTCTTTAAGAATAAAAGCATCAGTTTGACATTTTATAGAGATATTTTAAAGCATCAGATTATAAAATTCATTCACCAAAGTCCCTTTGAGGGGGAAGATAATTTATTGTCAATTTGAATCAATATATATGACTGCCTCTGCATTTCTAATTTACATCTTTACATTTTATGCCTGCATTGTCATACCTACAGACACTATAAATTATGTAAAAACAAACACTTTATCAGCTCTACAATATCATCTAATTAAAGTCATCACAGAATATTTTAGTTGCTATATACTTTATTTGATGAAATATCCTTAGTTATAGCTAAAAATGAATCTTTTATTAGAAATAGAGATACTTTGCTCATATGGAAATAACAAGCCATTATTTTCTTCATAATCTATTTTATAATATTACTTTAATAATTTACTAAGGGTAAATTCTCACTACTTAACATCTATATCTCTTTATCTCTTAAAAAATCATGGTCCTGATTCAATTACAAATCAAGCTGGCTTCTGAGTTGGAGTAAGTGTCTTTCTCCTTTTCTAAACCTGAGCATTTTGGTTAAAGGAAAAATTAAGAGATTCTGTTTAATATCAGAAAAGTCACCTGGTATGGGACAGAAGAGTGACACTATATAAGAACTATAGCTACCATAATTTTATTTCTAATTATATTTCTCTCTGCACTTATTCTTGACCTTTAAAACCTTTTTTGTATGCAATTCTCTCCAAAAATGTCAAATTTCCATGTTGAGATCAATAATGTTAAGTTTTCCAAAATAAAAGACAAATTCTCCTAACAGCAATATAAAGTATCCAGAAAGAAGATTGGGACCCCACCACAGTGATTCTACCTGTTTGATTATGATTTTTTTAAGTTGGTGTACAGCACTAAATGATTGGTTCTGAACTACTTAATGTTCAGGACAGTTACAAGATGGCTTACTATGATAATCCATCATATTACACTTCTAACCAGAACTTCAGATAGCCTTACCAAGTACTCTGAGACTGGCTATAGATGTTACAGTGAGTCATTTGGGACTTAACTACTTTAGTTTTTTACAAGACCCCACAGAGATACCATCACCCTAGGACAGCAGGAAGCAATTCTAAGAAAAACTACAGTCCCTCTTCCAATAAGTTTTGTCTCTTAAGGGTTATGGGTAATTATCATTCTGTTAGGGTGGTTATAAGTTATATTTGGGTTGAGGGTGAAACAATAAATTTAGACTCAGGAATCCCTTTTGAATAAGAAAAAAGGAGAGTAGATAGGCAGAGATATGGGTAGATTATTGTATCTACCTGTATACAAATTTAGCCAAATATTAGCCATAGACAATTTATACGGGTAAAGATTCTTGTATATTGATACAAATGTGAAACTATCCTCTATTTCTGTTTAAGATAATTTATACGTTGATACAAATTTGAATCTATTTTGACATATTGTACATGTTCTTCTACTTCTGTTTAAAATATTTTATACACTAATGCATATTGAGAATATTGTTATTTACACTATACAAACTCTACATCTGTTTAATTATATTTGTCATTATATATATATATATATATATATATATATATATATATATATATACTACCTCTGTTTAAGATATTTGTATATTGATACATATTAAGGAAACTGTTGTCATTTTGCACTATACATTTATATCTCTGTTTGAGATGTCTTGTGTGATTGTCTTGCTTGAAGTCATTGTCCCAAAACTGTACATCTATTTATAGATCATCTACTTTTATAATATAACCCTTAGTCTTTACGTTATATAGGTTGATAAGAATTACAGGTCATAGCTACTTATGTTTGTTATATAATTGTCACATTAATTAGGTCTTCTATATACATAGTCAGATATCTGTCAGATATCCTAGGTCTGTAGCCAAAAAACTGGATGCTCCAACATTGCAGAAAAGCTGTGGATGACCATCCAGGGGGTGGCTGTCACTGTCTCCTCTTACTAAATTTCAGAAGTTGCTTGCTTGCCCTTCCAGCTTATGCAGGTAATATTTATTTTCCTTCCCGGGTCTTTGATGGGGCTGAAGACTAGATAATTAAGGTTGTGACCATTTCATGTCCTAGATAAGAGCATTTAGGTACTAAATTCATATTATTAAAGATAGACAGCTTTGAAGTAACCTCTGTATCTTGCCACACACCAATATTATGTACATTTAATATATGTTTCCTGTTTGGTGTTCTTGTTAGTTATGTTATTTGCCTTATGGACATTACCTGATCATTGTTTCTATTGTATATAGTTTTATATTTAAGTTTAGAACTTTCTTATTTAGACTAACGGGGAGATGAAGTAAGAAGCAGGCAATAGCATCTTGACATAGAGGCATGATCTTTGTTTCTTGTTTGCTCCCTTATGCTCTTGGGGAAAAGACCAGTCCAGCTTTCCAGGAACCGCCCAACTATTCAATCTGCTGTATCAGTGAGTGTTTCATATAACCCCCTTAATAAATATTAACCTTTAATCAGTTACTTGTGATTAATACCAACTAGAGTTCTTTGTGGATCAAATGCAAAATTTATTTACTATAACTATATATATATATATATATATATAACTATAGTATAATTTATAAACTATTAATCTTTTACTTCATGTCAATAATTCCATGAATTATAAAGACAAATAAAAAGATGTGATTATAGCCTTAAGAAACTTCAAACCTGGTACAACAAATAAGTACTTCAATAGAGCCCAGCAAACAACACAGAAAACCAAAGAAAAATGTGGTAGGTGAACTCTGTTTTCAGTTAGCCATCATGAGAATCTTGAAAATGAGGAGGGTCCTAAAGCACCAGCAGTCACTTGGTGAAGTCCTCACTCAGCTGCCCTGGAGATTCAAACCTATGGTTCTCATGATTAAGAAATGTACTGACATTCTCATTGAGAAAGAATAGTCGCTGTCAGTCAATGCTGAAAACAATACTCATTATTGTACTTAAGCCTTCCAAAAGAGTACCACAGGGTATATGTGGAAGCCAGAAGTTGATTTTCTTCTATCTACTGAGCCATCTGAGCAGCCCTGCACCTCCCCATCTAAAACCAAGTCTACAGCTCCTACCAGCTAGTCTCAGATCAAAGCAAAATGGCTCAGAAATGATGTATTTCATGTCTGTATATATGGACACCAATACCATTTAAGCTAAGTTAAAAACAGAGGAGAAGTGAACCATCCATGCTGAGGGCTTCATGCTACTATATCTAAATCAAACAATTGGCCTCCTGATCAACAGGCTGTCAACTGAGGCAGCACCCAAAATGTTGGCAATGTTTTGAGGAAAAGTCTGAAAGGAACCACATGTAATTGATTATGAAAAATTATTGGTGTGTTTTATTCCTACTCATGAGAAAATAAACTAAAAGAGATTTCTGTGCAAAAAAAAAGGAACCATCCATTCCTTACTTGTACTCAGTTGTGCTGCATTCCTGACCACCAGTTAAACTTTTTCCACTACTGAAACTCTCCAGAGCTTTGTAGAGTACAAAAAGTTTCTAAGAAACATTTTTTATTTCTCTTCTAAATACCCCTGAAATCTCCCCATTTGAAGGATTTCACTATAAAATTATCATCAATAACATCCTTCCTCCAGCTTTTAAGCTAAAATATAATACTCGTATGGAAAACTGCATGCTTAGTTAAGGACACATCTTGATGAATTTGTTTATCAGGATGACTCCTGCTGGGTCTCCAATACTTCTAGGATCCCAATCAGAAAAGGGAACACACTAGGACTTGACAAGTCCCCTGTACTCCTTCCTCCCAGTCACCCACCCTCATCTTTCTACAGCAAGGCAACATTACGTTTACTTCTAATAGCACACAGTAGGTTTGCAGTTCACATAAATTGGATCAATGCTTTATGCTCTTGTATATTTACTTTTCATTTTACTCTGCTTTACTTGGGAGTTGTGAGGGTGCTATATGTGTTGAGAAGTTGTTTTTTATTTGCTGCTGTGTAATATGTTATACCAGTGTACCATACTTTATGCATTACACTGCCCTGGCTGTGTAAAGCTGGCTGGGCTCTTGGTCAGCAAACTCTGGAGAACTACTTGGCTCTGCTTCCCAAAACTGAGCATATAGGCACACACAGCTGTGTCTAGTTTTTGACTTGGTGCTGAAGATATAAATCCACATCCTCCTGCTTGCAAACAAACATTCTTATACACCAGACCTTCTCTCCAGCCCTTGAACCCTTGAATTTTTGAAAGAGTCAGCAGAATTTCTTCCCACAGTTGATAGAACTGTGTCAACCTTCTGTCACTGTAATGGCAGGTGTGGGAAGCTGTGTGTCACTGATAAGTGCATTCTAACTGAGCCAGTAAGGTGAATGTGCAAGAGTGCCTAAAAGACCAGGCATGAATGTTGACATACAAGCCAAAGTGTCCTGAACTTAGAAGGTGTTTTTGGAATTATCCATTCAAATCTTGACCTACGCTAATTTGAAATATGGACTGAAGTTTTGGAGGATTCTCAAAACCACAATCCTGCTTTAACCTGGAGATCATGCTAGCTTCAGCATCATCACAGTGTTCTGATGCACAAGTCTCTTGGGCAGTGTCTTTGCAAAAAATTTCTGAAACACATCTGTTACCTAGGAACCTTAAGATGGCCACCACTTAACTGGGATGTCTTCTAGTTCTTCCTCTTCTGAATTGTTATAACTTTGCTTAAATAAGTACTAATAATATCAAGAAAGCAATCTGGAGCAGGGGTCACTGGATGGTTGGGCCATTTTTGTACCTTCATTATTTCTTATAAAGTAACCAAAAGCTTTATCAAGTTCAACCATGAGAGTAGATGATGCTTATTTATTTTTTCATGTCCAGCATTACCCCTATATACATTTGAATCATTTAAAATACATTAATTTATACTTATCAATTGATATACTATCCTGATTGTGAATCTATCTCCAGTAGTTATTTTTTAAAATTCTGAATTCCAGACACAATATCTTACATGTGGCCCAAATCTTCAGCCTCACTAGTATCCATTAAATTCTAAAAATTTTCAAATACGATTTGATGTGGATCTGCTCACATTTCCATGCTATCTTATCTTGAGTGCTTTCCAGAAAGTAAACCCATACTCTCCTCTGTTTCTCAGACAAGCCTCTGCCTTTCCATATATTCTATAATTGGGATCTGGTACAGGAAGTCAGCCCTCTCTCTGCTGTAAAGTCTCTCCATGTCAGCTGAAATTTAGAGTTGAAATGATTCTTTATGCACTAAAATTTAGGGTCTTTTGCAAATGCATAATCTTCATTCACTCAAGCTACATGTAAGATTACATACCACTACTAATCAGCCCGGTATTGATGATTTCACCACTTTTTGCTTTTCAAACAGTTTTTAAATAGCATATGTTACCTGTTTATTCAATAGTCTGAAAAGACAATCTTTCCAAGTCATCAGTATAAGTGAATAGGTTATATTCTTTTTGTCCTTTGTCACATTCATGATGAACCTAAGATGTACTGAGGTAGGAACAGATTCTATTCAGCACTTTGCTGAAGAATTAGACATCTTCCCATCACTGAGTACAGACGTTCAATACACCCACATCCATCAGATCTCTCCTCATAATATTTGTCATGCTAATCTTCAAAATTTAAGTTGTTTGCACAATTCCAAACAGAGCTCTAACAGGTGTCCTTTTTTTTTTTTTAAACTTTGAGGGAAACACTACAGCTTCCCCCGTGCCCCATACTTAGGGAGACTGGATACTAGTACAGTCATTATAAACATGAGTTAGGGTTTCATTCATGTGGACTGCACCACACTGTATCTAGTGTACAGTTCTTAGATTCCTGCTCTGAGGACATCTCAGATACGGTCAAAACTGATCCCCTCCAGCACATGAGGGTTCTGATGCTTATGTGATGATCTTATGAGTAATGTTCTGAAGTTCTTCAGTGTAGCAATCTTTGAAACTCTGTTAGTTGAAAATTTATTTGTCATTTCATATTCATTCACAGCAGTTCAGAAAGCATGTCCTTTAAGTATAGAAAGTGGCATGGCCTTACAGGTCAACTACCATGGGCATCTAGGGCAGAGGAGCTCACCTTAAAAGTCTTGGTGAAGGAAGGGCCTAAAACTACCTACTTCCTGCAGACAAGCACCTAATATAGGCCATCAAAAACTATATATATACACACATATATTGTTAACATACACACACATGCACGCGCGCGCGCACACACACACACACACACACACACACACACACACACACACACACACGAACAATGACAACCCCAACAGACATGCTAACGTGGAAGGGGGAAATCTCAGGGGTAACCACCCCTAGCCAAAGAACTACAGGCAATTAAAGACTACTGAGAGAGGAACAATCAGTCTTCCCCAGAGATAAAGCTCTTAACTGGTTATCCAATAGCACATGATCACTTTGAAATCATACATATACAAGAAACACTAGACAGACTTAGTAAGTTTATTCATGTATGTGTGACAAAAAGATTTTAAAAAAATAATTATCCAATTTTAAAGATTTAGGCTTTTTCTCACAATTAGTAAAATCTTACATTGCTAACACATTTTACTACTAAAGAACCTATTCATTTAAGGGCTGTAGAATGCAACAATAGGGTGTGTTATGGCATGGATCTTAAATATTCTACAAAGATCCATGTCTAAAGGCTTGAGTGCCAGACTGTGGAATTGCTGGGAGGTAAAGGATTAAGAGGTGGGATATACTGGAAGAAAGCAAGGTGCCTGAGGGAAGTACCCTTGAAGAGGGTGTTGGATTCCTGGCCTCTTCTTTTATCTCTTATCCTCCTAGCTACCAAATGATGTAGAACTTGGCTTATCATTGACTCCATATCATGTCATGATGTTTACATTTGCCTGAGCTCAAAGTAACAGAGCTGTATCCATATAGTCTGATACCCGTGAGACTGTGGGCCCAAATAAAAATTCTTTCTTTATTTTCTCAAGTAATTTGTTATAGGTGTGAAAAGTTGGCATAATATATGCTGTGCCCTCTTGTAAAATACAAGATCCTGTATTTCCAAAGATCAATGACAAGTATGGCATAAGCTAAAACAGGTGACTAGAGAAACAATTATCTTGGTATATAAAGAAATGAAATGAAGTTTTCTAAAAGTATGTCATCCTTTACCTTGTCCTTAGCAGTATGACTATCAAAGTACTAAACAAACGAGTAAAGACTCAGGCATCCAGGCAACTCCATTTTTACAAAATTAATGCCCCTCAAAAAGTCTGCTGTTAATATTATTTTAAGTATTTTAAAGCATCCTTTTCTAGAATTGCTTTTTAAAAAATATTGTTTATTCTTTTGAATATCTGCAAGCAAATTAAAATCCCTCTCTTTGGAAGTGGAAAACAGTTTCTGTAGGGTGGAAAATATCTGGACCCTTCCTGGGAGATTAATAGTGTATTTCAAAGCATGTGCAACAATGGTAATCTGAAGAATTTTCGCAGAGTAGTTTCAAATTCCTAAATCTATTCTTATGTAATATAAGAAAATCTGGGCATGAATGTAGTGGAGAGCAGGTACTATTACACCTTGACATTAAAGAGTGGTCTCTTGCCCACTGCAGATCTGGGATACACCTTTGGTCTCTGTACACAAGTATTCAGGGAGTGTCCAGAGGTCCAGTTTAAGATAGGGGACACATAAGCAAGCTTCTTTCCCTGGATGGAGGATCTGACCCACTGAGTAAAGCCACACAGAACCAGCTCAGCTTTTCAGGAACTGTATGACTGCATACTTCTCTCATATCAGTGAGTACTCTCCCTTCAATAAATAAATAATCTTTCCTTCTCAGTCGCCCATGATTTTCTAACATGTACATGACAGGATCCACACACTTGTGAACTCACAGGAGCTGTGGTTGCCAGATCAAGCCAGTTAACACTTAGATGGAGGATAAAGAGGTTCATGGGCTCATGCCTCGACCTATGGCCCTATTGACAAGGGATGGCTCCTGGGGAGGAACTGCCTATTTTCTTTAGGGGTGTGGTCCCTCCTAGATGGACTATGCTCCAGGGGATCGCTCCACAACCATGTTACAGGGCTGGTACAACTTGGATTGTGTGGGTTATAAAAAAAGAAGCTGGTGGATGTGGCGCGTGCATCTAAGACAAGTAGTGGAAGGAGGAGAGTGAATCTGATCAAAATACTTTATATGTCTGTATGAAGTTCTTAATGCATTAATAAAATATTATACTTTAAAAGTTAAAACATTTTGAAAATTGTGGGATGAAACTAATTTTTTTTAAATCACACATTTTAATAAACTAGTTGTGAATAACAGAAGAGCCAAGTCTTTTTATTTTATAGGCATTGCACACATAATTCCTTCATATGTTGCAAACCTAAGTGCTGTGTGTGGTTCCATACTTAAAGGAAGGATAATTTGCTGTATCAAATCAGAAACTGAATTTTGCATACCCCAAGTTTCTTTTGTGTTTCAGACAGGATGGCCTTTGAAGTATTTAGGTTACAGGTCTACCACTCCCAGCTGAGGACCAAATCCAGGGCTGTTGCAATAGCACTCTGGCCATTGGGCTATATCCACAGGGAAAATCTTGGTTTCTATCTCAATATGATCACATCTGATACAATATGGCGACCATATATTTCTCCTTACTTCACAAAGAAGAAAATTTTCTTCAGTAGTCTGAAAGAAACATTCAAAAATATGGCTTGCATTTTAGAAATGCCAATTCACAGCTGTTTTCATACATAATAGAACTGTTGACTGTGAAAACTATAGCCTGGATATTTCTATAATGAATCGAGAAAATACATGAAACTGAATATTACAGAATGAGATATAAAGCAATTCACAAATTGAATTCTCCAAATTTATTAAGTTCAAACTAAAAGTTCAATACTTGAAAATAACAACCACAACAACGCTAGTCAGGGAGATAAAAGGGGACAATGTCTATGTATACATTTTAACTCCTCCTCATTGCCATGTAATTCATTCACTTTGTGTTTATTTTGACAGATGCTGGTTGGTCTCAGTGACTTGAAATCAAGTGTTAAAACATAATGAAGTGTACTTGTGTCCTTCCTTGTATTCCTACACATCATTTCTATTGATACATAGTTTGTCATGCAAATGGATGATAGTGTCTGATGTATTCGGCCTCTTTGGGGTTTCAACAGGTAACAGGAGAAGGAGCAGAGGGCCCTTTCTGGAGGGTTCCAAAAACTAGGCTTGAGAACATACTGTGCTACATTGCATGGAAACCAGGAAGTCAGGGTTTTAGAGAGGAATATTTCCAACCTCCCTTATCTTAAGGAGACAACTGGCTTTTAACAGCCAGCTCCATTAGCCTCTAAAGTTAACCTTCTGGCTTCCTGCCAGGTCCAGGCCCAGGTCAAACTGACCCTTCAGACAATGAGAAATATTTAGGTTAGGCTGTGAACAAATACAGGGATAAACAAGGATATCCCACTTTTAGTTTTAATTTGGGGTCTCTAAAGGAAAGAAGCCACCTTTACAGTCTGGCCTCCCTCATGGGTGTGTGAGAGGAATAGAGAGAACAGTATCTTCCACAATTTACTCCAAGGATATGTGAAAACATCTCCGGGAGGCAGGTGAAAGACTGGCAGAGAGCTTGGTATTTTGCATGGAGAAGATGTAGTTATGTGTCTAGCAGGGTCCCCTTCAGCTAATTTCTGCTTAGGGACACGGCTTGGTTAAAAGCATATCCCTGTGATTTGGAAATTCCCAGGTAGAATGAAAGAACTGTCTACAACCGAGGAGGATCCTAAGGGCGCAGACCTAATGTCTTGCAATCAGTTGTGAGGGATTAAGTATGAGGCTGAGGAGAAGTGTATGAGAGTCTGTACTCAGACAAAGCTTCAACGACAGGGGAGAGAAGCCAAGGAGCTTAGATCATGCCTGGTAGTAAATAGCACAGAATTCCCTTCTGGCTTCTCCTATGGATTCACTAGGTACATTTGGAGAGAAATTGTCTTATTTTCCTTTGTTTTATCCACAAAGCCAGAGCCCAGTTCTATTACACATTCACAATTCTAGACTTGATTCTTTTTTCTGTTAAGATGTAGTGACACTTGGTAGGCCACTAACGACCCCACAGTAAGGCCAGTGCATGGGTCAGAAAAGGCCAATTGATTAATTTGCCAAATTTGATTGCTAGGAAAAGATGGGATCATTCCAGTCAGTATAAATTAGCAAATCATTTAGAAACTATTTTCAGGAGCACTAGACAGCCCTGCTGGAAAGTCTGCAAACCACAACTGATAGCCAAGCTGGTAGGCTGCAGAGCTTCCAGGGGTCTGAGCACTGACAATAGATGCTAAAATTATTGCTGAAGAGGCATATTTAATTATGAAGGGCACTGAGAGCATGAAGTCCTTGGAAGGCTTCCTTCCCTCAGAGTTTATAAGAAATAAGATAATCAGTATCTTCAAATGTAATCACAAAATACAATAAAAATGCTAAGGCATCTCAAAGGATTTTTCAAGTGCATTTCCCTAGAATAATACAAAATCATATCTTGCTGGCCTGATGGCACAGGCCTACAATCTTAGCTACTAGTGATATTGAGGCAGGAGAATTGAAAGTTCAAGGACAGGATGGACACTCAGGGAGACTCTATTTTTTAAAAAAAGAGGTATGGATAGAGCTCGGTAGAGATACATGTCTACTATGAGTAACAACCTAAGTTCAATGTCCATTAAAGGAAAAAAAATGAAACAAAAATATCTACAGAAGCTGTTTTGGAAATGGGTGTTTAAAAAGAAGTAAGCTTATTTTCACTGACCACAACTTGTATATCCCCACTTCCTATGGTTCCCATTGTTTATAGCTGTCAACCACACAGCCCCTTTGCTCCATATCTCCAGCCAAATCCCTCATACAATTTGCTGACTCGTCTTTGAACCTCCTAACCTCTTCCCCAGCCCATTTTCTCTCTCCCAGTTCACAGGATTCCAAGTTCTCTCTGTTCTCATTTGTGAAGTACATTGCAGAAATATGAATAAATCTAAAAAATGAACACCCATGTGTAAGAAAATTCATCTAAAAGGTTTTCTAATCTATAAGTTCTCATCTTTCTGAAATTCCTTAAATGCCACTTCATACTTTTTTTTTTTTTTTTTTTTTTTTTGCTATTCTCACTATATTATGACACAAAATAAGCATCTTTTTAACATCTTGGCAAATTTTCATACTCTGAAATGTGTATGCAATACCAGCAGATTTTGTTTATATTATTCCCCTCTCTCTTGTTTGTAATCAAAATTTTATTTCATTAAAAATTAGGTCCATATTGTAGCCAGTGAAGATCAAACATTTAGGTAAGATAAGTAAATGCATGGATGACTTACTACTCCAACCACATGCTGATGGTGCTGTGCAGTTAGGGTTCTACGGTGATGAAAGGTAGTAAGTAAAAGCAACCCCCATAGGAAAGTGCCTATTTGATTAACATATCCCAAGTCACAGCTTATTTAGAGAATCAAGGCAGAAATTCAAGGGAGAAATCTGGATGCAAAACCAAAGCAGCAACCCTAAGGGACACTGATCACTGGCTTGTTCCTCATGGCTTTCCAGGCTGTTTTCTTATACACCCTAGGACGTGTGGCCAGGGAAGCCAAGGCCCACAGTGGGCTGGTGCTTCTCATATCAGCCTTTACTCAAGAAAGTGTTCCCAGCCTTGCCTAAGGCCAATCTGGTGGGGTCATTTTCAGAATTAAGGATCCCTCTTACCAGATGACTCTAGTCAATATGAAGCTGGTAAAAACTAACCAGGATGTGTGCTAAGTATGGTAGAATCAATGAGTTCAAAAGAATAGTCTAGCTAAGGGGCTTCCACAGTAGGACAGTACTGGAGCAAAGGGATATTAATTTCAGACAAGTTGCTAATGGCAAAGATGCACTTTGAATGTGCCTTTGAGTCATTAAACAAATACTAAACGAGACTGTTCCATGGCTTTGAGGGGAACACGTGTTATATTTTTGATACTGCACGATACTAATGGAACATCATCTTTCAAGCCTTTATTTTGAAATATCAAAATATGTATGGACAAGAACACCATCCCCATGGCCCTGCTTTGAAGGTACAGTATGAAAGAAGCCTGAAATTCATTTTTTATCTGAATACACAAAAGAATGCAAGTTATATCTCCTAGAGCCATGTTATGCCATTCAGGAACCTATATCTGTTTATTATTTCAAAATCCAGCAACATAAAATGTCTCCTCAGACACTTATTTGTGTTATTGGAGGGAGAAGAAGTTATTTAGGACAAATGCACCATTCTGTATCTAGATGAACAGTGAGTTTCAGGCACACTCCAGAGGAGTGTTATACCTCAAACAGATACAATTCTTTATTTATTTCTTATACCTGATAATAATGCCATTTATAAATTCATCAAAGTATCTTAACAATGTTTCCCAATTGGAGACTTTCTAAAACTGTAAATATTTTTAACTGTTCTGCTGACCTCTTCACTGGGTTGAACAAGAACTTAAAAGTATAAATTTATGGCTCTTAAAATTTCTGAGCTGTTAAAATGAAGACATTTCACTGATGTACGTTGCAAACAACGAAGTGAAGAATAGAGTTGTGCCATTTTCTGACTTTGTGAAAAACTGTTAGATGCTATTTTCTGACTTTCCTATGCAAAACTATGAGTGAGCCAATGGAAAGAGCATTGCAGAGGAGCTGCTGGGAAAGAAAATAGTTAAAAAAATATCCCAAATTACTGGCTTCATGGGAAAAAAGAAATTGTGTTGTCATCAGTGGTAAGTCGGGAATCTTCTAGGTAAGAAATGTTGAAGATCTTTCTTCATTATGTCAGGTTATAGAGTATGTAACATAAAATTTCTAGACAGTAAGTATAAGAAAACCCAGCACCACTGTTTAAAGCTTCAAGTTCTGATTTAACTGACCTCTTGTTAAGAAACCAAAGCAATGGTTAGACAAGAATCAGGACCATGCAGTGAACAACAACAGAAAAGAGACCTGTGTAGCAAATCCTCACTGACCTGTATCCCTGGCCTTTATTGTGTTGAAAATGAAAGGTTAAGAAGAAGTGAACATATGCTCTATTCATTTGACTATTCTGAAGCAATGGTCCTAAAAATGACAACAACCCCTTGAAACATCTAGAGAGATCACATTCTATGTCCAGCTTCCTCTGATTTATGTTAGCACTAAAGCAATATCTAGTCCAGAGTTTGAAGTGAAAGTGGATGTGAATTTCCTCTGCTAGTTCTGGAATGCGCACAGTAGAGTGGCATGCTGCCTTGAACTCTTCCGATTGAAAGACAACTACCTCTTTAAATACTTGTAAGTTGGTAATATCATACAGCGCCTATAACATACAGATTTTTAGGAACATGCTAAGTGAAGCTACAGGCAAAACAGATTGTTACCTTGGTTAAAGTTCATACATTGATAAAACATTGGAACTTTGAAACTTCAAAGTAACTTTTTTTCCTAGCTATAGATAAGATGCTCATAAATAACAGCCCCACCCCAAACAAGGAAGAGAATTATCTCATTAAAGAGTCTATACCTATACAACACGTCCCTAGCAATTTCCGAATGACTTGGTGAAAACTTTGTTAGAATGAGGTAGGCTATCATTTTCTGGGTAAATAAAACTATGAAGCAATTAACTGGAAGAGGCCACTAGCAACAGTGAAAGAGACAAACAGATGCAGACAGATAGACAGACAGACAGACAGACAGATGCAGACATATACATACACACACAGAAAGAAAGAGACAGAGACAGACAGAGAGAGAGACTGATTTTCATAATAAAAGATATCTACACAGAGGACTCAGAAAAGGTTATGTTTAATACTATTATCATAGTCACATGAGAATGAGCTAGTTTCATTAAAAATACCATTCACATACATTCAAGTAGCAGTAAATTAACTCAGAAGCTTTCTTTCTTTCTTTCTTTCTTTCTTTCTTTCTTTCTTTCTTTCTTTCTTTCTTTCTTTCTTTCTTTCTTTCTTTCTTTCTTTCTTTTTTTTTATAGATTTACCCATGTGTGTGTAACAATAATATTTGAAGAAAAAGAAGCCAAGAAGAATTTGAAGGGAATAGAAGAGGCATTAGAGTTATTGCAGGGAAGATGCGGACAGGGAAATTATGTAATTACATTGTAATTAAAAATAAAATAAAATTTAAAAAATTTTAATCAAATGAACTACTATACCAGTTTCTATTACTGCTCTAAAACATTATCACAAACACAGAAACTACAAAATGCAAACTTATTACCTCAAAGTTTTTCAATTCAGAAGTTTGAAGTAGATCTTTCAAGAACAGATTTGCAGTTTCACAGAGCTGGGATTTTCTGATACACTTTGGAAGGACACAGACCTCACCGTATCTGGCTTCCTCCATTTCCTGCCGGCTGACACCTTTCCATTTCCAGCCAGCAGGCACATCACCATGAATTTTGCTCCTGTCATCACATTTCCCTCTTGGATTCTGACACTTTTCCTTCTTGTAAGATTAAATTTGCTCCACAGGATAATTTTTCCAGCTCAAAACCATTAACAGTTATAGCCTTCTTTGCCCCATATAGCAAACACTTTCCCAGTTCCTGGAATTAGCATGTGGACATCTTTAAAGAGTGTTTATTCTGACTGGCACACCAAAAATCAAAGTATAGAAAGTGAAACTATTCATTTTGCCTTTCTATCACAATTCTACTAGAGCTACAAAACCATAGGTAAGTTTATTTTCATGTACTTATTTATTTACTTACTTTTGGTATGAGAAGCAACATAAACACTGATGAAGAGTGTGATGTAACAGCTAAGATATGGCTCATGGATTCATGAGGTCTGGATTCCAATTCAGTTTCCTCAGTTGTGCAAACTGAGTCCTTAATTTTCTCCTCTTTAAATTCATGTAAAGACTAAATTACTCACCATATATGGAATGCCTTATGTGGTTTTTAGCTTTACAACGGTAAATATTTTATGATGTATAATAAGTGCATCAAAACATCATGCTTTAAATCTTAAATAATAAATGCTACTTTCAACTACAAATAGAATAAGAAAAGAAAACAAATCCTAAAAATTTGAATACAAATAAAGAATCATTATTATATCAAAAGCATATATAGATTGAGCAAGGTGGCCCATGCCTGTCATTCAGGATTTATAAGACCAAGGCAGGTATATTTTGAATTCAAGGCTACCCTACAGTATATGAGTTCCATGCTACCTTGTGGCTACTGGCAAGAATTTATTACAAAAAAAAAATTATGTAAGTCATGTGTTACTCATAACATGGGGGGGTGAATTGAGAGGATATTCTGAGGAATGAATAGTCACCATTGTGCGAACATACAGAGTACATACACATATCTAAATGGTATAGCCTACTATATAGCTAGGCTATGCAATTCATGTGGTATGCATACATATATATAGCATATACATGTAAACAAGTATAGTAAATGCATACATGTGGGTGTGTATGTATAGATATAATGCATTGTTCTTAGAGCCATGAAGAAGAAGACAAGGGGGAATCAAGTACAAGAGAATAAAATGCAATCGGTAGATATAGAAAAGGGCTAGAGATGGCAGAGCACTTGCCTAATGTGTTCAGTGCTCTGAGTTTAATCCTCAATAACGCAGCACTAGCAATAATTTAAATTCTTCAGGTGTGGAAGCAGTGTATCCTTTCAGTCCCAGCACTCTGGAGACAAAGGCGGAATGACTGGCGGGTTACAAGGAACATCTCACTTCCATTATAATCCATAAAAATATCACTGTAAATACAGCCAACCATCAACCAAAACCACTGTATAGCACATGACTCTAATATAAAAATTGATACGTTATATTTTATTTGTGGAGCTGAGGATCAAACCTCATCTCTCACACCTTCTAAGCAAGCTCTACACCTTTGATAGCTTTTATTATGAAACATTCCTATTTCAGGAATTTCCTTTAAGCACTGTAGATCAGACCGGTTGCAATCCTGGAGTTTTGCTCATGCTGAAGCTACAGAGTCTCTTGAGAATTGCCATATGGGACACCGGTGTTATCACCTAAGACTGCAGGACAAACTCCAGTGATGAAAATGATAGTGGAGATTTAACTGAGCACAGCTATAATTCCGGCACTTGATTGACTCACTGAGGTTGAATCCTTTGAGTTTGAGGCCAGGCTTGTCTACATAGTGAGTTCAAGCCATCCTACTGGATAAGACTAACTCAGAAAAGAAAAAAAAAAAAAAAAAAAGCAACAGAGAACAGTGGTAGTAGTAGTAATAGTGTATAAAACTAATTACCTAATTACGAGGCTTTAACTGATGGTAATATTTATTGTCTTACTTAAATATTTTTAGCATAGACACCGACAAAGCCCTTCAAACTGACCATGTTGACAGTCTTCTAATTCATTTGAAAGACAAGGGGCTGTGAGGAAGGGACTTTGGTGAGGCCGCATTAACATTTACACAGCTGGAATCAATTACATCTGGCTGGGCTAATCCCATTTGTTCTGTCTGGTCTACACTGTTATGTTTTTAGAGCAGACACTATGTCTAAATAATGTGACGTCTGCTGCTTCAGATGCAGGAGTTTAACAGATTCGGAGCATCTACCTCCTGAGCAGCTTATGCAGCAAAGTACATCAAAACTTTTAAAAATTCTTTCTGAGTAAGCTACTATGAACAATATGGAAATAAATATCAGATTCTTTAAGAATACCTTCCAAATTTAAAAGGTGTATTTCTCAATATATCTCCTAACTCCAGTGCTCTCTAAATACTGCTGAAAATTCTTCATATGTCTTCCATTTCAGTTCTTGAAACATCAAATGAAACTATCTGTATTATTTTCTGTGTTTTAATTTCACTCATGGCCCTAATCCAGTTTTGTCTTCACTTTATTTTGCCAATAGTCACGTGCCTGAGTGGATGCCTCTAGATCTCAAAAGGTGATCATTTGCTATATTCATATGAGTAGGCCAATATGCAAATGTAGAACAAGCATTTGAGATTTTAGGGAGTCAGTGTCATTTAGTAAATACTTGATATTTTAAAAGATTACCTACATAAAAATTTAAAACTCACTTTTGGTAAACCTCATGAGGTAATTATATATACTTATACAATTTATACATACATAAAGGTAGAGTCTCATTATGCACCCCAGGCTAGCCTTGAACTAATAATCCTCTTCCATCACCCTCCTCAGGGCTTGAGGTAAAAAGAATGCAACATTATTGCAGCCTAAACATAGTTTCCTATTCCACACATCCAAAGAAAAACAGATTACAGAAGTACATTCATTAAATAAATGTGTAGTATCCATCATTTTACTAGTGCCTCTATGCAAACATGAAGGCACCCATCCCATCCTCTGTCAAAGGGAATTACTATTATTATTATACATACTATATATGTAATATTAGATATGTATCATAATCAGTAGTCTCTTTGATAGTGCCCCTTTCCCTAGGCAGAGCTGCTAAGACTGACGCAGATTACTCACGGGTTTCTGCTTTTGCTATCTGTGCCTTTGGAGTTATTCAAGAAAGTATCCAGATGGACATCATGGGGTGTCCCATCTTTTGATATTTTTCTTTTCTGGAAGGTTTATAGAAGTTTTAAATTACACTAAGGTATTTTAATCACGGAATTGATTTTTGTCTATGATGAAGACAAATTAAAACATCAGCATCAGCAAATCTGGAGAAAAATCCTACCCAGATGCCGCCTGTATTTCTCCAGAGGCTTTATTCTACAGTCGTAGTTGTTTGTATGGAAATGAAAGTTGTGTTTATCACACTTCAAAAATCATTTTGCCAGCCATCAAGAAAACAGACAGAACAAACTGTGTTTCTTTCTAAAAACATTTATCTTTTTATTATGTGTAGAGTGTTTTTCTTGCATGTACACATGCTTGATGATCCTAGATGCCAAAAGAACACACTGGAATTATAAATGACTATAGGACACCATGTGGACAATGGAAACAGAGCAGGTCCTCTGCAAGAGAGCACAGACTCTTAACTGAGGAGCCATCTCTCCATCCATCATGGAAATGCTAATGAAGGGACAGAAGAAAAGGGTTGTTACCTGCTTTTGCTAGCCCACAGCACAATGTAAGTGAATGCTGAGTACGGAGCAGTTGAAGCCAAAGATTGAAAATGAAGGCAATACGACTTTTTCTGACTCCTGGCAATATGTAATATTAAGGGATTTGCTATTCAATTAAAATTTTATCCAAGGAATATTTACTTGAGGCACTACACAGTAATAGAAAATAACTCAAGAGACTCATGCTAGTACATTAAAGAGACAGAATAACAATCATTTTTAAATTTTCAACTGAATTCTGATTTTTTCCTTCCAAATCTAGTTTTACAAAGAAAGGTATAAACTTGTAACCAAGGTGCTTACAATTAACAATAAAATACCTTCATCAGCCTATAAGAAAGTTTTACAAGTAGCTCAGTTCAGTTCAAATGCCACACACACACACACACACACACACACACACACACACACACACACACACACACACACACACAGGTGCATGCATGCACACATACACACAAAGATTGTTGATATGCCATTACGAAGATCAGATAATTATAATTGCTACTGTTACTCATTCGCAATCTAAATTCTCATCTGCCCATATAAGAATGGATAGCACCAATGGAGTGAAAAGAAACCAAATCGTCTCTAAGCATTTCAGTCACCGGTGTTATGACAGGAAATATGAAAGACAGAAGAAAGAATGTTCATAAGTAGGAACAACAAGCCTCAGATGAAATATCATTCTACGCATCAACTGTCTTAAAAGAGCTGCTGTGTTCCTAGGGTTTTCCCCAATTTACCTGCTGGTGGCCATGCCAGTGGAGCAGCAGACGGCTATTGACTTTAGGGGATAGGCCCATCAGGAAGCAAAGCCTTGTTGGATAAATCTCAGACAGATAAAGCTCTGAGACCACAACTCCAAAGTCTCTGTTGTCTCTGCTATGCTTTCACATGTGTGCTGCGCCATCTTTCTCTGGTATCTGGTATAGTGTGAATGGGTGGGGGAGATCCCCACTGCCTGTAATGCAGTGTGTTTATCTCATGGAAACATCCCATTCTAGTGCCTACTTTTACCTGCGGATTATTATAAAGATAATAATAACTTATTTCTTCTTAAGCTGTACTGTCTCATTGATAATAATAACATGAGTTCAAATAGAACTTCGATGATTAAAAATAAATACAAGGACGCGTTACACAGTTAGGATATATAAGTTTTACCTAAGGAACTACATAAATTACATTTCAGGTTAATGATTAAGGAAAACGGTTGAGTCCCCAGAAGCCAGGCTGGCTGGGATCCTTTCATCATAATGTTGGAAAATGTGTTGACAGGTTTTGGAGTGCTTCATAACCGAAACAAAGCTTTGAAAATAACTTAAAGTTAGACTACAACATTTTTGTTAAATAGCTTTGAGGTGAGAACCCAAGAAGACAATCTAAAGCTTTAGAAAGGCACATAGTTGAGGGAGGAGCTGTTTAAGGTCAGGGAACAAGAACAAAGAAGCCCAATTACCACTGGGTGACCTGCCTTTCTTGCTAGGTCTGGCCGAGGACAAAGGCGATGATTAATTCCTTAGACCCATTTTTCCCTCAATCTCCCAATATAAAAATCTACTGATGGGTGGGTATGTACACTAAAGATTTAAAGTAGAGCTTACTGATTGTTTTTCACGTATAAAAGTTTAGATTTGTGATTTTTTTCTAAGATCCCTGATAAGATTACTTAAGATAAGTAATAAAGTGGTTGATTTTTTTATTTTGAAACCCAATATGCAGCCTTCCAGTTTAAAAAAAAAATGGCTAAGAAAAACACCCCCACTTGCTCATACTCTGTTAATCTGTAACAAGTTGTTTAGACGTAAATATATGTGGGTTTGGGAGGTGACTTTGTTTTAATCATGTAAAGAAGATGAAAAACAAGGTTTTACCTGTATTCATTGTTGTAATTATTAACTTGAAAAATAGAATACAACCACACTGTCGTTCCTATATTGCCTGAAAGATTTTGTTTGGGTATATAAGCTGGAAGGGAAAGAATAGATACAATCAGAAGAAAAACAAGCATCAGGAGTAAAAATAGAGTTAGAAAGAAAATGTTGAGATGAGAGAGTTAGAAAGAGAACATGAAGAGAGAGAGAAGGAAACAACAGGGACAGAAGGGACATTTCTGGATAGAGACAGGAAAGGAGCATATAGAACACAGTATGAAAAACAGAAGGAAATCGAGGGTGAGTGGATCTCTTCCCTTAACCCTTTCAGATAAAAAAGCCGTAGTATGTACCAACTCTGTGAATTCCTTTTGAGCCCTGTACTGCTGGAGGCTGCTGCACCCACAGCCCTGACAGAAGTATATGTTGTTAAATAAAATTTCAAATGCAAAGTGATGCCACCTCAATACCTGGTAGTCAATGATGCACACAAAAGTACAATATATACTAATAAACACACACATACAAGCACATACACACATAGTTTGTACGGTTTAAATATCATTTCATTGCATTTGCTATGTAAAAAAAAACACATAAAGAAATTCCTCTATAGAAGTCTTTGAACACGGATTCATTTTATTGAAATATCTAAAGTTAAAACCATAGCGAAATCAGCTCACCATTTATTAAGTACAAGATATGCAATGTTATATATACACTGGCACCTTGGTAACCTGGCAGATTCCTTCTTTGGGGGAGGGATTATCATGCAAACAAATAGAACTTTGATCTATCAGATTTTTAAAATAACATTTGTTCAACTAAATTTCTCCTTAGAAATAATCTATATAGACAAACCATTAGCTGTGTTTATGTTCTTAAGCAATGGAGTTTACTCTAACAATTTGACTGCTAAGAAATGCATTAGCAAACTGCCTGTTTATTTTCTATATCTTGTTTGTCAAACAAGGCATGAAAAATAGCTTTCTAAAGGAAAAGAGAATCCTGGGATGCACCTGCAGTCTTTGCTGAAAACCACTGCTAAATTTCTTAGGCCTGTTACCGTTTTTTTTTTTTTTTTTTAAAAAAAAAGAATGTGCACGTGGTGCCACCTGCTGTTCAGTATTGTGCCTTGCAGCCTAAGAGTACTGAGTCCTCTTGGCCTCAGAAGGCTGGACAAAGTATTGCCAGGTTTATATTAACCATCCCACAGCCCAGTTGATCTTGAAAAAGAAAAAAGTCAAGCAGTTTTAATATCCTGATAATTATTTCTAATTATCATTCTACAAAATACTCAATTATAGCAATGACAAAGCAGACTTTACAAGCAAACTGTCCATTAAAGAAACAAATGCTCTATCAGAATATTTTGTATGTTGTATGCTGAATTTACCATGTTTTAGTTTTTATTTTATAAATTTAAAAATATTATGTGCTTTTCAGTGATAATTCTATGTCATATAGGATCTTAGTTTCCTAAGTACACTGGGTATATCCTCTTTATGTATTCTAAGGAACAGTATACTTGTCTCTTCTAAAAAAAAGCCTGATACCCAGATGGCTACTATGTATTTAGAAATAGGAGCCATGTTTTATTCAGTTTCAACCCTTCTGTGACTAGGAAGATATGGCAGACCAAGAATAGGCTGAACAAATATAAACAGGTTCATGAATGGTTTAGCATAGCTCAGAATTATAAAAATAAATAAAGAATGAAAGTCACATACCCCCAAATTAACATTTAATTCTTGTTTCATTTACATAAAAATTATATATACACATATAATATGCACATGTATACATACTCAAAACTCAGTTTGAGTTTTAGCTCATATCACTAACCAAAAAAGGGCAATCAGAGCATTGCTGATTTTAATTATCGATCACAAGAACCACACAAAAGGAAGCAGTGCTAGACACAAAGCATTCCAATTAAAACCACGAAGTGTTAAACTGAGAAACACCTCAGACTCAAGCAGCATGAACAGTGCTGTTTCACCTCTTGATTCTTTTATTTATTCAAATATTTAAAACATCTGAAGCCGTGGTTTTTCACCCTGTAGTTGTGACCCTTTTGAGGGTCAAACATCAGATATACTGCATTTACATTATGATTCATAACAGTATCAAAATTACAGTTATGAAGTAGCAATGGAATTGTTTTATGGCTGGGGGTCACCACAACATGAGGAACTGTAGTAAATGGTTGCAGCATTAGGAAGGGTGAGAACACGGCTCTAAGGACTGAGAGAAAAGGGGACTGATGACCTAGTTACACACTAAGCTCAAGAAACTCCCCAAACGGTCTGGAGTTGCCCAGTTTTCCAATTTCCGCTTAGCTCACGTGTGGAGAAAATGTATAATGCCCCTCTTCTCTAAACAAGCCTTCAGTATCTGCAGCCCCTCTTCAAGCTCAGCTAATGATTTTGGAAAACAAATCACTCTGCACAGGACCTCCACAGGTCCCAAGTCTTCTCCACCTGTGCTTATGAGCTCTCCTTTGCCTCATGATAACTAGCTACCAACAGAGGCCCATTCTGTTTCCTCCAGACCAGGCTGTGTGTGACTCTTCTGGCTTGCTTCTATATGACCTGTTTATCTCTTTTAGTATATGATCTCCATTGGCACACAACATAATGCACTCATCTTAAAACTACAAGACGTGGTAATAAAACCAATCCTACCCCATTTGCCAGCTACCAGCCCAATTCTTTGTCACATATGTCACAAAAAAAATGCCTCTGAAGAATCATCTCTAATATGCAATTCTCAGTAGGACTGTATCTCCCACACAGAGCAAAACCTAATTTTTGCAGATAAAAAGGTCTAATTATTTTATACACTTAAAGCATTCATATGTATTCTGTATGTATTGGTGGCAGGATTATGTATATATCAGATTTTTACAACAGGGTATTAGGAAGATGTCTAAAGATTGGTATGTATTATTCTGATTCGGTCATTATATAATGTATACATATATTAAAGCATCACGCTATGCCCCACAAGGACATATAATAGCTTGTCAACTAAAAATAAACTAGCTTTATATTGCTTTATGGAAAGCACATTTTAAAGTCTAATTTTCCTAAACATAAGTTTTCCTCACATCAAAGTGGAATCATATTCCTCATTCGGATGCAGAACAAAACCTGGACTTTGTCACGGTCCACAAACTCCTTGGTAACCGGCCTCCTGCACTCTCTCTGTTTTCACTCCCCCCACCCCCGTTCCCCTCTACAGATTGGACAGTGGCCTCAGTGGCCATTTCCTGGTGATTTTATACTTCTAGCTCCTTTTTGTTTGGGACATCCCATCAGGAAGTCTCACCTTACCTCATCTTCTCCACTTTCCCATAGCCCTACTTCGGTGGCGATCTAAACCACTTCCTATGTGTTCATGTACTCTAATTTGCTCTGTTCCCCTTGGCATTCACCATCCTTACACACAGATCTCAGGTTGTTTCCCCTCTTACTGCTATCAAATATAATATGGGATATTGTCTCATCTATTTGCATCATCTCACATACATATCTAACTGTTTTTAGCACACTTAGATGAAAGTTTCTTGACATTTTTTGTTTGTACATTTGTTTAAGTACTTCACATCTGTACTTAAAATTTCTAGCACATAGAAAATGTGTAATGTAGATTTTATGGTAAAATAGACTTAACATTTATGTAAGAGTAAAGCTGTATCAATAGCTATTATTAAAAATAAAAAAGAATTTTAATTTATTTTCCTTGAGTAAAATTTCATATATGCTTGGCAGGCAAAATTATAAATTTTTAAGAAAAAAATTCTAACAACTCACAAAAATGGAGTAAACTCTGCTTTGAGCACAGTGATTTTCTTTGGCCTCTTCACATAGGAAATTTAAAACAGATCAATACTTAAAAGGCTTTATCAAACCAACTGTGATTTACATAACAGTGAGCACTATAGAAGCGTACCTTTGGGGCTACTCAAATTATTTTACAATGTGTCTTTTATACTTTTCTATAAGTAAATGTTCAAGTCAGAACTAGAACATGCCAGGCTCAAAAAAATAGAGCTTCAGCATGCCTCATACTGTAATGGGATATGGCAGAAAATTCTTAACATACTGTTATAAAATCAATTAAAAATACTGTGATGTCTCCTTCTCTTTATTATTCCATTTCTTTTAAGGCTAATGCCTAAAATTCCATAATTTGAATTAGTAATTACAGCCATACTTTCTAATTTTGAATTCAGCACATTTTAAACGAAGTGTCAGAAACTTGCTCCAGAAAACCAACATCTTACTTCTCAAATGCATTCTATCTTTAAAATGTCATTGTTAGTTCAGATAGGGAAAAAAGTTTAATTTGAGTCTAGACTCAGTTGATGGTAATGATGCAGTTCAGTGAATTCTATCTCTCCTTTCTTTCCTCTCACATTAACTCTGGTTTTGATAGCTCTTTTGAAGTCTTTCTGCTATAAAAGAACTCTGACTGAAAAGCAGTCCTGGGCTGTGAGGGAAGTACACAGCAAGGCAGCACTATGGGCCTTTTCTTCAGTTAGGTAGTAGCCAGGCAGGCTAGTTGAAAACATCTTACACTATTAAGAGTATGGGTATTAAGAATGAAGGTGTGAAAGTACTATATTACAGATGTATCCATCTCAGGAAAGACATCTTCACATATCAGTGCTGGATCAGAAGGAATACAGGAGATATGATATAATCACTGAGGCTTGGAGAAAAATTAGGGGCCATACTTGAACTTGAAACTGCTCAACAGCGATGTTAACTGACGTTCTCCAGGTCTCTCTTTTCTCTTTTGTAAACTGGGGAAAATATTTCTTGTAAGTTGGTTATGAAAAGTGACACAGTATACACAAATGCTTACTCCATATTATAAAACGTGTCTGATATTGGAGCCATCACAATCTTCCAGCCGGTCTCAGAAGGGACTTACATGGAAATCTCCCTGTGTTTGTCTGGGACCATGAATGAGAAGCAAGTATGAGCAATGGTATGCACCAGGTCACCTGCAACTCCAAAATGAGGACAGTTACTTACTCTGTGTCTGTGACCACATACATGAAGAGAAGTGAGCCTGAGAAAAAGAACTTACTTTTGCTTATGCTTTGAGTGCATGCTGCCTCATGGTGGGGAGGGCAGGGAACAGAGGCTCCATGGCTGTCATTAGCATGAAGAGGAGACTCAAATCTTTATATCTCAATGGAAAAGGGAAAAGAAAACAGATTGGAAACAACCTGTCTATAAATGCAAAGACCTGCCTCTGTGGAGTACTTGGTTCAGAGAAACTTTATCTTCTACAGGTTTCATCAGCTCCCCAGTAGCTTCACCAGATGATGCCCAATATCAAATGTATGATCCTTCAGAGGACACTTCTCATTCAAACCATGTTCAACCACAACAAAGGCCATCTTTTCTGTTTCTGGTGACTCTTGTGTTTGCAGAAAGGAAAAGCTAGATTTGGACTGTTGCTCTAGCATTTAGAGATAGAGAAATAAGTAGAAATGCACCCAAATCTGTTGTTTTCAAACTATTTTTAGAGAGAAGTAGAGGAGGGGAGTGTAAAAGGTAAACATCAAACAGAATTACTGGTTAATGCTTGCTTCTTATAGAATTGAGATCTCAGTTCAGAAGCTTGTGGGAAGCTAGGAATAATCATTTACATCCACAGAGAAACTGAACCTCTCCCTTGGAGACTTTCAGGCTAAAATAGCAACGAAACATGTTGTTAGGTCAACAAAGAAACTATTTCCTGTGTTTTGACCACAAATCTTTACAGCAATGTCAAAGACAAACTAAATATCTGAATGTACTTTAAGTTAAACTACTTAATCTGATTTGTTCATTTTATAATGAAAAAAAATCTATAAGTTCTAAAAAGGAGGTTCAATATTCTCACTAGGGAAGTTTTTATTATATTCCAAAGTAAATGGTTAGTAGCCCTTTCATCAAAATGAAACATTCACTTTTGGTGGGAAGTGGGAATCAGGAAGCTAAGGAAGCTGGGGAAACTTAGAAGGCCCAAGAAGCTCAGAAAATTACAAGATTTTCAAGGCTCCTGCTCACAGTAATAAACGCAGTTAACAATGGCAAGCAAGGTGAAGACTGGTAGAACCACTTGCAAGTTGGACAGGAATCCCCAGGAGTACAGCTTTGGGGAGTTATCCCCTGATGTGGGAATGCCTTTCTGTATGCTGTGAATCTCAATCTTTAAATAAAGGAGCTGTTTTGGGCCATGATGGGCACCATAGAAGGAGTAGGAGGAGGAATCAGAATAGGTAGGAAAGGAAGGGCAGAGTCAGAGGCAGATCGAGTAAGTAGCCCAAGAAGAAACATGTAACAATCCCCCATGCTGGGGTGGGTTTTGGATGATGCAGCTGACCTGCAGTCTTCCATTGTAGTGAGATTCAGCCATTATTTAGAAAAGCTTAGAGGCATATCTCTGGGGTATCAAGACCCTAAATGGGGCGTGGCCAGATCCCACTGTGACCCGGGGCATACTGACCTTCCTTCTGGTTTGTTCCCGTGTTCTCAAGGAGCAGATCAGCCATCCGGCAGCGTGAGACAGCTCCACTCTCCAAAAATTGTATTAAAATTCAATTTATATCATAGATGTTTATATGCCCCTCAATACATGTTAAGTCTTTACATAATATATTAGAAATAAATAATTCAACAATATCTGGCACCAAATGTGGGTTTAGTTCTGGCCCAGGAAAGCCTCTGGCTCTTCAAGCCATGTTTGGGGAGATATATTCATCTGGTATGTTGTCAATGCCCATATTCATCGACCTCCAGGAAAGTGTCACACAACAGCACCTGGACACCAAAGTCATAGACTTTGCAGCATAACTTACTGATATCTTAAGTATAAGTTTAAAAGAACTTATGTTAAGGTAAAAAGACCTTTCAATCATATTCCATCAAGTTCAACAAGTATTTTTTCTTCTAATTCCAATTAAGTAAAGTTAATTACCATCCAGTGTGCCTAACCAAGTTTTAAAAGATAGATTCATTATTCCTGATGAACTAAGATTGCTGCTTTCTCAATATTTATTGAGATTCAGAACTCATCACACACTCCTCCAAGTCCATATCTACTTTTATCTCCTGAAATTCCCACTACAAAGCTTTTCCTGCCAAGATAATCTATCTCCAGTCCCCCATATTTAGAAAGCATTTATATTTCCAACTTTCTTTTTGACAAGAACTGGTTCTCTCTATAGCAGTTATATTGAATATCCTTCAAGTTGCAATTCCTAATTCTCTTTTATTTGTTCAGTCATTAGCTAGAGACTGATATGCTATGGTTTGTGTGGTCCCTGAGTGATTCTAGGAAAACAGGAGTGGGAAAGATACAGCAAGAAACTACTGTTATAGTCTTTAAATTCTACCAGCTATGGTACACATTACACAGTGGAGTTAGCCATTAATAAGTCACAATAAGTTATATAGTAAAAATATTATACAGAGAAAAAACAGGATAACACATAATTAAAAACAAAACAGACAGGAGTAGGGAGATTTTCTTTTGAAGGAATGGGTTCAAATTGAGTTTTGTGGGATAAATAGGAACCTAAAGTAAGGTAGAGGGAATCAATAAGTCAACTTTCTTTATAGGGTCATGATTGTTATTAAATTATGACATTAATAAAGATATAGTAGGAAAAAAATCCCTGCCTTCCAGAGAGGTATTATCTGAGTGGGGTACCATTATTTACAGTCATTTAAGAGGGTGAAGTAAGTGGACCACTTGAGTTTATGAGTCTTTGACCAGCCTTGACAACTCGGTGACTGCCTCACAAAAATAAAATAACTTATCAAACAATATTTAACCCTATTACCCCTTTGGCTATTAATTCTGAGACAAGAAGTAATAATGATCTTACATTTGAAGTTAAGAAGTGACCAGGAAAAGATGCTAGACAACTGTTCACAGTCAGTTCTGGAAATGGCCAATCAGAACTGACCTTACTATCCTTGAATTCTACTGGTCAGCCGAGACAGGAAACCCAGGGGAATGTGAAAGATCAGGCTTCCAGGGTACCCGCGTTAGTGGAAGGATGCTCTACTGTACAAAGCCTGCAAGGGAGTGAAGCAGAAACAACCCCTGTAGAAAGCATCCAAATGGAGTAATCAAGCCGTCGTCTGTGGCTTGGTATTTGTTGAACTATAGAGTCCTCAGGGCTTTGGCAAGGTTCTGATTGCAACACTACCCAGGCTACAAGACAAGCTGTTCATAGAAACTGAGAGGGTCATGTGAACCTAAGCACTGTTCAGTTGTCCACTGTATCAAGAAAACAAATGACACATTGTCTCTAACTAGACAACCAATAAGCAATCAAAGGGATACGAGTAACAATAGAGTCAGAGTCTTGTCCTTACAACAACATTAGTCAAGAATAAATAGACATTCAAAGAGATATTGAAGGAATATTCTAGTTAAGAACAGACCGCTTAATCAGCTCTTTGGCAAGCCCATGACATTACAGGCAGCTTTAAGTGAAATTAGAGGTATACAGAATGAGCTCTAAATTTTTACTAAACTTTAAACCTAAACACTACAGAATCCTTAAAAAAAAAAAAAGGGGGCAGTCAAAAGTAACTAGGAAGTTGCAGCTAATGAAAAAAATATAAACAGCCCTCTCTAGAAAGATATGGAGTACAAATGTGAAGAATTTTGAAGGCACTTTTGGGTAAAATCAAGATGTCTCATGCCTATCCTGAATTTAGACTCTAAAACTGAGTTACAATCACAAAGTGACTATAAAGAAAACAGCAAAGATATAAACAAAGGCACAAAAAAACTGGAACAGAATAGATACATAGATACCTGACATACAGCAAGTGAGGAATCTCAACTCAGAGGGAAAAGAATCGCACATTAAATGAGCGGTGCCAATATAATTGGTGTTATTCCAGGGGAAGCAAAGTCAGTAGTCTGTCTTATGCCTTGCATAATAAACTCTGGGTATGGCTCCCATGTGTTTGACTAGTGGCATAATCAGGAGATGTGGCCTCATTGGAGCAGGTGTGGCTTTGTTAGAGGAAACGGTTCACTCTGAGGGTGGGTTCTGAGGTCTTGAATGCTAACAGTGTTGTTCACAGTCTTCTTCTGCTGCCCATGGATCAAGATGTAGAACTCTCAGCTCCTTCTCTAGCACCCTGTTGCTCACCATTTCAATAATGGACAAAACCTCTGAAACTAAAAGCTAGCCCCAATTAAATGTTTTCCTTTATAAGATTTGTCATGGTAACAGTGTCTCTTCAGCAATAAATCCTAACTAAGACACACATATTCTAGGTAAAATCAATAGTTAAGTATAAAGCATATTTAAATTAAGGATATGTGTTTGACTTCATAGACAGGGAGTGTCTTGTCATTACAAAGTCAGAAAGTCTATCAGATATTATGGAAAAAGGACACCTGACTCAATACCTGATTATGATAACGGGAATAAACAAAAGCGTCTCCTAAACATTCATAATTACATGTGACAAACACTGGTACCCTCATATACAAAATGGTCTCAGAGCCTGAAAAACAAAGCACAGGAGTTGAGTAAACTTTCACAGGGGAGGGAATTTAATGATAAATACGCTTATGGAATAAAAAGCTAAATTTTACCTTAAATAAAGGTCACTGCAAATTAAAGCCAGAGTTAAAGAGCTTTTTTTATTATTTTGACAGAAATGTTAAAAGAGTGATATAAAATTTAAAATACTCATGCTGATGTATGTACAAAACCATGTGTTATCCAACATTAAGAAGACTAGCTGCAAACATATGGCAAAGGCTATTAAGACACACAGATCTACCTGGCATGCTTATATCCTGTGCGTCTGTTCTGAGGAGCAATAGGCGGTTTTCTGTCTGCTTTTCTCAGACCTAGGTAAATGCCTCCACCTCATGGAAGCCTTGATGACATGGACATAAGCCCTCTTTGGCCTCAAATCTACCTGTTTGGTTGTGAACTAGTGTTTGACAAAGATTATCACTTATCAGAGGATAATGATGAAAAGGAACACCAGTGTTACTAGGAACCAACAGTTGGGGGGGGGTGGGCAACAGATGAATCACACATCATAGAAGGCAGAAGCAATTAGTACACTGGCAACTTTGAAAATGTCTGTACAACCAGTGGTTTTCCCTGGAGGCTTTGAGAGTATTCTACCTGCGGTCTTAAGGTCGAAGTGTGGTTCAGGGCATGTGCATATTAGGGTTTACCATCTAGCGGCTGGAGAGTCAGAAAATGAAGATGAGAAGGATAGAAAACTTGTAAGTATATCTGGAAAGCATCTACCCCTGAGATGGCAATCAGGTTCCATAGAAGAAAGTAAACCTTGTCAAAGATGATGAGAACGATGATGAAGATAGTAATGATTTAAGATGATAATGATGAAAACACAGAAAAGATCCAGTGAGGAAATCTCTTCAAGACACCCCAGCCAAAAAATGCACAAAAATAAACCAAAATAGAAAGGACAAACCATCAATGCCAATATCAAAAGGACAAGAGTCCTTCAAGAGACAGGAAAAATCTCCTAAATCACCAAAAGGACCTAGTTCTACAGAAGACACCAAGGCAAAGATAGAAATAAGTAAAGAAAAGGAGTATTTAAGCCGTGGGAACTCATGAACTTTAGATGGGCAGCTGTGGAGCCCGTGTGAGACTGGATGAGGCCCTCTGCATATGGGAGACAGTTGTGCAGCTTGGTCTGTGTAAGGGGTCCATGGCAGTGAGATCAGGATCTATTCCTGGTGCATGAGCTGGCTTTTTGGAGTCCATTACCTATGGAGGACACCTTGAACAGCTCTGAGGCAGGGGGAGGGGCTTGGATGTTCCTCAAGGGAATGTACCAGGCTTTGCTGACTCCCCATGGGAGGCCTTACCTTTTTGGAGTAGGGGTGGGGTCGGGGAGGCTGGGATGAAGAGGAGGAGGGATGAGAGGGTGGTCTGTGGTTGGTATGTAAAATGAACAATTTTTTTTAAAAAAGAATAGATACCTTTCAACTGTAAAACAGTACTCATAAAACTGAAAGATATATATGCAAAAGACAAGCAAGTTAAAAGAATGCCTGACACAACATTCTGAGGCAAAGAACCTCCAAAGGTTCTGTGAGTTTGTTTGCTGTTGGCCATCTACTGCTGGGTGTGCAGCCAGCCCTTAGGGGTAGTTTGTTTCTTCAGCAAGACTTTCTTGGAGAAACTAATGTTCTTCATTTGCAAGTGGTTATCAATTGGAGTTAGCTTCTGGGTTGGGGACAGGGGCATGTGTTCTTCTCTCAGCTCCAGGACCCCATCTGGTGTAGACTCTGCATGTCTTATGTACACTACCTCAGCCTCTTCATAGGCTATTTTAACTAGCAACTATACGAGGGAAAGAATACTTATCCAGTGTCCGGTACTCATTGAGAACTTACCAATGTAATTAACAAAAGCTTCACAGGCTCCTTGAACCATGCACATGTATGAGGAAGCAATAGCTTATTTAAATCTTTTGTGAATATGCTGACTTGAATAAAGTGACTTTGGTACTCACAAAAAAATAAAAAAAAATGCACACACCTGGGCACCTGCTGGTAAATTAAGCCAAAAGATGGAGAAAGAGGAAAAGGGGAAACCACTACAGTCCATACGTAAGTGTTATCAACAATCTAGACTGAAGTCTTCTATTTTCATTCTAATCCCCTTTCCTGATTGGCCACCCTCTACCCCCTCGCTGGAAGCAAGCTGCTTTCCTAAAGCATTTTCTTTCACTCTAGAGATTCAGAGAACTTGAATGCTTTCTCCTATTTGGACATATGCCTTGTATTTTTGACCATGTTTTAGTGCCTTCATATTGTGCTTAATAAGTTTTCAAATGAACCTCCCCCTTAAAAACAAAACAAAACAAAACACAAAACCAGACACATGGCTTCTTTGACCTACAAATTACACTCAAGGAATACTTATCATATAGTATTCTATTAGGAGCATGAGAAGAAGTATATGGAGACAAGTTTGTTTACTGATAAACACCTTTTTGTAGAGAAGGGGCTGCTAATAACATGAATCTCTATCAGTAAGTGGCAGGGACAAAAATCTAAGGCATGGAATTTCCAAACTATGGAAAAGTTTATGCACTTGGCAATTAAATAGAATATTTATTCAAAGAAGACTATCCATGTACAGTCTACTCTCAGAACGGTGCTAGAGATAATGGCTAGTGCAGTGATCCAGTGGGATAAGGACTTAGCTATTGAGCAATATATTTAGTCCAGAGGGAAGGAAATACACTTTAGTCTATTTGAATACTTAAAATATTGCAATAGAAAGAATATAGGAATTATAAAGGAAAAAAAATGTTTAACCCCATGACCAGATGTGCAACTCAACTTCAAAGCATAAGAAACATGAAAAAGAGTACAACTCTGCTCCAAACAGCTGAACCAGTCATAGATTCCAATGAGAGAGACAGAGAGAGAGAGAGAGAGAGAGAGAGAGAGAGAGAGAGAGAGAGAGAGAGAGAGAGAGAGAGAGAGAGAGAGAGCTAATTGGATATAATGTCGAAGGATTCAAAGTACAAAGTCCAATAGCATAGGAATAAGCTAATGAATTTCAAGATGAATGAGAACAGTTAAATCAAAGGTCAATCTCAATATAGAATATCATAAAGCATTAAAAAAGAAACAGATACTGAAAAATAAAATTGAAATTTTGGAAGCAAAAATCTCAAATAAAAATGCTCAATAAGAAACCTTACTGATAGAATAGACTAGGTAAAGGTGGAATAGTGACTTTAAAGAGCAGAAGATAAAGAAAGAATAAAGAGGTTATGCAAGATCTCTGAGTCATGTAGTAAGAGGTTTCTGGCCTGGACTTTCGGGCCTAGCCTCTAGGTTTAGGCCCGCAGACCCAGGAATAATACATTTTAAACTCTATAAGACAGCAATTTCCAACCCAGATTACAAACTATTAAATAATAACTCTGAATGTTACTAACCTCAAGCCTCTAATTAAAAATTACAGATTAGTAGATTAAATTAAAAATAAACACATATCTATTGCTTGCAAGAAACATACCTTATGGGAAAAGGATGGGAATTGGCATTTCAAGCAAACAGAAGTAAAAAGAGACAAGTATAGCTATGCTAGTATTTGTCAAATTATACTTCAAATCAAAGTTTCACATTGATTATGGGGACAGACAGTAATGAGGATACATTAATCTTAAATATATATGGATATTAACTTACTTCTTAGAGCGTCTGCTTCCATAAATTAAAAGAATGGCAATAACAGAAACTACTGGATACAATGGCACACAGTATAACATCATCACAACTGGAGTGGGTGCCTTCAGCACTCCATTGCTATTGGCCTTCTGGCCACAATGCTGGGGCCTCACATTTCAGTCTTCTTAGCAAGAACGGAGAGGATAATAATGCCTAAGGCTACTTTGGGGATGGAGACAATCTTGTCAATATTAACATGGGAAAAGTTACATAAAGTGATAGATCATGAAAGGTTAATCCTACGTTTCTTAAAGCATTCCTAGTCTTACAGCTGGGAAGAAGGACAGCTATTAATTGCCAGGAGAAAGAAAATAGTTCTGTCTCTTCTATAAAAGACAATATAGAAAAAGAGATAAGTAGGTAAGTAAAGATAACTCACAATACACTGAAACAATAGTCAACAATGTTTAGACAAGGTATGGCATCATTTTGACTGTGCAGGCTAGACATGATTTAGAGAGAAGAGAGAGAGAGAGAGAGAGAGAGAGAGAGAGAGAGAGAGAGAGAGAGAGAGAGAGAGAGAGAGAGAGAATGAGAAGAAGAACAGATAAGTAGTCATCATGCTGTTCAGAGTGGATATAATTATGGAACTGGTAGCATACTATTATTTCTGTACAAACTTTGCAGATTTTGGTACATAGTTAATGCATTATCTTTGGACTACATTAATTTCCTTGTGATGTGTGGTTGATAGTATAGTCATAGTGTTTCCCTACATTGTAGGTATTTCTAGATTAATTTGGGAAACTACAATATATTTGTGCCACTAGATGGTAAAATGTGACTATGTAAGTGGATGTCTCCCACCATTATATGTATCTAATCAAATCTTAGGTATCCAATTTTCCCTACCCACCCAAGAAAGTGGATAACAGTTTCCAACTAGAATAGATATTTATATTTAAAGCACATTCCTAAATTGTGTATATGTATAGTCTTGGAAAAGTATAAGAAATCCAATCCCATCACATATATTCTAGCCATTGCACATTGCACAAACGGATAAAACATGGTAGCTATCTAAATAACAATAAACCAATTGCAACACTTAAATGATGTTTCAAAAGAAAAAATGAAAGACTTGTCTATAAAGACTTTTCAGTAATTTGGAAAAAAACAAATAATATCATAATCAGAAATAGCATGCCAATGAGCCAGGTGATAGTTATACATGGCTTTATCCCAGTACTTGGGAGGCAGAAGGCAGATGGATCTTTGAGTTTGAGGCCAGCCTGGTCCAGGCCAGCCTGGGCTACACAGAGAAACCATGCTTTGAAAAATAAACAAAACAAAAAACCAAAACAATAGCAAAAAATGAGAAGAAATAACACAGTAATGTACAGCAATATACTGCTAAGGTTGTTGCTGGTGTGTGTGTGTGAGTGTGTGTGTGTGTGTGTGTGTGTGTGTGTGAGAGAGAGAGAGAGAGAGAGAGAGAGAGAGAGAGAGAGAGAGAGATTGTATGTGTGAGAGTGTCTCTCTGTGTATGTGAGAGTGTGTGTGTGTGTGTGTGTGTGTGTGTGTGAGAGAGAGAGAGAGAGAGAGAGAGAGAGAGAGAGAGAGAGAGAGAGAGAAGAGAGAGAGAGTCCTATGTTATGTAGCCCACACAAGCCTCAAATCTGCAATGTTCTTGACTCAGACTCCTGAGGGCTGAAATGAAAAATTCCTGGCTTCAAAGTTGTCTGTAATGTCCTAAGAAAACTTGAAATCCACATCACTAATGACTGTCCGTACTCATTATTTGATTGCAGCTCCTATATTTATATACTGTACTTTAGTTGACTCACATGAAATTGCCAATATATGACTATTTTCCACGATGAACTCACAATTCTGTATATACCAACTATACTAGTCATTTTTATTGTCGCTGTGGCAAAAATCCTGACAAAAGCAGTGGAGCAGGATTTCCCCTGGATCACACTGAAGTATGGTTTTCTCTGGCTCACACTAAGGTTAAAGTAGGAGGATCATGAATCAGAGTGAGGGTTTAGAGCTCAAAGTCATCTTGAGTAAATTCTGGTCAATATAGTCCATTCTGGTTTCCTGGTCCTCTTTCTAAACATAGAAAGAGCATAGTTTGGGAGTGACTGATTCTCCACAGCCCTTACTATCTAGGTTCTATAAAAAATGAGATTCACAGTCAACCTCCTCAGAAACCAAGAACAGGCACCATGCGGAAGAGGCTCAAACCCTTGGAGAGAATGGCTTCTGAGTAGACTTCCCACTTGTCATATCACAGGTACATAAGAAAAAAAAAAAAAAAAAAACTTACCACCTAACTAGATAGAGCAACATTTCCCACATCTACAATGAATTTTTGTTTTCTTTAACAAAATCTTTGCAATATTTTAATAGTTTCTCTGCATAAAAATAGAATATAAAAGAATAATATTGTATTTGCTTACAAAGATGGGTTATCCTACTTATCAATGGCCCCCCAACTCCTTCTTAAAATATGTTAATTTTAGGGAGAAAATGTTTTATTTTTACCCTTTTTATTTAAATAAAGAAATTTCCATATATATAAATAAGTATATATATATATATATTTATAATACACCCACACACACAAATTTGGCTCTTTTAACATAATTTTAGCTCCATCAGAACAATGTATCCTCTTATAATATCCACCTACTCATCAATGAGGCTAAGTGACTTCATCCAACAGGAGTATAAACTTAGCAGTAACCCAGAGAGCAGGAAGATAGAAGATGAGGCAAGCCAATAGGAATCCATGATAAACAGATTTTCTTCAGGATGACCACACAGACACTGCTCTTTCAGGCCACACTACAGAAATCCAAAACAACACTAAATTGTTTTAAACCAAGGGTAATAAGAGAACTTTTCAACATGTAATTAATTAAAAACATTCTATAAGTTTCATTATGACACAGACTAACTTCAGAAAGTAGATCATAACAATTTTCAAAGCATAACATTGGTAAAATTGATAACAAATCTTTTTCTCCAAAAGAAGAATAAATATGCCCCTCTCAATCTATTCGCTGAGTAGGTAAATAGCAAGGCATACTCACAGTTCACAATGTCACCTTGAAGTTCCAGAATCTGAGGAGCTGGCATGGTGAGGACAACGAGGTCAAACTGCTCAGGGGAGCCTGTCTCCTTGGACACCTCCCACTTGTTATTTCTCAGGTTGATTTGGGTCACACACTGTTTGAAGAAGACCTCTGCACCTGCTCCAAAGGCAAAATCAGGTCCTGTTACCGGGATTTTCCACATGAATAGGAGGAAAGCAATTCAAACCAGATCCATACAGGTGAACAAAATGTTCCTAATCTTTACTTCAGTGGTATTTCCTCCCTCTACCACTTAGACCCCTGGCCCTCCAATCAATGTTGGTTATAAAGCAAACAATTACACAGCACCACTACTACTACTTATAAATCTTCTATGTCATAGATGGCTTTCATTAAGAATTTGTTAGCTCCCTCTAAGTCATCTGAGCAAAGCTCATATGAAGTCATAGAGCTGGAAGCAGCATGCACAGAGCCTGCACAGGTCTGCACCAGGTGTGACTCTCAGTTAAATGGTTTTTATGGAACTCCTGATTCTGTGGATCTGGATACAATGTATGATAAAAGAATTTATTTTCAATAACAGGGCCAAATATTTATTAGCTGTCTTGGAATAGAACGTATGGACTTCTAAGAAACATGGAGATCAGCCCAGCCTCAACCACTGTGATAACTAGTGCCTTAAAACATGTGCTCCTAAGCACTTCCTCATAACCCAACCTGGGATCTGAGCCAGGAGCCTTGAAGAGAGCAGAGTTCAGATACAACATTCCTAAACCAGTGAGAGAACACCCCTGGAAGCCGAAAATACCTACAAATCAAAGCCCTTTCCACTGGCTGTGGGGGAGGATCTGGGGAAAAAACTTCTTAAGATCTTCCCCCATAATAAAATTGAACTTGCTTGCTTCAACCTTTTCCCAGAAGCTGAATCATTGCTTCAGTGACATCTTGGCCCCATCCCACAAGGGGAAAAGCAGGACCCTGAACTTAGAGGCAACCCCAAACCAGGCACCCCCAACATCTTCATTACTTTTTCATTGCTGCCAAGACACCATGACCAACTTATAAAAGAAAACATTTAATGGGGGGGGGGGCTTGTTTATAGTTTCAAAGAGTGGGTCTACCTATCATGGTGTTCTATGGTGGCCTATCATGGGAGCAGGCAGGCAGGTGTGGTATTAGAGAAGTCGCTGGGAACTTACATGTTGAGACAACAACCAAGAGGCAAAGGAAGAGATCTAACTGGGAATGCTGTGAGCTTTAGAAATTCCAAAGCCCTGTTCCAATAGGCCACACCTCCTCTAACAGGGCCACACCTCCTCTACCAGGGCCAAAACTCATAACAGGGCCACAACCCCTCCAATAAAGCCATGCACCCAAATCCTACTCAAGCAGTCCCACTAACTAGGGACCAAGTATTTAAACACAGGGCCACCATATTAGTCAAGCATTTGTTACATATTATACTGATTTATTTGTTCCATGTTATACCAATCTATTTCGAATATAAAGAAATAGATATTAATCTGTTAAACAAAGATTTAAAACATGTACAGGTGACTAGGAAGCTTGTCATCTTTGCAGAATAAATATGAATAGAAATCAGTAAATGTGTTAGCAAATAATTCTCTCTAGTAATACTTAGCAATATACCCTTAAAAGACATGTCTGTAGGTGATATTAAGCCCTCATTAAAGATCAGAACTAAGAGAAGCACTGAATACTTTGCCATGATGCTTCCTTTCTTAGAATGTACCATGGAAATATTATAATGATTTTTCCCAATTTTATGTGGTACTCTCATTAATTTTAGAGGTTAACTTTAGAACCTCAAATATTCTTAATGACCGTTTTGCTTCTATGTATAGCTTATGTCACTGTTAGCATTGTCAACATGGTAGCATCTTGAAAAACCTAGGGCTCTAACCTCTAGGACTATTTTGAGAAAAAAAACCTAGATGAGAAGTTAACTGAGGTAGAGTGACCACCCTTAATGTTGTGGCCACCAGTTCCTAAGTTGGGATTCCAAACTGCATAAAGGAGAATGCTTATTGAATACCAGCATTCATTATTCTCTGCTACCTGACTGCAGGAGCATTGTGACCAGCTTCACATGCCCCTGCTGTTGGGACTCCTCCACCAACACGGATTGGCCTTCTGAACAGAGAGCCAGATAAACCCACTCTTTCTAAAGTTGCTTTGCCAGGGTATTTTCACCACAGTAATCGGCAAAATAACTAGGGCAACATACAAATTACAGTGCTTGAAACATGTTTTTGGTCATTTATTTAAGGTAGTAAATCATACACCATTAACTAAAAGAAATTTCAGTTACGTGAGTAAGTCTTAGTATACTAATATCTCAAATTTCAGATTGTGTGAAGACTTTGATGTAGAAACAAATCTGGGGCTAGAAAGATGGCTGAGCATGAGGATGGGAGTTTGGAACCTCTGAATCCATATAAATGTAGGGTGAGAATGGTGGTCCGCCTGTAATTACAGTACTTAGAAGGCAGAGAGAAAATCCTGGAAAAAGTTGATTGGTCAGACTACCTGTATCCCAGTCCTTCAACTCTGGGATCAATTAGAAGACACCGTCCCAATACGCACTGAGCAGTTGAGGAAGACTCCTGATGTCAACCTCAGGCCTACACACACTAATATGTACACATGCATCTCCCACATATACCCACAAACATACAGACATATCCAGGTTTGTATAAGGGGGAGGGGATATGGTGATACAGTGGGGCAAATCAAAACGCAGTGAATTCAATGTTCAGCATAACCTGAGGCATTCCATGTTCCCAGTCACACCCAGCTTCAGTCCAGCTTGATCTATGTAGTCTCCATTCTACAAAAGCCCCAGCTCAACCAGATCCTTCCTGCCTATGACTTCCTTTAACGTCAGCCTTTGATACTGATCTGACATCAATTCAAAATGTCGGAATGCCTTGGCTGTCTTATCTCCCTGCTACTACTTTTCCATCTCCAGGCTGGGCATCCATTTCTAATACCTCACGTCTTTCTCTGCCCTTGAAGAATGCTTCTCTACAGTAAGCAGTCAAATGGTGTAAGTGAAAAGTAAATGTTAGAGGGGACTGGGAGATAACTGCGCCAAGGGATCAATTTTGCTTGAGGAAGTGAGCATTGTTCTGCTCAAACATGAAGGTAAGGGGGTGCCTGAGGCCTTTCAAGGTCTGCTTTGGGAAGGCACAAGGAATTTTCACTCTTAACCCATACCCACCAGTTCTTTATCCCAACAAAGCAACTCTCTTTAACTCTTTGACTTATTTGGAATGTCTTGCTCTGCCTACCTTACTCCACGTTCTCTTCCATGACTCCAACTAAAGCAAATACTTCTATTTTGTTTACGTTGTCCTCTATAAATAATCCTCTGAAAAGAGAGCTGCTATTGTTCTCTCTCTCTCTCTCTCTCTCTCTCTCTCTCTCTCTCTCTCTCTCTCTGTGTGTGTGTGTGTGTGTGTGTGTGTGTGTGTTTGTGTATGTGAGTGTGTATGTGTTTATGTGTGTGAGGGTGTGTATGTGTGTGGAGAAGTCTCTGTGTGTATGTGAGTGTGGGTATGTATGTGTGAGTGTGTGAGTTTATGTATGTCAGTGTGAGTATGTGTACATATATATATACATATATATGTATATATGTAAAGATGTGTGTTAAAGAGTTTGTATGTGTAAGTATGTGTGTGTATATGTGACTGAGTGTGAGATCTTTAAAGGGATTAAAATCCCCTAGCCTATAGAGTTCTATCAGTTCCAATGGCCCAAGACATGCAGATTGAACATCGGAAGTGTTGTAAGTGCTGACCCTGGTGAAGCAGCCACAGGAACACATGTGCACATTCTAGGCTTCAAGCAATCACAAGAATGAAGGACAAGGATTAGGCCTGGAAGCCTTTATTTTACAAGCTCCCAAGCTCCCTTATTTAAGAGGATGAGCAAAGCCACGGCAGTAGTTGAGCAAAGCCAAAGCTAACAGGACTCCTGCAAACCCACCCCAATCAGTATTTACAAAGAAGAGAGGAAAATGGTCTTTCCTACGCTAAATCAATGCTTCCAGGAAAGAGGAGTTCCCTTGTGGAAGTAATTCATAACTGTCATAGGATACCACACATTAAAATTATAAATGCTCTGGAAACTCCCACGTGGAAACTGAGAACATACATTTCTCAAGAGGCACTCTGAACTTAGGATATTTGATCACAAACAAACTCCATGCAGAAAATCTTCAATGGCTTCCTACCACACTTACCTAAAATGCTCTTCCAGCATTTACTTAGACATGAATCAAGTTTAATCTTGCTTCTTTCTCATTCAAACTTATCTCCAGTCATAGTTAACTTCTAACTGAATGCACTTTGCTGTGTCTACATCATGACTGTTCCAGTTCTTGATCTGTGGAAATCTAACCCTTGGGCTCTTGCCCTAGTTCATACTGTTGACTTTAAAGTATCCGTGAAATGTCAATTGCTCTGTTGACACTTTCCCTGACATATTTTTTCAGCTCACCACTCTGACACCTTCACCACACTAGGTATTTTTACTAAATGTTTGTTTCCTGTGCTCACACCCTTCTTGGCATTTACTGTACATCTGTTAGTAAGGAAACGGCTTATTGTCTCCCCACCTCACCACTGCACTCTTCATTAACAAACAGGAACTATGTTCTTGTCCAGTTTCTCTGGGTTGCACATCTTCCATTTAGTCAAGAGAGGGCAACAATGCCCAAGGAATGGTTCAACCCAAGTCCAAATTGGCACACTAAAGCATTCAGTGCGATTACTTACAGGCAGTTAGTTACACTAACCACTTATCCGTCATCAGGAAAGAGTGGAATTCACACACCTCCCGAGCTGCCTCATTACTACCTGTTCTGTGATAAAGTATTACTGGGAACAGTCATGAGAGGTACTTGGACAAGTAATCATAGCTTGCTAAGATTTGAAGGACTGAACAGCCAAGCAACACCCAGAGGATAGAGTTCCACAACATCCACTGCATGCTGTTTAGTGTGAATTTTTAATTTTGCACATAGGTATCTATATAGAAGACTACTAAAGTTTAAACATTTTATAAAAGTAAATGTTTCTACTATATAGTGTCTTTTCATTTCTTCTCAACCTCCCTCCAGTATGTATATGTGTGTGTGTGTGTGTGTGTGTATGTGTGTGAGAATGCAAAGATAGATGCCTAGCTATGCTTAAGCATTTGGAAGTCAGAAGAGGAATCGATATTCTCTACCTAATGTTTTGAGGAAAGTTCTTACTGAACATAAGCTGGCCATTTCAGCTAGGCTGGTTAGCTATTCAATTCCTAAGATCTTCCTATCTCTGCCCTGTCAGTGTTTGGGAGTACAGGCACTTGTTGCCACACCCAGCTTTCTATGTGAGTTTTGTAAATGTAAAACATTTTGGCCATTTTCACAGCAAGGCTCTTACTCACTAAGCAATCTCCATATCCAGTTTCCTCCAGTTTAAGGAGGGAAATCCAAGCAAAGTTTTCTTGTATCATTTACCATGGATTAGTTTTGGCAATCAGCACCTGAAAATGCATGTATGTACTGATTAAAGTAGACAAAAGAATATTCACCCACAGTTCATGGGCTACCTTATAGCATCCCTTGAAAGAACATTGTACTGGACAAATGTCATGATTACTCAGCAGGGAGATCTGTGATAGAGAACTACATAGGCTCACTTCCCTCACATCAGTTTTTAGAAAAAAGTAAACAAATAAAATGAGAAACAATGCAAAACTAAATAGTGCTATACAAAGCCCTTAGAGTCTACACATTTAACAAACTTTTAAAATTAAATGAATCCTGCTTACTTTGACAAGTTATACTGCATACAGGGACTTTCCATATTGCTGACCAAGATCTTTTTGAAAGTACATGAAAAAATAAAAAAAAAATTAATGAAACAATATTCCCTCCTTTTGACAGGGCAACACAAATAGTCCCGCGAATCAGAGGCTAAATAGGAAGGTATGAGCATCCTTCATTGTTTCCCACAGTAAAGTTAGTTAGTTTCCAGAAAGTTCTGTTTCTGCTCTTCACCACCTAAAACAATGACAGGTACTAGAGCCTTGTTTTTATCATTAGTCATCAGGAATAATGATAGATGCCTTAGGATATTGTTAAGGATTAAAAATGATGTGTGTTAAATGGTTAACACTTACTGAATGATGGCTACAGTCTTTTGTAACTTTGAACTATCCTACTCCAGTAAATAACAATAACAACTGAACAAAAGAGAACAGTGGAAAAGAACAGCTGTGAAAGATTTTTTTTAAATGTTTAGACTTGGAAAATTTGGAGCACAGACGCAGAAGACTATGTTGACAATCTTATTATTTTCATTGTGTGTATATACAAAATAAATTTCTGATTTTGAAATGATAATACATTTTGAAAAATAAAGATGTAGAAATTATTTTTAAAAAGAAAGAATGAAAAATAAAGTACTTCCAAAAGATCTAGCTGTTAGGCATCTTCTTAATTAGTGATTGATAGAGGTGGCCTGGTTCATTGTGGGTGATGGTCTCTGGGGTGAAGGTCCTATGTTATATTAGGAAGCAGGCTGAGTAAGGTGTAAGGAGTAAGTAAGCAAACAGCACTCCACCATAGCCTCTGCATCAGCATCTGCCTCCAGATTCCTGCCCTGACTTTCTTCAATGATGAACAGTGATGTGGAAGTGTGAGGCAAATTAACCCTTTCCTCCACAAGTTGCCATTGGCCATGGTGTTTCATCACAGCAATAATATTCACATATTCGATAACACAATTTTCTGGCAATACTGTGGAAAATTTTAGTTGATATTAAACTTAAATATGAGAAAAGTAGATTGCTTTCTCTAAGGAAGTGACCTTCATCCAACCTGTTGAGTGAGCTAATTAGGGCAAAAGAATTCACCTGTCAGCCTCCAAGAAAATAACTATTTCTGCCAGATTGTCTGGTCTTTTCTTTTGCTGCCTTAAATCTAGAACGTTGGATCTTCTTGAGTCTTGAGGCTGTTAATCTTTGGGTTGGACCTACACAATCAGTTCTCCTGCTTGTGAGACTTTCTGACCCATCTTTCAGATCTTGAAACTTAAAAGTCTTCATAATCATGTGAGACTTCATTCTCTTTCTCCCCCTTCTTTCCTTCTCACTAGTGTCCACACACACACACACACACACACACACACACACACACACACACGCACACACGCACGCACATGCATACACACAAAGCACACGCAGAGACACATGCACACACGCATGTGCGCGCACACACACACCCATTTTAGTACTCGCATATCTGTTGATAATTGATACCAATATATTATCCCCAAGGTATCCAAATTCACTTAGGCTCAAGTCACTTACATAAAATGACTTATTTACAGGTAACTAATACATCTGTCAATATACTTTAAAACATCTCTAGATTATTCAAAATACCTAGTAAATGTTTGTGAATTAGCGAGTGTGGCTACACATCACTTCCCTCTCATGTGCAGCGGCTTCATGTCTGTTTTGTACTACTTTCTGGAATTATTTTTTGGATTTTGGTTTATTTGGTTCTTTATTGAGACAGTATCTCACACTACAGCCCTCCTTTGCTTGGAACTCACTAGGTAGCCAAGTTGTCCTTGAACTTGTGGTCTTGTATCTGCTTCCAAAGTGCTAAGAAAACAGGCATATATCACCATCCCTAACCCTTTTTCAGTGTTTCTGAACTATAGTTGGGCTGGATACAGAATATCTGAATGTGGATGTGGGAGCAAAGCATATCCCATGGGGTTCTCTTTCTCTGAACTTAATTGCACTTTCAAAGTCTATCTCCAATAGAGAAATGACCTAACCCACAACTATATTTTTTAAGTGTCTTGTTGTGCAGCCAATCTCATTGGCTTTTCTCATGTCCAGATTCTTGAGGCTTTTGTTAAGTAATATCAGACAAGGAAGACCAAAATCTTAATAATTCTACAAATAGATGCGAAACAACAAATTTTCATCTTATACCTTTTTGCAGTAATCTTGAAAGGGGTACTAAGCCAAATTACAAATTTCCAAGAATGCTTTCTCTATAATATAAAAATAATTTATTACCCAAGAAAACCTCTATTTGTTCTTTTTATAAAATATCCATTTTCACTGCATTTATAAATGCATATAGAAAAATGAAAATTCTAATAGAATATCATACAACTATGAATAAGACACTCAAAGAAAAGTTGCAAAGAGCTGGTTAACAAAACAAAAGATGTATAAATTTTCTCCTAACTTGGAAGTAAAAAACAAAACTACAAAATACACTGTTTTTAGCCTATGATGCTTATAAAAATTTAAAATTTCCATCACGCTCAGATGTGAGAAACATTCTAATTCACTATCGCCTATGATAGTCTTTAAGAGTAACACAACTGTTAGAATTCAACCCTACAGCCATATCAAGATGAGAGATGGAAAACTGTTTTTGTATACTTAAAAGTCAAGACAGCCCCCATCCCCCAAAATATAAACACATAAACCAAAGTTGAATAAATGATTATACGCACATACTGTACTATTTTGGACACCTACTAAAGAAAGCAAAGCAGATTAAATTTGTTAGTGTGAAACATAGGAAAAAGGTAAGAAACAAAAAAGATACAGAATAGTTTATATAAAATAATATACTATTTATATAATAATATAATTTATCCCTTTGTTAATATTTTAAGGAAATGAATATAAACAGATTAATAGTAAATAAAGACAGCCATACAGCCCAATGGGAAAATAAACATTTTTAAAAATCACACTGAAAACTGATAAAGAGAAAGACTGACTTTTAAGGAGGAGACAGATGAGAGTGTAACTATTTTTATAATCTTTACCATACTAAGATTGAATGCACAACCTTTATCTTAAAAGCCAGAGAAAATCCAAGTCCCACCTGATTCTTTCAAGTAGTGCTTAGTAATGGAAGAAATTCCTTGAGGTGCCACAAAGTTGCAATCTCCTTCTTGGGCTTTCAATCCTTCAATAGCAGAGGTCAGAGGCTCCAAAATCCCAAGAGCTAACAGCTCCTCATAAAAACTGAAATAATTATATGGAAATGTTTAGTGTGGTTAGCTCTGTAATCACTGTCTTGTCTTCTAAAGAATCAAATCATGTTATATATTCTCATACATTCAACTCTGTACATACTGTGTTACAAAACTTGTAATTCAGGAGAACAAAAACCCCCTCAAGAATCTGTAAATCTTCTGCTGACATTATGGCTAATTTCTATTTTAAATCCCATTTCTCTATATAAAGTGACGTCAAGAAAAGCACATAGAAAAGTATTATATGCCCCATTTTAGACATGCTTAGAAATACTTTCTCTATTATCTGGCATCTTCAACAGTAACAATTATTGAGCCTTTTTGTTGTTTTTCATATATAATCTTATACAATCTTTATTAGGGTCATAAGAACATTTCTCTGTCATAAGAGGCAAAGTTTTAAAATGCGTTAGAATGGATGATTTGTTTCATTTTTCATCATACATCTATCCACTAAGACCCCGGAGTAGTGAGCAACTTACTTTTGATGCTTTTTAGCATAATGAGGAGTGCAGGTGATGTACTGAGCTCCCAAGTCAACTGTGCATCGGGGATTATGAGGACTTTTGGCAGTAATCATTCTTCCCCCTTAAAATAATTCATAAGCAATTGTCAGTGCACAGAATGAGCCTTTTGAAATCATACAACTCACCCTAGACAGCCAGCTGACTTTACTGTTTTTGTTCAAATACATTAACTAAAACACTATTAATCTAAGCTGAAGTCTTTATCGTTGCCTATTATCCTGGGTGTTTGGTCATTGTAATTGTTTGTATTCGAATAAAGGAGTCGTGAATAATGTGTTATTAGTACATATTTGCTAACCTAAACAAATGAATGGACGAATGTTTGAGTAAGACGCAATGAATGAAATGCCAGAACAGCTAAGAAAGGCTCTTCAGTCCGGACATTCAGTCTAGACATTGGGAAAATCTTGGTCAAGGGGGGTTTAGGAATCTGCAGACTCTGGAGAAAAAGCTGCCAAGGCACCAAGGAACAGAGTGGCCCAGGCTCTTGGGGTGCTCCTGGTGCAGCGCGGTGGGTGCTCCTGGTGGTGCTCCCGGTCTCGGGTCCCATCGGGACCTCCGCTCGCGCGTCCTTCCGGCCGTCACGTGAGGGCGCGCGCAGCGAGAGAGAGCGCCGGGTGGCGGGCTCTTGTCCCCGGGTGGCCGGGCGTGCGGCCTACAGCTCCGAGGACGGCTCTCCTCCCGCTCCCGCTGTTCCCCGACTCACCCGCGTCCTCACCCTCGTCCCACACGGCGAGGTACAGCGGCCCGGCTACGGCCTTCCTCAGCAGCGCGGCGCACACGCTTCCGGTCAGCCCGGCGCCCACCACCAGCACCCGGAGCATGGCGCGGGCTCCCGCGGCCGCCGTGTCCCCGCGGGGGCCGGGACCCTGCCCTGGGCGGGCCTCCTGTGCCGAGAGGCGGTGACAACCCGCCGGGCCTCCACCCAGGGCTCGCCCCGGAGAAAAGTCTGGAAGGTCCGCTGGGCTCCGGCCTCCAGAGGAAACAGCAGCGACGCCACCGCTGGATTTCTTCTGGAGTCTCATCGGTCGCTTCTGGTGACGGAAAGGGTTTTTGGAAACCAGGAATATATTTTTGTGACAGTAGTTCAGAGACTGCGAATTGTCAGTCCTACAAACCGTGTGCCTTTCCTGACACCTGCTTCTCCGTCTATGAAATGTGGGAAATGATGCATCCTTTCCAAAGTTGTGCAGAATACGGACCCTAGGCTCACCAGAAAATCTCACACCACGTACCACGTCAGCAAATGCTAACTTCTGTGTTGGAATGGGTTCGCTGTGCACCAAGGAATATGAAGTGAAATGGATTCTGCCACTACCACTGCCCTGTCTTCAACAGCTTTGTCCTGGATGTTCTCAGGGAAGCAAAAAGAAAAAAAAAAATAGGAGCCATAAAAAACAAATCGTTACCTGAAAAATGCTGTGGAACTTTGTTTAGGCTACATCCTCACACCGAATGCCTCTGAGTCCTCAGCCAAAGGGGAAGTTCATGGAAGGCAGAAATGGAAGGGTGGTACAGGACTGAACTGGAAGGGGCCAACTCTTGTCTCTTCCCACCTTATGTTCCTTTCTCTGCCCCTTCCTGTCTCAACCTTCCTAGAGCAGTTGTGTAATCCCAAATTCTGGACTTAATGGTCGGTGCTCTGTTTCTCTTTTGGACTGGATTAATCTCATGTAGCCTAAACTGGCCTTGAATTTACAGAGATCCACCTGAGTGCTAAGATTAAAAATGTGTGTCACCGCTGCCCGACCTCTATGGCTATCTCTGTGGCTGGCTCTGTCCTCCAGTCTTCAAGAAGTTGTGGTGATATATTTGATACACAATATATCATCACAATTTAGCTTTCATAGAGTCTCTAATCTCAACATTGAAACGATGTGGACTATAGCTGTGTCTTCCTTATTATCTAGCTTTCATGATGCTCTATAGTATAAGTGGGCCATATTTAATATTTGGATTTTATTATTCTACATTAATTAAGTAGATGGATGGCTTATATCCACAAGTATAAATACACTCACACAATCACTGTTCAAAAAATTATGAGTAATATTCAAACCAGTGAGCCTGTCACCTAAATAATTATATAGGCAATTTTCATGAGCTCAGATAATATATTCCTTATAAATGTATTTCTATATGAATTGATAAAAATTGTTTTCAGCAATACTGTTTATAGGCATCTGTTATTCATTTGTGTCTAGAATATCTTCACAGTGGATTAAACCATCTCATTATTCATCAAAATGTTAATGTTTTATATTGTGACTCACATAACTTCAATTCTTGTTTATTGGTCAAAATTCATTTTTACTCTTAAATATGTCGTTTAAGTTCTTTTTTCGTGAACAAAATATATTCTTCAACCCCAAAGTCTCTTTTATTATTAAAAATTTTCTCAGGCATAAGATATTTGCAGAAGCTTGTGATAAATTGGGCCCATTACTATGTAGATAGGAACCCCCAAATATAAATGTGGCATGTTTAATTTTGATCTCTAATGTTTTTTTCTTGGTGATGGTTAGTGATGCCATCATTTTCTTATTGGGGGAACACTAATGTTAAGAATAATTTATTTGTACAATGGCTATCTTAATTTATACTATCTGAATAATTCATGTTACATATGGATATGGTTTATTTTTTAAGTTATAGATATGACTATGAGGAAAATTCATTCTATATAATATATGCATGTGTATCTGAATATCATATATAAAAGAGTTTCACTCTTTTTTTTCTCAACTTCGTTCCTTTTAACCAATCTGATATTACTAATCATTGGTCATTCAGTTTGTAATTATTTTTAGAAAAGGTATTTCCATCACTACCATATAAAATACATAGATATTTAGATTCAATGCTGTGGCCCAAATTCAAAATTTCCTTCTAAGCTAACTGAAGAAAAAACTAAATCATACAAGTACCATACGTTTCCTATTTTTAAAATTTCATGTTCTTGTAGGAAAACTAATCATTGACAAATATGTACCACATTCGTTTCTCCTAGATGCTAGGAGCTAGAATCATCTTGATGTCTGTGCAGCACTTCCCACAGGAGAAAAATAACCTCATTTATACCTCACTACATGGTGAAGTTTACTAGGTTTCCCTTTTTTCTTCTTTCTTTTATAAAAAAAAAAGTCCTCCTTAATTAGATTCAGCCATTTTCTATCTGTTTGAGTTTATATGCAATATATTACACCCGTTTTGAATGAGAACAATAAGGCTTTCTCTGATGCTATGGAGAACTACCAGCCCATGATGATATAATACCTATGGCAGATTATATTTGTGGTAGAATTTCATCCTTCTATAGTTATTCTTTAAGAATGAAAATATGCTATACAATTTTTAAATGTCTTATTAGATATTTTATCAAACTTCAAGGAATGATAAGGATAGGAATTCTAGATGTCCTTGTGATATGTATAACTATGTGAAAATTTCCTTTCTATACATTCAAAATGTCTCCCATTCAATCACCAAATATTAAGAACAAAATGGCCTCCTCCTAATGTCATTTATAAGTTGTATATTAGAGTTATAGTATATGTGCAAGACCATCATATTAGGAAAATTTTTACTCCATCCCAATGAATGTAACATTTAAAATTCATAGGCATAAAGTAATTTTGGGTTTTCTATGTCACTATTGGCATGATTTTTTTCTATTGACTCATAACTACCAGAGCAACTTATGCCCTGTTCTGAGAGTTCCTCTTCTCTTACTTTGATTTCAGAAATCTGTTTATAACTAGTTCACAACCTTAGCATTTCCATCTTTTTAAAAAAATTGTGTTTTTCATGCCTGAGACTATATTACTTTGAGATTCTCAATCTGCATTCTTTAAATATCCTTAAAATTCTAATATTTACAACAGAATGGAAAAAAATCCTAAAATGTATATGGACACACAAAAAACCACAAAGAGGTGAAGAAAGAACACTATAGTCTATAGTCTATTAACATTGGGCTTAAAATATACAGAATAATAGACAAACTACAGTAAACTGTGGATCATAAACAAGAAATAAACACACATCTATGTCCCCCTAATATTTGACAAAGGTGTCAAAAATATATACTGGGAAAGTGACAACCTATTTAACAAATGGGGCTGACAAAACTTTATCATCACCTGCAGAAGAAACAAATTACATTCCTGTCATACATTCTGTGAAAAATTCCATTTAAATTCATGAAAGACATTGATTTAAAATTGAAAATGTAGAAGCTTCTAGAGGAATCATTAAGAAAACCCCTCAAAACATGCACATAGGCAATAACTTTCTGAAATAGTACAGAAATTAGCTCATAAATTTAGAATGGGGTTACATGTAATTCAAAATGAAATTCACATCAAAGAAAATAACCAGCATAATGAACAGACAGTCCTCGTCGTAGAATAAAGTCATTTCCAACTATACTCAGACATGGATTTAATATTTAGAATAAATAAAGTACATAAAATTTAAGCAAACAAATCAAACAAATATAGCAATCAAAAAATTGACTAATGAACAGAATAGAAAATTCTCAGAAGAAAAACAAATGGTCATTAGAGGTTTAAAAGTATTTTCAACTCAACTACTTTGAGATTCTACTTCAAAAGTATGGTCAAGATGGCTTTCACCATAAAAGCAAATAAAGAAATTCTAGCTAAGACATGAGGAAAGGTGATCCCTCAGTCACTGTCCCTTAGCTATGATGGAAATCATTGTTGAGATTTATCAAAACATTAAAGTATATATTACCCAGCTCTAGTATTCTTAGGCACACACTCCCAGTGCCATTCCCTTTAGGATGCTCCAGTTCAGGACACCAAGATTCATAGATATAGATAATATGAACGTGGTTTTAAAGGAAAGGATATGTTAATTAACATTTGAATTTAGTAAAAGCAGAAAGAGATATGGGCATGGATACGCGCAGGATAACTCATAATAGGGTGAGCAATGGCTTGTATAGGGGAGCCACAATTAGGTTTTTAAAATAATGAGTTATAGAGTTTTGATGGTTCTCAAGTTTGATTTTTAAGTTCTTAAGAACGCTTCCCACCCACTCTTCTTTATACATTGCCTAAGTAGTGTAATTGTAGGAGGGATAAAATTTAAAGAATGCTTCTCAGTGAACAAAGCTGCAAGGTAGATTTACGTGGAACATAATTTAGGACTAGGAGAGGAAATCACCAGGGACATAAGGTTTTTCCCCAAGGAAGTTCAGTACTGTTCTTTGCATATTTAACTAAGTGCATTTGGGAATATGTCATCTGGCCTTAAGTGAGGAAAATTTGTTTATCACCTTTGAGAAGGTACCTTTTGGAAAAGGCATATTGTTTTAGAGAAAGTTTGGTCCGTGCAATTGTCATTTGAATTCTAAAGTCTCAGCAGGAAAAATAAAATTAGACCCAAGAAGCAGAGCCTTCTCTCTCTCCCATGACTCCTTTTCAAGTCACATAATTGCCTATTCTTTTATTCTGCCTAAAAGGGAATCTGTATCCCCCCCCCCCACAAAGATGCTTGTGTACTCGATTCTTGGTGCTTTATTCGCAATAGCAAAAAAATGGAATCAGACTAGACAGTCATCAAACTGTATGGATAATAAAAAATGTGGTACATATATGTAGCAGAATGGAATTTTACAGGAGGTAGAGGAACTTGGAAATTATTATGTCAAGTGAAGAAAATCATACTCAGGTAGACAAATATTCCATTTCTCTTTTGTATGTGGATCCTAGCTTCCAGTGATGTGTTCTCTCTCTCTCTCTGTGTGTGTGTGTGTGTGTGTGTGTGTGTGTGTGTGTGTGTGTATGCGTGTGTGTGTGTGTGTGTGTGCATGGATAAAGGTGACCAAACTGGAAAGTGGATAATGACAAGGGATGAAAACGTTTGGAGGAAGGAAGAAAAGAAAACTAATTACATGTGACAAGAGAGTGGAGTGTAATTACTGGAATTGGTTAGTCCAAATGTGGCAAGCGAATAGAAAAAGTGGGAAGGAGGATGAACAGAAAAATACTACCCATGGAAACAGTATAATGAAGCCTAGTATTTTGTGTATTTACTAAAAGTTTAAAAAAATTCATTAAAATTGTGGTCCTATCCATCACTTTGACAAAGTTCTTCACTTTTTGTTAGGAGTAATAACTTTGTTACCAGTATTTTTTTTTTTTAGTCCCTCACAACTGATGCTAATTGTGATTTATTTGAAATCCTAGTAAACCACTTAAATCAGTGTGGCTGGCGGGTTATCAGAAAGACGGGAATCAGTCTACCCTAAGACCTAGGTACACTTATCTTGAGCTACATTTAAAAGACATTCTATCTTACCTCAAGAAAGCTGTCTAATCATGTTCATTGTAGTTCTACTTATAATAGCCAGATATTGATAACAACCTAGATGTTCATCAAATAAAGAATAGGTAAAAAAAATGTGGTAATTGTGTATATGAACACATTTTTTTACATATTTAACAGCTGTTAAGACATGACATGAAACATGCAGGTAAATGGATGAAGCTAGAAATAAAACATTCTAAATGAGATAACCCATACTCAGAAAGATAAATATGGTGTATATTCACTTATATGTGGAAATCAGACATTAAGTAAATGATAACCAAGCTACAATCTATAGACTCAGAGAGGTTGGGTACAGAGGAAAGGATAGGGGTGTGTGTGAGGCATGGATCTCCCTGGAAGGATAAAATAGAATAGAATGTGTAGATTAAGTGGAGGCAAGGGAGGGATGGTAAATTAAGGATAAATTGGGTGAGGGAGAGATGGGGTTGAAAGAGGGAATGAAGGGAGAGACAGCCAGAACTGAGGGCATTTAAAGAGTAATCTTGAGCCATGGTGAATTCCTAGATTATATGAGGGTAATCCTAATGAAGTCAAATAATGGGCAAGATGGCATCACTACTGGCCATCTCTTGTCACCAAATGAAGCTTCCCCTACTGGGACTGGCTTAAGCCAATTGAGTTGTTGGCCGAAGAAGTCCAATCAAAATTCTTAAACAACACAGGCTGTTGCCAAGACAACATGTTACTCTTCATAAACTAGCAGCAAAGTTCCATTGATGAAGACAACATCAACAAAACTTATTGAATATGGGGAAAGCAAGCTGATTCCTACTTAGAACTTTCATTCCTATGGTCTAATGTCTTTGATATGGAAAGGTACACTGCGGATTACCAAAGAGAAAAGTAAACACCAACCCAGTAATAAACCCTTTGGTGTACAATGTTGTTTTGCCTACAAAAACGCTATTGCAATGGTGACGCAAGGCTTGAAGTAGTAATAATAATAATATATCTGATTTGTCTTTAGGCCAATTCCACAAGATGGGACCCATACCTGACACTGAAGAAGAACCATAGACTAGATAGCTCAGAGGACTAGGGTAAAGCCAAATACTACTGGTATTAAAAAGAAAAAAAATGTACTCCGAATGATACCCTGCTATACTTATAGATCAGGACCTTGTTCAGCTATCAACACAGAAGCTTCCTCCTGTAACAGATGAGAAACAATATAGAGGTACTCATCCAGACATTATAGAGAGAGAAAGAAGGGGGAGGAGAGAGGGAGAAGGAGAGGGAGAGAGAGAGAAATTGAAATAAGATCCCCAAATGGTGTGTCTCCATCAAATCCCTCCCTCTCAGAGTTCAGAGAACTGCACAGAAGTGGAACCAGGCAGATGGAGGGAACCAGGAAAACCAGTCCCTCTAAGTCAACCAAGAAAGTTCATAGGAACTCAGAGACTGGAGAAGCAAGAGCAGGGTCTACACAGATCTGCACCAGGTCCTCTGCACATGTGTCATAACATTCACTTTAGTATTTTTGGGGCCTCCTAAGTGTATGAAAGAAAGAGTGGGTCTCTGATTCTTGTGTCTTTTCTTGGACTCTTTTCTTTCTCTTTATGTTGCTTTTTCTGACTTCAGTGTGATGGTTTTTGTTTTATCTTGTATTTCGTCAAGTCTGGTTATCTCTTAGAAACTTATTCTTTTATTATTTATTTATATTTCCTTGTTTTATGTATATTGGCGTAAGGCCGTAAGTGTCCAGGGCCTGCTCTTTTCTAATGTGAGACAGAAAGGGGGTGGATCTGGAGGCGAGAGGACGTGGGGAAGGACTGGGAGGAGCAGAGGGAGAGAAAACTGTAGTCAGGATACATTATGGAAACAGGAAAAAAAATCTAATTTTCAATAACAGTGGGAAAATATAAGATTTTCCACATTTCTTTTATCCCAGCCCAAAGCTAACCATTGATGTGGGAATGCCTTTTTATATGTTGTGAATCTTAATCTTTAAATAAAGGAGCTGTTTTGGGCCATGACAGGCACCATAGAAGAAGTAAGAGGAGGAATCAAAATAAATAAGAAAGGAAGGGCGGAGTCAGAGGCAGATCAAGCAAGCCGCCAAAAGAACAACATGTAAAGAGCACAGGTGAGCCACGGGCCACGTGACAAACAGATTGATAAAAATGAGTTGATTTAAGATATAAGAGCTAGCTAACAATGTGCCTGAGCCATAGGCCAAACAACATAAAGTTAATATAAGCGTCTAAGTCATTTCTGGGGACCTGAGTGGCGGGCGGCTAGACAGCTAAGAGGTCTGGCATGGCAGGGTCTAGGTCAGGTCTCAGACCTCTAATCACCCGGGACCTAGAAACCCCCACTACTAACAGATGGCACCCAACGTGGGGCGATTATCCACTTAATGCCTGAAAAAGTTTAAAAAGGGTTTTAACAAAAACTGAATAAAGGCAGCTTCCAAATTGTGTATACGAAGCAGGTCTTTGTACAAAGAAAGCATGGAGGCCGGGTCACATTCAAAATGGCTCCAGCAGACTGGCGACAGGCAGTGTAAGCTGCAATCAGGCGGTTCCTTAACTCTGACAGAAGACTCAGTAGCATATGATTGATTTAAAGTTTCTGTTTATTTTGAACAAAAAGGAAACAAAGACAGTTTCTTAGTAGCAACATTTTCTTTAGCCTGCTCTGTTCGTTGGCCATGAGTAGAGATGCGGTCCCTTTAAGAGAACTTAGTGATTCAGCCTAATCTGCAAAAACTATGCTGCTCTTTTAGAGAGTGTATTTTAAAAGCTCTTATATTTAAAAGATGATTATGGATTCACAGTAAAACAGATTCAGATAAACAAAAAAACCTGTAAATGAGTTACAATATGTGTAAAAGGTACATAGTCTTCAGAAAAAAAAAGAGAGAAGTAGAGAAAGTCTTTAAAAAGAAAAATAGAGTAATAAAAATATAATAAGCCATGTAAAGATAGAAAATAGACACAAAATCTAGATTTTGGTGGTTATTGTGTTTTCTTTTAATTTTTTAACTGTTAATGAGCTAACTTCAGAAAGACAATAGATTAAAATGCAAAGGCTACTAAGTTAAGCAAAAATATATATTTTAAAGATATTTTGATTTTAAAATTTGTGTCTAAGGATTTATTGCTTTAGAAAATGTTTCCACAAAAGATGAGAACCTATAGATTGCTTCCAGACAAATATGGTTTCATCAACCAAGATCCCCTAAAAAAAACCTGATGAGAAGAGATGGCTGTATCAGCTTCAGAGCTGCAGACTGATCCAGCCTCAACAACCGTGAGATTTTCAATGCCCCTTAATCAACAAGAAGAAATAATAAAAACCAACGCCCAAATTCCCAAATATTGTTTCTAGATGTTTGTTTTCATTATAAATGGTTAATAGTCATAGTTAACCTCTTTCTAAGAAAAAAGAGATATAATATATTAATGATTTTTAAAAAAATTAGATTATTAAATTTACTTAGATCAAGAAATCAGCTGTTAATCTCAAAATACTTTACGTTGTTATAGATTTTGGTTTATTGATACAAATTTAAGGTCAATTTTGTTATGCTGTATATATTTTTCTATTCTAGTTTAAAGTATGATGTTCATGTAACTGATTTAAAATTGTAATGTATAATTAAAAAATGAAAGTTAATAGTCACCTTTGATAATCAAACTTATATTTAGATTTGTTAAGATTTTTATGTATACAAAAATATATTTCAATTAGGTAGGTAATCTTCAAATACTTCTAAGACCTACAGAATATGGCATTTAAAATGTTTTAAGAACTTAGACTTTTCTGGACAGTGAGACAGGTCTGCTCCTGGCAGCACCAATCTTCTTCAAGAGAAAAATGGGCATCAAAGAAACCCCATATAGAGTCTCTTTGTGACAATAGTTAGCCACTAGAGAAAAACCTATTCTTATATTGACTACTTGACAGTATGCTGTTTAAACTAGACATGCAGGTTCCATAAAAGATGACCTCTAAACTTTGGCAGAAAAAGCCGAAATGGTCATTCAAAATCCTGCTTTACAGAAAAAACTGTCAGACATTCTTCAGGACTCGAGGAGAAGCAGCTGATGAACTGTGCCAAAATGGACAGAACAGATTTCCTGCTTCACTGAAATGAAAAGAGACTCTGGGCCTATAGGCTGAAGATGGATGCCCCAACTTTATAAAAGAACTTTGGGTGATTGTCCAGACAGATAGGTGTCATCTCTGTCCTTTCTAGATTTTAGAAGTCGCTTGCACTTCTGGTTTACTTGGGTAAATATATCCTGTGATCTTTGATATAGTTAAAGATTAAATAGTTATAGGTACAGTTTTTCTTAGTCATTTCAAAAGTATATTAGACATAAAACTTTAGATTCATAAAGATAAAGTAGATGATAGAATATTTTCTTTAATTTTACTAAATACAAATAGACTAGATATTGTAACTGTAATTCTTGCTTAATAGCTATTTTGTTATATATAATTTTCCTATGGTAAAATTGAAACCTTCCTTTTTGATTAGACAGAAAGGGGGAAATGATGTGGGAATGCCTTTCTGTATGCTGTGAATCTCAATCTTTAAATAAAGGAGCTGTTTTGGGCCATGACAGGTACCATAGAAGAAGTAAGAGGAGGAATCAAAATAAATAAGAAAGGAAGGGCGGAGTCAGAGGCAGATCAAACAAGCCGCCAAAAGAACAACATGTAAAGAGCACAGGTGAGCCACGGACCACGTGGCAAACAGATTGATAAAAATGGGTTGATTTAAGATGTAAGAGCTAGCTAGCAATGTGCCTGAGCCATAGGCCAAATAATATAAAGTTAATATAAGCGTCTGAGTCATTTCTGGGGACCTGAGCCACGGGCGGCTAGACAGCTAAGAAGTCTGGCATGGTAGGGTCTAGGTCTCTGGCCGCCCAGGACCCCAAAACCCCACTACTACAAACCATGAAAGAATTTACTACCTTGAGAGAATACTGTATTTTCATTCCATTATGCTTTTCTTTTCAAGCTATTAAACAGTTAAAATAGTTAAAGTGATAATGAAAAGTTTAAATTGAAACTTAAATGGAATTAATTCTAACTAAAGAACCGTAGGATCAGTTGTTGTGGGAATGTCTTTCTGTATGCTGTGAATAGCAATCTTTAAATAAAGAACTGTTTTGGCTCATGACAGGCACCATAGAAAAAGTAGGTGAGGAAATCAGAATAGGTAGTAAGAGAGCAGAGACACAGACAGATTGAGCAAGACACTCAAAGAAGAAATGTGTAAGGAACACAGGTGAGTCATGGGCCATGCTTCAGACAGATTAATGGAAATGAGTTGGGTTAAGATGAAAGACCTAGCTAACAATGTGTCTAAGCCATAGGCCAAACAGCATGAAATTAATATAAGAGTCTGTGTGATTCACTGGGACTTTGGGATTGTGGTACAGATAAGTGGCAGTGGGCAGAACCAAACCGTGGAGCTAGTAATGTAACAGCCAGTAGTAACTTTATTGGATATTGAATTGCAACTCACAAGTAATCCAGGATAAGCTGAATATATCAGTGTATTCCTGTGTTGTTAGCACTTCTGAGAAGAGTCAGAAAAACGACAAGATGGAGGCCAGGTTGCCTGTTTCCCAGATGATAACAGTGTGCCACAAAGACTCTAGCTTAGTGCTCTGGTGAGGAAATCACACTGGCCAGCCCAATAAGGGTATTAGGCCTGCCAAGTCTCCAGCCCACCTAGTGACTCATGATAAAAGCATTCTGGCCAAAACTCTAGCCCACCTTATGAGCCACAGATAAAGCATTTCTGCCAAGGCTCCAGGCATGCCTGTTCCCTTACAGAGGAAAGAGAGGTTGCTGAGGATGTAGTTCAGCCTGGCTCTTTAGAGAAGACTGTATACCACCAAAACTCTGACCTTTCTCACCACCCAAATGAGGGCAGTGGACATCAGACCCTGCCTATACCCTGACAGCAGGATCAGTCCCCCTTCCCTGTAAAACTTCAGCCATTCCTAGCTTTACTAGGGCTCGCCTCTTCCCTATACCCACTACCCTTGAGCCTGTGGCTACACCCTGTCTCAGTCAATGGTGAACATGAAAGATTTGGATTGGGAATTTCAGATAAAAACAGAGGACTGAGAAGAGCAAATCCAGGGAGGACGGAAGTTTCAGTTTGGAATCCTGATTGTCTCTCTGGCTGTAAATTTGCAACAGTAATTTTTAAAAGTACAAACATAACTCTGAAAAAATACGGGTAAGTTTAAATCAATAAATAGTTCAATAGGTAAGTGGACATTTAAAAATGGATGGATAGGCCCATCCTATAGCCTAGCTCCAGATGTGGCAGTGGAATCTGAAAGCAAAATCACAAGTAATATGAAAAACCCAGCTAAATAACTCTTCTAGAGAATAGTATCACAAAGTACTTACCTCTGGTGAGAGTGAAATATATTAAGTCCCAGGCAAAACATTTAAAATAATAAAATGTTTAAAAAATGACTGAGAAAGTGTATTTCTGAACCAACCCTAAAACAACACAAAAAACTTAGGGAAACAAAAAAATCTAAGTGAGGTATAAAATTTGAACTTAGTAAATAAATAGAAAAGTGAAACTGGAACACTGAAGTGAACAACACAGTAATTTGAATAAAAAGATTTGTGAAAGTTTTACCTATAAAGAGAGTACAATCATCTCAGTTTGAAGACAATATAAATTATTAATAAATATTGTATTGTTAATACAAATAGGACTTCAGGATAGAGAATACACCATTTAAATCAAATTTAGAATTTCATATATTATGGGACTAGATAGATATGTCAGAGGTTAAGAACACTAGCCACTCTTCCAGAGGATCTGGGTTCAATTCTTAACCCCTAGTTCAGGGGCCTCCATGGGCACTAGGTTGGCATTTTGTGCATAGACAGACAGACATTCTGGTAAAACATTCATATACATAAATTAAAATGATTTTTTTAAAAATTAAAGGATCTTGAATTCAGAAAAAAAGGGAAGAATTCCATTCTAAAGAATATAAAACAGTGTCAATAAAGTCACAACATCAAATCCACTAAGTTAACATTCTACAGTATTAGCCACTTGGAAATCAGGAGCATTCCAGGCTCAAATCAGCAGGCAATTAAGAGAGGGAGGAAGATGAAATCAATAAATGTACAAATAAAAGATACATTTATGTCAGATACCAATGAAACTTAGGAAAAAATCCTAGCACATTATGTATATTCCATTCAATTAGTAAATTCTGTAAGATTTGGATAACTTTCCATATGCATATTAACTACCATGATTATACCAAGATGAAATAATTTGATTAAATCTGTAACAAATAGAAAGACTGGAGCATTACTAAAAATTCTCTAAAACAAAAAAGATAAAATCCTCATTAGATACCTAACTGAACTTATTACTAAATTAAATAAGATCTACAAAGAAAAATTGCAATCAGTTACAGTCTATAAAACAAGAAAGACAGAATACTTAGAACACTGGCAGATTATGTTCACAGAGCTGTATTGTCCTGATATTCAAACCAGGTAAAGACACGAGGAGAAGAAAATTATACCTCAAATTTTCTGATGAACGCAGATGAATATTTTCTCAATAAAAATACTATTTGCTAAGCTAGTTTTATGGATTGCAAAAAGATCAGAAAGATACAAACCCCCCAAAACAGACACACATAAAGGAGCTAGCTAGCTCTTTCATCTTAACTCAACCCATTCTAATTAATCTGTCTTCTACATGGCCCGTGGCTCACCAGTATTCCTTACATGTTTCTTCTTGGGCGGCTGGCTCAGTCTGTTCTGACTCTGCCCTTCTTTTCCTACCATTCTGATTCCCGACCTACTTTCTTCTGTGGTGCCTGCCATGGACTTAAATAGCTTCTTTATTAAAGATTGATAATCACAGCACACAGAAAGACATTCCCACATCATCTCCCCATTTTTAATAAAAGAGGAAGGTTTCAATTTTAACATGTAACAAAATAGCTATTAAGCAAGCGTTACGGTTACAATATCTAGTCTATTTTTATTTAGCAAAATTAAAGGAAATACTCTATCATCTCCTTATCCTTTTGAATCTAAAGTTTCATATCCAATATGCCTTTCAAATAACTATGAAAAAATGTATCTATAACTATCCAATCTTCAACTACATCAAAGACCACAGAAGGATATATTTACCCAAGTAAACAGGAAGTACAAGCAACTTCCAAAAATCTAGAAATGACAAAGATGACACCTGTCTGCCTGATAGTCACCCAAAGTTCCTTTATAAAGTTAGGGCATCCATCTTCAGCCTATAGGCCCAGAGTCTCTTTTCATTTCAGTGAGGCAGGAAATCTGCTCTGCGTATTCTGGTATACTTTATCAGTTGCTTCTCCTTGAGTCCTAAAGAATGTCTGACAGTTTTCTCTGAAAAGCAGGAACCTGAATGACCATCTCCGCTTGTTTTGCCAAAGTTCAGAGATCACTTTCCTATGGAACCTGCATGTACAATTTAAACAGTATACTGTCAAGCAGTCAATACAAAAATACGTTCTTGTCCAGTGGCTAACCATTGCCACAAAGAAAGTAAAATCCATATGAAGTTTCTTCAATGCCCATTTTTCTCCTGAAGTAGATTGGTGCTGCCAGGAGCAGACCTGTCTCACTGTCCATAAAAGTCTAAGTTCTTAGAGTGTTTGAAGATTACCTATTTAATTGAAATATGTCTTTGTATACCTAAAAAAATCCTAAATACACTTCTTAATTATACATTAAAAATTTTAAATCAGTTAATAAACATCATATCTTAAACAAGAGTAGAAAAATACATACAGCATAAGAGAATTACCTTAAATTTGTGTCAATAAACCAAAATCCATACCAATATACAATATTTTGAGACTAATCGCTGATTTTTGAATTAAAGTAAATTTAATAATATAATTTTTTAAAATCACTCAGATACCATATCCCTTTTTTCTTCTTAGAAAGAGATTAACTATGATCATTAGCCATTTATAATAAAAACAAATATTTATAAACAATATTTTGGGAATTTGGGCATAGTTTTCCATTACTACTTCCTGCTAATTAAGGAGCACTGGCAATCTTACAGGTTCTTGAGACTGGATCATCTTAGTCTGTAGCCCTGAAACTGATGGGACCATCTCTTCCCATCAGAGAATTTTCAGGTGATCTTTGTTGATGAAACCACATTTGCCTGGAAACAATCCACAGGTTCTCATCTTCTGTGGAAACAAAAGCAGAACTCTTTCAAAGCAATAAATCTTTAGACACAAATTTCAAAATCAAGATACTTTTAAAATATATATTCTCTTTTAACTTAGCAGCAATCCATTGTCTTTCTGCAGTTAATTCATTAACACCTAAAATAATTAAAAGAAAACACAATACTAACCATAATCCAGATCCAGTGTTTATTTTCATCTTTATATGGGTTATTATATTTTTATTCCTCTATTTCTTTTTTAGGAACTTACTCTACCCTCTTTCTTTTCTCTCTGAAGCCTATTACCTTTTACACACATTTTAGCCCATTTACAGGTCCCCCCCCCCACCTGAATCTGTTTTATTGTGAATCCTTAATCATTTTCCAACCAGGTAAGTTTTTAAAATACTCGCACTCTCTTAAAGAGCCACATAGTTTTTGCAGAAAAAACTGAATCAGTAAGTTCTCTTAAAGGGACTGTGTCTCTGTTCACTGCCAGCAAACAAAGCAGACTCAAGAAAATGCGGCTACTAAGAAATCGTCTTTGTTTCCTTTTTGTTCCAAATAAACAGAAACCTTAAACCAATCACACACTACCCAATCTTCTGTGAGACTTCAGGAACCACCTGGTTGCAGCTTAAGCTCCCTACTGCTAGTCTGCTGGGCCGTTTTGAAGTGGCCTGAATGCTACATGTGCTCGCGCCATCTCTGTACAATGACCCAGTTCAGATACACAATTTGAAAGCTGCTTTAACTCAGTTTCTGTGATCTAGAGTTCTTTTGAGCTTTCTCTGGCTGTATGTGGGTATTCAGCATACGCTGGAACACCATCTGTTACAATAATGTTTCCTGGCCCAATCCAGCATAGGTCCAGACCCACAGACCTGCAGCCTCAGATCCCTTAGCAGCCCACTGCTGCTCAGGCCTTCAAAATGACTCACATGCTTATATTAAGTTCATGCTGTTTGGCCTGTGGCTTAGGCACATTGCTAGCTAGCTCTTTCATCTCAACTGAACCCATTCTCATTAATCTGTCTGCCACATGGCCCGTGGCTCACCTGTGTTCCTTATATGTTTCTTCTTGGGCAGCTGGCTCAGCCTGTTCCGACTCTGCCCTTCCTTTCCTACCTATTCTGATCTCTCTCCTACTTCTTCTATGGTGCCTGTCATGGGCCTAAACAGCTCCTTTATTTAAAGATGAATATTCATAGCATACAGAAAGACATTCCCACATCACACACACTCCCACTGTTAGGAGTCCCACAAGAACACCAAGAATCACAAACATGACATATATGCAGAGGACTTAGATCAGACCCACATAGGGTCCATAATTGTTGCTTTAGTTTTTGAGATTCCCTATGAGCCCAGCTTGGTTGATTCCATGGGCTGTGTTATGATGTTGTCTTCTACCTATCTGCTTACTATAATGCTTCTCCTTATAAGGTTTGGCTATCAGTCTCTTCATCTGCTCCCATTGGTTGCTGGAACCTCTCTGAAGATGATTGTGTTAGGCACCCATCTCTGAATATTACAGCATATCATTAGAATCGTTTCATTGATCCCCTCTCCCAGTCATGTTTGGTTCTATACTAGGTCTTTGGGCTATCCAACCTCTAGTTCTTGGAACTTATGGTAGTGTCATACATGGGCTCCCTCTTGCACTACAAGCTGGACTAGTCATCGATTGGCCACTCCTATAAGTTCTGTGCCACCATGACTCTAGCACATCTTACAGGCTGGACACATTGTAGGTTGAAGGTTTTGTGGTTGGGTTGTTGTCCCAATCCCTTCACCAAAAGCCTTGCCTTGTTACAGATGAGTAGTTTAAGGTCTGTTATCCCTCATACTAGAACTCTTCATTGGGTCACCTTTGTAGATTCCAGGGAATTTCCACTGAAGTATGCTTCCACAATGGCCATACAGTGTCCCTATCCCTACCTATATCCAGTCACCTTTCCCAGTACTCTCTCCCTCTATTTCCCATCCAAACCTGTTCTCAGTATACCTGCAAACATCTATTCTATTCATGCCCCACACCACAGAGTTACTTAGCCCCTCTGGTCTGTGGGTTGTAGTATGATTGTCCTTTACTTACCAGCTACTGTTCACCTATAATGAGTTCTACTATGTTTGTCTTTCTGGGTCTGTGTTAACCCACTCAGAATGATTTTTGTACCTATTCTGATTATAGCTTGTTATGCTATGTTCGGTTGTATCCTTTGGAGGTCTGCTATTTTCTGAGAAGTGGATCTGAGGGAAAGAGAAAGTGAAGTAGAAGGAAAAGTGGAGGAAGGGAAAACAATGGTTGGAATGTATCGTATAAGAAAAAAAAACTTTCAAGAAGCAAAATTTGCTTATCATTACGTGACTTTATTCCAGAAATAATACAGGAATATTATAAGTCAATACATAAAATACAGTATCACATAAATGGACTGGAGGATAGGAATCATAGTATCATCAGTAGATGGAGAAAATTATTTCATAAAAGTCCAACATTTATTCAAAGGAAAGCCCTGAAAAAACTTGGAATAGAAGGAACATATCTCAACACACACACACACACACACACACACACACATACACACACACACACACACTACACTCACTAAATTTTGAGTCAGCTTAGGTTGTAATGAGAGTTCTATTCCATATGGAACATGTAACATATATGTTATATTATATATGTATATATCATAGTTTGTTAGCAAATTAATCATGGGCTTCCGTGAATGATCCTGTAAATTAGTCAGATCACTTGAAATGTGTCTTTGTCCTCTCAAACCAGAGAATATTACAGAGTCACTTATTCAAGAATGTGCTTGATTCACACAGATTGTATAATGGGAATTTACATTGAGACTAGTAAATAAGACTTGTGCATTCTAAACATCAAGACTAATTTCCCTTAAGAGTCTTCATCCTAATGTGTGAAACATTTTACAGTCTACTCTTCAGACATCATGATATCTGATATCACACTTTGGGCCTGACTTCTTCCTGTGTCAGTAATTTACATTTTCATTATTTCAAATCAAAAGTAGGCCTTCTCTTAAAAAACACTCATGCCAAAAATATTTTTAAAGACTTATATTAACAAACAGTCACAAGATGAATGATTTTTCTTGATGATCATAATTTTTCACTAATACAAATAATTCAAACATGAAGCAATAGCATAAAAATTAAAGACAAGAAGAAAAATGTCAAGCAAGAAAATATATGTATATATATATATAAGCAAGAAACATATATATGTAAGTTATATATATATATAAACTTATATATATATATATGCAAGAAACTTTCAGAAGGGTTTCAAAAACATGCAAAAAATGTAAAACAAAATTTCAGTCTCACTTAGAGTCATTAAGAAATCTTAAAATTTCCTGGAAGACCTCATGATTAGCATTTAATCCCACTATAAGATCATGATGGCTAAAACCAGGAATAATTTTATTATAAATGAGATTGGGGATTTTGGATATCAAATCTGCAACATCTTTTTGATCAGCCAAAAAGTCTTTCCCGCCACTCCACAAGGCAGTTGGAACCTTCATGTTTTTCACGTCGTATAATGGAGGAGTTGTCTAATGGAAAAGGATAAAGAATTTAACAACAGCAACAAAACCTGTTAATGGCTTATTCTCTTCCTTGAGAAAATAGTTATAATGATATGTTTATTATGTCCAAAGAAATTACTGATAATTTCAGCCTTTGTCAAGAAATAAACTTTATTTTTTTTATGTATTTACTTTTTTTTTTTTTTTGGCACAACTACTTTCTATGCTTTTCTATTCTATCCTGTACTGGATTCTTTTCGGAATTCTTCCCTCTCACCATCCTTATTCCTGAGGTTACTGGGATGTGTCATCACACCCAGATTGTAGTAGACTGTTATTCAAGTTTGAAATCATGCAAGACATAAATTCTTTGAGCCTTGGTTCTTTACCTGTAAAATGATGATATCATTAAATGATAAATGCCACATGATTTTATGACATTCAAATGACATAATAAAACATTGTATTTCACAGTATTATCTTATAAAAATAATGTTATTCATTTTTAATCCTCTAAAAATTCTGTGTGGTTCATCTTCTTAAAACAAATAAAATGTTTCCTTGTATTATCAAAAGTAGGTCTTTGGTTAGATTTCTTATACTATATGCCTTTTGTAAGAGCCAGATCATTAGAACTAGATAAATAGACTTACCTGATTGTAGTGTAGCATATTTAAATATGGACTTCCCCAATTATAAGCCTGAAATACACCTGTATTAATTGCCTTAAATGAAGATAAAATACAATTACTTACAAAGTCTTACATTATAATAGAACCATAACTTTTTTAGTTTTACTGCCCTTTTTTACAATGCGGACATGACAGACCCAGCAAATTTTCTATCTCAATGATATATACAGCCTGATCAAATGCTACTAAATTATAGTCCTAGAAAATAAACATTATATTAAGATGTATAAAAATAACATTGAAAATATAGGCTTAATTTTATGGTACCTCATATAAAATATACATTACAAACATTTTAATGTTTGAAATGTATCAATTCATATGTACTCCACAGCAAGAAAAGTCAATAAAAAGCTGAGAAAATATCATTCATGAGAGAAAATACTTGGTTAATTAAGTATGCAAAATTGATGTATCATTGTGCTGTATTTAGTTTTAGTAGTGTGTAGTAAATCTCAGCTTATAAATATTTTTACTTATCAAATGTGTTTAATTATAAGAACCTAAATTAATGCTTATAAGAAAAATGAAACTTATGACATCTCAAATTATTACTTGTAAAAGTTTATTTACTGCTCTATAGTTCAAATTAATTAAAAATACACTTCATAGTAAGTTGGTTGTTATTTTTATTAATATTTTATATGTATTAAGATTTATATAATTTACCTATAATTTAATTTACATAACTTTCTATAATATTATACAACGTAAAAATTTCAAAAATATTAAGTTAGATGTTGCATGATCTCTGTATCTAAAATAATAAGAAATTATAATAATCAGAATTAATGAAAATAAAGTGGAAATGTTAAGACAGTTGACGAATCTTGAATAGAATTTTGTCAACAAATCATGTATTATGTGACATGTATTATGTGACATATACTGATTTATTGATAATAGGCTAATGGAATAAAAAATTTCGTACCATACTTAATGTAAATGTGATGCTCATGCTTAGAACTTAAATAGTATATGTTAAATTGAAAAGGCAGTTGTAAGATGAGATGGGATTACTCCCTATGTACAGGTACCAGTTCACTTCTAGCCAAATGCCACTGGTGTGATGACCACATTCTACGCAGTACTTTAGCCGTCACATAGGATATTCTTCTGAATAAGTAGGAAGAAAATCTATCACATTTTATTTATAGACCTTGAGGGTGCTGGCAATTCTCATCTGCATCAGTCCATGATGCTAATTTGACATTAAATGTTTGTATATTGATCTACATACCTATTGGAATAGAAAGTCATTTTCTCTGAGGATAAAATAATATGGTCACTATGCGTTTATCACATTTTCAAAATGGTTCTATCAACACATAACCTCATTTTCATCTTTCAAAAGGAATGTAATGTCCTGATCACAAAGCAACTGTAGAGAGATTATCTGAAACTTATAAAGAAAAAGAATTTCAAAAGCAGAAGAAAAGAAACTGGAATATTAAAAAAAATTTTGCCTGGCCATAATGTAGAAGAATTTGAACTGATGTTCCTGCTAGACTGTGTTTTATATACACATCAATGCGGCTCTGTAAGAAAGTCAGACACCACATATACTTATCACTATTTAATTTCCTTCCCTGGTAACAAATATTTCAAAAATATTGAGGCTGTATTACTACTGCAAAAATACATTTTCAAGGGCAGGAGGAAGGTTAAGTGGTTAAGGACACTTGTTGCTGGAAAGGACCGAGGTTAAATTCCCAGCATAGACATGGTGGTTGAAAAGTGTCCTTACCTCCAATTTCTGGGTATCCCATCAGATGGTGCACAGACATGCAGGGAAGCGGAACAATCCTGAGTATGTCTCCAAGTAGTTTTTGAGGAAAAGACTCAAAAGACTCAGTGAGGAATCTAAATATTCTTGTTTTAATTTTTTAAAATTAAAATACAATTACAGTGATCTTCCCTTTCTTGGTTCTCCAATACTTACCACATACCTTGCTCTCTCTAAAATTTATGATCTATGGACTATTTTTCTTAATTATTGTTACATATTCCTAAATATATAGAGCATTGCCATTAGAATGAATGTGGGTTTAATTCTCACATACAGTCCGCAAATTACATAATATTGTATGTCCGTGACTTCAGGGTTCATCACTGAGTTTTATTAAGAGCATTTTGCACACACACCAATTGTTGGATGTGAGCTTCTCATGAGAGAAGCTATCTTTATTCATTTATTTGTTCAACCTTTTCTCATATATTACATCCTGGTTGCATTTCTTCCTTTCTTCCCCATCTCCCTTCTCCCCAAGATCTACTCCTCCTGTGTTTTCTTTCAGGAAAAGGGAAGGCTTTCGAGATAATATCAGCCACACATGGCATATCAAGTTGCAGTAAGACTAAGCACACCCCCGCAGATTAAGGCTTGCTGGTTCACCCCAGATTCTAATTGTCTTAACAATAAGTATACACATATATTTTTGTGGGATTACTTTAAATTGTTCAAAGCATATAATAAGCTCCGAGAGTCAAAGATTAAGTAAAGTTTAGATATTAACAAAATATGAGACAGTTTATTTACTTGTCATGTCTTAAAGAATTTTCTTTTGTTAATGATTTATATTTTGTATGATAGTGATAGTTCATATGGAAATATCTTTCATTCTGAAACAGTGCTGAAGTGGATGATTAGTTACTAGACGAATGACAGAAGATGCATTAAACTTAATTAAATATAAGAAAAGGATGAAAATTAGACATGACAGTCAGTTATTTATTCATATGTAGTATATATCATATTTTATATGTTGTCATATTGATAACTTGGGAATTGTATACAAAGCACATCTTGTCTTTAATATGATCATACAAAATGAAATAAATATTAATCTGCTACATAGACTGGTTATTTCAACCACATGAAAAGAACCATGACGTTGAAAGAAAACAACACGTACCTTATTTAACTGGTCTGGAGCATATCCACCCAGCGATCCCAGTATAGCAGAACATGCAGTATTGACCACCTTAATATTACATGTGTATCCGGACAGTTTACTGAAAGCTGCAGTAGGTAAAAATTCTTTTTCACCAAAAAGGAGCTGAAATTGAAAGATTTAAAGAGCAGCTCTTAGTCTGAGAAAGTGTTTTGTCTAGTAGAAAACACAATGTTTGTAGGGAAAAAAAGATACAAAGCAAAGCTATAGCATGTTACTGAAGGGTAGATTGGCTTAGTTCACTGTTGTGACATTCAAGACATAATTTGAGAAAAAGCATCCTATAAGATGTGCTAGAATTATTTTCAATTGAATGAAAACTTCTAAGAATCATGAGCATTGTGGTGTGATGGCAGTCTATTTGTTTCTTGTGGAGAAGTTACTCAGGATTAATGACTGACAGACTTGTTAAATTAAATGGGATGTAGAAATTTTGATGTATGTTTATAATAAAATAAAAACATGTCTCCACAAAAATTTGTAAATGAACCAAATTAGAAAAACAGACAATTCCTGTCAATGGTAGCCATGCAGATGAAGTGAATAAGTTACATTTACCTTATAGACTATCATTCTTTCATAAAGAAGTATCTGTAATGCATAGGACAAGTGAACACACATATTTACACCATTTGAGAGAGCCCGCACATAGGACACCACAGTGCACAGTCCCATTTAGATGCAATGACTAATTAAGATCAGCAACTTTAGTAGGACACAGAGATGATTAGGGAAGGAGACAATGGTAGCTTCAATTTAAACCAATCACTGTAGTATTAATTGAAAAAATACACATAACACAAAACAAGAGTTATCAAACACTGGACATTAAACTATGAAATATTTTAATATGTGAAAAATATGAATCTGACTAACAGAGTGATACATTGCCCACTTGTTGCCCAAAAAGTATTTCTGGCATGGTAATCTTTACAAACTAATAAAATTTGCAGAGTGCAAAGGCATCTCTGGTTTCCATCAGAGGAGAAGGAAGTGAAATTCAAAAATCTATTGTGACTCTACTTGAGTTTCAGCTAACTATGAGAATGTACATCTCTTTGAGGAAATGCTCTCAAGGCCAGAAAATGAACCACAGGAAAATTTGGGAATGCTGAAAGGTCTGAGATAAATCTGTCTCCAAGAAGCACAATAATTGAATTTTTTTTTCTGTTTATACTGTACCTAGCCTAGGGAACAACAACAAAAAAAATCTGTAAACCTTATATTTTAGCATTCTGGTAAATATTTGTAGACTCATGGGGATGCTTTGTGTTAATGAAGGCAGTGACGCAAAGTAGGACATGGCTGTTAAGCAAATTGTCTGTTTACTCATTTAAAAGTGGATAGTCTAAGTAGTCCTGCCTGTGTCCCTCTAAAAGAAAATGATCATACAGTTAAGCGTCCAGCTAAGAAAATTTCGTAGTCACATGGTTTTACAGGTGAAATGGACCAAACACCAATCTTTTTAAAAGGAAGCAAAGGGATACTTCCCTGTTCCTATTATGAAGCCGGTTATCACTCTAACAGTAAACTTAGAAAGAAAACCCACAACCAATACTCCTCAGAAATGAAGGCGGCAACTGTGTGTGCAGCTCAGTACATTTGTTCCCCAGCTCTGTATGAAACCTACATAGTAACACACACGTGAAATCCCACTGCTTAAGGAAGTACAGGAAGAAGGCTGTTCTCAGCTACACAGCAAGTTCAAGGCTAGCCTGAGATACATGAAACTCTACCTTGAAAATAAAATAAAATAGAGAGTAAATGTAAATGTTAAAGCTTTTAAAATACAAAGGCCAACTGACCTGTCTGCCCCAGAAAAAATAGAAAATGTTTATAGAAAGGATTTATAGTTTTTTTTTAAGTGAGCATTATACCTAGATGACTGTTGGTTTAATTCTCAGGAAATTGGAAAATCACCATATTAATAGACTAAAAAGAAATTATGCAAGATCTCAGTATATATAAAGTATTTAGTAGTAACATCCACTAACCACTTCTTGTCACAAGGCAATAGAAATTAACATCCTCTGACTATAAAACCATACATCTGGGAACAGCCCAGAGATGAAAATTTTTGCACATAAGTGTATTGTACCTAAATATGTAATAAAATGTTTTCTCTTGTTACATCATGAATGTTTATTTTGCAATTGACTACCTAACTAAAAATAAATAAAGAAATAATGCAAATGAAATTTTAAGTAGAAAAAGACAATTTAACAAATCTGTGGCCAGGAGAGGGGGCTGTCATTTTCTTAAGGGATGAGTTGTTCATCTGCACACAGCCCCTCCCATATTCGTGGAAGAAACCCAACCAGACTCAGTGAATCAAAAAACAGATTATGGAATCCAAAGAGGGATGAATTTTTTTAAAAAAAGGTAGCATTAAGAGTTAGGAGGATGGATAAAAGAAGATAATAAACTGAATATAATCAATATATTGCATACATTATGGTGTGGTCAAATGAATAGAGAAAAAAGAAAACTGTATTTTATAAAGCATAATCTTATACATCAAAACTAAAAGGATTACTAAATGGGCAAAAAAGAGAAGTGGATTAAACTGGTCATTGTATGGTGCAGAGTTTTACACACACACACACACACACACACACACACACACACACACTCACACGCACGCACGCACGCATGCACGCATGCACGAACACACGTGCACATGCACGCAAGCATGCACCACTGAAAATGCCAACAAACAACAGACATATTTGAGTTACGAGTTTCTCTTAGAGAAGATAAGAAGGCAGAGAAAATGAGCAAGTTATTTGTTCGACTTGTATTTTTGATAATATTAGGATGCTGATTTAAAGTATAATGTATGCTCTGCAATATCCCAAGTCTAGGTGATTCCGAATAGCTGACATCTGGGATAGAATACCCAAATAGCCTTATCAGGACCCCAATTTAATCTCTACATGTTTTCTTTTCTTTTTTGTTTATTTGAGAGGTTTTGCTGTGTGTTTTAGGCCTACTTGGTGCTACCTATGTAGTTCAGAATGGCCGTGAATTTGCAATTGTTCTGCATTTACATGTATGGATTAAGCTTCATAAAATAAAGTGGACATTTTCAGAAAATCACATATTTGCAATTATTTAAAATAGTCGGAATTATACAAAAGAAATGAAATTTTTTTAATAAGAAAGGGACATTGGTTGCATAAGTGGATACAATTGAAAAGATGCTCTACCTACAGGCCACAAGGTAAATGCAAATGAAACCACAGCTTGGGGCTCTAAACAAAGCAGATAATGAAAAGTGTTGAAGACCCTTAAGTGATGGTAAGGTCGTACAGAAATTTTACCATCATGCTTTGATGGTGGCCAACAAATCCATAGGCAAACCTAGGAATCCTGATAGAGCCCATACTAATTCCCGTCACCTTGAAGGTTGGTGTTTACAATGATTTTATTTATATTTAATTAACATATATCCTAACAGTTCTACAGTATTATGACGGTAGCTATATAATGAAAATAATGGACATCAAGCATAATGGAGAGATCATGGAGTATACACTGGCAAAGTGACATCAAGTATAAAAGTATACATACAACTGATATGATTTAGTGTGACAATTTTAAAAGGACAGTGACAGAAAACTTGAAAGTGGAACGAAGGTAAGACAAATGCAATAGGAAACATTTCAAAAGATTATCTATTATAAAGTGATCAACCCAAACGCCTGTACCTACATACAAGGGACACTGAATTGACTTAGAAGGTATGTACAAGTATAGGTAAAGTATAGGAAATGATAATAAAGAGATCATACATTTGAAAGGGGGAAGGGCTATGGTAGGAGTTGGAAAAGTATAGAGAGGGATGGAAATGGTGAATATATAGCCCTTGGATATGAAATTCTCAAAAAATAAAAGTTAAATTAGTAAAAAGCAGATATAGGTAAAATAAAATCACAATCATTCTTAAGGGAGTTCATAAGGCAATATTCAAGTTCCCCAACATTGAGGTAAGATTCACTGTAGCCAATTAAGAAAGGCTATGCATGCACTAGATAATACAGGAAATCTCTTTAGGAAATTTATTCTGAGAAGTTTAAGTACACCACCACTTTGAGTTTATCACAAACCTTGAAGGCAGTTGGCATGAAGAAAGATGGCAGGCGCCCAGAACCTCTGATATACTTCACAGTAGCAATTGGAGCCAATAAAAAACTCTTGTTAATCTTTTCAGCCAGTTGTTGATTTGTTGAAAATGCTCCCAGACCTCAAAGAAACAAAAACAGATTATTTTGCTGTGGCTCACTCCTTCTTATAATTGTCTGCGTAGTTAGGCTGTTTCACAGAGCTTATGTGTGCTCTTTGTCAGGCATTTAAAGTTGACCTTAAAGATTTCCCTTAGCTTCTCACCAGAATCTAAGATGCTAATTTTATTTTTAAAATTTTATTCAATTTGCTTCTTTCCCCTACGCTTGCTGTGAATGACTCTGTTTATAATTTATTGACTGGTGGCTCACATTTGAGTAGCCAGACTAACCATATTTAAGAATTAGCTCAACACTTTTAAAAACTAAAATCTTCCCTAACTCTTGGAGAAAACACATACTGAAAGGGTCCCATGTTGATTTTATGATCTGTTATCTCTATCTTCATAAATTCTCCTTCATCGTCTCCAATCCTCCTGTGCAAGTAAGCATATATACAAATCTATCTAGTTATCTATCTAAAATATATCTGTCTGTCTATCAATCATCTATTTATCACACTATAAACTGAACAAATCCATGCATTAGTTAACAATATGTGTCCTGGCATTCAGCCAGTTGGTAGTATCTTTGTCACGTTTTCTTTGAAAATATATATGAAATATATATGTTGCATGAGCCCAATCAATCACTAAAATGATCAAGACAGGACAACCTAAGAGCTCAGTGGAGTCAGACTCATAAAACTTTCTCTATGCAAGATTGACATAGTATTCTTCCACCTGCACAATGCCGTATGAGGAGGAATACATACAAAATGAGTCATTAGTCTCAGTTTCTAACTATAGAGAATTTTATGTGCATCTCATACATGCACTTCATTTAAATATCTTGTGTGTTAGAAACTATGGTTTTAACATTTGGCTTTTTAAAAAACAGGTTATAGTTGTTATCAGCTGTCAAAGATCTTGTATGTGTTTTATACACAGTTTCAAATTATATGTATATATTTGTGTTCTTCAGTATAAAATTTTGACATGGTTTAATCTTGTTCTTTTTGTATCATACTGATAAGGGTGCCTTGAGAATGTCCAACATAGTAAATCTGCTTTTGTCCTGTTTTTTTCAGGATGAAATTAATGGTGGCTGGAAGGTCATATTTTATCATTTAATCATAACTGCATGAAAACAAAATGGACAAAATAGTATCCATTTATTAAACAATAAATAAATATTTCTATTTTAAATGTCTTTATTGGTCTATATGAAGGGAGATATAGTTCACAAATGGTACTAATAATCAGTTTTTCTTCACATGTTTACTATGCTACCACCTTATGAGCACCATTTCTTTGTGTTCACAAATCTCCTATGATATAGGTCTACAATTGTATAATTGCACTGAGGTAAGCTAGTTTTGCTGTGTCCACAGTGAACCTATGGTTAGACCAATTTGTTCTAGAGCCAAATTTCTAAAATTGTAGGTTCTCCATTTAAGCATCACAGTATTTAAGATTGGGAATTAGGTTGTAAAATATCTATCAGTCCCCAACAACAGAGAGAGAGGAGGGAGGGAGGGAGAGAGAGAGAGAGAGAGAGAGAGAGAGAGAGAGAGAGAGAGAGAGAGAGAGAGAGAGAGAGAGAGAGAATTTTAAAAATAAGTGATTAATTAAAAATAATTAATTAGCATTTCAGTTTCAGGAGTAGAAAAATTGGCTATAATGAGAATTTTGGTATAATTATTAAACATAGTAACCACAATACAAAGTGCTAAACTATGTCATCCAAGTCAGTCCTCTAAAATATAACTTCAAGTGAAATTCTTTTAATCTAGTTCTACAAATTTTTTCAACTATTAACATATTTGACATTATTTTCAGTAAAAATAAAGTTATATGAAATTTTTCTTACCTAAAAGCCCAAAATTCTTTAGAATTTTGATCTAGGTACAAGTGTTTCTTTGCCCAAGTACTTCCTCTGCTATGCCCCAACCACACATCATAACCAGCATCCGCTAGAATGAAGGCCAGGCTGTTGTTGGGAGGATTGGCAACCCACACACCAGGTGTTGAAAACAAGCCATGCTGACAATATACTACCATCTTTGGGGCTGCAAAAATTATAAAAATGTTGTACATTAAAGTCTATTGAGCATTAAAAAATATGAAATTCAAATAATCACAAGGGAACTGAAAAGATTTTGAAGCTAGTGAACAGGGATGTGCTAAGAGTTCATTCCATTTTTATTTCAGTCAATATCAGTCAGTTTTCAACTATGCAAAAGAAGAGTCACTTTTACAGGGTCTTGGATTTCATAGTGACATGGAAGCCAGTTCCACTAAGTCCCCAGCTTTAACCATGGAAGTGCAGGCACTTCAAGTTCTCTTTTGAAATTATTCAATTCATTTAGGCAGTCATTGCTCGGACTGTCATTGACTTGGCATGCTTAAATATTTATCTCACTCAGATCTTACCTGAACTTTTCATGCTGTTTTTCCCATGAGGAATACGGTTAATTGGGAGGATGTAACCATCATCAGTCACAACCTCATACTCTTCGTTTTGATAATCCCACTGGATAATAATCTCACTCTAGAAAAGAAAACACACAGTAACAAGTTTCATAATTTTTTTTTATACTCAGTCATTTTTCAAGATTCTTAAAGTAGGTTTTCTTTTCTTGGAATGAAGTTATCACCCTGGCAAATGTTTAGATTCTAAGAGATAAAAATGATTCAGAAAGGATGAATGAAGCTGATAGAGATAAGGCGAATGCACGTACTTTTATAAGTGAAAAGAATCATTTACAACATTTATGTGGGCTTCAGGATTCATGTTTATTGGAAATAAAGAAAATATCTTTCCAAATACATGGACAAGGCACATGATACTCAGCAGCCACCACATTTTAAACCTGCGGGGAAACAGTCATTGAAATGAAGTAGCTAACATAACAGCTTATAACAAGTATATTATGTCCATATGTGACCTTCCATGCTGAAAATTTTCATTTTAAAGACTATGAGAAAAACTCTGTACCTTTCAAAGAAAAGCTTAGATGAAATTAAAATTGAAAAAAAAAAACATTTGTGACAATTGACTGTTTTTATCTGAGCTGTTATAAAAATAAAATAATTTTAACTCATTTGCTATCACTGATGGCTCCTTGGGATTTATCCTGAAGAACGAAGATTAGTATATAATTTATTTATTAATGACTTTAAAAAAGTTAATTAAGTAAAAGTGCTTTAGATTTTTGACAGCAGAATAAGGGCAGTAGGGAAGGTTAATAAAGAAGCATGGATGGATATAAAGAAGCCAAGTGAATGAGTTTTCACATGTAGAAGTTCTGAGTACCAAGAAATCTTGTCTGGCCACATCTATCCTGACCTCCTTTCATAACTACGGGGAGAATGCATATTTTACCAATGTTCCTAGAATTTCTAAAATATGTGCTTTTTTAAAAACACAAAACATGAGTAGTAAGCATCTCTCTTCCACCTCCTATAAGTATTATCTTAATGTGCTATTCTGTCATACAGTTTTAACGATTACACTTTTGCACCCTACACATTGTGTCTCTGCTTTTCCATATCCAAGCACCAGATGTGGCTTCTGATCTTTCTTTTTAAAAACATTTTTTTTCCAGTTACCTTATATTAGGATGCCAAATAAACTGGAAATGAGAAATATACACATTAGCACAATAATTCTAGCAATAAGATCAAGGTTGTAAATTTCAACAATCATAGTGCACCTAAGATCTAAATAACTTCATTTCTTGCTGTTAAAAAAATACTGAAACCTAAGCAATAAAATATAGAAATTTCAGTGTATCATACTTACTGTTTTGACTTCTGTAGTCTGAATGAGAAATTAATGTTCCTTTTCTACCCAGCTCACCATAAATATATCAGTGAATGTACTTTTTGGATGACCTTTCCTAGAAACAGACAATGCCTATTTGAACAATGAACTCAGGCATTTGTCAAATGAGAATTCAAATACTGCAGAGTTCTCAAATGTGACACAGTTCCAAAATCTCTACTGAGTTTTCTTAGTTCTGGAATCATCGCATGCCAACATCATCCTCCGTGTCATAACTTAGCGAATCTTTCTTTAACTTTTAGCCTGGAGAATAACTATTTGGACTGTGTTTCCCTCAAAACTGCAACTGTGACCCTCATTCTTTACAATAAGTTTAATAACTTCTGTATACAGAGTTACAAAATAAGTCATTATAAGCATTGAGATTATGAACAATGAACAATGCCATTTTAAAAACATTTTCCCTCTATATCTGACTTAAGTGCAACACGTAAACAAAGTTGGGAGATTATATCTTCAGAATATAAAAATGACAAAATGCCCAGGAATATATAAAAATTTCAATAGAAAATACAAACAGCAGTTATCAAAAGATTTTAAAGTATCTGTATGCATATGCTCATATTTCCTACATGAGAGTAAGGGAGAATATCCTAAGAAAATAAATTCTACTGCCTAGAAAAATTAAGATATATTTTTTTTCTCTCAGAAATTTCTATCCCTATGATCCTAGAAAAGAATATGTCATATTGATGAAATGTAGTGAATTCACATTCTACTGTTTGAGAGTGACCTGTGCCCCAAGGCCCAGGTACTTGAGGTTGATGTCCAGAGTTACATTGATGACATGGGGAAACCTTTAGGATGTGGAACTTTGTTGAGATTATTAGGTCAGGAGCATCTCACCATTGGTGCTGTATCTCAGGAGTAGGTTAGGTATGGTTGTAAGTAATGTTTCCAAAAGAAATTTTGATGTCTTTGTTCCCAGACACTAGAACAGCACTCGGGAGACATGCTAAATGCTTATTTGTTTTTTATATTTAAAAGTTTTTTTTTTTTTAAGCTTATCAACCACTGTTCCCCCTCTCTTCCCAGTCACCCACCAGCTTCCCTTCATCCCACCCTCCCATCCACTCCTTAGAGAGGGTAAAGACTCCCAGGGAGAATCTGTACAGTCTGGCATGTCAAGCTGGGCAGAACAAAACCCCTCTCTCCAGGATCATGACTGAGAAATGTTTCCCTCTATAGGAAATGTGTACCGAAATTCAACTCATGCACTAGAGATAATTCCTGAACCCACTGCCAGAGGCCCCACAACCTCCCCAAGCCACACAACCGTCATCCACGTTCAGAGGGCCTAGTTAGGTCCCAGCTGTCAATCCAGAGCTTTCAATAGTTTGGGTCAGCTGTTTCTGGGTTTCTCCATCGTGATTTTGGACCTTTGCTCATATAATCGCTCCCCCTCTCTCTTCACTTGGACTGGGTGCTGACCCAGTGCTTAGCCGTGGATCTCTGCATCTGCTTCAGTCAGTCACTGGAGAAGGTTCAACTTGGATAGTCATCAGTTTGATTACAGGGTAAGACCAGTTCAGGCACCCCCATGGGGTCTTAGCTGTGGTCATGCTGTGGATTCTTGGGTGTTTCCCTAGCACCAGGTTTCTCCCTACCCCCCAAATGGCACCCTCTATCAAGAAATCTATTTCTTTTTTCAGCCTCTCTGTCCCTCCCCTAACTCAGCCATCCTGTTTCCTCATGCTGTCTTCCCACTTTCCCATACTTCCTCCCCCATGCCCCAGTATAACACAGGAGATCTTATCTATTTCCCCTTCCCTGCAAGATCTATGAATGTCTCTCTTAGGGTCCTCCTTATTACCTCATTGCTCTGTGGTTGTGAATTATACTGTGGTTATCCTTTGTTTTATGTCTAATATCTACTTATGAATGAGACATACCATGTTTATATTTCTGGGTCTGTGTTACCTCATTCAGGATATTTTTTGTTAGTTTTGTCCATTAGCCTGCAAACTTCAGGATGTTATGTTTTTAACTGCTGAGTAGTGCTCCATTATGTAAATGTGCCACAGTTTTTAAAATCATTCTTTGGTTGAGGGGCATCTACGTTGTTTCCATGTAGAGGGCCGTGGAGTATACAGTAGGTGACAACTAGCATATACCAAGTCAACCCACGAGAGCATAATTCCTTGATGGGGACCTCCATCTGGCAGAGCCATGGGTCACTGACTGTTGGTGGTCAGTTGTTTTCTGTCTGTAACTTTCTAGAGTTTGGCCAAGTAGGCAAGGAACAGTGGCAATGTTGAGGGGAAAGAAGGAATGAGTGTGTGTGAATGAGAGTGTGTAAGAGCAACATCAATGTAGGGATGAAGCTGTGCAGTTTACTGAGTGAGAGATGAAGAAGAAGGCTAAAGAGAGGGTGAGATATACGTGAGAGAATAAATCGAGGAGAGTATAAATGGATGAGAGAGTGAGTGAAGGATGTGAAAAGGCATATATGTGTGATTTTGTGTGCGTGTGTGAGAAAGAGAGATAAAGCTATATGAAAGAGTTATTGCTATGTATAGGAACAGTGCAAAGATCTGCATGAGAGTGTGCAGGAATAGTTTAAAATATTATATGGTAAGAGAGCTATCTTTGTGAGATGAGTGGCTGTATGGAGATTTGTTAACTGTGTAGGCACGAAAGATGAAACTGTATAGGAGAAGATGTTGAAGAGAAATGGATGTGCAAGAAAGATGTGATGGCTTGTGAAAATAGATGTAACTGTATATATAGACACGTGGCCATATGCATGTAAAGATTTGCAGTTGTATGTATATGTAGCAGTATGGAGATATGTAGCTATGTGCAGATGGAAAGAGTCAGAGACCATTTTTAAGAAGAGGAAAAAGAGAAAGTTGCCACCAGAAGGCATGTATTATTTCCTTATTTTACCAGTCAATCAGTTAGAGATTTATTCTTAATTATCCTTAGAAAAAAGTTTTTTATCCCTTTGCTACTCTGAGATATTTCTTTTATTAATCTGAAGTGGATCACAAGAGCTGGCCTCTCATGGTCAATATTATTTCTATGTTATGCCGATTACAAATAATGCTGCTATGAACATAGTTCAGCAAATGTCCTTGTAGCATAAATGTGAATCCTTTGAGTATATGCCCAAGAATAATATTGCTATATCATTAGGGCAGATTGATTCACAGTTTTCTGAGAAACCACCATACTGATTTCCAGTGGCTGTACAAGCTTACATTCTCACCAGCAATGGAGTTCTGTTGCCCTTTTCCACATCCCCTCCATCGTAGGCTCTCTCCTGTGTTTATGATCTTAGCCATTCTCTCAGGGGTAAGGTGGTATCTCAAAGTTTTTATTTGAAATTCTCTGATGGCTAAATATGTTGAGCAATTTTTTAAGTATCTATCAGCCATTTGTAATTCTTCTGCTGAGAATTCCCTTTTTAGCTCTGACCCCATTTTTTAATATGGTTATTTAGGTTTGGGGGTTCTAGTTTCTTGAGTTCTCTCTATATTTTAGAGATCAGCCATCTGTCAAATGTGGGGTTGGTGAAGATCTTTTCACATTCTGTAGGCTGTTGTTTTGTCTAATTGGTTGTGTTCTTTGCCTTACAGAAGCTTCTCAGTTTCAGGAGGTCACATTTATTAATTGTTCTTAGCTTCTATGCTAATGGTGGAAGTGGTCATCTGTACTAATGCATTGAAGGGTATTTTCCACTTTTTTTTTTTTTATCAAGTTCAGTGTAACTGGGTTTATGTTGAGGTCTTTTATCCACTTGAACTTGAGTTTTGTTCTGGGTGATAGATATGGATCTATTTGTATTTTTCCATGTTGCAATCCAGTTATACCAGCACCATTTGATAAAGATGTTTTCCTTTTTCCATTGTATATTTTTTGATTCCTTGCCAAAAATAAGGTGTTCACAGGTGTGTGTATTAATGTCAGAGTCTTTAATTCAATTATATTAATCCATGCGTCTGTTTTTAATGCCTGTGAAAATTCAACTTCTTTCTTTTCAATTTGTATCCCTTTAATCTCATTTTTTTAAATTGCTTTAGTTAAAACTTTGAGTACTATATTGAACAGGTATGTAGAAAGTAGTCAGCTTTGACTTGTTCCTAATTTTGGTGGGATCACTTTGAGTTTCTCCCAGTTTAGTTTGATATTGGCTGTTGGCTTTCTGTATATTGCTTTTATTATATTTAGGTATGTTCCTTGTATCCGTGATATCTCAAGATGTCTATCGAAAAGGGGTGTTGAATTTTGTCAAAGGCTATTTCAGTATTTGATGAGATGATCATGTGGTTATTTTCCTTCAGGTTGTTTATGTGATAGATGACATTGACAGATTTGTGCATCTCTGGAATGAAGCTTCCTTTATCATAGTGGATGAATTATTTTAATATGTTCTTGGAATCAGATTGCCTATATTTTATTGAGTATTTTTGCATCAATGTTCATGAGGGAGACTAGACAATAACTCTCTTTGTTGAGTCTTTGTGTGGTTGGAGGATCAGGATGACTGTTGCCTCAAGGAAAAAAATAGCATGAAAGATCCTATTATACTAAGTTAGGACATGTTCAAATCTTTTTCATGTTTTCAAAATAAATGTTTGGAGAAAATCAAAATAAGCCTTGTATGCATCTAGAATATGACACAATCTGTGTTCCTTGGTAAAATCTAGTTCACTAGCCTCTCAGTTTAAAGAAATGTCTAGTGATTATATATGAAATAAGTGTTCAGACACTCTGGCCCTAGATATGTGATTATTCATGGATACTAAGCATAGCAAAGGCACTCTTTAGAAGTGAACAATGTTGTGTTTATGTTTACTTTAGTCTTTCATACTTTAAGATCACAGAAATTGGAGCTTGTAATAAAGGTTAAAAGATTATATGTTAAAAGATACTAGTGATCTGGTCTCATTCACAAAGTAATAATTTTTACTTCTTGCCACAAAGTGTTTTCATTTTGTCTCATGGGCTTTGTTCTGTTTCTTTTGAAGATGCCCTGTTCATACATCAAAGTGAAGGAAACTCTGGATCTCAGAGCCAGTTATTTGTCTTCCAAGTGAACCCACCAAGTTTCATCCTCCCTTTAAATAAGTGACTGTCCCATTTCAGAAAAACTTCCAGGTTGTGATGGTGGAGCTCCGATGTTGCAGCTCCAAAAATCATATCTACACAATCCCAGGTATAAACATATAGCTGTCAACAAACTGCTCAGAAGGAAAAAAATGAATGGGCACGCTCATCACTTGGATAAAAACAGACTGACTTCATCCAAAATTTTCAGATTATTTCCAGAGTAACATAAGTGAAGATCCTAAAAAATTATATTTCACAAGAAACTGAACATTTCAATAATGTAAAAGAATTTTCTTATTTTCTTAAAATATCAAGTTGGAAAGCATGAACATTACATGTAAGAATTAATTTAGAATATCTTTATCCTGAAAATTAAAAAACAGATTCATTTCAATATGAACAGTCCTTTAAACTGTGTTGATTTGCCAACATTGTCTTTCAAAATCAAAGAGTAATATACTAAAAATGTTCATCAGTATGTAGGGAAATTTATATATGTTCAAAATAACCCTATTAAGAATAAAAGATCCTGCCTGCTTCTGTGGGACTTTATACCAATGGAAGTGCTTCCAGGAGTCTTGGACAACAGAGATAGGAATAGCAGCAAAATAGGGAATTCAGAGTATTGAAATTAAATTCTCCATTTAACTTAAGCCAGGGTAAGACCCAGTACAATGTAATGCTCTTGGTTATTTTCTTAAACAAAACTAAAGGCAGTGTGTGATACAGGATAATATTGTCACTCTCATAACAAAAGATAAACATACATAGTTATATGTAAGAAAATATATTGTATACAATGTATCATTTCAACATCAAGTATTTTAATATATTACAGTATTTTACATTATTTTCCATAAAATATTTTCTATGTGAGTGCTTTTTTATTTTTTAAAACTTATAGCTCACCTTGACTTTGTCACATTTTGATGACTCAGTAGCCTCCTGAGGTTAGTGTCTACCAAAGAAAACATTTTTTTTTAAGTTTCAAAAATGATGGGAGGGAGTGGCAATTGAGGCTCTTCCTTTGATTGTTAGAGAACTCTGCCATCTATGAAGAACAGGAAGTATAGTGAGACATATGTAGTCTAGGACACTTGTGTTTGAATTAAACATTATGTGGTTATATAACCATGACTTATTTCAAATGCTAGAATAAATATTATTTTTTGAGTGACATTACTGTCTTGTATAACTGAAATTGACGCAACTTGTGTTCTTAAATGTGAGTTGTATCATTTTCCACTGTCTAGAGTTTTAGCCTTATGTTTCTCCAGAGTCAGGGATGTTGATTTCATACTGTCTATGCCAACTTCAAAGAGACAAATGTCCATAATGTTGTCAAATATGCATCCTGAAAGCACAAATTCATATGTCAAAATAAAATGTAGTACTCTTAAAATTGTAAAATAATGCAAAACATGCTTGTTTATTCCTCAGAAGAATTTCCTACTGTAGGTCATCACTGAATGTCACATTAAAAGCAAAGCCAATGCCTTCCTACACTTGCTCTACTCAGTTTTCAGCTTAGTCCAACAACCAGCAACCAGAACCTAAGTGCGAATTATTCAGGATATTAATAAAATAAAATATGTCTTTTGTTTGTTTGTTTAAATTGAAAGTTTATTTTTTCAGGATACCTAACAAGATACAAGCACCATCATGACAAATATACATAAATATGCAGTCCAAAATCAAATAGTAATTTGGTTTAAATAAAAGGAAAGGTTCTTAATGTTATAACATACTTACGAGGATTCCTTCTTCAGTTAATCCTACATATCAATAAAATAAAAGGTAATAGATCAAGTGGAAGTTAGTTTGCAAATTTTTACAAATAAAGCTCCAACTCTATTCTGTGCCAGTTAAACACAGTAACTAAATTTCCAAGTAAGCCAAAATGATGAAGCAGTCAGGGACTGGTCATTTGTTTGTTTGTTTGCTTGCTTTCTTTTTTGTGCTTAACCAGTAATAAATAAATAAATAAATAAAAAATTAAAAAAGACTCTTTCAACACCACAGACAGGCTAATTTAGGACACAGTGTACTGAAGTTTAGTCTCAAACTGTGCTAAATGCTCATCACCAGTATGGCATGTTTAAAGTATGATATGATTTAATGTCAAGACTTATAACAATTTGTTACAAAAATACATAGATAACTTATATATAAGTATATATATGTATATGTATGTATATGTATATATATACTTTTACATGCAAAGAAAGATCCTGGGGAGGAATTTTTGGGAAGTGTTCTGGGATGCACCTGGACACCTGAAGTTCTCCAGGTTAGGTGCTAGGTCAAACTGAAGAAGAGAACATTTTAAAATGTCATTTAATTCCACGGTATCAGCCTGGTTCACACAATTGTAGCAGTAACTGGGTGCAGTAAAAATGGAAACCACATCAGATTGTGACATCAATTATATCCTTCTATGAGAGTGTATCACCCAGTCTCAGCAACCCCCAGAAAGATCCCCAGAATCACACTGACTCTCTGAGTGCAAATGCAAAGCACGGTTTATTACAGCTGTACAGCTGAGCTCCGCTCCTGACTGTCACACAGCAGTGCCAGTGGAGAAGTGAGTCCCTACTCAAAAGCAGGGCCTTTTAAAAACAAAGATCAAAGGCCATAGAAATACCCTCATCAGGCTGGGAGGTGAGGAGCTCAAAGGAAGCTTCTTTACTATTGCTGTCAGGTGAGCAGCTGCTGGCTGATGTTGTCTTGTGGTGGGAAGAAGATACTTCATGACTGGGCTGGAATAGCCTCTGATCACCCAGGACTTTGGGCCCTTGGCCTTGGGGCCTTGGCAGTGGGGGTTTAGAAACTTCTCAGAATGGGGAACTAGAAAATTCTTAGCTTCCAAACTAGCTGCAGGCCTCAAAATGGAGGGACTGTAGTTTCCACAAGAGGAGAAGCCACGAGTGTAAGATCTTTGGCTCTAGCATAGCTAAGTATATCCGAAATAGCTTGTCGAAACGGGTAGACAGTTCCACATGATGAAATGACCCATCTATCATGTCTATCTGGATCTGACCATAAGAGATCACACATTGGGTCTTCACGTGGAACTTCTTGAAAACTATCCAGGGCTCTTAAATGATCCAGTGTACCTATGGATGGAGAGAGGCCACCATGGAGGCAGAATATCCTACTATTTACTAAAGACGTAAGTGGAAGATAAAGAGATCTGCAAGACAAATATTTCTATGGGTTGGTTGGCATTGCCATGCTTTTGACTGCATTCATCAGTAAAACCATGTATTTGGGTGATCTGTCAGTTTTCAGGATTTCCACGCAATATTGGAATGTGCTTGGTATAGCACACATTTAATGATACAAGAGTCACAGTACGCAAAGAATAATAACCACTGTCTCCATGGTCACCCATGAATAGACAGTTGTATCTGGTGATTTTCTACCAATTTGAACTTCCATAAAGTCATGGAATTGGCCATGAACATCTCCACAGACAGAGATACGATAGCAAACCTTGTGTACATTTGACTTTTTTGTTAATATTTCCTTAGCCTTCTAGCAAAGCATCTGCACTTTTTTGTTCAGCTGTTTACATTCCTCCAGTTGCTCCACCCACACCAGCTCCTCAGTGAATAACTTGTCCTTCATGTGTACTTTCTGCTTCCTATGCACAGTGATCACTGAATTATGCCAAAATGAAAGTTCTCAAAAAGTAAGAAGAAAAGGCTGTATCTCCCTCTACCTGCTTGTTTGATATATGCAAAATATTGAATTCTTACACGTACATACTTGTTTACAATGTAAGGTGCTATTCATAGTTTGAAATGGGCAAAGTACTTAAGTGATTTCTACACAATGAAATTGTTTTTTTGCCATTGCCACTGAAGGCATCACTTTCAAATTTATAAGGTCTGTTTTATAATATATCACATGAAATTCATTTGAGGTCATTCCTATGTATTTTAAATGTATACATTTTAACAATGTTAACTACAAGGTATGATTTCAATAAAATACAACTAATTATATATTACCTAAAATTATATTGTTGTTATACAAATATGATGTTGTGATTTAAAGAAAGCAGTAAGCTTATACATATTGAAATATAGTTGGTAAATTCAATAAAGTGTTAAACAGACACCCAGAGCATTACTGAAATAGATCCAATGTCTTTAGTCTCATGAATGGCTATGAAAAAGATATGAGTGGTAAAATATCATTCTAAAACACCACTCTGGTCATTAATTTTGATGATAGCAAAATCTCCAGATTAGAAGAGTTCACAAGAATCTCACAAAACGTTGTGTTATAAACATCATTGAGAAATGATCTATTATGTATTCCAAGTGCTAATAGCGTTTTGTAAAAATATTACCAAAGCACTTCAATTCTAATACATTTTTCTGAAATTATTCTGTTCCATTCTTCTATTACCAACAACAAAATTAAATATCATCCCTTGTTTTAATTTGGGATGATCTGTGACTACTCGTCTTTTTACAGTAGCCTTAGTAATGTCTCTCTACTAAAATCTATCATATGTGTTAACCTACAGCTATGCTTTGCTCTAGATGGTCTCAATGGGCAGAGAGTACAGAACTGGAGAGAATTATTCTCATTACGTGATCCAGTTGACCCTGAGATCATTGCTTTTCATTTCCCCTTGTCCTATAAAAATATAAATACAAAAGATGATAGCTTGCAATGCTCAGAATATACATACGCATGACTTTTAATGCCACAAAGCCTAAAAATGCATTTCATTTACTAGAACAAACACTATCACAGTATCACCCGTACCAAAAAGAATTCTCATATAGTACATTTGGTAACTGAAAGATGTTTACACAAATAATTTACTTGATGTTATCATGAAGTAGTTAGATAAACTAAAATTTTAAGACAATGGAAAGAAAGTAATATTGCTAAAAATTGAGGAAGGATAAAAATAAAAGATAAGAATACAATCAACAAAACCGGAAATGAGTAATTATGCAACCAACACATCACAGAGTTCTATGGACGTAATCAAAAGGGACAGGCTGGAACAGATGATTACATTTTTGTAAAAATGAATACAGAACATGAAGATAGAAAAAGTCTTTAATGGTTTTTGATGACTTTCTATTCATTTGTTTATTTTTGTTATAGCGCATATAAATTATTTTTATATATTTTAATATGTATTAATTTGAAATGAATGTATAGTTAGTTTAAATGCATATTTCTTCTTTTAATCCTTAAATAGTATTGTTTATAATATTGTATGTATGATTTATGACTTTTCTAGGTATTTTACTGTATTTTTTTCAAAGTCAAGTTTGGTAGCTATTATTAAAGATCTATAGCAAAATTCATTGATATGAATTCAGTGATATATTGAAATGTAGCACATGTACAACTTGATTAGATCATTAGAGTTTTGTTTTCTTGAATAGATTTATGTGATCATGAATGTTAACACTTTCCTCTGTGTATGTGTATATATATTTGTATATATATACAGATATATATATCACTCTATAGCTATTTTTTCTAGTATCTCTCTTACCATCTGAAAAACATGAACTTTCATACTAGGTGTTCTTGATTTCTAAATTTACAACATAAAAAATTTTTAAAGTAAAGATTTTAAAGTTATTAAAAGCAAAATACAATGTAAAAAATCATATACAGATTATTTTTATAGCTACTACAGAAGAATAAAACCTGAAACTTGAATGTTATCTGAGGAGCCCAAGAGTTTGGGGACCTGTGGAACCAGGATCATCAGGGGTTGTGACCAGGATGATGGTGGTGAACTCTTAATACAGTAACTAAAGGTCCACACAGAGTCAGTGAACCTGAAAGACCTGGGACTTTTATGCAGACAGGGACTCTGATTTCTTGTCCAGTACAGAAAGCTAAACTCAGGAGAAAGGTGATACTCATTATTGATTTCACATGTGAGAACGGACATGCATTACCTGCTGCCACACTAGAGTTTATTCAGGAAAGTTGCCGGGTGAGTACAAGGGCAGAGGAGCAGAAGAAAAAATAGAAAGACCTTCCTTGTGATGTCTCCTTATAAGAGAAGGAGAACAGGTGGGCACAGGTTTACATAGCTACACCTAGGGGCGTGCCCTCCGTATGCGTTTGTTCTGCCTGTGCCCTCTTGGGTTACTAGACTAGCACATTTACCACTAGTGGCTGCTATGTGCCAGGAATTCTTACACTCACGGACTCATCATTCGGACCAACATATGGGGATTATGGCAGAAGTCTCAGAGAGAGCAAAATGAGCAACTGGGTTAGGGACAACACTTGTGGTACTTTGGAAAAGAATATGGCCACTTTTTGTACTGAGGCTAAACTGTCAAGTAGTGAACTAATTCCCTTAGCAGAGATTTAAAAACAGCTTAATATCAACTCTTTCATGCGGTCACTAGCGATTACTCTTACACAGCCTACAATGAAAAGGACAAGTAGAGCAAACAAGTACAAAATGTACAATTTGAAGAGAAAACAAATGTCAAGAAATTTAATGTTGGGGTCAAGGCTTGTGCCAAAAGAAGTCAGATTAAGGTGAGGCCTGATCCAAAATGGAATAAGGGGGAGGTTTCCTCAAAGAAAGGCCCCACACAGCTAAGCTTACAACCTGTGGAAAGGAAAGGCCTGAGGAATTTCCATTCCTAAAAAGCAACAACAAACAAAAGCGATCCAATGTGATCTAAATGTGATCCAATGGGCCACCCTTTATCTCTGTGTCTGGCTTTAGCGTCATGAAGGATACACGAGTAAAGGGTTGTGGAATCTTCCTTTATGGCTAAGGAGAATCACTGAGGGCAGGCATTGTGTAGATGGTTAGGTCTGCATGAAGGTCCTGAGGGGGATAGAGGCCCTGAGGAGTCATTGTGAAGCTGTAAAAGTGAAGCCTGAATTTTATTCAAAATTCCAGAGGACTGTGAGCTGGACATTTGCCCAGAGTTGCAGTGCTGACTTGAATGTGTAAGGTATAAGAGTGGACCTTAGTAAAGGCCATTATGTCAAGGTGACTTGGTCATTTGGTAGGTTAAATTTGTATACAGTAGATCAGGTCTGGTTGGGAGGGATTCTTTTCGAAGAAATCTTTGGTTTATTTATTTATTTTTAAATAAATGGCTGTCAAGATGGTTCAACAAGTCATTGTATTTACAGTGAAAGATTATCAACCTGGGCTTCATTCCTGGAACCTATAGATGCCCAGTAATAGTAAAATTAAAGAGAGACAGCTGTATCCATCTATTGAAGCTTCCTGGCCAGCTAGGTCTAGGCTACAAGGAAAGGTTTCAGGCTAGGCCACTGGAAAACCTTGTCTTGAACATAAGGTGAGAAAGTACCTTAGAAATGACAGTGTAGGCTATTCTTTAACATCAACATGCATGTGTATATGTGGTATATGTGGGTTTATATAGCACATATATACAAATATGTGCACATACTCAAAAACAGATCAAGAAAGAGAGAGAGAGAGAGAGAGAGAGAGAGAGAGAGAGAGAGAGAGAGAGAGAGAGAGAGAGACAGGGAGAGGGAGAGGGAGAGGGAGAGGGAGAGAGAGAGGGAGGGAGGGAGAGGAGGGAGAGAGAGAGGAGAGAGAGAGAAGAGAGAGAGAGAGAGAGAGAGAGAGAGAGAGAGAGAGAAAGAGAGAGAGAGAACTATTAAAAAGACTACAATTGTGCTGTGGCTGGGGAACTGCTCCTCACCAGGTAAAGCACTTGCATCATGAGCATGAGGACCTACATTCAGATATCCAAGCTCTGCACAAATGCAAAATGGGTGTGGTGGTCACCAGCAATTCAGCAGTCAGCAGGCTGAGACATAGGGCCCCTGAAATAAGTTGACTAGCTATACTAGCTGAATCAGCAAGTTCTAGGATCAAGTGGGATTCCCTGTTTCAATATCCAAGGTGGGGAAAATCAAACTAATTACTGGCTTTCACAAAAAACATGTATGAACACACACGTACAAACTACACAAACATACAAACAAAAATGATGATGAAAAATACAAGAGAGTAGGGATGCTTGGATCTCGATCTCTCTCTCTCTCTCTCTCTCTCTCTCTCTCTCTCTCTCTCTCTCTCTCTCTCTCTCTCTCTCTCTCTCTCTCTCTCTCTCTCTCATAGGCTTTCCCAAGGGCCACAGTCTGTCCTATAGTGGAATCACACAGATTCATCCTATTGAGTGCCAGGTGTGGTGATATGTTATATATTTAATAAAACCAGTCTGGAATATCAAAGAAGAGATCTACCCACAGTCAATCCAGGAGGGTCAGAGAGTGGTAACTCACACTTTTAATCCCAGCACAGGGAAAGACTGGGAGTGGTGACCTATGCCCTTAACCCCAGCATATCTGAGTTTGAGGCCAGTTTGGTTTACAGAGGGAGTTCCAGGCTCCCAGACAGCCAGTAGTGGTGTCATGCCTTTAATCCCATAACTCCAGACACAGAGATCTTACTGTTTCTGTGAGTTCAAAGCTAACTACAAAATAGTAGTAGCCCACACCTTTAATCTTAAACTGGATGTGAAACAGCTGGGTGAAGAAGGCATTTAAGGCAGGTGTAAGAAGACAGAGCAGGCGGTAGAAAGGATGAGAAGCGAGGCCGAGGAAGCTGGAAGACAGCTGGGTGAGATTTCACTGGTGTTTCCTCTCTTTGATATGTCAGACTGGTTTTATTAAATATATGACACATCACCACAGCCAGGATTATTTTGTGTTATCTGAAAACATTTCTTTACCTCTTTTTATTTTACCTATAATCACCTCGCATCCTCTCCTTGTTTTTTTGGTCAAATCTTCCACTTCTTTTCTCTACTTCTAACTTTGTACTATTGCTTAAAATTAATCAATAATCTTACTCTGCTTATTTTCTCTCCCTTTATACCTTCAACTCAGAAACCAGCATCTCAATACATAGAATACCATGGATGTTCCTCTACTCTCTCAAATATACTACGGTTTAAAGGCAATTATATTTTACTTATTACTAGTATATTTTTATATTGAGCTTTAACATCTGTGATTGCTTGAATAGACAGCCCTGGACGTGAAGTTGGGTGACTTGAATACATAGGCTTGAATTTGTATCAAGGATGTGCAAGTTCAAATGCAAACAAAAGGAGGGAAAATTGAAATGCTGAAATTGTTAAAATGAAAATTTTTCTGTTTAAATATAAGGTAAGGGTCTTCCTCAAAGGCATTTCATGGACCTTTTGTGTTTGTTTTAATTTGGGCATTTTTTTTTTCTTCTTGGGTTAATCAATTTTCTTTGATTTTCCTTTTGTGGGTTTTTTTTTCTTGTTTTAAAAATGAGAGCGAGCAGGAGAGAATATAAATCTAGGTGAGGAGGGAGGTTGTAAAGATCTGGGAAGAATTGGGAAAGAGAAAAACATGATGAAAATATGTTACAGTACAACTTTTTAATAAAAAGAAAAGAGCTACAGTGCCCTCACAGACATACCCACTAGCCAATGTGATACAGGCAACCCTCTCCCCCAAAGTGTAGGATTCCTTATGATCAACTCTGGAAGATGTTTTTTCAGCCCTGAATCTCAAAATGTGCTGTGAGTCACCTGTAGTTCACATCACATGCAGCCTAAGGTGATGTATGAATGCTTATTTCCTCCTACTAATTGACAAAGACAAGAATAAATATCACTTCTGTCAAACTATATGGAACATTATGGCCTCACACAATTTCAAATTGGCAGGACATGACCTCCCTTTCAGCTTCATTTATTTATTTATTGTTTTTTAATTCTTCCACTGACAAAAGGGTTGATTGAAATTCCTCCACTGGCCTGTTTAAAAATGACTTTTATTTCAATTAAAAAAAGAAAAATCAGATTTTCATAGCTTCTTAATCCACGTCTGATAATCTCGTATGGTATTGTAAATCAAGAACATTATTGAATTCAGCAAATGGCAGAAACCGTTTTATTTTTAGAATATTTTAGAGAAATGGTTAAACAGAGCTCCCAACTTCTTCAAATTGTGATTTCTTTTCTAGTTCACATTGAGCTGAGTCCAACACAAGCAAATTCAGATGTTCTTAATGCTAACTGAAAAGCACCTATAAAACTCTTCAATAAATAAGGCAATTCTGTTGTTGAAAAGCAATGTGGATTTCACAGGCTAACAACAACTGAAAACACGTTCCCCTTACCTACACTTGCTGCTTGGAATAAGCAATATATTGAATCCATATACATTGGACACTGTTGTACCTTTCATGTACTTTCTCTGCTTCCTGTCTTTCTTTGGACCCTTTATCCTTTCTTTTTTAATACGACTACAAATCTTCAACTCTTTTCTTCCTTTGCAAATACAACTTTGCCATAGATATGCTTTTTTAATATTTAAAATGCTATTGGTGTCACAATTAGAAGCCATCATTAACTTGTATAATGGAGTTAGCAAAGTATGTAAGTATTTAGCTGTATATTGAAAATAATTTGTCCTTCCATACTGTAGGTATCATTTGGAAACTTACAAGTTTTTGAATATCTTTTTAAAAGTTATTTAAAATCATTCTAAATAATTTGAAAACATAAAGTACAAGATACTGTTTCAGCATAATACAATTAACTATATTACACACAATTATATTATCTCATATAAATTTGTCATCTATTAGGACTTCTGTGCTTATATTTACTGACAAGGTGCTCCAGAGATAGGAAATCCAACCAGAGAGTTCACTAAAGACAACTGGCATTTTTTTTAATGTTTTTTATGTTTATGAATGTTTTGTCATCGAGTATGTCAGGATACCACATGTGTTCTTGATGCCAAAAGGTGTTAGATAGTGTTAGAACTGAAGTTATAGATGGTTGTAGACCAGCCACCATGTAGGTTCTGGGAACTGAACCTGGATCCTCTTGCTTCCTATCTCACCAAATGTTGTTTTAAGATTCTATTGTACCATTATAAAGCCAGTTTTTATGAAGCCCTCAGCCAATGAGGCAAAATCTCTGCCACACTCTTATGTCTCCAAAAGTAGACTAAATAATTCTGTTTTCTTTATAACACACAGAAATTCAGGCTTTTGATACTAGAAACAAAAAGAAGACAATGCGATTTTACCAAACTGCTAAAAATAAAGCAATTAATTAATGGAAGTTAAAATAAAGAAAAATAATGCAGTCAAAACAACATATTATTGCATATAAAAGAGAAACATATTTTATGTAATTCATAAAATGTTTTATTTTAAATAATAGAAATTTTAGTTAGACGTTTATATTATGTTGTGATTATTATATATATCTACTCTAACTTTTAATTTAAAAAGTCAATCTGTATTATATGATCTTGTGCCTAATTGTATCTCACAGTTCATATCTTCCTTTCGTCTACCAATTTGTTCAGTTTCTGGCATCAACAGCTTTTAGTATGTAACACATATACCATAAGTATATAATATCTATGAAAATTTTGTCCAAACACTTGTTTCCACTTGAGAGCTGTTCCCTATAAATTTGTCTTACTTCTTGTGGTGTCAGAAGGTCCTTCCCTGCATGTATATGTTAAACCACTACTAATTTCAAGGTGTTAAGTCTCATGCTGAGGTATTTGGCCCAGTTAGAGTTGACTTTTGTGCACAGTTAGAGAAGAATCCGATTTTCCACTGATACACAGCAGCTCGTCATGACACTAAAACAAATGAAAAGATGGCAGGCGAGGAAGAGGGAGCAAAGGGGTCTGATTTTAGTTGTCGTTTTGTTTGTTGTTTTTAAGTTGAAATTTTCTGTGTATTTTTACTTTATTATTTTTGTTACTAATTTTTCCTTTTATCTTTATCTCGTTTTTATTATTTTTTAGTTTTCCTTCAGTGGAACACTAAAAGGGTGAGGGCTGAAAGTGGAGGGACTGGGTAATGAGTGGGACTGAGGTGCATGATGTGAAATTCCCAAAAAATCAATAAAAAATAAAATACAAAGAAATTATTTTCATATTAAACTTTATAAATAATAAATGGGTCACTGGACAAAGATTAAAGTTCAATTTAGAATTAAATATATGTTTCTGTGAGCTATTTCTAAAACAAATATAGATGAATGTATTAGTCAGGGTTCTTTAGAGTCACAGAACTTATGAGAATGAATATGTATCTCTCTTTCTCTTCCTGTCTCTCTGTCTCTCTCTCAGGATTTATTGGAATGATTTACAGGCTGCAGTCCAACAATGGCTCGCTGAGAATGGAAAGTCTAAGAATCTAGTAGTTGCTCAGTCCCAGGAGGCTGAGAGTCCCAGCTGGTCTTCTGTGCATGCTGTGATCATGAATGCCAGTGAAGAAATGGATATGTTGACAAGGTGAGGGCAAACAGCCAAAACACAAACCCTTCCCTCTTCCAAGTCTTTGTATAGGCTTCCAACAGAAGGTTTGGCCCAGATTAAAGGTATGTCCTCCAGCTTCCACATGTGGATTAAAGGCCTTTTGTCTTCTTGCTTCAAGATCCAGATCATAAGTATGCCCTCCATTTCTGGATTATAGTTCATTCCAGACATAATCAACAGTAGTCATCACACGAAATAACAGATACACATGTTTGACAGAAAGATTGGGTGTAATGTTAGATAAAAATTTGCTGTGTATAAGACAAGGATGAAAGTCTAAACCTAGAGTATGAATAATAGCACTTAATTGTGTGAAAGCTTGTTGATTAAATTATCATTATCTGGACTCAGTTTCTCTGTTTACTTGTCCTTTTCACCTATACTATGTTATAGAAAAACTATATCATTTTCTTTTGCTGTGATTTCTCTACGTATCTGCTATTAAAGACAGTGGTTCATTCACACAATGGGATGCAAGGAAAACAATGACATTAGGAAATTTGAAGGCAAATGAATTAAACCAGAAAGACAAACATGGTATGTACTCACACATAAGTGGATATTAGCTGTAAAGAGTAACCATGCTAAAATCCACAGCCATAGAGACTAGGTAACAAAGAGGGCCATAGACAGGATGCATGGATCTCCTTGAAAAGGGGAAAGAGAAGAGACTTCCTGGGTGATTGTGGGCAAGCTGGAACAGGAACATGAGGCGTTGGGTTGAAGAGTGGATGGAGGTGGAAAATGCTGAAAGAGATGACTGGTGAATGGAAATTTCAGGGTCAGATAGGAACCCGGCATAAAGGAAATGCCCACAATCTACAAGGATGACCTCAGCTAAGACTCCTAGCAACAGTGGATACGTAGCCTGAACTAGCTATCTCCTGTGGTTAGATTGGTGACTACCTCTATTGTCATCAGAGAGCCTTCATCCTGTACCTGATGGGAACAGATGGAGAGACCTACAGTCAAACATTAGGCCAAGCTTGAGGAGTCCGGCTTAAGAGTGGAAGAAAGTGTTGTACAAACTATAGGGGTCAAAGACATCACAAGAAAACTCAAACAACTAAACTGAGAGCATAGAAACCCACAAAGTCTGAGCCAACAGCCTAGGCCCTGTACATATATGTGATAGCTGCTTTGTTTGGTCCATTTGTAGGACTCCTAATAATGGGAGCAGGGCTGTCTCTACCTCTTGGCTGGCTCCCTGAAACCTAGTTCTAATATTGAATTGTTTTTTTTTTTCCTGGTTAATACAAGAGAAGGTGCTTAGTATTACTGCAATTAGATATTCCACACTTTGTTGAGACTCATTTAAAGCCTGCTCCAACAGAAACATAGAGGGGTTGATTGGATGTGGGGTAGAAGGTTTAGAGGGGAAGCCGAGGAAGGGAATGGGAGGAGAGAAGGTAAGGGAAACTGCAGTTAGGATGTAAGATTAATTATTTTTTAAAGAAAAGAACATTTATAGTTCACAGTTCGTTTATTAGAAGTTAGTAGTATTGACTAATGAACATTGTGTGAAATTACTTGCTTTCTATACTAAACACTCAATTCCCTTTTATTTAGGTATCCATCCCTATTATCTCTATAATATCTACTGCTGTATTTCTGTCTAGCATTCTACAATGCATAAAATTGTGAAATAGTTTCCTGCATACTATATTCTATTCAATTATTGCTAATATTGAAAACATTAGAAAGAAATGTTTAAATCCAAAACAATTTCACTTTTCAGGAGCATGCTAGGTCTTAAAGAGTATCAGAAGGCTTAGCAGATTGCTGGTACCTTCTGGATATGATATCACAACCCTCCCAATATCTGTAAGCCATAGATAAACATGTTTGGTTGTAGTGGGATTGTGTTCTGTTCCATTGTAAATAATTGTCCAGCCCTATTGGTTTAATAAAAATGCTGATTGGGTGAAGGCAGACAGAAAGTGTGGGTGGGGCTGCCAGGTTAAGAAAACTCTGGGAACAGGAAGAGCAGAACCAAGATGCCAGAGAAGCCAGCAGATGCAGAGGACAACTATGCTGCTCTGAGAAAAGATACTGAGCATCATGGCTCTACAGGATAAGAAGCATGTGTTAGCAAGTTATATGCCTGGGCCTTAGGCCAGTCATCATAAAATTAATGTAATGTGTTTCTGCAGGTCAGTGGGCCTACGGGGCTGTAGGACTGCAGGTCTGTGGTTCTGAGCCACATGCTGGATAGATCAGGAACCTCATACTACATTTGGTATTGACTTTTATAACCAGTATTAAATTACATAAAACTATGGTTTATTTTTAAAAATTATATATACAAATAAGAATCTATCAAAATTTAGGCTGTATACATTACTTTGGAAAGGTTTTCAACCTCAGAGTGGTGGTCAGCATTAGAAGTATGTAGGCAGTTCTAGTCCTTCTCATTATAAATTGCCTGTTCTATTTTCCCTGGCTTCTCTGTCTGTTTTTGTTTCTCTATCCCCTGTCTTTCTCTCTCTCTAATTATGTTTCTCATATGTGTGTATGGCCATGGAATGTTCTACTATTATAAGTCCTTAATGTTTTAAAATTTAGATTTCATTTTCCTTTCTGTCCAAAGCTTCCCAAAGTTAAAATTTTCACCATGCAAATGTTGCATGCTTGTACTTTTCGACATAATATATAGTAGGTACATGCTAATATTTTATACTTAGAAGCAGTCTTAGATCATCCCCCTGACCCCTTTCTTGGGGGGTCTTGCTCGGTCTCATTCCCAGCAGCTACTCGGTTATCTCTTCTGCAACAAGCAACTTGCAGCAGTACCCCTTCCTCTGTGACTCCATCTCCAGAGCATCACACAGATCTTTTTCTGTAGCCTTCCTTTCAACATCATTTCTTTGTCCCATTCATCATCATCTGAAATCATTCTCTAGTAACTGCTGGCCATACTGTCCAGGGAAGCAGATAGGCCACTAAGCTGATAGGTGATCTTGAGAAATTCACCCTCTTCCTCTCTTCCAAAGCCAGTCCCCTAATTTTATCCCCAGCTCTATATCATATTGTATATTCCATTTCCAATGAGTGAAAGAAGCAGATCCTGGTGAAATATCCTGCTTCCTCCTCCCTGTGGACCTATTCAGCTCCACTTCTAGCCCATCTCCAATCTTAAGTATCAGGTCTTAATACCTGGAACACACAGTAGACACATCTGGAAGAATCCCAGAAGAATTCCATGCCAAGAAACTGACACCTGTCATCCTCTCCTAAGAACCATAGAGGATTGCAAAAATCAAGGAACAAAATGTTTACAAAGCAGAAACAAGTTAACATATCAGCACCTAGAATCACAATAAACTACAATCATCTCCAAAACAGATGTTTAGATTCTATTGTAAAAAAGAATTCAATAACAACTTAGTCAAAGTGTCTCCACTAGAGACCCAGTAGCCCTACTACAGTACATTCTTAAACTGCGCTATAGCACTGTAGCTGAAGCACAAGACAAGGACTTCAGTATAACTTTATTCTAGAGTTCCTTAAAGAGGAAAGTGATAAATCCATAAAAAACTATGAAAGCACAAATGGTGGAATGAAGTGAAGAGAATAGGTCAAGATTTGCAAGTAGAAACAGAATGAAGAAATAAAATCTATACTGAAGAAATATTGGAAATGGAATATGTAAGAACCTGAACAGGAATCACAGAGGAAAGCCTCATCAATACAGTACAAGAGATGAGAGAAATAATCTCAGTCATTAATGATACAACAGATGAAATGGATTTATTGGACAAAGAAAACATTAAACTTAAAATAATTCTGGCATAAAATATCCAAGAAACTACAGATACTGTGAGAAGATAAACGCTAAGAATAATAATAATGCAAAGGGAAGACACCCAAGTCAAAGACAGAGAAAATATTTTCAACAAAATCAGAAGAAAAATTTTCCAACCTAAAGAAAGTGGTGGCTCTGAAGGTAGAAGAAACTTACAGAAAATCAAAGAGACTGAACCAGAAAAAAATTTTTCACTGAATGTACTGATCAAAATATCCAAAGCATATTAAAAGCCTCAAGGGGAAAACCATAATATATAAGGCAAACCTATTAGAATAACATATAACTATTCAACCAAGACTCTAAAAGCCAGAAGAACTACTCTAAAAGCCTGGACAGATATTCTGAAGATAGTATGAAACAAAAGATATCGGGTCATCTACTATATCAAGCAAAACATTCAATCATAATAGATGGAGAAAGAAAGACATTCCATGAAAAAGGTAAATTTAAGCAATATCTATCCGTAAGTCCAATGTTATGGAAGTGGTTATAAGAACTTCAACTTGAGAAGATTAACCACACACAAGAAAGCATAAAGAATAAATAATATAGAGAAGCAATTCTAAAGAAAGAGGAAAACAACAAACCACAGTAAAATATCAATAACCACCAACACTTATTGATGACTCTCAATATTGGTTGTCTTGATTTTACAATTAAAAACCAAAAACAAAAACAAAAACAAAACAAAAAAAAACCCAAAAAACAGTCTTCGGTTGTCTCAATTTTCCAATTAAAAAAAAAGAACCACAGACTAACAGAAAGAATGTGAAAATGGGATCCATTCTTTTGGTGCAATAAAAAACTCCACCTGAACATTAAGGATTAACTTCACTTCAAGGTAGAAGAATGGAAAAAGATATTCCAAGCAAAAGGACCTAAGAAGAAAGCCAGTGTACTCATTTTAATATCTGACAAAAAGACTTTAAAACGAACAAACAAACAAACAAACCAGGCAAAACAGGGAAGTAATTTAATACAAAGCAAAACTCCATCAAGTGGACATTACAATTCTTAACATCTGTGTATCAAATACAAGGGTACTTAAGTTCATAAAAGAAACACTTCTAGTACAGCTTAATGCACATATTGACCCTCACACAGTGATAATGGAGGTACTTCAGTACCTCACTCTTGCAAATAGATAAATAAGCCACCCAGAACAAAAGGAAGCAGAAACACCTGTCATTATAAACTAAATGAAACAAATATCACAGAACATCACCCAATATATATATATATATATATATATATATATATATATATATATATATATATATATATATATATATACATACCTTCTTCTTAGCATCTCAAAACTTTCTTCAAAATGAGAATATACTTGGTGTACTGCTTGCTGTACTGATTGGTTTTATGTGTCAATTTGGCACAAGAGAGAGACATCAGAGAGGAAGGATCCTCATTTGAGGAAATGTCTCTATGAGAGCAATCTGGTAGGTGATGCCATTCCTTGATGTGGGAATGTCTTTCTGTATGCTGTGAATATCAATCTTTAAATTAAGGAGCTGTTTTGGCCCATGACAGGCACCATAGAAGAAGTAGGAGGAGAAATGAGAGCATAGGTAGGAGAAGCAGGGCGGAGTCAGAGACACTGAGCCAGAAGCCCAAAGGAGCAACATGTAAGGAACACAGGTGAGCCACAGGCCACGTGGCAGACAGATTAATGAGAATGGATTTATTTAAGATGTAAGAGCTAGCTAGTAATGTGCCTGAGCCATAGGCCAAGCAGCATGAACTTAATCTAAGCATCTGAATCATTTTTGGGGGCCTGATCAGTGGTGGGTGGCTAAGGGGTCTGGGGCTGCAGGTTTGTGGGTCTGGACCTCTGGCCGCCCAGGGCCAAGAAACCTCATTACAACAATCCCTGGCCTAGTAGTCCTGATTTCTATAATAAAGCAGGCTAAGTGGGCCCAGGAGAGAGCAAGTCAGTAAGCAACATCTTCCATGGTTTCTGCATCAGCCCCTGCCTTCTGGATCCTGCTGTACTTGAATTTCAATCCTGACTTCCTGATGTTGAAGTATAAGTCAAATAAATTCTTTCATCAGTAACTTTCTTTATGGCTGTGGTATTTAATCACAGCAATGAAAATATTGAGATACTTGGGTACCAGGCAACCCTTGGCAGGTATGAGAAAACTGTAAAAACATGCTGTGTCCAATTTGATTATCATCAATTTAAGCTTAATGTCAATAACTACTGAAACAGCAGAAAGCTCACGATCTCATAGAAATTGAACAATTCAGTACTGAGTGAAAATTAGTCAAGACAGAAACTAAGAAAGAAATGAAAAACATTTTAGAATTGAATAAAAATAAAAGCACAATAGACCCAAATTTATGGGACATTTTGGAGGCTGTTTTCTTTTGTAAATGTTCTTTTTCCTTTGTTTTAATTGAAAGTAGATTCTTCTTTCGTACAATGCATCCTGACCAGTTTCCCCTCTTTTCATCCCCCCAACCCTCCTCCCCTCTCATACAGATCTACTTCCCCTCTGTTTCCTTTCATAAAAAGAGGAGGCTTCTGAAAGACAACAGCCAAACAGGGAAAAGCAAGGTATAAAAGTCATGCCAAGAGACCTCGTATCAAGGCTGGACAAGGCAACCCAATAGGAGGAAAAGAGAAACAAGAACAGTCAAAAGAGTTAGAGATAGCCCAGTCTCACTGTTGAAAACCCAAGCTAAGAGCCATTACATATACGAAGAGAACTTGGTGTAGACTCATGTAGGATCATACTTTCGGCTTCATTCTTTGTGAGCCCATATGAGCCCTGCTTAGCTCATTTTGTGATCCATGACAACATGATGACCTCCATCCCATCTGATTCCTACAGTCTTTTCATCCTTTAAACCAAAGGGCTCTCCAATTTCCCTCAAGGGGAGGGACCTCGGTGAGTCACTGAATCTGCTCCCATCTGTTGTCAGAGAAAGCCTCTCTTATAATGCCTGGATAAGACATCAATCTATGAGTATAACAGGATATCATTAGGAATAATTTCACTGATTTTTTTTTCCCCAGTGATGTTTGCTTCCATCCTGGGTCTCTAGGCTATCCATATCCAGTTCCTAGCAATCACCTTCCAGGCAATGAAGTGTATGAATTCCATCTCATGGCATTAGCCTCAAATTAAATCAAGTATTTGTAGGTTCTGTTGGTGCTCAGGTTTCTCTTTGGTATCCTGAAGAGTACTTTCTTATGTTAAAGAGACTAGAATGTAGAGGTGAAAGCTCCATGAGTGTGCCAGCCTGACCTCTTTGTAATCAATGAACTGTGTGGATATTTTTCTTGAGACTGAGACCCCATTGACAGTTTTTCAGAGTGACCTATGCATTTGCCTGGGTTGTTTAAAGGATCTCACTAGGACCCATCCACCCCTTGGCCAACTCAAATAAATTCAACCTGGTCCTACCACTGGAAGCCTTGTCTGGCTACGAAAGATGACCAGTTCAGACTTGGTATTCTCTATGACAAGGAGTAACTCTCATAGATTGTAGGAAATTCCCACTACATCAGGTTTTTACATAGCCCTATGGTCCCTACTGCCAAATTCCATTTGTCTCTCCTCCAGCTCTTGCTTGATTCTTCCACTCTACCTGACCCCTCCCACTTCTGTACCCATCTACACCAATTCCACTCCAAAAAAAAAAAAAAAAAAAAATCAATTTTATTTCCCCTTACAAAGCATGTCCATGGGTTCCCCCTAGAGTTCTTCTTTTTACCCAACCTCTCTGGGTTTGTGGATTGTAACTTGATTATCATTTATTTAACAGTAAATATCTACCTACGAGTGAATACATACCATATTTGTCTTTCTGGGTCTGGGTTATCTCAATAAGGATTAGTTTTTTCTGTTCTATCTATTTGCCTAACAATTTCATGAAGTCTACATTTTTGGCATCTGAGGAACACTGCATTATAAAATGCATCACATTTTCTTTATCCATTCTGCAGTTGAGAGAAATTTAAGTTGTTCCCAGTTTCTGGCTATTATGAATACAAACAAAATGAACATTAGCTGAGCAAGTGTCCTTGTGGTAGGAGGGAGCATTCTTGGGTGTATGCCCAAGAATATATATAGTTGGTTCTTGATGTGGATTCATTCCAAATTTTCTGAGGGTCTGATACATTAATTTTTATAGTGGCTGTTCGAGTTTGCACTCCCACCAGCAGTGGAGAAGTGTTCCCTTTTCCCCACATCCTCAACATGAACTGTCACATGTCTTATTGATCTTATCCATTCTGACAAGTAAAATGGAATCTTAAAGTCATTTTGATTTGCATTTTCCTGATGATTAAGGATGTTTAACATTTATCTAAATGTTTCTCAGCTATTTCAGATTCTTCTATTGAGAATTCTCTAATTAGATCTGTACCACATTTTAAAAATTAGATTTTTGATATCTAATATCTTGAGTTGTTTATATATATATGGATATTTGACCTCTATAGGATGTGGAATTGATAAAAAAAAATTCCAGTCTGTTTTGCCTCATGGAGCTATTTCATGAATATTTTCTTCTTTTTGTTTATATTTTCATGATGTTTTTAGTTCCATGAGGTCCCATTTATGGTTGATTTTAGTCCCTGTGCTCTCCATGTTTAGGAAGTTATCTCCTGTTCCTGTGAGTTCAAGGCTATTTCCTGCTTTTCCTTCTATCAGGTTCAGGGTGTCTGTATTTATGTTGAGGTCATGATCTACTTGGCCTTGAATTTTGTGCAGGGTGATAAATGAGTCTATTTACTTCATATCACTAAATGCCTACATAGAAAATTAGAGTGATCTCACACTGGTAAGTCATCAACACAACTGAAACAAAAGGAAATCACACTCCAAAGAAGTAAGAAGGTGAAAATAATCAAACTTGGGGCTGAAATCAATAAAATAGAAACAAGAAAAACAACATGACAACAAAAATAATACAAAAAGGCAATGGAAAAACAAGTTGGTTCATTGATAAAGCTGTAAGGTTGACAAACCCTTATTCAAATGAACTGAAAGGCAGATGGAGAAGATTCAGAGATATAAAATTAGAAATGAGAAGGGAGATAAACATTAGACATCAAGAAAATCCAAGAATCACAAGGACCGTACTTTAAGAATCAATGGCACACCAAACTAGAAAATCTTAAAATAATGGATAATTTTGTCAATACATACAATTAGCAAACGAAAAATAAAATTGAATAAGTAATTTAAACAGAAATGTAAATTACTTATCTCCATGAAACAAGAGAAAAAATTTAAAATCTCCTAACAGCAACAACAAAAAGCTCATGGCCACATGGTTTAAGATAGTATTCTCCAAGAATTTTAAAGAAGCCTTAACCTTAGTATAGTGAAATTATTCCACAGGATAGAAACCAAACAAACATTGCCACAGTCACTCTGATATCTACATTATAAAATCCGATAGAGAAAAAACTATTACCGAGAACTTTTCTTATGAACATTGATGTAAAAATTCTCAATAAATAGTTAAAACTGAATCCAAGAACACATTAAAAAGGTCATCCACCATGATCAAGTAGAATTCATCCAAGAGATGCAAGAATCATTTTTTCATATATAAATTTATAAGTATAATCCAACCTGTGAATGAACTGAAAGACACAAACCAGATTGTCATCTTATTGTATAGATAAAAGGCCTCTGACAAAATCCAAGCCCAATTCATGATAAAAGAATTACAAATTCAAGACAAGTCTTAACCAAAATTCCAACACAATTCCTAAAAGATCTTGAAAGGATACACAAAGAAGAAAACTCAGAGATAAAAACCAGGATAGTTAAAACAATTTATAATAATGAAAGAACTGCTGTACTATTACGATCTCCAGTCTCAAATTGTACTTCAGAGATATAGCAACCGATATTCATCACATTGGCACAGAAACAAACACCCTAATCAATGGAATAGAATTACAGAATCAGAAATAAATCCATACATATATGAATATCTGATTTTTGAAAAGGAAGCCAGAAATACACACTGGTAAAAAGATAGTATCTTTAACAAATGGTGCTAGTCAAACTGGATGGTGGCATGTAGATTCCAAATAGGATTATACTTATCACTCTGTAAAAAATTGACACTGGATAAAAGGCCTTAGCATAAAACCAGATATACTGACACAGGTAAAAGAAAAATTTTGAAATTATACTGAACTCATTTGGCGTAGGAAAAGACTTTCTAAAAAGAACACCATTAGCACAGGAATCAAGGTCAATAATTAATAATTACAATCTCATGAAACTGAAAAGTTTCTGTAAGACTAAGGACAATCATTCAGAGAAAGCAACAGTCTGCAGAGTGGAATTTTTTTTTTCTTTTTTTCCCAACTCCACATCTAGTAGAGAACTACTATCAAAAATAGATAAAGAGCCAAAAAACAAAACAAGATAAAAGAAAAAAATTACCAAATTTAAAAAAAAGGGTCCAGATTTACACAGAGGATTTCCAAGAAAGAAAAATCAAATGTCTAAGAAACACTGTAAAAAATTATCAACATCCCAAACACAACAGCACCTACACTTATAAAAGAAACACTACTAAAGCTTAAACCTCACATCAAACCCCATATACTAATAGTGGGAGACTTCAATACCCCACTTTCACCCTTGGATAGGTCAACCAGACAGAAACTCAACAGAGAAATAAGGGACCTAGCAGATGTTATGACCCAAATGGACTTTATAGACATACACAGAACTTTCTACCCAAACACAAAGGAATATACATATTTCTCAGCACCCCATGGAACTTTCTCTAAAACTGACCACATACTTGATTATAAAGCAAATATCAATAGATACAAAAAAGTGGGAATAACTCTCTGTATCATATCAGACCATCGTGGTCTAAAGCTAGAGTTCAACAACAACAAAAACTACAGAAAGCCTACAAACTTATGGAAATGAACATCTCTCAATTGAACCACCTCTGGGTCAAGGAAGAAATTAAGAATGAAATCAAAGACTTCCTAGAATGTAATGAAAATGAATCTACAACATACCAAACTTATGGAACACAATGAAAGCAGTGGTAACAGGGAAACTAATAGCACTAGAGGCCTATATGTAAAACCTAGAGAAATCTCACACAAGAGACCTAATAGCCACAGATTAAGGCTTTAGAACAATTAGAAGCAAACTCACCTAGAAGGAGTAGACAGCAGGAAATAACCAAACTTAGGGCAGAAATCAATACAATAGAAACAAAGAGAACATAACAAGGAATCAATGAATCAAAGAGTTGGTTCTTTGATAAAGTCAACAAGATAGATAAGCCCTTATCCAAACTAACCAAGAAGCAGAGAGAGAATTCATACTCAGAAATGAAAAGGGGGACATAACAACAGAAACCAAGGAAATCCAGAGAATTATCAGATCATACTTTGAAAATCTATACTTCACTAAAATGGAAAACTTAAAAGAAATGGACAGCATTCTGGATAGGTACTACTTACCAAAATTAAATCAAGATCAGATTAAAGACCTAAACATACCTATAACCCCAAAGAAAATTGAAGCTGTTATTAAAAGTCTCCCAAGTAAAAAAAGCCCAGGACCAGACAGTTTCAGTGCAGAATTATACCAGATATTCAAAGAAAAAATAATACCAAACTGTTCCATAAAGTAGAATCTGAAGGAACATTGCTGAACTCTTTTTATGGGGTCAAAATTACCCTGATTTACAAGCCACTCCAAGATGCAACAAAGAAAGAGAATTACAGGCCAATCTCCCTCATGAACATTGGTGCAAAAATTCTCAATAAAATTCTAGCAAACTGACACCAACAACATATCAAAAAAAAAAAAAAAAAAAAAAGTCAATCACCACAATCAAGTAGGCTTCATCCCAGAGGTGCAGGGATAGTTCAACATATGAAAAGTTGTGAATGTCATCCATCATGTAAGCAAACTGAGAGGAAAAAACCATGATCATCCCATTAGATGCTTAAAAAACCTTCTACAAAATCCAATAACCCTTCATGATAAAAGTCCTGGAGAGATCAGGAATACAGGGAAAATACCTAAATATAATAAAGGCGATATACAGCAAATGACAGCCAACATCAAAATAAATGGAGAAACACTCAAAGCAATCTCACTAAAATCAGGAACAAAACAAGGGTGTCTTCTCTCTCCTTATCAATTCAATATAGTTCTCAAAGTTTTAGTTAAAGCAATAAGAGAACAAAAGGAAATTAAGGGGATGCAGATTGGAAAGGAAGAAGTCAAACTATCTCTATTTGCAGATGATATGATCATGTACATAAGTGATCCCCAAAATTCTACCAGGGAACTTCTACAGCTGATAATCACCTTCAGCAAGGTACCAGGGTACAAGATCAATTCAAAATAGTCAATATCCCTCCTATGCACTAAGGATAAATGGGCTTAAAAAGAAATAAGGTAAGTATCACCCTTTATAATAGCTGCAAATAACATTAAATATCTTGGTGTAACTCTAACCAAAGAAGTAGCTGACCTGTTTGACAAAAACTTTAAGTCACTAAAGAAAGAAATTGAAGAGGATATCAGAAAATGGAAAAAAATTTCCCATGCTCCTGGATAGGTAGGATCAACATAGTAGAAATGGCAATTTTACAGAAAACAATCTACATATTCATGCAATCCCCATCAAAATCCCAACACAATTTTTTACAGACCTTGAAAGAACAATACTCAACTTCATATGGAATAACAAGAAACCCAGGATTTCCAAAATAATCCTGCTAAATAAAAGAACTTCAGGTGGAATCACTATCCCTGACTTCACGTTATACTATAGAGCCATAGTAATAAAAACAACCCTTGGTACTGGTACAAAAACAGACTTGTTGATCAATGGAATTGAATCAAAGTCCCCAACATTAACCCACACACTTACAGACACCTGATTTTTGACAAAGAGGCCAAAAATATTCAATGGAAAAAAGAAAGAATCTTCAACAAATGGTGTTGGCATAACTGGGTGGTAGTATGTAAAAGATCCACACCTATCACCCTGCACAAAACTCAAATTCAAGTGGATCAAAGACCTCAACATAAACCCAGCTACATTGAACTCAATAGAAAAGAAAGTGAGAAATACTCTCCAACACATTGACACAGGTGACCACTTCCAAAATACAACACCAGTAGCACAGACACTAAGAACAACAGTCAGTAAGTGAGATCTCCTAAAACAGAGAAGCTTTTGTAAGACAAAGGACACAGTCAATAAGACAAAACGATAGCCTACAGAATGGGAAAAGATCTTCACCAACCTTACATTAGACAATGGACTGATCTCAAAAATATATAGAGAACTCAAGAAACTAGAGCTCCAAAATCTAAATAACCCCATTAAAAATGTGGTTCAGAGCTAAAAAGGGAATTCTCAACAGAGAATTTCAAATGGCTGAGAGGCACTTAACAAATTGCTCAACATCTCAACCATCAGAGAAATGCAAATCAAAACAACTTTAAGATACCACCTTACACCTGTCAGAATGGCTAAGATCAAAAACACAGATGACAGCCTATGCTGGAGAAGATGCAGAACAAGGGAAACACTCCTTTATTGTTGGTGGGAATGTGAACTTATACAGCCACTCTGGAATACAGACAGTATGGCTATTCCTCAGAAAACTGGGAATCAATCTCCTCAAGGATCCAGCAATACCACTATTGGGCATATACCCAAAGATTGCACATTCATACCCCAAAGGCATTAGCTCAACTATATTCGTAGAAGCATTATTTGTAATAGCAAGAATCTGGAAACAACCTAGATGCCCCTCAACTGAAGAATGGATTAACAGACTGTGATACATCTACACAATGAAGTACTACTCAGCAGAAGAAAAAAAGACATCCTAAAATTTTCAGGTAAATGGATAGACTTGGAGAATATCCTCCTAAGCAAGGTATCACAAGCCCAGAAAGATAGGCATGGGATCTACTCACTCATAAGTGGATTTTAGACAAAAAACAAAGAATACCCAAGCTGTAAACTGCAACCCCTGAACAGTTTGGGATTAGAAGGAACTTAAGAAAGACATCCAGAGATTCCCCTAAGAAGACAAAATAGAGAAGATCGCCTTAGCAAATTGGGATCATAATGGGTTGCAACCTTGAAGAGTTGGGTACAAATCTTGAAAGAAGGAGATGGTTGAGTGAGAGGGGCCAAGAGATAGGAAGAGATGGAGATCTCTATAGAGGAAGCTAATGTAGGGTTAGAAAGAGACTGGGTGCTAGAAAGACCTCCAAGAACTCACAGGATGTCCCAGGCTAAGTCTCCAGATAATAGTAGAGGGGTTGCCTGAGCAGGACTTCCCCTATGGTCAGGTGGGTGACCACTCTGGGTGTCATTGCAGAACCTACATCCAAAGGGGAATAGAGATAGAGGCAGAGATCCATGGCTGAGCACTGGGCAGAGCTTCTGGTCCAGCTGGGAGCAGGGAAGGGGTGTCTATGTGAGCAAGTGGATGGAGATTGTGAGGAGAGTTTCTGCAGTGATGGCTGGCTGGAGCTCTGGGGGTTCACTGAATCAGGAGTGGCCACTTGAGATCCATCAGGAAAGGAAGCTGGGCCCTCCAAGGTGGGCAACTGTCGACTGGAGTGAGCAGTGTGTGGAGCCTCAATGGGTGGGATCAGACTGTGTTCCTTGCATGGGCTGGCATCTTGGAGCTCATTCCTTGCAGAGGAACAACTTGCCCAGCCTTGACTTTGGGATGAGTTGATCGGACTTACCTGGAGTTGATGAGCACACTGAGCTGGCCCATCTTGGAGTTCTTGCCCTTTTGGGGGAGCGGATGGGTGGATGGGGAAGGGCAAGATTGAGGATTGACTGTGAGGGATTGGGAGGAGGGAAGGAAAGGGGATGGGGGAGATACATGAATAAAAAAATGACTTTTTTAATAAAGTAAGAAAAATGATCAACATTCTTAAAACTGTAGGTATTTGTGGAGCTCAGATGGACAGAGATCCTGGCAGTCAGGCGTCCAGGCATATGGAAAAGTATTCAGGCATTTGGAAGTCAATGAACACCACAGGCCACACAGTAAGCATAGGTAACAGCTCACAGTCCTGCTTCAGGAAAAGGCTTCCCAATGTTAATAGTTCTGCTGTGGCAGGGGAAGCCTCCCTGAAGAGGTTTTTAGAGTCCTGCTCCAGTTTCCCAGAGTGTAACAACTCCATTGGGGGTTGCCTCCTCTCCCTCCCCCCAACTTTGCTGTTACAGCTTTGGCTTCTTTAGCTTCTTTGTTCAGGGAATATAACAAATCAGCCCTCCAGGGAAGGTCCCCTAGGTGGCCAGAATGTTACAGATTTGCCCGCTCAGCTGTTTTCCTTCCAGACTCTGTCACTGCTGCTCTGGTGGGAAGATCTTTACCTAAACCTCATTCAAGAGATTTATTGGGAGGGAACGATCCAGGAGAATGTGGCTGCCTCAGCCCGGGGTGGGAGAAGACAGTGGGGAAAGGACTGTGGGAGCAGGGCTTATGTAGGGCTTCTTTGGAGGGGGTGGGTTCTAGGGACTTCCAGGGTGGGAATTGATCAGATGTTTTTTTCAACTTTTCGCCCCGACTTTGTTTTGATTCCAGAGCCAATATGTTCTTTTTTCTGATTCTTTTGGGTTTTTTTGGGGGGAGCGGGGGCTCTAATTTCAGGGCCAGAGTACATTTCTCTCACTGGCTCTGATTCTATGGCCAAAGCATCTTTCCTTGGTGCTGTTTTCAGAGTAAGGGCCCAATTCTTTTGGGTTCTGGATTCAGAGTTAAAAGTATTTCTTTCACCAGCTCAGGTCTTAGATCCAGGATGGGTTTTATTCACTAGCTCTGGGTTCAGGGCTAGGGTGGATTTTCCTTCACTGAGTCTGGTTTCAGATCCAGGGTTGGTTTCTTTGTCTGGACACTTTTTCCTACAAAAAACTACTTTGAGATTTTGTCTCAGAGCCCTGAGAAGGGTGAGATTAACTACACAAATGACAGCTCATACTGGTGAATATGTGGTGTAAGGGGGAACATTCACTCATTGCTAGTGGAACTTAATCTTGAACAACCACTGTGGAAATCAGTGTGGTAGTTACTCAGGAAGATGGGAACCAATCTACCTCAAGATTCAATTATATTATTCTTGGCCATATACCCAAAGGATGCTTCACCCTACCATAGGGATGCTTATTTAATCAAGTTCATTACTGCTCTATTTATTATAATCAGAAACTGGAGATAATCTAGATGTCTATGAACAGATGAATAAAGAAAATGTGGTACATTTGCACAATAAAATATTACTTAATAATAAATAAGACATTTTGAAATTCCCAGGGAAGTGTATTGAAGTGGAAAAAAATAATCATGTAAGAGGTAACTCAGACTCAGAAAGACAAATATGATATGTGTACATTTACTTATCTGTGGATATTACATGTTATGTCAATGATGACCAAATTACAATCTATATGGCCTCAGAGGTTATAGAGTCAAAGGGAGAGAAGAAAAGGTCATCCTAGGAAGCACAAATGGAATAGATAGTTATGGGTAGACAGAGTAGGGTCATTTGAATAAGAGGATCTAGCATGGAGAAAGAAAGGGAGCAAGGGGAGGGCATCCAGAGAGGAACAGCTAAAATGAGGAACATTTGTAGGGCTGACTGGAACCCTAGTACAGCAGAAGCTTTCTAAAATGTATTCATGTATAAAGGCAATCGAAATAAAATTGTCAAATTATAGGGAAAAACAGAGCCTCAATTGGATATTTATCCACACCACATGAAGCTTATAGTACCTAGAATGGGTATATTTAACTGAGTTTTTGGTGAAACAGTTCCCTTTGGAATCTAAATACACCCAGGATATTGTGGTGAATAATGGTGGCTCTCAAAAAACTCTTAAAACTGCTTTGACTTTCTAGTGAGGCTCATTTACACAAAACTAATTTTTCATGATAAGTGGCTATCAATTGCAGCTAACTTATGGGTTAGGCATTGGGGCATGCATTCACTTTTCCTTTTAACTTTAGGATGCCATCTTGTGCAGACCTGTCCAGGTGTGTGCATAGGACAGCACCTATACAACTTACAGAATGTTGAGACGTCTACCTGACACTTTACCTAGAATAGTCATTCCTACAACTAATGTTCATTGTACTGGCAGGTTCCACGAACCCTACCAAAGTAGTAAGATATACACTAAGCCACCTATAAACCCTACTGTCTACAATGGTGTCCTGCATGTAAGATATGCTGATGCAATATAACCCATATCCAACATTGCTTTTATGGCCCCAAACCTGAGATTATATAGACTGGGGACCTCAGAAAAGACCAAAAAAAATGTCTACTAAAGGAACTTAGCAATAAAGTGACTCCTAATGACATTATGCTATATTCAAAGATCCATGACTTGCTCAGTCATCATCAGAGATGCTTCTTCCTGTAGCAGAACAAATACAGGGACACACAACCAGACAATATGCAAAGAATGAGAAAATTTGCGAACATTCAACCTTTGATGGGATGTCTCACTCAAATCTCTCCACTATGGTCTCAGGGAAATGTGTGGAAGAGGAAACAGAAAGAGGATAAGAGCCTAAAGGGATGCAGGGCACCAAGGAATCTAGGCCTTGACACAGCGGGGCTGGCACACACTGTGTGTCAGCAACTGTGGCAGTATGCTCAAGGTCTGCACAGGTGTATACCAGATGGAGTCTTAGAGCTGAAAAAAGCGGAAACATACTCCAATCTCTAACTCGGAAGTTATCTCCAATTGGTGGCTACTTACAAATGAAAATAGTTTTTCTAAGTGATAATAGAGAAACAAAACACTCTTAAGACTAGGCCCCATGATCACAGTAGATGGATAATACAAAATGAACTCACCAACATATTCGGAGGTTCTTTGTTTCATAATGTTGAAGAAGGGCATTTTTCCTCTTTCAGATACTTTGCATATATATCTGGGCTTCTAGATTTGTGTTTTAAGAGATTTCTGGATGTAAAAATGTGTTTGTCTCTTATATCTATGTGTTTCTTGTACTTTTTATTTGGCTCCTTTTTTCTCTTATGTTTTGTCTTATTTTAATTTATTTTATTATTGTTCCTTAGGTGTCTGTTATTTAAGGAGAGTTAAAATATATGTGAATCTAGATGGGAAGGGAGCGGGAGAAATAGTAGGAGCAGTGGAAGAGGAAGGTGAATATTAAGTACTTAAATTGTATCTAATGAAACTGAAATTTTAAGTTTTTTATTATTCATTTATTTAGGGATAGAGGCATGGTCTCATGAGCAGGCAAGCATGCAGGCAGGTAGTCTTCTGTAGTCAGTGCTGGCTTCCACCTGGCTATGTGGTACAAGATGACATGTGTTAAAATATGGTTTCTGATCTGGTATGGAAGCCAGAGGTCCAGACTCACAGACCTGCTGCCCCAGACCCCTTAGCCACCTGCTGCTTCTTAGGCCCCCCAAAATGATTCAGACACTTATAGTAACTTCATGCTGTTTGGCCTATGGCTTAGGCACATTGCTAGCTAGCTATTTCATCTTAACTCAATCCATTTTCACTAATCTCTCTGCCGCATGGCCCGTGTCTCACCTGTGCTCCTTACATGTTTCTTCTTGTGTGGCTGACTCATTCTGTCTCTGACTCAGCCCTTCCTTTCCTACCTATTCTGATTCCCTACCTACTTCTTCTATGGTGCTCACCAAGGGCAAAAACAGTCCTTTATTTAAAGATTGATATGCACAGCATACAGAAAGACATTCCCAGATTGGACATGACCTTTAATTTCCAATCTTTCTGTCTCTATCTCATGAATCATGGTATTAAAGAGATCCACCAAAGTCCAAGTTATGTCTCTAATTAAATAAAACAACTTTTTCATAAAGTATATTACAGGTATACCACACAATCCTATAAAACAAGCAATTACAGAAAGATCTGACTGTACTTTAAAAGCTTAATAAAGAGATAGGTATAATGACCCCCCAGAGATAATTAAACTTTAAATTTTTAAATGCTAATGAGAGAGAAGCAACAGCTTCAGAGAGACATTAGAGAATAAAACAAAACAATAACAAAAACAAGTAAACAAACAAACAAACAAAAAAACCTCACTGAATTAAATTGGCCTATATACTTCTAGATGTGTTGACCTCAGAATGGAAACCACAATATATGTTACAATGAGGAAGAGGTTTTACTTTTGCTTCCACAGGAGGAGAAATTTTATGGATACCAATGAAATTGATAAAGATTAGAAGAGAAGAAACCTTTGAGAACAGGGTTTTTCTTTGTACCCTTGGCTGTCCTTGAACTCACTCTGTAGACCAGGATGGCCTCAAACTGGGAGATCTTCCTGCCTTTGCCTCCCAAGTGCTAGGATTAAAGGCATATACCACCATCACCTAGCAAGAAGAGACCTCTTCAGTAGGAGTGTTTTCTTGGTCATTTTCTCAGGTTGATTCACCTTTATCCTTCAGATATTTCATTTGTCTAACGGTTTTCAGTTGGATGCTTTTGTTCTCCTGGAAAGACAAAAACAAAACACTGACCCAATATTAACTTTGAGGAGATTCCATTTTACCATGCTATTTGATGAATCTCCTCAACCTGAGAAAATGACCAAGAAAAAAGAGTAAAAAAGAGTTGGAGCATATCTCTCTCCTTCTCAAACCTAAACATGCTTGTTAAACAAAAATTCAAAATCTAAAGCCTCTGTCTCATATCAGAAAAGCCACCTGGTATGGGACAGAAGAAAAAACAAAATTAGGGACTCTTCTGTTGCCACTAATCTCATAACTTTTTAGTTTTATTTTGACTCCTTAAAACTTTTCTTATAGTAAAATTATTATCTTAAAATTTATAACATATATATATATATCATGACATTAATGATCATGTCGAATACTAAACAATTCTAGAAATTGGCTTCATCTAGCTTTTTGTATGTGATTTCAGGATTTAGTCTGAAGCAGATAATTAGGAACTAAGTTTAAGTATCCCAGATAATTTAGTAGATTGTGGTCCTGTAAACTCTCCACTATCTGCTGCATATGACATTTAAAATGTTTGTTTTCTGCAGTGAACCATAGACATTCTAAACAGTGACTTTTGAAGTCTCCAAATGGATGCTTTCACCCCATGATCAATCCATTGAATTGTGGTAATGCCACTAAGGTGAAAACCACCACACAAATATCTGCTTTGCACTACAAATTGTTAAGGATAGCCTCAAAGCAATTAACTAAGATGGTCCAGCCTTTTAGACTACTCTAGCACCAAGTTGTGTACTAACCCCACAATGGCTCCCTCTTTAAAGGTATTTATTTCTTTGGTCTCCCTCTCTGTTGCTCCCCCACACTCAACCATCCCATTCTCTCATGGTCTCTTCTGACCTCCCCTTCTCCTTTTTCCTGTATGATCCCAATTTCTCAGGAGATCTCTACTTCTCCTTCCCAGTGAGATCCCTTGACATCTCTCTTAAGTGTTTCCTATTATATAGCTGCTCAGGAGCTGTGAATTATAGCCTGGTTATCTTTAGCTTTACATCGAAAATTCACTTATGAGTGAATACATATCATGTCTATCTTTTGGAGTCTGTGTTACCTCACTCATGATGATACTTTCTAGAGCCATTCATTTGACTGAAAATTTCAGAATATCATTTTTTAAAACTTCTGAGTAGTACTACAGTGTGTGAATGTACCACAATTTTAAAAAATCTTTTCTTCAGCTGAGGAACTTCTAGGTTGCGGCTATTACAAATATTGCACTATAAGCATACTTAACTCTCTTTTTTATTTTAAATGCAAGAGAAAAATGATAGCACTCAGGGTCCTGACAATATCATCCTATGTAGCTCATTTGTTATCCTATGTAGGTTATTTGCATAGATCATTAGTGCATGTGCTACATCCCCTCATAAAAGGTGGAGCCCCACGGAAGTGTCTCACCAAAGTCATATCCCAGAGGGTTCTATCCATCATATCCACATCCCTCTGAGTCCTGTTTTCCACTTCTAATCCCTCTACTTTTGTGGACCTGGGGTCAAAGAAGAAGGAAAGTCATATCTGTCAGATATTGTAGGCCCATAGGCCAAAGATGGCTACCTAAACACTACAGATGAACTTTAGAGAGACAGTCTAAGCAGTCAGATGACTCTGTTGTTTATTAGTTTTGAAAGTTGCTTGCTTTGCAATTCCTGTTTACTCAGATAGTAATACGTCATTCTCAACTCTCTGGCAGGATTGAAGATTAAATAGTTATAGTTATAATTTTTCTTAGTTATTATAGAAAGTAAACTAGGTAAAAAACTTTTCACTTACTAACACAGGAGAGATAATAGAGTATTTTCTGTGAATCTACAAAATTCTAATGGATTTAACATATTTATTAATTAATAATTTTTCTTATTGTATATAGTTTTATTATATTAGAGTTGAAATCTTTTTTTTTTAAATTTAGACAAGATTTTTTCACATGGCCACTCTGCCAAAAATGTCTTTTTTGAATCAAAGGACAGAGTCAGGTATTTTCTGATCAGGCTCAGCCATAGGGTTGTTGGAGGGCTGATGAAGTCTGCTACAGAGGGACAGGAAGAAAGAAAAGGGATTCCAGGGGAATCTCCAGGGCTTGTGGATCTGTGCCACAAAATTGTGGAGAGAATCTCTTTGACTCTCTTCTATTCCTTGGATTTATTAGGTCTGTATCTCAGTTTGTGTCTCCCAAGATTTTATTATACTGGAAAAATTTAGGCAATGTTTCAGGGTCTTGCATATGGCAGGAAAGCATTCTCTGAACTTAGCCGAGTACCCAGACCCTTCAATTTATATTTGAATGACCAAATGTAGCTACTGCCCATGCAATTGGCTAGGGTATTAGGCTCCAGCTCTAAATATTTGTTGGACACATGCTAGTTAGTTTTCAATTTATATGGGGTATTAAATTCTACAACATTATAACAAAGTTCAGATCCTAAAAATTCATTTTGTGGTCTAAAAATGGAAAGTATGAGTGAGAAAATATTATTTATATAATTTAGATATTAACTTAATTAACAGTGAATAAAATTCTCTGTGTAACTACTGATTACCATGAAAGTAATAAAAATGACCTTTTTCTATATTACAGAATATTGGCCAGGACATTTATTAAAAAGTGGTACCTAATCCATATAAACATTAAGATATAAGAAGTCCTGTTCTTAGTCTATTCACAAGCATTGAAAGAACAGGAAAACTATCTGACTAGCTTTAATTTGGCTTTTATGTGCTTCTAAAAATATTAATAGTACATGTTTTGAAAATTTTATCTACGTTGTCGTCCAACGTCCAGAGTGTTTGGTTTGAGAGGCAAGGTTTACATTCAGCTAGTTGGATTGGATCATGGAGTTTTGGAACAGAATGACAAGAGAAAGAAAGGCCCTTAAGAGATGATAAAGTGTGGTCAAAGGGTTCTGAGACCTTTTGGGGCCAGGACATAGACATCAACAGTGTGTGTTGTTGTTACTTGTGATTATCTCAGGTTTTTTGTAGGGAGCCAGCCGCACCCTAAAGATGGCGCCTGTATCCGGCCCATGACTATGCGGTTTAAGGAAGCTCCTTAGTAAACAAGTTACTGCGCATGGTGCCTTGTAATTTTCCAGCAAGAAGCCTGGCCCCCAGACAGATACATCATATCTGGTGAGGGTGTGCTGACCAATGGGAAAGGCCCACGTCAGAGATAAACAATGTTGCCTATAAAAGCAGCTTGCCTGGGAGGCTTGGGGTCTTCTGTTCTTTGCCCTAGTGTGAAGCTTCAATAAACCTGCTGCAGAAGGATCCTGTTGTACTGCGTCTTGTTTGGGGGCAAAGAAGGCGCGGGACAAGTGGTGCCGAAACCCGGGAACGACAACATCAGCTGCACCAGCGGAGACCCCTCCGTGGTGAGGAGGATTCAGAACTGCAGAGTGTTCGCTCGGAGAGGTATGGTCCCTGACTGGGGTTTGGTTTTTAGTGCTTACTGGCAGGAGGTTTTGGCAGGATTAGGTTTGGTTCTAGTCACCCTGATCATCTTTCTTGTGGTTGCCTTTCTTTTTCATCGATTTCGGTGCTGAGTGCCTAAGACCGACGTAGGTAAGCGGCAGCACTCTTTGGTTTCGTTTTGCGGATAAGCAGGACATGGATAAGCTGTGCTGCTAACGGTATCATGGGTACTTCGCAGTCGATGATCTTGACCCTGGATTTAATTTTAAAACAGCATGATATCAAAATTGCACGAGAACCCTTAAAGGATTTGTCAAGGAGGTTGATCGGGTCGCCCCATGGTACGGTTGTTCGGGGTCCTTTACTATTTCTTCCTGGAACAAGTTGGGGAGAGACCTCAATCGAAAATTTAATGAGGGTGATTTAAGGATGGGCACCAAAGCTATATAGACGATGATCAAGAATTGTTTAAAGGATGAGTCCTGCTTGCCAGTAGTCACGGAGGGACAGATAAGGTTGAGAGAGGTTCAGGATAGCCTATCAGAAACCGAGCGGGATGAGAGATTGGGAGTGCGCCCCAAGAAAACTGTACATAAGGAAAAAGGACCCCCGGTACCGGTATGGGGGAGAAAAATTCAGAGAAAAATTCAGAGAAAAATTCAGAGGTTAGAAGAAGGAAAGAGACCAAACCTACCTACCCCTGGAAAGAACTGGCTAATTTAGAGATCAGGGATGAAATAGAATCCTCCATTTCTTCCTCTAAATCCAGCCATATAGATGAGGAAGACCCACTAGACCCAGGAGATGAATTTGATTTGGAAGAGGAGGCAGCCAAATATGAGGCAGAGAGATACTACCCTGATGATCCTCCTCGTAACCAAATCAGAAAGAACAGGCACAAGGCAGAAAGCCAGCGAATGCACAGACCTCCGCCTACAGCTCCTCCTCCTTATGGTGTGAGCGGTGCTACAAACTTTTCTTTCCTGCTGGAGGCCATGAGGCGACAACTTAGTTTAGCATTTCCGGTATATGAGGGCCAAAATAATGATCGGGTTTATGCCCCAGTAGAATTTAGTCAGATTAAAGAGCTTACAGAATCTGTCCACAAGTTTGGTGTAAATGCCAACTTCACTGTTACACAACTTGATCGGCTTGCCTTGTGGAACCTGACTCCATCAGACTGGCAGACGGTGGCTAAAGCTTCCCTGTCAAGCATGGGTCAGTATCTAGAGTGGAAGGCTCTATGGCATGAGGTAGCTCAAGAACAGGCTAGAGTAAATGCTGCGGCCATAACCCCTGAACAGAGGGAATGGACCTTTGAGATGCTGACTGGGCAAGGACAGTATGCTACACAGCAGACCCAACTTCCTTGGGGGATTTACCCTCAAATTTCAGCCACGGCCATTCGTGCTTGGAAAGCACTCTCTAAAAAAGGAGAGGGTAGCAATCAGCTTACTAAGATTATCCAGGGACCAAATGAACCATTTGCAGACTTTGTGGCACGCATGACGGAGGCAGCAGGAAGGATCTTTGGAGACCCTGACTCTGTTGCTCCTTTTATAGAACAACTTGTCTTTGAACAAGCAATATCGCCTGCCCCCGTGTGTGTGTGGCCACCCTTTATTTGTATTGTAAGTAATGTCTCTATAAAGATGTTTTAGAGTGTGCCCAGAGCACCTGCTTTTATACCCTTTGTTGGGATGCTCAGAAGTATTCCTTTGCGATGGTGACTCGCATGCCACGATTTGTGCCTGTGCTGGTTGAGGCTCCTAGCAGCATGAGTTTGTTTCGACCTAAAAGAGATTTTGGCATTTCTGCTATAATTGTTGGGATTGTTGTGGTCGCGGCTGTAGGGGCCACAGCAACCGCTTTAGCCCTCACCCTTTCCAACACTGTGCAAACTGCTCGGGCTATTAATAATTTATCAGCCTCGGTAACAATGGCCTTAGATAGGCAAGCATCCGCTAATACCCAAATTCAAGGAGGACTTATGCTGGTTAACCAGCGTATTGATTTGGTACAAGAACAATTGGACATTTTATGGCAAATGGCCCAATTGGGATGTGAACAAAAGCTTCCTGGACTTTGTGTTACCTCCATTCAGTATGAAAAACTTTCTAGGGCAGCTAATTTGTCGAAAAGCCTTTCTCAGTTTATCTTACAGAATTGGTCTTCAGAGTTTGAGCAGATGCTACGAGAGCTCCACGTTGCCATTGTTCAGATTAATTCCACCCGTCTGGACCTGTCCTTATCAGAGGGCCTTTCCACATGGATTTCCTCAGCCGTTTCGTACCTGAAGGAATGGGCTGGCATGGGAACCCTCGGAATCCTCATGGTCGTGGGATTCGGAGGCAGTCTTTGGCTGATTTGCCAGATGCGAGCGTCCAGAAAGAGAGAAAGGACAATTTTGACCCAAGCATTAATGGCTATTGAAGATGGACAATCCCCCACGATTTGTCTGGCAGCTCTGAATGAGCAAAAATTTTAAGTTTGACTGATTGTGGTTACCTAACCTTGCGGAAGGTATGCCTCTCCCTGATTGGTGAGGAAGTTTGGGCAGGCTTTGGCCTATTGCTTGGAATTGAGCAGGGTTGATTGTGTATACTGTATAGGTATGGCTCTTGCACTGAGAGGCTTAATTGCCATTGCACCTCATTAGAGCATACCTGTTATAGTTTTCATGTGGATTGTAAGGCTAAGCACTGCAATGGTTCCACCTTAGAGTTTGAGGGGATCCATGGAACATGTTTGTCTGCATATGGGCAGGGCACATGAATCCCATCTCCCACAAAGGTGCCGGGCTGGTCGGGAGGTATACCTGGTGGACGCATCAGGAATGTCTCCTTTGTACATAGTCCCCAAAAGTTTTGGGAGGACAAACCTCTGTTTCCATCCACTGGATAGCCTCCCTCATTTTAAATAAAAGAAAAGGCGAAGAAGGTGCGGGACAGTTTTTATCTAATATTTATCCCAAAATTGTATTTTATGATAAGCAGTAAAAGAAATCAGTATATCTGGTACCCAAATGAGGCATTATTAAATAATGCTGAGATGGTGTGACCTACCATACCACAGTGAAACACGGAGCAACCACCTTAGTCTTATTTTGCATGTAACACAATAGTAGCCTGCAGCCCCTTTTAGATCACTTCTGCTCAGTTCTCAAAAGCAACAGGTAGAATTTAGTCCTAGTATCCTTTGCCAAGTACTGTCTGGTGGTCACTACCACCAGGGCCTAGCATGCTGAGCCAGAGATCTCCTAGTAACAGTTCCCCTTCTGCCTTGGTGCCATGCCTCCCCCACTTGCTGTTCTAACATTGTCATTATATCTGATTACCTTTGTACGACCCAGTCCCTTAAAAATTGGCATCAGGGTTAAGAAGAGATTTGTGAAATTTTAAACAATAAATTAGGCTAATTAGTTAATTAATTAATCAATTAAATATATATAGAAGAAAAAGAAAAGTGGGAAGGCCAATCTTAAAAGATTTACCAAGCTTAAAATTGGACATATCACATTTCAAATTAAGACCTTGTTTACTGCTATTATGGACAGATTACTACTAATAGTATACAACCTTACAAATACTAATAAAATTAATGAAAAAAATGTGAATACAAGCTTTAGAATTACTTACTAATAAAAGTAATAAAAATTTGAGTAGAAAAATACAAGCCTTAGAAATACTTCCTAACAAAAGAAATAAAAATATTCAGACACAGCAGAGATATTTAGAGAAGAAACTTATCCACCATTATGTTATGAAATTGAAAAGGGGTGGCTTGATGGTATCAGAAAATCAACTTTAATTTATCCAGTCATTATATAGAAAACACCATCAATGACAGGCACCTTCAAGGATATTAAAGAACCTTATAGAATCCTGGCAAAATGTTAGATTTATAAAACCAATAGTTTCAAGTGGTAAGTATTCACATTTTGTGAGGCAGATGTTCAATTCATGGGCAACTAGTAATAGAATTATTTCATGGGACTGGAAAGATTTGGCTACCACAATATTGTAAGCTGGTTATCAGATACAATAAAAGACTTGATGAAAAGATGAGGCTAAGGTCATTAAACAATAAAGTAAGATTGAGGTATTGAAATTTTCATAGGTTAATTCTTGGTAAAGATTATAATGCTGATTCACAAAGATAGTTTATATATGATGAACACACCTTGGATCTATTCCATACAGCAGCTTTGAATGCTTGGAACAGGGTTGAAGAAGCCAGAAAGAAAACTGAGTTATTTATTAAAATTATACAGAACCCAAAAGATCTCACTAATTCTTTTTTTTTTTTTTTTAACAAAATTTGACATCACCTATAAATAGAATCATATTGGATCCAGAAGTTAGACAGATATTAATTGAATTTTTGGCTTTTGAAAACTAATTTGCAATGCAGAAGGGTAATGGGACCTTTAAAATGGGATCGGCACCCATAGGTAAAAGGATTCAGGATATAGTTGATATTGAATCTCATACTCATAATGATACTTGGATAGGAGAGATGACTTCCAAGAACTTTAAGAAAAATAAAGATGTTAGATGTTTTAATTGTGGTAAACAGGTCATTTAAAAGGTAATTGCATTACTAGAAAAATAATTTTTTTATAGAGATAATCCAATAAGAAATTTCTGGTCTTCTGGGGTATGCAGAAGGTAACACAAAGGCTGCCAGTGGACTGACAAATGCAGACCAACAAGGAACAGGCAAGGTAACCCTTAGCCAATGGGAAACACTTTGTGGGGACTCTCACAGGTGAATCAGGGTCCTTGTTAACATTGGAGAAACTCCTCCACAGACTCTAATGTCTGCTGCTACAAACCGTACTGCTCTGGATGACAGAACAGCTTCAGTAGGTAAGACAATTGGTTTTTAGGAAAGAATATAACATAAGTATTTTGACAAACTTATATACATGACCAAAGACCAATGATAATATATGCATAGATGGCATTATAACTAAAGGTTTGATTAACACAGATGCATGTGAAACCAACATTTTACTATAATTTTGATATCCAAATTGGCCTCTTTAGGAGAAAATTGTTCAATTTCTTTGGATTGGAACTTTATCTCAGTTATAACAAAGTTTCAGATGTGTTGAAATTTAGAGCCTGAAATATACCATATGTAGCTAACATAGCAATTAATTTATGGGACTTGATTTGTTACATCAATGGATTATCTAAATTAGCATTCCTCTAATCTTAGAAAAAATCGTAAATTATTGAATTTCTCATTATTAGGTTGTGCAGAAACAGGGCAGAACAGCTTGGGAACTTTTAATGGTATCAAAAGCCCTACATGTAATTGGTTGACTGACAAACCTGTTTGGATGGAACAATGGCCTGTAACAATAGAAAAATTACAGTCATTAGAACATCTTGTATAGAAGCAGCTAAATGTTCAATATTTTGCAAAATTTACTAGTCCTTGGAATTCCCTTACATTTGTCATTAAAAAGAAATTTGGAAAATGGAGAATATTAATAGATTTAAAAGCTATAAATAAAGTAATTTAGCCAGTGGGCTCTTTATAATCTTCTTTCTTACCTAAAGGATGTTCTATTATAGTGATTGATTTAAAAGATTGATTTTATACTATATCTTTACAAAAATAAGATAGAGGAAATTTTGCTTACTTAAAATAATTCCCAGACTATTAAAAGGTGTCAGTAGAAATTCTTCCTAAAGAGTGTTAAACAATCCCACCTCTTGTATCAGTATTTTGTACAACTGCCTTTGGAGACAATTCACAATGGTTTCCTCAATTTATAATTTACCATTATATGGACAATATTTTACTAGCTGATTCAAACACAGTTACCTCAAAATGTTTAAAGAAGAAAATATTGCCTTGATGGGATTACAAATTACTCCTAAAAATATAAAGAGGAGATTCTATTAATTACCTAGAATATAAGATAGTTTTACAAATAATTCAACCACAAAAGTTACAAATCAAGAAATCAATTGCAAACTCTTAAAAATCTTCAAAAACTACTGGAAGACATTAACTGGCTACTGCTCACAATTGGATTAACAACTCAAGGACTAAGTAAGTTATTTCAAAATTACAAGATGCTAAGATTTAAATAGTCCAAGAAATTAACAGAAAGCTGGGAAAGAATTGGGCAAACAGGATTTACATACAGATTGCTTAAATACAAAAGCTTGATTATATTCTGGTCATTCTACTTTGTACTCATTTTCCCACGAGTAATTTTAATGAAGGTAGAAGATAATATCTTATAAAAGGTATTATTTACCACACAACAGAGTAAAAAATTAAATGTTTTCTATATTGATTCAAAAGGAAATTGAGACTTTCTTAATTAGTAAGAATGGACCTAACAGAAATTGTAGTACCTTCTACTAATGCTAAAATTTCCCCCCTATAGACAGAAAATGAGCAATGACAGTAACTTGGCAGGGGGAGGGGGGGAAATTAACAACAAATATTCCCAAATCAGACCAAGAGACTTCAATTTATAAAAAGAAACAATTGGGTCTTTCCTCACACTGTACTGGCAACCCCATGTGGCGGGATTAAGGTGTCAGCTGATAAGGTCATAAGACACTTCCGGGACCCTGGAGGGGGTGTGTTTTATGACCTTATCAGCTGACACCTTAATCCCGCCACAACCCCAATATATGGAGCCCTTATATTCTTTCCGGATACAGATAAACAAAAAAGGCAGGTTATAAATCAGAAAATTTAAGTAAAGTGGCTGAAAACCCTTATTATTCTGTTCAAAAGTCAGAATTGTAGGCTATTCTCATGGTATTATTAAAAATTTCACAGCCACTTAATATAGATACTGATTCTGAATGGGTAAAGAATTGTTTTACATATTGAAACTACCAAATTTATTCTGGGTGGTTCAAAATTAATTATTTACTCAATTATAAGAAATAATTAGAAATAGAAATCATTTTTATATATAACACATCAGATACTAGGCCTAGCCCAAGGTAGTAATAAAGTTTATGAGCTGTTGGTAGAAAATGTTTATAATATTTATAATATTTATAAAAATACTGTGTTAACAGCAAAGTTATAAAGAACAATTTTCTATCACTTGGCAACAAATCAAGGAAATTACAACAAAATGTCCTACTTATTTCCTTTATAACCAAACTTTAAACCTGTGAGAAATAATCCTAAGAGTACTCAAAAAATTGACAAATGTATGTGTTTCATTTTTCAGAATCTGAAGAATTAAAGTATGTACACCATACCATAAAAACATTCAGGATTTTATTGGGCAATTGCTTTGACTTCTGAAAAGACTGACTCTGTAGTAACATCCATTTAGAGATTGTAGCCATTATGTGAATACCTATACAATTAAGGTTGACAATGCTTCAACATCATGTGCTTAGTAAACTAAAACATTTTTTTTTTACATAGTATCAACATGGAGCATATTAAAGGTATATTGCACAATCCAACAGGACAATTAGTTATAGAAAGATCTAATATCACTTTAAAAGAAATACTTAATAAACAGGAGTTATAAAAACCCATAGAGATATACTGTACCATGCTTTATTAACTTAAAAATATTTAAATACCAATACAAAAGAAATATCATCTTCAAAGTAACATTAGAAAATGGAAAGAAAATGTTAAACTCAATCACCCTGTATTCTTTAAAGATATGTTGATCTCAGAATAAAAATCATGAATCTTTCTGCCACATGCCCATGGCTCACTTGTGTTCCTTACATGTTGATCCTTTAGGCTTCTGGCTTATTTTGTCTCTGACTCAACCCTGCTCCTCCTACCTACTCTGATTCCTCCTCCTACTTTTTTCTATGGTGCCTGTCATGGGCCAAAACAGCTCCTTTATTTAAAGATTGCTATTCACAGAATACAGAAAGGCATTCCCACATCACTTCCCCCTTTCTATCTAATACAAAAGGAAAGCTTCAATTTTAACAAAGCAATATTACATATAACAAAACAGCTATCAAGCAAGAATTACAGTTACAACATATAGTCCGTTTGTAGAAAATACTCTTATCAACCTTATCCTTATGAATCCAAAGGTTCATATATACCTTAAAATAACCAAGAAAAACTATACCTATGACTATCTAATCTTTTACTACATCAAAGACCACAGAAGGATATATTTACTCAAGTAAACCAGAAGTGTAAGCAACTTCTAAAATCCAGAAATGACAGAGATGACACCTATCTGCCTGGACAGTCACCCAAAGTTCCTTTATAAAGTTGGGGCATCCATCTTCAGCCTACAGGCCCAGAGTCTCTTTTTATTTCAGTGAAGCAGGAAATCTGCTCTGCCCATTCTGGCAGTTCATCAGTTGCTTCTCCTCGAGTCCTGAAGAATGTCTGACAGTTTTCTCTGCAAAGCAGGAACCTGAATCTTGGCTTGTTCTGCCAAAGTTCAGAGGTCATCTTCTTATGGAACCTGCATGTCTAGTTTAAATAGCATGCTGTAAAGCAGTCAATATAAGAATGGGTTCATGTCCAGTGGCTAACCATTGTCACAAAGAAAGTAGACTCCATATGGAGTTTCTTCGATACCCATTTTTCTCTTGAAGAAGATTGGTGCTGCCAGGAGAAAATCTTTCTCACTGACCAGAAAAGTCTAAGTTCTTAAAATATTTTAAATGCCATATTCTGTAAGTCTTAGAAGTATTTGAAGATTACCTATCTAATTGAAATATATCTTTGTATACCTAAAAATCCTAACTAACCTAAGTATAAGTTTGATTATCAAAGGTGACTATTAACCTGCATTTCTTAATTATACATTACAATTTTAAATCAGTTACATGAGCATCATACCATAAACAAGAATAGAAAAATACGTACAGCATAAGAGAGAGAATTGACCTTAAATTTGTATCAATAAACCAAAATCGTACCATTCTAAAACATTTTGAGATTAACAGCTGATTTCCTGATCTAAGTAAATTTAATAATCTAATTTTTTCATATACCATATCCCCTTTTCTTCTTACAAAGAGATTAACTATGACCATTAACCATTTATAATGAAAACAAACATAAGTAATATTTTGGGAATTTGGGCATAGTTTTTCATTACTACTTCCTGCTGATTAAGGGATGTTGAAAAGCTCACGGGTTCTTGAGACTGGATCATAGTATAGTCTTGAAGCTGATGTGGCCATCTCTTCCCGTCAGAGATTTTTTTTCAGGAGGTCTTGGTTGATGAAACCATATTTGCCTGTAAACAATCCACAGGTTCTCATCTTTTGTGGAAACAAAAGCAGAACTCTTCCAAAGCAATAAATCCTTAGACACAAATTTCAAAATCAAGACATCTTTAAAATATATATTTTTGTTTAACTTAGTAGCCTTTGCATTTGCAATCCATTGTCTTTCTGCAGTTAGCTCATTAACAGTTAAAAAAATTAAAAGAAAACACAATAACAATCAAAATCCAGATTTTGTATCTATTTTCCATCTTTACGTGGCTTATTATATTTTTATTACTCTATTTCTCTTTTTAAAGGCTTTTTGTATCCTCTTTCTTTTCTCTCTGAAGCCTATGTATCTTTTACACACATTATAACCCATTTACAGGTTTTTCTTTTCATCTGAATCTGTTTTATTGTGAATCCTTAATCATCTTCCAACCATAAGAGCTTTTAAAATACACTCTCTAAGAGCTGCATAGCCTAAGTTCTCTTAAAGGGGCCTTGTCTGTTTGTGGCCAGCAAACAGAGCAGACCCAAGAAAATGCTGCTACTTAATATCCGTCTTTGTTTCCTTTTTGTTCAACATAAGCAGAAACCTTAAACCAATAACATGCTACTGAGTCTTCTGTGAGATTTCAGGAACCAGCCTGGCTGCAGCTTACACTCCTGCTGCCAGTCCGCCTGTGCCGTTTTGAATATGACCTGGACACCACGCTTTCTTTGTACAATGACCTGCTTCATATACACAATTTGGAAGCTTCTTTGGCTCAGTCTCTGTCTTAAAACCCTTTTTAAAATTTTCTCAGGCTTTAAGTGGATATTCGGACCACCCAGGGACACCATCTGTTACACTGTGGTTCCTTTCAGTCCAGAGCAGCCAGAGGCCCAGACCCACTTTCCTTTTAGATAGGTCTGATGTCAGACCGATCTATTGGCCAACACAGACACTCTTTTCCAGGTTGGTGGCAACGAAGCCAAATACAAATAAGGATGGTTATAATAGTCAGTACAGGAAGTCCAAGAGCAACGTACAGGGGATCTATCCCCACAAAGACTGGCATACCTAACTGGGGTCAGTACTTACCCGACGTCGTCAACTCCGTGTGTTAAGTTCTGAACCTATCCTTCCTTCTGTGATGCACGATTCTCGGGTTTCGGCACCAAATGTAGCCAACAGCCTCTGGCCAGCAGAGTGAAGCACGACCACACTCAGAGGTTCTTCTTAATCACACTTTATTGGAGTTCAGCTTGGTTGATAGGAGAGCTGGAGGGAAGGACCCCAAGAGCCTAAGAGGAGGCTATTAAATATTAAAATTTGGTGGGATGTACTGCAACGTGATAGGCTACTGCCTGGGTAGAGCTCATGGGGCACTATAGGATTGGTGTGTATCACAAGCCCTAATAAGCATGCCAGAGCTGGTTGAAGCAAAGTCAGATGCCAATTAGCAAATCTGACATGCGCAGTGTAATGCCAGTAATATGCCAGGTCAGGATGACTCAGCAAGAACCACACCGCGCCTAGCAATACTGTACAATTGGCTTTATTTTTTATTAAGATATTATACCTATGCAGCTTATTTAATTATGTAATATGAAGTTTTAGTCATTAAAAACTATGTAGGGTAATAAATACCTATGTATTAGTAGTTAGTCACTCAACTATCAAAGTTATAGTCATATTAGGTATGTTTTCAAGGTCATATAATATATATTTTAGATAAATTATCTAACACTTCAAAATAGTGACATTTAAAATGCTTTAAGAACATATGGCTTTCCTTAACAATGAGAGACATCTGTTCCTGGCAGAGCTATTATACCTCATAAAAGAATAATAGTCATTGAATAACCTCCATACTGGAATTTCCTTTCTTTGTGGCACCAGAGAGTCATCTGTGTAAGAAAGTGTCTTTGTATTGACTGCTAATAGTGTGCTCTCCAAACTGGACAAACAGGACACCAAGAAAGGGACTGCCAAACTTTGCCAAAACAAGGTATGACAGTCTTTCAAATTTTCTGCTTCTCAGAAATGTCGGTCAAATATTATTGGCCTGTAGGCTGAAGGTAGAAACCCCAACATAGCAGAGTAACCTAGGGTGGCTGTACAGTTACCCAGCTGTTTCTCTATTTCTTACAATTTTGAATTTTTCTTGCTCTGCACTTCCTTTATACTTAGGTAATAATAAATCCTTCTCAGGTCTCTGATAGGGTAGAAGACTAGATATTTGCAGTTGCAATTTCTCTTATTCATAGTAGAAAATAAATTAGGCATGAAACTCTGGACTCCTAAGGAGAGAACAGCTGATGGAGTATTTTCTCTATTTTGCCAATACAAATTGAGTGGATATTATGAATGTATTTCGTATTTGAGAACTGTTCTTGTATATAGTTTCATTTTGTTAGGGTTCATACTTTTCTTTTATATTTGGGCAATAACTGATAATTAATTTTATTGATCTTAATTTTATTATGTTAGAATTAGGACATTTTGTTTTAATTAGACAAAAAGGGGGAAATGTTATGGGAGCTTTGTCTATGTTGTAGTCTGATATTCAATGGAATAGAGCAATTAGTTCAAAAGGCAGTATTCGCATTTAGCTAGCTTGAATGGATCATGAAGTTCCCTGTCAGATTTTGGACAAGAGACTGTCCCTCAGAAGATGAGATGGTGAAAAGGGTTGAATGGCTATTTTGAGCTGGGAAGTGAGCATTGACAGTGTGTGTCTCAGTTGCTTATAATTATCGCAGGGTTTTATCTTTAATATTTATTCCCAAGTTTTATTTGATATATGGCAAGGGAAATCACTACAAATATTAGAGGCATTTTTATATAGTGTTGTCTACAGATTCAGTATCCACCATAGAGGAATCATGAATCCTCTTTCTACATCACTATTGTGGAATTTTCTTATTTCAGATAAAATTTATCCCTGTACTCTGAGTTGTCCTATCAGAGATATATAAATAAGTATACATAAATTAGGAAATGTTTTTAAGATGAATTAAATAATTTATTGCATCTCATACTTCCTGAATATATAAACAATTTATATTAATTATATGAGAATTAAAAATCAAAGACTATTTCTGCTTGTGGTGGTATATTTCTTTAATTCCAGAGCTCAGGAGATAGAAGCAGTATCCTTGACTCTCTGAGTTCAAGGCCAGCTTTGATTACAGAACATGTTCCAGGGCATTTAGGGCTACATCAAAGATTATTTATTTGTTTTAGAAAAGGGAATCAAGAAATGGTTTTCATTAAGAAAAATCACAGAATCCTCCAAAATAAGTAGAAAAAACATGCAGGAAACTAAAGAAACCTTCTACTGATTGATATTTTTTTGATGACGTCAATTACATTTACAAAAAGTCTTTCAGCAACATCTTTACCAATTATAAAATCCATATGATTATAGTCATCAATCTTCTCATGATAAACTAGATTATAGGTTTTTCTTTCCAAGTTTTCAACGTCTACTTTATTTGATAGAGTATCTTGTCCACCACTCCACATGAAAGTCTGAACCTTCATATTCTCAATCTTGTATATTGGAGGAAAAGTCTAAAGTAAAATGGAGAACAGCATGTTAATATTAATACCACATCAAAGTATAAACTGTGAGCTGCAAATTATAACCTATAAGTCAGTTCAGTGATTATATACACTATAACACAGAGAACATTTATGAACTCTCTATATCATTCACGGCAGGAATGGACTTCTGGAAAGATATTATCATATACCATACACAATTTTATCATACTAGAAATTCTATGAACTTTGCATTCTTTATTAGCAATGATGATATCAATAGCTATGTGATATATTATAAGGTTATTATGAAATTCAGGTGATAATATATAGAAATACATTTTATATAAATATAGATGAAATATTCTTTATTTCTATAGATAAGCCATTTCTATGATGATAAATTACAGAAATACATATTTCTATGTAAGTGGTATGAAAAGAAGTATTCTCAATCTTTTGAAGCCATTTTACTATTATTTTGGGAAGTATAAAGATATCCAATAATCTTTTAAAAATAATCACATTTTAGATCTTTCATTTACTTTCCAAAATAGAGAAATAATTGCAATTTGCTAAAAGAGACTTACCTGATTGTAGTGCTGCAAATTTAGAGACTTGCTATTCCAGTTATAAGCTTGGAATAAACCTGTTCTGATTCCCTTAAAGAAAAAAAAATGCTGTTACAAAACCTTCCAAAACCAAAATTACTAGGAATTAACAATTTTTATTGACTCCTTTTTTATGTGACCCATTAGATCAGATTCACTATAACCAAATATATATGCACTATAATTCTATCATCATATTGTGTCATTCTCGATGAATGGAAGCTAAAACACATGCATAAAGATTCAATACCAGTCAAGTGAAGATGGGGGTATGATTAAGAAAATTAGTTACTGAGGTTTATTTTACAAAAACATATAGTAATATTTATACTGTATATCATATCTCAGTGTCATATGTAGGAAGACACAAAAAATGTGAAAATTTTAGTATTATAATTTTATAAGGAATGAATGTTGCAAAGGTATTTTATAGTGTAAATTTGTTATTACATTAAACTTTGCTATATTTAAATTTAGTACTATGTATACAATTCCAACTGTAAATAATTTTCAATACAAAACATTTTTGAAATTGGACAATAATCTTATCCAGTGGAATGTGTGCTTTGAAGGTACCAGGACCTACATTTATTTCTCACAGCACAGAATAAAAAAGCAGAAAATGGCAGTGTGAACCTGAAATCCTAAAGCTCAGAAGGCAGAGGTAAACAAATTCATAGGGCTTTTTGATGGAAAGTCTAATCTACCTGATTAGTTTCAGAACAGTGAGAGACAGCATCTCAGATGATAGTTGTATAGTGTCTTAAAGTAACACCCAAGGATGTTATCTGTTATCCACATGCAAGCATATACATTTTTCAAGACACTGGGATATACATGCCCATAATCACACAGGAACATTCACACAGGTACACACACACACACACACACACACACACACACACACACACACACACATACACACACACACACACTCACACACACACATACACACACTTTAAATTATTTAAATGCATACCAATAAAGACATATTAAAAAATAAGCTAATATTTGGATGGATACAGAAAACCTTTTTGAAAATAAAAGTCTGGGGTTGCAGGTCTGTGTGGGTCTGGACCTCTGGCTGCCTGGGATCAAGAAACCTCATTACAACAGATGGTGCCCAGCGTGGGGTGATTATCCACATAAAGCCTGATAAAGTTGAAAAGGGATTTTAGCACAGAAACGGAGCCAAGCAGCTTCCAAATTGTGTATCTGAAGCAGGTCTTTGCACAGAGCAAGGTCAGCACCTGGCCACATTCAAAATGGCACTGGCAGACTGGAGGCACACAGTGTAAGCTGCAACTAGACCCGTTCCTGAAATCTCATAGAAGACTCAGTAGCATGTGATTGATTTAAGGTTGTTGTTTATTTTGAACAAAAAGGAAACAAAGACGGTTTCTTAGTAGCAGCATTTTCTTGGGTCTGCTCTGTTTGCTGGCCACAGAGATGTAGTCCCTTTAAGAGAACTTACTGGTTCAGCTTTACCTGCAAAAACTATGTGGCTCTTTAAGAGAGTGCAAGTATTTTAAAAGCTCTTATGGTTGGAAGATGATTAAGGATTCACAATAAAACAGATTCAGAGGAAAATGAAAACCTGTAAACGGGTTACAATGTGTGTAAAAGGTACATAGGCTTCAGAGAGAAAAGAAAGAGGATAGAGAAAGTCTTTAAAAAGAGAAATCGAGTAATAAAAATATAATAAGCCACATAAAGATGGAAAATAGACACAAAATCTGGATTTTGGATGTTATTGTGTTTTCTTTTAATTTTTTAACTGTCAATAAGCTAACTGCAGAAAGACAATGGATTGCAAATGCGAAGACTACTAAGTTAAACAAGAATATATGTTTTAAAGGTATTTTGATTTTGAGATTTGTGTCTAAGGATTTATTGCTTTGGAAGAATTCTGCTTTTGTTTCCACAGAAGAGGAGAACCTGTGGATTGCTTCCAGGCAAATATGGTTTCACCAACCAAGACCCCCTAAAAAAAAATCTCTGACGGGAAGAGATGGCCGTAATCAGCTTCAGGGCTGCAGACTGTGATCCAGTCTCAAGAACCCACGAGATTTTTCAGCACCCCATAATCAGCAGGAAGTACTAATGGAAAACTACACCCAAATTCCCAAAATAGTGTTTATAAATGTTTGTCTTCATTATAAATGGTTAATGGTCATAATTAATCTCTTTCAAAGAAGAAAAAAGGGATGTGGTATATGAATGATTTAAAAAAAGGGTTATTGAATTTACTCAGATCAGGAAATCAGCTGTTAGTCTCAAAATGTTTTACATTGATATAGTTTTTGGTTTATTGATACAAATTTAAGGTCAATTTTTATTATGTTATATATATATTTCTACTCTTGTTTAATATATGATGTTTATCTAACTGATTTAAAATTGCAATGTATAATTAAGAAATGCATGTTAGTTAGATTTTTTAGATATGCAAAGATATATTTCAATTAGATAGGTAATCTTCAAACACTTTTACGACCTACAGAATATGACATTTAAAATGTTTTAAGAACTTAGACTTTTCTGGACAGTGAGACAAATTTGTTCCTGGCAGCAATTTACTTCAAGAGAAAAAATGGGTATCAAAGAAACTCCATATGGAGTCTATTTGTGGCAATGGTTAGCCAATGGACATGAACCTGTTCTTATGTGGACTGCTTGACAGTATGCTGTTAAAAGTGGGCATGCAGTTTCTACAGGAAGGTGACCTCTGAACTTTGGCAGAACAAGCCGAGATGGTCATTCAGGTTCCTGCTTTGCAGAGAAAACTGTCAGAGATTCTTCAGGACTCAAGGAGAAGCAACGGATGAACTGTGCCAGAATGGACAGAGCAGATTTCCTGCTTCACTGAAATGAAAAGAGACTCTGGGCCTGTAGGCTGAAGATGGATGCCCCAACTTTATAAAGGAACTTTGGGTGACTGTCCATGCAGATAGATGTCATCTCTGTCCTTTCTAGATTTTGGAAGTCGCTTGCACTTCTGGTTTACTTGGGTAAATATATCCTTCTGTGATCTCTGATGTAGTTGAAGATTAGATAGTTATAGGTATAGTTTTTCTTAGTCATTTAAAAGATATATTGGATATGAAACTTTAGATTCATAAAGATAAGGTAGATGATAAGAGTATTTTCTTCAATTTTGCTAAATACAAATAGACTAGATATTATAACTGTAATTCTTGCTTGATGGCTATTTTGTTATATGTAATTTTGCTATGTTAAAATTGAAACCTTCCTTTTTGATTAGACAGAAAGAGGGAGGTGATGTGGGAATGCCTTTCTGTATGCTGTGAATATCAATCTTTAAATAAAAGAACTGTTTTGGCCCATGACAGTCACCATAGGAAAAATAGGAGGAGAAATCAGAGCATAGGCAGGAGAAGCAGGGTGGAGTCAGACAGACCAAGCAAGAAGCCCAAGGAAGCAACATATAAGGAACACAGGTGAGCCATGGGCCACATGGCAGATAGATTAATGGAAATGGGTTGAGTTAAGATGTAATAACAAGCTAACAATGTGCCTGAGCCATAGGCCAAACAGCATGAAGTTAATATAAATGTCTGAATCATTTCTGGGACCTGAGCCTTGGGCGGCCAAGGAGTCTGGGGCTGCAGGTCAGTGGGTCTGGGACCACTGGCCGCCTGAGACCAAGAAACCTCTTTACAACAAATTAGTATTAATTTTATGTAAACTAGGTTTATACTAGTCTTGTGTGTTTTTACATTTAAATATATATATATATATATATATATATATATATATATATATATATATATATATATATTTGCTTCAGAAAACACAATGTTCAATCATCCTTTCTGTGATCTAGCACCAATCAGCTATTCCTTCCATGGTCAAAGGCTTCTTGACTTGGCTGGGTAGATAGCTGTAGATAGCCTCAGCTTCCCTGGAGGCCAGGTTCCCCAGATCATCAAGAAAAGTTACATGTTTAAAGAGAAAAGTTACTGCTTAGAGGATATAAATATGGAAAAAATTCTGTTTGTGATTATTGTTTTCCCACAGAGTAGTGTTTCTCCTTACGGCATCAAAGGTAATCATTGCTACTATCTACTCCCATCATCGTCTCCATCGCTAAAAAATAGAGAATTGACACATCTCACCAAGAAGGAAAGATTTCAAACAAGAGAGAAAAGGAATTGAAGCTGAAAGAAAGTTTACCTGAGAAAAATGAAGTATACTTCTAACTGAAGTTCCTTCTGGCAAATGTCCAGTATACACATCAATACGACTCTGGGAAACAGCCAAACATGGTTAGTGCCTTTCTAACAGTATGAACGTTTAAAATAGTATTGAAAACTGTGTGACTTTTATGTTTCAAACCTTTCCTGAATCAATTAAAAAGAAAGACTGGATTTTGACCACAACAAGAAAGCTAATTGTTTTTGTTTGTTTTATATGGTAGCATGTGGTGGAGATAATCATTTTCTGGAAAGAAGTCTTAATCATCAAATTGATTATTGAAAATAAATTAGAGAAAAATATTTATTATTTAATTTATGATACCCAGATACTTATCCACATATAATATATATGGAGTTCACAGCCATATTTATAACTTTAGAAATTACGTGCAAACTATGCCGCATTTTGTAACATGAACTATTCATGTTATATAGGTTAAGATACTCTATACTATGTGCATAAATAGTTCTCATCTTAATGTTTACCTAATACGATGATCAACAATCACTATAAAAAAACATTGAACTGAAAACAAAATTCACATATACCTCATTTAAATTCTTGGGGTTATATCCAAATAGCAGTGTAAGTAAATTATTACAAGCAGTCCCAATTTTCTCTCGATGACACAAGAATGTAAGGAGACGATTATCATCTGGCCTGGTCAAAATATCCTTTTCTCCAAAGACTTTCTGAAAATGATATATTTAAATAATGACTTTGAGACAATTGTCCAGTAAGAAGCAAAAACAGAAGGATTTTGAGTCACAACACAACATTTCAACATACTGGTAAACTTATAAGGTTTTATTCACTAGGACAGCTTATATCTCCTAAGTGGTATGCCCTGAAATAGTTCTTACTGACTCTATCAGAACAAACAGTTTTATAAATAATTAATTATCTGAGGTGATGGAGATTATATTTGTAATTATTTAAATGAGAGAGTAATATGTCTTTTTATGTATTCTAAAGATTAACTATATACCTACAATAAATGTCTTAATTTGTGAGTCATAAATTCATCAAGCTAGTAGAGAAACTAATGTCTGAAATTAAATATGTGACAAACTATGTAATTATATAAGTTAGATAATAAAAAGAAATATCCATAGTATATGACACTTAAGAATATTTTATGCTACTTATTTATTTATGTCACAGCACATGTTTGGAATTGAAAGACACACTTTAGGGGTCAAGTGTCTCCTTCCCTCACATAGGTGTCAGAATTTGAACTCAGGTAAACAGTTATAGTTCCAAGTGTCTGTACTCACTGAGCCATCCTACCAGACCAGTACATGGCAAGGGATTCCATCAATGTTAAATTATCGAAAAAAAAAAAAAAAAGTCTGACATAACAAACCAAATGTAAAAGCTACCTGGGAAGTAAGGAATAAAAGCCCAAATGATCATGAATACAGGAACTTGATTAAACAGTACATAATGTAACTGATTTTTAACTTTAATATAGTAGTAAAACAGATACTATTCTTTTAATGGAATGAAATTTACTAAATTTAATCAGGAACACAGATTTTAGATTGGTGTCATGAGAATATCCAAAAACAAACAAATAAAAAAATTGACCATAACAGTGAGAACACTGATTAAAATGTCCAGAATCAACTTTGATGTCTTTATTAATTAATAATAAGTTTGCAGCAAGTTATATAATGTTTTTCTTAGGAAAAAGAGACTGTTTCTAAGAATAATATGCTAGGAGACATTGACATGCTATAATCAAACCCATATAAGATACTCTACAGCCCCGATTGCCTATAAGAAAACCTTGCCGTTCAGACAGACTGAGTGTTGACCCTGAAGGTGCCCATTAAAGCACCAGACTCTTAAACTTTCAAAGCTTATTTACTTCACCTATCTTATTATAGTACCATCAAAGTTAAAGGACTTAAGTCTAAGAAATATAAACAAGTTTTACAAGGATGTGTGATACATTGATTTAAATAAAAATGAGAAAATGTAATTGTCTAGAAAAAGAACATAAGGAGGAAATCTTATGTTAGTGGTAATTGATTCTTTTTTAATTGGAAAACAATAGAAACAGAAAAATGTAAGGAAACGTCTTTAAATTGTAGGTGAAATTTTAAGAAGCCATATTTAAAATTCTTTTGAGATACATTTTATTTTTATGTATGTAGATGCATTTATGTGTACATCACTGTTCTTTTGCACAGAGGTCAGAAGAGGGAATCAGGCCCTTGGAGGTGGAACATCAAGTGGCTCTGAGCCACATTGTAATAGGAGCTGAGCTCCAGGTGTCTGCACAAAATAGCAGGTACTCATGATCCCTGGGCCATTTCTCAAGTCCCTAAACCTAGAATGTTATCCATAACAAAAATCTTATTTGTATACATAGTTAAAATAAGGCTATTCACAAGTAAAGAAATCATTATAATATATTGCCAACAATACAAGAAATGCTAGAAGTGTTTTTCTTTTAAATGAAGAGGATATAACAATGGTTAAAAGCAAAAATCTTCATAGTGAAATATAAAATTAATTCAGGATGTCTTTCTATATGCTGTGAATATGCTTTGTATTGTTGGTTAATAAAGAGACTGTTTTGGTCTATGGCAAGGCAGCTTGGAGGCAGGCAGGAAATCAAAGTGTAGATAAAGGACAAGGGCATTGTCAAGAAGCCACCCAAAGAAGCAAGATGTGAAGGTACCAGTAAGCTATTAGCCACGTCAAGACATAGATTAATAAGCCTGAGCCACGGGCCAAACAGTTTGTCATTAATATAAGCCTTTGTGTAATTATTTGCAATTAAGTGGCTGTGGGACTTCAGGCAAAAACCTTGGGGCTAGGCCAGTGATGTGGGATTACGCTCTTGTGCATTGTAAATATTTGTCCCTCCTCCTGATTTAATGAAACGCTGATTGGACAAAAGGCAGACAGGAAGTGTGGGTGGGGTTAAAATACTAAAAAGTTCTAGGAAGAGGGAAGAGCAAGAACTGCTAAAAGACACATGGTTATAAATGCTGTAGGATTAATCCAACCTATATATTTTGAAAACGCCCTGACTTTTCAGAATTAAAGCCAAAACATATGTTACTTTTGGAGAAGAGGTTTTCTTTTTATTTCCACAGAAAATGAGAGGTTGTGGATTCATTTTGAATTATGAAAATAAAAAAGGTTTGATCAAGAAAGACCCCTTGAAAAATCTTAGATACAAATGGATAGCCCAGATGATTCAATGTTTCAGATCACCTCTGTTGCAGTTTCCTCTGAGCTCTGTATCCAGAACAGCTCCAAGGAAACTGACTGAGATCACCCAGCTTTAGAGACTACTCCAGTTAGAACTTGACTCCCCTGAATTTTCTCAGGCTCCCCATAAGATTACCAGTGCCCCCAATCAACAGAAAGTACTCTAGAGAACTATGCCCAGATTTCAAAAAAATGAATTATGGATGTTTGTCTTTGATTACAAGTTGTTATAAAACATAGCGAGGGAAAAAAAAAACTATATTAAGGAAATTAGATTTGAAGTAGTTTTTAAAAAAAAACAAAAAGGGGGAAATGCAGTGCGATTATGCTCTTGTGCACTGTAAATATTTGTTCTTCCTACTCATTTAATAAAACACTGATTGTCCAAAAGGCAGTCAGACTAAAAAGCTCTGGAAAAGGAAGAACAGAGCAGAGAAGACAGCTAGATGCAGAGGAAGTGAGATGAGAATGTGACTCTTAGAAAAGGTACCAAACCACGTGGCTAAACTGTGTAAGCATCAGTTTAAAAGGTCAGTTTAAAAGTAAGAGTAAAACTGATAAGAACAGATACTACATTTGATCTTAGCCAAAATGCTGAGAACAGAGGAGGAACAGTTGAGGGTGTGAGAAAACACTTTTTAAATTAAAAAAAAATGCTAAAAAAGAGTGTTATCAAGTAATAAGTCTGAGCCATAGACCAAACATCTTGTAATTAATATAAAACTTTTTGTGATTATTTGAGACTGCTGGTCTAGATCTCAGGGTTAGGCTGGTTGGAAACTTTTGGTTACATAAAATGATGAACAAAAATCTGTATGACTTCCTATAGGCAAATATGCTATTAAAGATGAGGTTTGTTTAAGCCCAAACAATAATGGTGTTGGAAATTTAAACAAAAATTAAAATAAAACTTTTAAATTAAAGCAAAGCAATATTATATCAAGTTTAAACGTACATTAATGAGTTAAAAAATATAATCAATAAAACTCAAGGCTTCCTTTCTTGAAGCTCTTAGCAAATGACAGCCCTAGATAAGCTCATGAGATAGGTCAAATAATTGATTAGACATTGAAACACAAAGAAACATCACTTTATGCAGGCTGGCCTTGAAGTCGCAGAGACTCACCAGTCTCAGACTTACTGATTGATGCAATTACCAGTATGCACCACAGCACCTGACCGCATTTGATATCTTTTAATTGAGTTACTAGGAAAAAAAAAATTCCATGCCAATAATGTCTCTTCAATAGATCAAATGGACCAATTGTTTGAAAACAAATGTTAGAAAGATAAGGCTAGTAAAATAGATTTTGTAGGTTAATCTTTCAATTAAAAAAAAATTCACAACCAGATAATTTTACTTATAAAATATACCAAATCCTAAAGCATCTATAATAACATGTCTTTGATGAAAAGCAAAGCAAAGTGGGTATTTTCCAGTTATTTTAAGAGTATATTCTTAACCTGGCACTCTAATTAGAAAAGAAGGTTGAAGGAAACCTAACATCGTGTAATAGCTTGAAGAAATCTAAATGCCAGAATATCTTATTTTTTTGAAAGAATGAGCACCAATACACAAAAACAATAAATATGTTAATAAAAAGTGAAGTTTTTAAATAAAATAAAAATGGAGCTAAGCTTTCAGAAAAATCTGTAAATACAATGTACCATATCAATTGACTAAAAAGAAATAATAAACGAAAGTGATTTAAAGAGAGATAGATGAAGTATCAATAAAATTGAATATGTATTTCTTATTGACATTTTTGGCAAGCCAGCACTAGACTTCCATATATTATAAAGCAATGTATAGGACTGGGAAAATGCCTGCTGTACACCATGAGGGCATGAGTTTGGATTTTCAGCAACCCAAAGGCCAGGTGTATATTTATCTATTACCCAAGCACAGAGTCAAGAGAGACAGGCTGGTCCTAGGCATAATGGTGAATAAGTCTAGCCATTTGGCAAGTGCCAAGTTAGATGATGAAGCCAGAGAAAACTACTGATGCTGACATTTGGCTCCACATGAAGGTGCACAAACATGCAAGAAGATACTTGTGCCCTACCACAAAAACTACATACCATTTTAACCATGTGCATACACACACACACACACACAGACACACACACACACACACACAGACACACACACACACACACAGACACACACACACAGACACACACACACACAGACACACACACACACACAGACACACACAGACACACACAGACACACACACACACACACAGACACACACACACAGAGACACACACACACACACACACACACACACACACTAGAGAGGTATGAAAGCCTGTAATAGTGTAGTTGACAATAGAGAGTTGCACTTACCATGCATGTGCATAATTGAGATGCAATTTCTAGATTTTGTAACAAGAACTCACACAGAAACATAAATACATATGCAAAGGTACACACATTGAAAGCAAGTGTAGATAACTAAATCCCTCAAAACTAAAAACAGAAAAAACTTTATTAAAAACCCTGATCTTCTAAACATAAAGGTGTGCAAAACTTATGCATTTCTCAAGAATGTAAGATGAAGCCTCAATACATGAAATTAATTTCTGCCATAGACTAGAAACAGACAAATATTAAGGTAAACACACTGAGAAGAGTTAATGAAGCATAAATCAAATGAAAAGATACTCTGTTTTGGCAAGTTTGAGAGATAGTTCAGCTATTAAAGGCTGGGCTTACCAATAAAACATGAAAATATCAATAATTTATTTGTTTGACTTTATTTAAATTTGGACTCTGTTTAGTTGGTAGAGAATAGAATGCTGACTTTAACACTGTATAAATAACAAAACCAAGGAAACGACTTTAGAAAAAAAGATGTAGGTGCTGGAGGGAGAGGGATAACTTAGTGAGTAAGAGGGCTTTCTGCTATTCCAGAGCATGAGTTCCTTCCCCAGCACCCACACCAAGCATCTCACAACTGCTTTAGCTTCAGTTCCAGAAGATCTGATGATCCTCTGACTTCCACAGGAGTGCACACAGACACAGACACAAAGACACACACACACACAGCTGCCACTTATACAAAAGCTTTCAGATATACATAAGTAAAAAGCAAACATTAAAAAAAAAGAAGAAGGATTTGAACTCTAGGAGCCACCTATTTGGCCTTTAGGGGTGACATGAAGTGTTTTTTTTTTTTTTTTTTAAAAGACATGCAGTTTCTGTTGTGAGGGAGCTATGTGTGGTCCCCAGAACTCTGAGCAAAGAGGCAGCACTGGGCTGCCTCAGCATCTCTCATCTTTAACTGGTATCACTTCTATCTATTTTTGAAAACTGTAGCTGGTGCTATATCTAAGGGGATTCTAGAAAGTATTACAAACCTTGATCACAGCTGGGTCAATGTATGCAACTATGCGAAAGGCGCCCATCAGGTGCTTGACAGTCACAACAGGGCCAAGGGCAATGTTGGCTTTGATTTTCTGGGCCAGCTCTGGATTTGTGCCAAAAGCCCCATAAGCTGAAAAACAAATAAACAAATAAACAAAGACCCCCCCCCCAACTAGATTAGTTTTTCCTATTGTCTTTTGGTTCGAAGCTCTGTATCATTTTTAGTCAAAACTGAAACCGTAAGTGTATTCTTTGTTACATATTTTAAACTTTTCTCATGTATTCTCTGATTCACCTGAACATACACCACTAGATTGCTCTCTATATTACATTTGACGTGGACCTCATTCTAGTTGTCATTGTAAAAGGTTTGGTAGCTTATCTAGACATTCAATAACTTTTGCTGTATTTCCAATAAAAAAACAAAAACAAAAACAAAAACAAAAAAAACCAAAAACGACAAATCAATCAGAGCATTAGGGACAGGCCCTGCTCCAAACACTAGGAGTCTCATAAGTAAATCTATCTGTACAACTGCTGTTACACATGTGCAAAGGGCCTGGGTCATTCCCACAGGGTCTCTCTAGCTGTCGGTCGAGATTCAACAAGCTCCTATAAGCCTAGGTTAGTTGTTCACTTGTGATGACCCTGGTTTCCAGGAACCTATTACTCATACTGGATTGCCTTGCCCGGCCTCCATACAAGTAGAGGAGCTTAGTCCGACCTTGACTTGATTTGGCATAGGAAATCTTCCTCTTTCTGAGTAGAAACAGAGAAGTTAGGGGTTGGAGATAGGGGAACGAAACGGTAGGAGAGGAGGGAGGAGAAACTGCAGTTAGAATAAATGAAATTTAATTAACAAAATAAATACATAATCTAAATAATTTAAAATTAAGAAAGTAAAGAGTGTCAAGTCTAGAAAATCAAGTATTACCTGATTGTTAATTTGCCTCTGATACACTTTTGGAGTCCAAAGTGCTACCTTTCTACTATATTGGTTTTAAAAATATCTTTCTTTTGATAATACTGAAAATGGTTTACAAGGGAGACTTGTATACACCTTCGCATTTTAATAATTGGTCAGAAGAGCAGAATAACCTATCTTTAGAAAAGACACTGAATTTAATGTGGTACCATTCAATAGCAGCTAAATTTTTGTTTTACCATAAAAATCTCTAGTAGGCGGATATGCCTCCTTCTGTGACTGGAGAATGATACTATGATTTCTTACTTGTCTGTTCCTCAATTACCAGATCCTTGTGTGTGTGTGTGTGTGTGTGTGTGTGTGTGTGTGTGTGTGTGTGTGTGTGTGTGTGTGTGTGTGTGTGCGCGCGCGCGCGCGCTCGCGCGAGTGCATGTGCATATGTAAATAAAGTAATCAAATTATATTTTAAAGCTGAAGGTGGCATGCAAATTGATTAGAAATGATTTCACAGGTTGTATAAGGTTTAGAAGCTTGCATTTTTTTGTATTCACACTATATAAATTATCATGTATCAGATCAGACTAGTAAAATACTATTGGAAACTCTGGATGCTCACTGCTCAGATTTTAACCGCTCAGAGTATCCAAGTGAATAAGACTTTCCCTAAACAGTATCTATAAATCAATTTTCCTTTAAGACATCAATTAAGAGCATCAAAACAATGTTTTCAGCTTAGTTTTGGAAAGTGTGGAGAATCTCAAGACACTGTAATGCATTTTACAATGTTCACATATCTCAAATCTTTGAAATGATGATGATTAAAAGGCACATAACAAATGTATCTCTTATTCTTTCTGTTATTTTGAAGATTTTTCAGGCACAGAAAACTGAGCCTTCTCAGTAATAATAACACCTTCTGAGAAGCTGAGTTACAGGCTTGCATGGTGAAACCTAGCCAGGGCTATTCAGCAATATCCTGTGCCAAACAACAACAAATATAGCTGTCTGTTACCAAATTAAACTATTTTAATAACTGGATTTTAACTTGGGGAGTTATTCTAAATGTTTCTAAATACTGAAAATATGTCCTTTATAAAATTGAAATTATTTATAGAGAATGCTTATGTGATTTGCAATTAAAATTACAGTAAGGGCAGATTTTAGTGTCTCTCAACATACCAAGAAGGGTGCCCTGAGAATGGCCAATGTAGTAAATTTGTTTCTGTCCTGTCTTGTTCACAATGAAGTCAATGGTGGCTGGAATGTCAAATTTTATTTGTTCATCAAAACTGTATAAAACAGAAATGAAAGGCCTTAATTAATTATAATAGTTGAACATTATCCTTGCAGGAGAAACCTTGACTTGAAAAAAATTTTCAGATGGATACGTGGTATCTAGAGGTCACTGATTATGTGAGTCCTGCATACTCTCTATCATGCTCCCCCCACTCCCCGCGTCATACAATGTTTACAATGCCTTGGCATGTTTTTTTGTTTGTATAGATCCAAGAATCAGAGCCAAGTAAGGCATAAACTATATCTCTAAATGCATTTTTTCCATAGCCAACTTTCTAAGATAATAGCATAAAGTATTCCCATATGTCATGACTAGATTTTATTTGTGCGTGGGAAAGACTTGTTAAAATGATCAATAACATTGGTAGATTCTCAAAAATGAAAACAAAAAGATGTTTCACAAAGATTTTCTGACATTTTGTGATTGAAATAAACCTTGTATATTTTGTTCTTTTAATTCCTTCCCTGTTAATTTTTTATAAACATTGGAAAAGTATCAACTAAATTATAAAACAAAAAATATACATCAGAACTAAGTCTATTCTCATCAAGTTGTATATACAAAATATTAATAATCTTTCTATTCAAATATACTTCAATGAAATATTTCCTAAAAAATGAGACAAAATACCGAAGTGAATAGTAGTTACAAATAAGGAGATATGTAAAAAATAATATTTAAAATTTGCTTTTATCCCAAATTAAATTAATAATATAAAAGTTTAGGCAAACTTTTACCTAGCAACTTTTTAAAATATTATTTAAAGAGTTGGAAATGTTTTGGTGCTTCAGGAGACTTACTGCTCTAAAAACCATCTCACAGTCACCTAAACTCCAGCTTCAGGAAGTGGATGCAAATTCTGTCGACCCTGGGCTCCTGAATGCCAACGCATGCCCAACCCTGCCCTGATACTCACATTAAAAGTAAATCTTAAAAATTAAAAATATCATACATTACTTGTGACATTTTAATGGTGTTATTTAGTCAAGTTGAATAAATCTGTTACAACTTAAAAGCATTAAAGGTTTAAGGAAAAAAAATTGCCAAGATAGATCTTTCCTCTTACCTAAAATCCCAAAATGCTTTAGAATTTGGGTCTAGGTATAGATGCTTTTTGGAATAATGGTTGCCTCTGCTGTTCCCCAGCCACACATCAAAATGAGCATCTGCCAGAACGAAGCCCAGGCTGCTGCTGGGAGGGTTGAGAATCCAAGCAGAAGCAGATAGAGTCAAGCCATGCTGCAAATACACTACTGGCTTTTCGGCTGAATAGAAAACATATCTGTCATTTATTATTGTTTTTTAAGAACACAAAACAATGAAACTAATTATATTTTATACGTTATATATTACAGCTTGCTCATATTTGCATTCTCTATTATCCTCATTGACACTCATTTCTCTCTTGGTGAATATTTGATATTCTCAATCATCATAGCACTTTTGAATTGGGGGGGTTGTTTATTAATATTGTTTTGGCTAATGCTTTTGTTTGTTTGTTCTGGTCTTGTGACATTGTCTTGGTGTATAGTCCTGGGTGGTCTGGAACTTGGTATGTAGACCAGGGTGCCTGAAACTCACACAGATCCATCTGCTTCTGTTTCCTCAGTGCTGTGATTAAAGGCAACAGGGCTTGCCTTTTGTTTGTTGGTTTATTTGCCATCGAGCAGATGTAATGCAAATAGAAGTGTTAAAAAGATGATTATTCTCATGTTATAATTGTAAATACCATGTGTTTCCTAAGTAAAATCATCACCATGCTCATTGGATCCCATTCTTCTTCCTGCTCCTTAATGAATAAATATGATTTTCTCTACTAGATATTTTTAATTTATAAATTTTTGAGCTATATTATTTTTCTATAAAGAGTTAAAACTTGTGTAAAGCAGAAGGTAATATTAAGAAGAATATGTAATACATATCTCCAAAAAACAATAAGTCCTTGAACATGAATATCATGTGTGACACATTTAAACATATAGTCAGAATGAACGAGGAACAGCTACCATGACCAAGAATGATACTGTGAATTCTCACAGCATTAATTCAAACATTACAGAGTCAGTGTGCTTGGAAGTTCTTCGCCTTTTAGGCAGGGATTCTGAGCTTTTATCCTGTGCAAAATCTAAATTCATGAGTCAGATGGTATTTTTTTTTTTGTCTAATAATATCAACACACACTACTGGCTTTGCATGTGGAATCCATGCAGGTTTGGGGTTCCTTATTAGAGGTATTTGCACAGAACACACCTAAATCTCAGTACTTTTTGACACTCACTGTTACATGAGTTGGAGGACTCATTCTTCCCACATGGAATCCGGTAAAGTGAAAGAATGTAACCATCGGCAGTCACAACCTCATACATTTCACTTTTATAGCCCCAGAAGGAAATTATCTCACTCTAAATGTGGAAGAGAAAACACATTGACTTTCATTAATTTGGTCATCTGGACACTTTTATGGATTCTTTAGTAAATTTTCTTTATCGAATATAGTAACAATGTCTACGTAAAGAGAAATTTCAGGTTATCATAAATGCAGTAATTAAGATGGATGAAGGAAACTAATAATGATGAATCATTAAAAGTGTATTGATTAATGAGAATAACTTACAATATTCATATTGGCTTCAGGATTCTGTGGTTTTTGTTTCAACAAACAAAATATGTTTCCAATTATATGAGCAAAGCACAGTGTTCTCAATGCAGTACATATTCTCATATAAACTCAGTTTATTGGGTTTATATTATGTCCACCTGTCACCTTTCATATTTGAAAATTGGTCATATGATTTTATAAGACTCAGAAATATTTGTACACTTTTCAAAAGACAGCTTAAATCAAATTCAAAGTAATTGCCCAAACTTTGGGGATAAAGCCACTTTCTTCCCTTTAACTTTTCATAAAACTTAAATACTTGTATTTCACTTCCTCAAAAATATTATGAAAAGGGGTTTGGAACTTGTCTGAAGTTCATCCAGATCATTATTTAGTTTCTTTAACAAAGCTGTTAGATAAGTTAACCCCAAACCATTTGCAACTTGACCGTAATAGAATAAAACTAAGAAGATTAATGGAAAGACCACAATTTAAGGTATGGGAGAACAAAGTGGGATGAACCATCACATGAAACTAGAACTTGTGACTCAAGGACTTTATCTAGTCATTACTACCAACCCGTCCTTCTTTTGGTAAATATTAACACAAGAGAGGTGCCACTAATATTTTCAGAATTTTTTGAGCCATACCCTTAAAAAGTATAAACACTGGTAATGAAATATTTTCAAGACAAGCTACTAACTCTCTGACTAATATAGAGTCCCCAGCCACTGTAGATCCTGCTCTGTGGTTTTTATGTGTTTTTTCTATAAATAATTAATATCAAAGCACAATGGAGAAAAGAAGAAAGATGCATTCTAGCAAAATAATTTTCTGTACAATAAACCATTATGATAAATAAATTCAATGGAAATTGATCTGTACCTAAATTATAATAAACTTCACTTAATTATATGTTAATCAATAATTGAAATTTTAAAAGTTTGAACTATCACAACTTCATACTCAATATTACCAATGTAAAATCTCTAGGCTTTCTGGAGTGTAATTGAAATTTTAATTTTCTTTATCCCTTCCTGTCTCTATTAATATCCATGTGAATGTGTTCTTTGGATGACCTTCCCTACAATGTAGAGTGGATATGACTTCAGTGAACTCTGATATATTTTAAGAAACCAAACATTTGAAAAGCTCTCAAGTATTATACCACATGACAGATCACAGAGATGGCAAAGCTCTGAAAAAAATTTTAGGATAATGTCCACCTTGAGACATTATACCTCCTATTACCCTTACTGCCTAGTAAATATCTTCAAAGACTTTTTCAGCGATTATGAAGTGGATAATTAATCAATATGAAAACTAAATATGATTCCATGCTGTGCTTTGAAGTATTAGGTATAGCCAATTTCATCAGACACTTTTGCTGTTTGTTGTAAATGGAGTTTTGTACTAATAAATCTTGCAAATAGAAAATCAGATCATGAAAGCAGGTATTTTTTTTTTTGTAATTTAGCAAAGAAAAAAAAAACCTGCCTAACCTTGAGATATTCAAAACACATAAATGACAAAGCATTAGAAACCAAGGTATGTGAAAACTCATGTGATTGTTGTGTTAGTGTGCTTTCTCTGCTATGATAAACATTAGAGTAAAGAACAGCATGGGAGAAAATGGTTCATTTGACTTACATGTCCTGATCATAGTCCATCAATAAAAGAAGCAAGAATAGGAAATCAAGGCAGAATTTGGGAGAAGGAACTGAAGCAGAGGCTTTGGATAAATTCTGCTTATTGGCTACCTCATGGCTTGCTCAGTTTCTTTTCTTATACTACCAGCACCATCTACCAAGAGGTGACATCTCCCACAATGGGCTGGGACTTCCAACTTCCATCCTAACCAATCTTAAGGAAAAATATTCTCAACTGGGGTTCCTTATGTCTAGCTAAGAGAGAGAAAGAGGTTTAGAATATCTGCACTGGATTTTCAGTAGTTTGCTTATCTATCTATCTATCTATCTATCTATCTATCTATCTATCTATCTATCTATCTATCTATCATCTACCTACCTAGCTACCTAAAGACAGTTTTACTAGGTGGCTTCAACTGGTCTTAAACTTGATTTATGTTCCAGACTGGCCTCAAACTCACATAAATTCTCCTATCCCTGCCTTGAGTGCTGAGATTAAAGATGTGTACCACTATGCCCTGGAATTTTAATTTCAATAACAGTTATATTTTTTGTTGTGTGTATAGCAATATCTGATTTCAAGTCAAACTTGACATAGTAGCAAAAACTGCATGTATATTATACAAATACAAAATACAAGATAGAATAGAAGCAAACAATACAATATAATAAAAGTATAGAGTAAAATACAGCGGGATTTGGTAGAAGAATTCAAAACTAAACAAATAGTATTAACCATTTTATTTTTGCAAAAAAAAGAAGACACAGACATACCTTGGAGAATAGACAGCCTCAGAACCTCTGAATGGTGCCAGGGAAAGTGGAGAGTGACACATGGAAGAATGAAGATCGAGTCTCATCTCATAAACCTTAAACTACATCATGAGTGACAGATACTTTTGACACAGCAATCAAAACAGACAGAGTGAAAGGAAAAACCACCAATAAATGCATCCGTAATAGAATATGTTGGAAGAGAAATAAACATTTTTCCATGACAGTAAACTTTTCTCATGTCTACTTCTTTGCTTTTTAAATTCATATCAAAGAATAATGTTTTTTATCTTTTATTTATTTTGTTTAGAATTGTAATTTATTTATTTTAATATCGTAAACATGCCTTTTTAAAATTTTCCATAAAGTTTAGAAGAGGAATGATATCTTTTAATCAAATCTGTCTATGTGAGTATGTGAAAATGCCCAGGAAAAATATTTGCTAAATTAATTCCTATTATGAAGTATTAATCTGATTAGTGAAAGAGTTAATACACTCATGAACTTATGGGTGAATGGACTAAATCATGAGTGAGCCATAAAATCTAAATTATGTTTACAATTTATCAGATGCTAGTGATGCTTCAAGACTCTGCTTAAAGTCCACACAAGAAAAGAAATTTAGATGGGCCTAGAAATACCCAGATATCAATACCATAAGGTGAACTAATGATTGTGGTTGATAGCCCAGTCTACAAACACTTTTTTTACACAAACAGGCTAGACACAATTTTATCTTATACCAAATACTGTTTTTTTTCTTCTCTACATCTTCCATTTCTCTGCATTCTATCCTCTATTGTTTTTCAGTTTATTCTTTCCATCAAGTGTCTTCCAGCACTTTCCTCCCTCAGAAACACAGTGGTGCTGTGGAGGACCTCACTATATTAAACTCAGGATTAAAGTATTCTTCCATGTCATGGTGCATGAAGGCGATGAATTCCTAGGTTAGTTCTTTTTAAACTTTGATATGTGCATACCACCAGAATGCCACTAAATACAGCTTCTGTGCAGTGTGGGTGAGGAGCAAGGTTCTGGATTCATAACAGCTTCAGCCAGTCAACCTGAAAGGATTATGCTCCTTGGCTGACTATCCACAGAGAAACAGGGGGAGTAACTTTCTATATTCAAGCAAAGAAAGTTGGTGTTTGTGGGTATCACAGGACCTTTCTTTTCATTAATTGGTATGATAGAAATTGTTGGAGTTTCAGAGGGGTATTAAAAGTAGGGAGTCTTCTTTAAACACCCTAGAGAAAATGTACCAGCTCGGAAGAACAGGGTATACCTTGAGACACCTGCAACTCAGGTTACAAGAATGATAAAGAAACATTTATGAATGCTTATTTCCTCCTGGATTATTTACACATGCTAGAATAAATAGGAATCTGTCAGAGATGTGAAGCATTAGAGATCTAAATAAGTTCCAAGTGAATGGATGTGACCGGATGTGACCTTGCCCCCTGCCCCAAGCTTCATACTTTTATTTTTTTCAATGATAAAACTTTGACATGCATTTCCTCAAAGTGAAATGCATTTCCACAAGTGAAACAGCACAGATTATACAAACTTCGACAGCTGAAATTTCCATAGCATTCCCAAATTCACACCCTATATCCCCAATATTGTAAAATTGAGAACATACCATCAAATCAGACAAATAATGCAAGCCGTGCATTTCTTACTTGTCTACATATAAATTGTTTACTAGCACAGCACGGCACATTGCATTGAAAGCAAAGATCTTTCCCCCTGTGTTGTTGAGAGTTTCTACTGCTGTGGCAGAGCTCCGTGACCAAAATCAAATTCAGGAGAAAGAGGTTTGTTTTATTTTATATCTCACGGTCCGTCACCTAGGGAAATCAAGACAGAAAACTTGAGGCAGAGAACTTATTCAGAGGTCATCAAGAAGTTCCATGACTTGATTCCTTACACTGCCTGCGTTTTCATACACCAAAGGTCCAACTGTCCAGGGCCTGCACCACTCCCAGTGGACTGGATTCCTCCACATCAAGCACTAACTAAGAAACTATTTTATAGACTTGTATACAGGACATGCTACAAGAACTATTCTTATTCTTGTCCATGTTGAGTCCAATATCAGAAAAGGCAGGTGTAACTCAGTCTAATTTACCGGTTTCTACAAAACTCTTCTATAAATTAAAGAGCAACAGGAATTATAAAAGGACATTAACAGAAAAAATAGTGTTTAACCTCCCTCCATATGCTGCTTTGGAATAAAAACACACGAATTCATGCACATCAGACACAGAGTTACCTTGAGACAAATGCTTCTGCTTCCTTCCATGTCCCCTCAAGTTCTCGGAATCCCTTCCTTCTCGTCGACTGTCCTCCAGATTAAGCAGTTCGGTATTGGTATATTTCTTTGATGCATGAAATACCAATTACACCTATGTTAAGAAACTATTATAAACTTTGTATATTGAAATTGGCAAAATGATTAGGTGTCTTAAACACTTAATGAAATTTATCCACCCCTACTGAAAGCATAACTTACAAAATTTTAAAGTTTCATACACATACATAGTATATACACATGTACTTATATTATATATGATCATTTGTGATAATTAGAAAATATTTTGAAATTATTAAGTGCAAAATACTATTTCTATATCGTATTGCCATTAAAGGACAGTAATGTGCATATGCCTATTGACAAAGTAATGCAGCAATGAAAATTTCAATCATTAAATGTTAAATAATGCACAATTGGCATTTTTGTGTAAAATTGGTGAAGTACTAATTTTGGTTATTTCTCTATGTCTACTCTTTTTGAGTTTGCTTTGCGCTTGCTTATACAAAGCCTTAGGATACATCATTATAATTTTAAAGTCTCTTCAAATTTTTAATGTAGGTATGTGGCATTATAAAGTTTCTCAATTTTGTTAGATGACAATTTTTTTAATTATTTCACAAAATATAATACAAACACAATGCTTATAAAATAAATATATACATATATAAAACACAATATATAAATACAAACATATATTATACATACATACGTACACCTTTGTGTGTGTTTGTGTATGTGTGTGTATGTATGTGAGTGTATGTGTGTAGAAATACAAGAGAATTATAATTCATTTTCAAGGAACCATGTAGGAAGTATGTGTGTGTTACAGTATGTACTATGATTTTTATATACAGGTATTTTCACTTCATATACAGATAATTCATATTGAAAATTAGAATTTGATTATATAACAGGGTCATGTGTATTGAAAACTTTCTAATTTTTGTGCTAAAATGCATGACAATAATTTACTTTCAAAGCTTTGTGTGGCTCACAGTTCAGTGGTCACAGTTCTCTATCAGAGTGTAAGATACGATGGCTGGACTGTCTTGGTCCTTCGTGATGGGCCATTGGGATACAGTTTGCCAGATGAAGTGAGGCAGCAGGACCAGAGAAGAATCTGGTCCAGCAATTAAAATCCTTGTTACAGTGATTGACTGACATCCACACCTGCCTACCATCACAGGGTTTCAAAACCTCTCTAAGTAGTGCCAAGGACCAAGAGCAAAATATTTAAATATAGTGGGGACATTTCTAACCCAAGAAAAACCAGTGACTGTGTGATTACAGAAAATATCACAGTGCTACTTAATATGTGCTGCCTGCTATAAGGTCAAGGTCCTGGCTCATTGCTGTTCAGTAGATGGAAACTAAGCTCCTACTCAAACACGGAAGGAGTACCAACCACTGTGCTGTTAAGTCATCTGTGAAGTCAGATCTGCAGCTATGTCAAAGACCAGGAGGAACATGAAGAGCTGTCACAGGTCAGGGCTTGGTAGTCAGTATTGGTATTGGTTCTTTCAGAATTTAACAACATGTTCCTTCCAATAGAATGCTATTCATTTTTTTCTTTTTGCTGTGGACTTTCTTCTTTTCATCCTCACATCTTTTTCTCACCTTTCAAAGATAGAAGAGATTCTAGTCCATGGAGCTATGTGCTTGTATTCCAGGGTAACCTGCAAAGTGTCTTCTACCTTTACAGAGTATCAAAATGTTAGTAAACAACTGCCCCCACTTCAAATAAACTACAGGATTACAGTGACTGGGTCCTCTCCTACAACACTGGAAAACCCCACTGTACATGACCACGCTCAGTCCCTTGCCAGCCATTAGATTATTCCAGAAGCAAGAAAATGAGGTTGTGGGGGAAATGGTAACAGCATTGCTTTAGTATTGTGCTATGACAGATTCAGAAATTTTATTCTTATTTCTAGGATAATGTAAATTGAAACACTAGCACTTTAGTTAAACCATTTCAGCTAATACCAAAACAGATGTTCTGAGAATTTTTTAATAATGTAACATGTAAAAATTTTCAGATTTATCTTTAGTGTCAACTTTGAATGAATAAACTTCATGTATATAGAGATGAATTCACCTCTTCTATTTTTTAAAGAGGCTACTTTTATAGAAAATTGCAAGATGATATTATATCACTATGGAGACTTAGGACTGCATTCATATACCAGCATTGTCTTACAGAAATTCACAAGAGGATTTTCAGTTGTGGATATGATTATGGAATGAGTATGAAGGTCCCTGATGATGATGCAAACAGGAATATATATATATATATATCAAGGATGTAGAATATAGGAGTTAAAGATGTAGGAGAAAAATAGAAGGTGATTTAGATAATGCAGATTGCAGATGCTTCTATATGCATTTAGGTAGGGTCTAGCAAGGTCAAATGGGTCTCTCAAATGCTTTGCTCAAAATGATGGTAGTTAAAGGTGACATATAGTATGTAGTGACGCATCTTCCATGAGTTCACCTTCCATAATGGACTAGGGCTTTGTAGACATACAGTTGTTTGGTATCTAACCCATCACCTATGTTCTTTTAGGAAGCCCTGTGACTCTTTGGTCTCACCAAGTTGGACTTCTGTGAAATTAGATTTTTGTTTGTTCTTAGTGCCCATCCAAAGTAACTGGACTTCTTTTGTGTCTCCTCAGGAAAGCTCAATACAGCAATTATATAAGATATATATTAATATGTAGCATAAAAAATGAATTCCATAGACTAAGGTAACTAAGGGGACTTGTAGGGGACAAAATTACCAGAAACGGGAGAGAGTGGTGAGATCTGGGGTTATTTGCTCAATGGGCACCATTTTCTGGTAGTATGCCTAACATACTTCCAGTTCCTTATAAACAACTATTTCATAAGTTTATATGAATATTTAATTTTTATTTTTATATTCTCCAAATATAATAGTGCTTTCATTTTACTTGTTATTTAACTTCAAATGATTAGTAACCAATACCTTATGTACAAGTATAATCAATATTTGGTGTTAGATTACAAATAAGTATAAAATACAGTGGGACAGAGGGAGAAAGTTGCAAGTAAAGAATGAGTATTCCATTATCAGGAACACAAAGGAAATCCTTGTGTAGAGATCCCTGCTGCTGAGCATCATTTTCCAGGAGTGTGGTTTTGACATCTGGCTTTGGTGTAAATATGATCCCGTGAGAGAAGGGCATTAATCTTCCCTGTGCTTCTGTTGTAGCACAATACTCAATTCAGTCTGGGAGAATATGTTTATAGAAATCATAGTAAATATATATTTATATGCAGATAAATATAACATGTTACATGTTACTTTATATTACAAGTTGCTATATATATTTTAAATTTATATAAAATTGAATTTAGTTTCAAAGTTTTATTTAAACTGTAGCAAATATAGCACAGTCAGCCACTATCAATTTAATTGTGGTAAAGTTTATAAAGTCAGGCTCAATGTTTCTTTAAATTTCTTAATAAAAACTTTGGAAGGCAGATTTATAATCATTATGTCTGTGCTTCTGCACACCAAAAAGATAAGATGATGAATATCCCCTATCATGACAGCTACTCTTGATGGCCAACTTAATGTTTGAAAGACTAAGATATTAGCACGTGTAACTATAGGCTTGTATATGGAGACTTTTAAAGATCAGATTAACTAAGAACATAACCCATCCTCAGAGTGATTCTGAGGAATCACACATTTCTAGGAAAAGGAGAGAAACAGTTTCACCCTCTCTCTTCCTGAAGGCCATTTTTGAGCTGCTATGCTAACCCACATTCCTCTCACAAAGATAAATGAAAATACACAGAGAGTTTGGATACACTATGCTTTGTTATCTTTAAATTGTTTGACTGCTGAGGAAGGAGACATTTGATTATAAATGCTGCTGGATTAATTCAACCTACATATTTTGAAAATAGCTTGACTTTAAAGTCAATTTTAAAATTGAAGTCAAAGATATGTTATTTTGAAGAAGAGGTATTTCTTTTTATTTTCACAGAAAATGAGAGGCTCTATCTATCTATCTATCTATCTATCTATCTATCTATCTATCTATTTATTTATCTATCTTGGGTTAAAGAAAATAAACTTCAATTAAGAAAGACCCCCTGACAAACCACCATGGTAACTGATGGCCTAGATGAGCCAACATGTCAGAGCACCTCTGTTGCAGGTTCCTCTGAGCTCTGCTTCAGGAGACTGGCTGAGATGATCCAGCTTCACAGACTAATCCACTCAGGACTTGACCATAATTTTGAGGTTTTTCAGGTTCCCCATAAGATTAGTAGTTCCCCCAGTCAGCAGGAATTATGAATATTTGTCTTTGTTTACAGGGTTTGTTACACGTTATAGAGAATGGTGGGGTAAAAATCTATACAGAAGAGATTTGTAATTTTTATTTAAAAAGAAAAAATGGGAAATACTGTGGGATTATGTGGGTGACAAGGTAAATATTTCTCACCATAAATATTAGTTTAATAAAAATGTTGATTGGTCAAGTAGCTAGACACGAAGTAGAGGTGGGGTAACCAGATTAGGAGATTGTGGGAAGAAGAAGAGGAGAGAAACAGACAACAGCAGAGGAAGGAAGATGAAAATGCTGCTCTGAGCAAAGGTACCAAACCATGTAGCTAAACACAAATAGAATTATGGGTTGGTGTAAAGCATAACAGTTAGATAGTAATAAGCCTGAGCCATAGACCAATCAGTCTGTAATTAATATAAGCCTGTGTGTGTTTATTTGGGACTGAAATGCTGTAGGACTGGCCTGGTGGGACAGAGAAACTTCTGACTACATGCCTGTCTAAAACACCTGATCGGTCTATAAAGAGCTGAGAAGCCAATAATACCTAGGCAGGATAAAGGAGAGGTGGGATTGAGAGTCAAGAAGAATAAATAGAAGGAGAAATCTGGGAAAAGAGATCAAGAATTGAGAAAAGTAGGATAGGAGGAAATCAGGGCCAGCCACCCAGCCCCAACAACAATACAATTAAGAAGGAAACAAAGATATATGGAAAGATATATATATATATATATATATATATATATATATATATATATATATATATATATATATATATATATATATATATATATATATGAGAAATATAAAAGCTCAGAGGTAAAAGGTAGACAGAGTAATTTAAGAACAGTTGGCTAGAAACAAGACAAAGTAAGGCTGGGCATTCATAAGAAATAATAAGCTTATATGTATTTATTTGGAAGCTGCTTCTGTGCATTCATTTAGCAGCTGGGTGGCAATCCCTCCAAGAGCCAAAGAGTTAAAAAAAATCTTCCTTTCCATTTGTTTGTTTTTCTACTGAACTGTTCTTTTGCTCAGCAGTTCACGAATATTTGCCAATAGCCTGGCCACTAGTGCTTTAGAATTTGTATTGTTATGGATGTCTTCCAGTTTTTCACAGCTCTTTTCAGTATGTTTTATTCTAATAGTTTAATTTTGTACATGTTTGCAAGATTTTGGTATAAGTCATTATACCTGCCTATTTTTGAAAACGCTGAAAAAGTTTGTGTTTATGCACAGTAATGAAAGGAAGTATTTCACAGTCACGTCACGGTTTTAAAGAAGATGTACAACTTGAAGTGTCTTTTTCTCCAAATGTTTTAGGACATTTGGAACATGGAACAGTGACAGAATGGGAGAAAGGGCAAATCAATAGTTAGTGTGGATTTGGAATTCATTAGCATTTTATCCTTCTGTGACATGAGTGTTTATATAATACTTGACATTTCATTTGACAAATATGGCAGTTCACTGGAAACATAGTCACTGCCCATGTCAGAATTAAAGTCTTCACTAATCCAGACAAAGTTCATACAGTATTTATTTAAACATTTTCTCAGACATTCTCTTTTCTTTCATTTTCTAATTATGTAGCACAGCCTGGAGAAGTTCAATCATTCATCATACGCTTTACAGAGTACTAAGTATGAATTAGACATTTTTTTTAATCACAGGGATATATTTAGGATTTAGTGAATAAAATTAAACCTTCAGAGAAATGTAATTGGTATAAACAGTACTTATAATTATGTAACTTAAAAACGAACTCTAAATATTTGACAGTGAGTAATACAGCTAACGCATTCTAAGGATTTCTGGAAATGTTAATACATAAAAGCAGACTATAATTCATGAATTGTCACTGTATTTAACTTGCAGATGATGTAGTCTGGGCAAAGAAGAAAAGTTAGCTTAATATCTTAGAGTTGTGAGTGGAAAGTCTTCATAGAAGCAGAGAGTCTGACTCCTGTGTTTGGATATTTAAATGACTTTTTAAAATAATGAAGTCATTAACATCAACCTTGCATCAAGAATTTTCCATTTTTGTTAAGAGAGTAAAAGTCATAGCCAGCATTAAATCATACCTCTGTAAATACCGATAAAAATAGTTCACACAAATTTATCTTTGGTCTATGTGCATGACTGTATTAACTAACTTTACACTATTATGGCTAAAATATCTCATAGAAACCACAGAGTAAATACTCATCCTTCAGCCTATCTAAGGGAAGGAGGCATGGAAGAATGGTGTATTCTGTCTACGGTGGCCAGAACCTGTGAGGACAGCTATTCACCCCATGGAAGATCAGGAAGCAAAAGGGCCCTGTAGCCAGGATCCTGACTATGAAGTTGAAGAGCACATTCCTACTAACTTACCACTGCAAGAAGTTTTACTCATTAGCCAAGTGTAAATAAAGATAAAATATGAAACTAGAACTGCAGATTTATGATCATGGTGGTATAGAAATTCCTGATGCAAACAAATACTAGGACAAAGATGGCTTTATTCCAGCGATCAGGGCTTGTTCAACCTAAGAACATAGATGTAACACATTACATAAATGGACTTAAATAACCTGGCCGTCTCAGTAGGTAGATATATACCTTTGACAAAATTTGAAATTCTCTTGTGGTTGAAAACCCTGTAAAGAGTAGGAAGGAACAAACAAACCTCTAAAGCTGACAAATGCATAGTGAACACGATGCTAAAATGAAGACAATGCTGAAGGAATCTGTTAAAATGAGGAACAAAATACTTGTGAAGTAAGACTGTACCAGAAAACACCTAGAAACAACAATGTTGTCATTTAAATGGCAGTATACAACAGTCATGGACAAAAATCAATAGTCTTTCTGGATACAAATAATAAACACGTTGAGAGAGAAATAAAGTAACAAGCTCATTCACAAGAACTTCGGGAAATAAAATATCTCAGAGTAAACCTTGCCTAAGAAATGAAGAACCTCTACACCGTTAGAATTCCAAATAATGAAATTAATGAAAGCACAAGAACAAACAAGATCTTTTCATGCTCATGGATTGAGAAATCAATATTGTGAAAATAATCCTAGAAATATCAATTTACAGACTGAACACCATTCCAGTCTAAACCCAAATGCTATTATCAACAGAAATGGGGAAGAAAAATCTTCACATGCAGATAAAAGGATTGAAGATTCCTGATGAACAAAGAAATTCTGAACACAATCATAAAATAATAATGCTGAACCCTGAGCAATGCCTCCCTAGTTAAGAGCACGTACTCAGGTTCAGTTCCCTGCTGCCAGTTCTAGGATATCTGATGCTCTCTTCCGGCCTCTGAGAACAATTCAGGCATGTGTGGTGGTGTACTTAACTTGCATGCAAAAACATCCACATACATAAGCTAATAACAAGCAAATAATAAATAAATATCTAAGTAAAATGTTTGAGATATTACCATACCTTACCTTGTTGTACTTCAGAGCCATAGTAATAAAAACAGCATGAGACTGATACAAATCAGACACATGTATCTGTATGAGCCCATGATTCACAGCCTCCAACAAAGATGCCAAAATTAATTACATGATGGAGAAAGGATATTTGTTGTGCACTATTGGTCTAAGATGTGTTACATTCTTTTATGCTGTGGAATATTTGTTTAATGATTTAAAATACGTTGCATTTTTATGTTGCTTTTGGTTTAACTCCATGAATCTGTGTTATTTTTTCTGTCTAAAACACCTGATTGATGAAATACAGAGCTGAACAGCCAATGGTAAGGCAGGAGAAAGGATAGGCGGGGTTGGCAGGCAGAGGGAACAAATAGGAGAAAGAAGAAAATTATACATAATCAGGTCTTTCTGCACATCACTCTCAGTAAGATTCAACATTTCCAAAACACAATGAATTGTCACGTTTTGGTAAATTACAAAGACATCGTAAATTGACTCTGACAGTTTTAACCAGTTCTTATCAAAGTTCCTAAAGAATGGATTTGTGGTAGAAGTTATAGGCCTGACAAATTTAGCAGTTTGTTATTATATTTTTGAAAATAATTTATATTCTCTAGCATTTCTATACATGTACAATAATTTCTTGTCATTTAAATATAGTTCTACTTCAAATTCCCATATTTAAGTTAATATTTCTTTACATACAAACCATATATATGTTGTATGCAGTTTCTGGACCAGACTTGACCCAAGATCCGGGACCAGTGGTCTCAAATAATTGCACAAAGTCTTGTATTAATTTTAGGCTGATCAGCCTATAGCTCTGGCATATTTCTAGCTAGCTCTTGCTCTTAAACTAACCCATGATTCTTATCCTGCTCAGTCATGTGCCTCAGTACCTTTTCTCAGAGCAGCATAGTTGTCCTCTGCATCTGATGGCTTCTCTGGCATTCTGCTCTGCTCTTGTGTTCCCCGAGTTTTCCTAGTCTGGTAGCCCCGCCCACACTTCCTGTCTACCTTCAGCCAATCAGAATTTTTATTAAACCACTAGGCAAGACAATTATTTACAATCTAGCAACATAATCCCACTACATATATATTCATGATGAATTATTTTTCCATAACGTATATTTCCTTAATAATTCAGTCTTGCATACAAAATCACTCATCTCAACAAAATCTTAAGTACCATGGATATTTATTCTCGTCACCTAATCTACATGTTAATCTTCTTATTATTGTTCTTCCATATTTCAATTTAGAAATGCTTTCATTAATTAATAAAATTAACGTATACATATATATCTAAATATGTCCATTATCATTATTGTTTTTAATATTTGTTGATACATTTGCAAATTCATATAACCACCATAAAATATATAAAATTTTTTTACCAACCTAGGAAGTTCATTATTCTCATAAATACTATTTTCTGGTTGAATTAGTGAGGAGTGTTTTTATTACATGCTATTTCATTGGAAAACTAGTCTCAATTATGTATAAAATGGTATCATAATAAACTAAATAATAACAAGATTCATCAATGTCTTTAAAAAATCTCTTTTATATTTGTTTTTAAATTTATTTTTGGAAAAACATGTTCTCCATTATAATAGTGATCCACCAATTATGTCAATTTTAGATACTATCTAGTGAAAGGTCATTTTTTTTTTAATCACACAAGCTTCCTGTATCGATCAGTTTATCTGCCAGTATCAAATAGCTGGAACCATTTGTAATAATTTGCTTATAATTAGTATTTTGACAAAATGAAAAAAACTAAATGAGGTATGATTTTGGTTTCAAGTTAAAGTTTTGTGTGATGATAGTTTAATAATGACATTATCTTCAAACATAAATATCAAAATCTAGGCAATTTTCCAACACAGCATATTATTACCTTAACTTCTTTAACATAATTTGTGTATGTTAAGATGAATTTTACACATCATTTTTAAAGTAAATATACACAATTTAATGAGATTCATAAATTTCTCTGAATGTCACATGTTCAAGAGTTTTAATATGTATCTTCTCCATTCATTGTTTCCATTGAATAGTCTGGTGTTATTTGGATGGGTCTGCCTTGATATGCAACATAGCTGTTTTCCTTTGCAGTTCTTACTATTTTTTTTGTTGTGATTCTGTAGGTTTAGTGGCTTGATTATTATGTGGTGAGCAAACTTTTAGGGGTGGTCTAGTCTATTTGGTGTTCTGAAGGTTCTTGTATCATTATACGCATTTCCTTCTTTAAGTTGGGAAAGATTTCTTCTATGATTTTGTTGAACATATTTTCTGTGCCTTTGAGCTGGTATTCTCTTTCTTCAATTCCAACTCTTCTCAAGTTTGGTCTTTTCATGGTGTCCCTGATTTCCTGGATGTCTTGTGTTATGCCTTTTTGGGGGTTAGTGTTTTCTTTGACTGACGTATCTATTTCCACTACTCAATCTTCCACTCCAGAGATTCTTCCATCTCCTGCATTCTGTTGGTTATGCTGCATCTGTAGTTCCAGTTTGTTTCTTCAGGTTTTTTATTTTCAGCTTTGTTTCAGTTTGTGCCTGCTTTATTGCTTCTATTTTAATTTTTAATTCCTAGTATGTTTCTTTCACTTGCTTGTTTTCTTTTTCTTGGTTTTCTTTATTTTCTTTCAGGGATTTGTTAATCTCTTCCATTTTTTTTTGTTTGTGTCTTTTTTCTATTTCTTTAAGGAAATTTTTATGTTCTCTCTTAAGGCTTCTATTATCTTCATAAAGTTGTTTTTAATGTTGTTTCCTGCTGTTTCCTCTTCATTGCTATGCTCAGGTCTTGACTACCAGCTTCTTCTGGTGGTGTCTTGTCATTCTTTATATTGTTTTATGTATTCTTGGACTTGAGTCTGCCATTGCTTCCTTGGTTCAGTCATAGTCACCATTCCCGAGAAAGCACAGAAATGACTCCCAGTTCTTATGTTGTGTCACTGGAGGAGTCTAGTGAAACCGAGTGCTCGTAGAGATGAGTGCCTAGTAAGCACTCAAGAACAGTAGAGAAAATGAAAAGGTGAAAGAAAACAGATTTTTGTCCTGTTTTGTTTTGCTTTCTGTATTGGGAGTTTATAGCGAGGCAGATAATAAGAGTCCAATGGAATGCCAGCAATTAACCAGTGAACAACTAATAAACATAATTTTAATGTGTATATGAATTTCTGTTTGTATCATGTTCTCAAAAGACAGTAGTGTGTGGGAGATTATGTGGTTTCATGGTAAATAACTGTCCCACCCACTGGTTTAATAAAAAGCACTGATTGGCCAAAGGCAGGCAGGAAGTGTGAGCGGGGCTACCAGACTAAGAAAATCTCTAGGAACAAGCAGAACAGAAGAGAATGCCAGAGAGAAGCCAGAAGAAGCAGAGGATAACCATGCTGCTCTAAAGAAAGGTACCGAGCCACATGGCTGAACAGGAAGAATCATGGGTTAGATGAAGAGTAGAGAGCTAGCAAGTGATATGCCTGGGCCTTAGGCCAAACAGCCTAAAACTTTAGTAAGCCTCTGTGTGTCTCTGCGGGACCATGGGTCTGTGGGCCTAAACCTTGAGGCCCAAAAGTCCGGGACAGAAACCTCATACTACAGTAGTGTAATAAGGGAGAGGTGACTCAGTGATTAAGAGTATGTATTGCTCATGAAAATGAACCCAATTAGTGGTCATATGCTTTCATTTTAATAATAAAAGAAGTCATTTGATTATATCAGTATACTAGAATTATACTCACAGTTTGCAAATCCCCCTCTAGTGGCAATATAGGAAATCACAGAATAGTAAAAACTTATAGGAGGGGTGTTGTCATTTCAAAATATTTTTCTTAAGTTTTTCTAAAATATAAAAAACAGTGACATACAAATCATCAATCACTTTCAAATTTCATTCTTAAAATATATTCAAGTGTGATAGTTCTGAATAAAGACACTAGATGGGGCTGCGATACAGTTCACTGGAATAATACTTGCCCAACATATGCATAACCCTCCTTTGCCACACAAAAAAATACAAAAACATTTTGTAAGGTTGGTCAATAAAGTTTTGCAATAATGACATACCAAAAATAATTACCAGCCAGAGTATATAGAAAACCTATACCAGACTAAAGATTGAGAGGTAAAAGGGAGAAAACAGGCACAGTTGTTGGAAAAGTCTCTTACAGACTGAGAAATTTAAATAGCATGTATTCAAAGAAATACATTAACACACACACACACACACACACACACACACACACGCACGCACGCACACACACACACACACACACACACACACACCATGTGCTGTACTCAGTGCTTTTGGATGAGTTAATCTTGGCCCATATAGTACCTCAGTACTGTGGTTAAAGGATTAGCTCATTCACCTCTTCGTTCATTCATCTTCCTATTGTTCATTCATCTAGTCTCCAAGCTTTCTGGGCCCCAATTTTGTTCTTTCCTTTTCTGTACAACAGGGATGAACTCTGAAACATTTCCATTATAATAGGAAAAAGTTGAGATGTTTTCTACTGTGTTTGATTACTTGGTTCCTAACATGTAGAATCATTTTGGGAAGTGTGGGGAATTTGAAGTAGTAGATCTCGTTGTAGGTTTAGGTCACTGCATTGTGACCTTAAGGGTTGTATCTACACTGATTTGTCTCTTCTATCTCTTTTCTTTTTGCTTCTCCTCAGCTGCCCTATCCTACTGCCTCCCCACTACCCTGAAACAAAATCCTGCAGACCATGGATTACGTAGCTCATGAGTCCCAATAAACCCTGTTTCCCTCAGGTATGTTTTACAATGATGAAAGGCTGACCAAAGAACGTTATAGAAAAAGAACTGTAAAAACAAGAGCCAAATGCTTCAGATATGGGGAAGATACTGTGTAACTGGAGCAACAGAGAAATAAATGGTCTTTGTCAGGTAGAAAAGGCTTCCATTTGGAGTTGGACAAACCAGATGATGTGACTTGGCCTGTTAACATCTTGGAATATCAAGAAACAATGAAGAAGTGTGTGTGATGAGGGAGAAAGGATGGAGTAGGAGAAAGAGAGGAAGGGGCAAGGCCTATGGTGCCAAGATTCCCTAACCTTCCAAATCATCAAGGTCTTCTGGTATACAGTGTACAAATCTTTGAAAGTGATCTTACCCTGATATGGGAATGCCTTTCTGTATGCTGTGAATATCAATCTTTAAATAAAGGAGCCATTTTGGGCCATGACAGGCACCATAGAAAAAGTAGGAGGAGGAATCAGAATAGGTAGGAGAAGCAGGACGGAGTCAGGCAGGTCGAGCAAGTTGCCCAAGGAGCAATATGTAAGGAACACAGGTTAGCCACGGGCCACGTGGCAGACAGATTAATGGAAATGGGTTGATTTAAGATGTAAAAGCTAGCTAGCAATGTGCCTGAGACATAGGCCAAACAGCATAAAGTTAATATAAGAGTCTGAGTCATTTCTGGGGGCCTGAGCAACAGAGGCGGGTGGCTATGGGTCTGGCACTCAGGTCTGTGGGTCTGGGCCTCTGGCCACCCAGGACCAAGAAACCCCATTGCAACATTACCCCCAAATTCTTTGAACATTACATATCCCTAGTCAGTTCATGCTACCTTCTAGGAAGCTCAGTATCTTGGCTCATGATGCCTAAGTAGATAAAGACCGAGTTCCTTTTCAGATGCCAAGTTGACAAGAGATTATACTTAACTTATTTGTAGGTCTCTTTATCTAGTTGTCTGACATCATAATAGATAACTAAGGCACTGTGAATATTACCATATCTGTGATGTTAGGGTTTTCTATGCAAAGAAAACTAAGACTTTATTAGTTGTGGGGCAATATTATGAAAATCCCTCTTACATTCTAAGAGACAGGAATTTTTGCTGGAGCTCACAGCCAGAGGTTATTTAAGACTGTTAGCTTATTGTGTAATCAGCCTATTCGTTTAGCCTGTTTTTTAAAAAAGAGTCTTATACTTACCATGTAATTAAATTTCATAACCTAAACTAATATATAGTTGTAATCTTAAATTATGTTCTCTTTCATGCTCCTGACCCAGAACAATGCATGTACATAAGTTGCTGAAAGCAACAATATAGAAGCAATCTTCTAAAATTAATATCTATTTCTGGTTGGTTGTTAACTATATTTGTAGTACTGTTTGTTGTCAGAGTCAGTGACTGACTTAATCTGTAAAATTCTGTTAACAATTTTTTGTGAATTAAACCATTTTTATGATGGTTTCTGTACTGTTCAATAAACACAGAGAGAAGGTCTTTATTTGAGACACACAGAACACTAGACATACATATATACATACATACATACATACATACATACATACATACATACATACAACAGACAGAAATGCATAGAAACACACAATCACACATGAAAACAGGGATAGGAACAGATTCACAAGACAGCTCCCAGGTATGCACAGAGTCAGACTCATGTAATAGACAAAGGACAGGAAATGCAGAAGAGCATGAAGCAGAGAATTCAAATCTGGGCTCACTTTGTTTAAACAATTTCAAGGGGAGGGGATGCTCTTATTTTTTTCCTTAATGCAACACCATCAAATTATTAGTGGTTAATGCCTTTACTCCACACACTCCTTGAAAGTCCAAGATGTAAAAGTTAAAGGTATTAGTGGTTTTACCCATTCAAACTGTAAAAAAAGCCTTATCCCATGTAGACAAATGCTTTCATTTTGTGTCATGGGCTTTCTGTTTTCTCTTTCTGTGTGGTCATAAGGCCAGTCATTTGCATTCTAAGGGAATCTCTGTGATCCTCTCCATCTTAGAATGTCAGATGTTGCTAACTAATGGTTCTTCACCAAGTAAGTTCCTGGGTCAAAGCTATGAACTCACTTCTCCCTGCAACAACAACAAATCCATCTGCACAGGCATAGGTATAATCATGTGACTGCTAGCAAGTCATCGCAGAAAAAGAAAATGGGGAGTTAGAGAACCTACGTAGTTCCTCACATGGTGGTAATAGTATAATTTGATCCAAAACTTCCATAATCATAAAAAGGCATAAAAAGGTATTAAAACATTCTTATAAATGGAAACTTTCACATACACACACACACACACACACACAGACACACACACACACACAAACACTGAAAGATTGATGATAGATAGATAAATAGAGAACTTCACTATATCACTAAGCTCCCTTCAGATGTTCTCAAGAATAAATTTTTCTCACACTGTAGGTCATGATACACATTCCTACAAGTTATTGGTCTAAGAGAACCCAGAGATCTCCCAGACATCACAGGCTATTGCCAGTGCCCTTAGTTATCCCCCATTACCATGTTAAGACCTTATGGCTGAAAACACCCAACACTCTGACTGCAGGATATAAAGAAAGCAATCTCACACCTAGAAAATTTCTTTCCTGCTAGTTATCTTTTGTAGTATCAGATACGGCTATGTAGGCAGATAGGAAATAAAACACATTATTACTCTTACCTAGTCCTTGGACCTGAATGCTGTAACACTGACCTCTAATACAAGTTTTGTAAGATCCATGGTGCAATATTGTTATGACTGTTGTAGGGTCCAGAGGATGGGAAGGCATGCTACAAAGGGCTCTCTTCTGAACATGACATGGCTAAGGTACTTAAGAACTCCCAGAAGCTCTGCTTATCTACACATACATCATAACATTAGCAAAACCTCTAGTTTAGGTATGGTAAATGAACTCCAGCATCAGTTCTTACTGAATTGTTATTGACAGTTAATAGTTTCTATGGTAGAAAATTATTCTTTTTGAGAATGTGGCCATAGACAGAGCCCGTATGCTCCAGTAGAGAGCTCTACAGCCATGCACAAATGGGGAGTTCTAACTGGATTTATTACAGTCTTAACAGATTATAAAAACAGAAGGCATAAAGGTGAAAGCAGAAAATGCTTGTGGATTGTGATAGTTGGAAGAGAAATGGAGTTGTGATAGATAAGTTAATATTTTATTGAATATTTGAGGATTAAGAAGAACATTTTACAAAAGTATTTTCATAGAATATTAGAAAGCAGTTTCATAGATGGTTAGTATTTTGTGCTATACTGGCCTGTTGTTCTTTTTTGAGGGGGGCTTCCATAGAAATATGCAGGAGGTATTCTTCCAATATTTGTAAATATGTATAAGAGAGAGGAAAACATGAGGATAAAGTAGGGAAAATGCATGACGTGACTCACAGTGAGCAAAAAATATTCATGTTCTCCCACAAGGCACAAGCATCGTAAAATGAAGCACTCTTGAACAAAGGTAGCTAAAGATACCGAGATGGGGAATAAGTTACCAGTCATATGGTATATTAATATACCTGCTGTGCTTTAACGTGAAGTCATCAGTGAGGTGAGATTACACTACTGCTCTGAGAAAATGAACCTATGTGTGAATCTAATGGTTGGATTTCACGAGAGACAAAACAAGGCAAGAGTAACATTTGTGAATACCTGTATGAGGTACTGAATAAAACTTACCACAAATAATATTGCTTATGAATTAGTAAATTTGAAAATCAAATTTCAAAAAAAATTTACATGCAAGGCATAAAGTATTTGGCAAATTTCATTTTTGATAATATAACAAATCATAATAATGTTCCATTAGTAACATAATTTTCAAATGTAGAACCTTAGTAGTTATAAATGATATGTTTATTTTTCATTCTCCAAAGGAGTTGGCTACAAATTTGATCTTCCCTCATGGGGCTTAGTTGTGAAATAGAACAAGGAGGGAGCAGCTTCTATAAAAATCAAGGACTCTGGAGAAAGGCATTAAAGACTAAGTTCTTTAATTGCAATGGAGAACAGAGAGAGCCATATAATGAAAAGGCTCAAAGTTTATACTCAATGTCTTGAAGTTAATCCAGGCAAGCACTAGGAACATCCTTAAATGTACAAAAGCAGATGAAATGGCCACACACCACAAGTCTTCAAATTTTTGCCTAAATGTGGCAATATTTCTTCTTCAAGACAAACCTTCAGAATATCTTTTCTTCCAGCTATACTGGTCTATTCCAGCTTCTCATAACTTCTTAATGAATATATCATCAGGGCTTCTTTTTATGTTTTAATATTTTTTCTACAAATACATTTCTTACACCAGGCAGTAAACCAGCCCTTGAGACATTAATGTGATCCATGTTTATCCTATTTATGATGAACTTGGAGCTGCAGATTTTCATGGCTTTTTCTAACCTTATGCTTTCTTCTGTCACTTGGAATACTCTGGAAGGATTATCAAGATACTATCCTAGAAAAGTACCCTGTTACGACTCACTACTGTGCTCAATCTCCTGTGAAAAGCAGAATGGAGAGAGGGAATGATGTAGGTGGGGATTTTTGTACTATATTCGTCAGACTTTGGCCATTCCCTGGCAAGTAAGATTTGCCTTTAATTAAAATTAATAATCTGGACAGAGTGCTTGAGTTAATTATGGGAATCAGTGCTACCCCGGGTAATCCTGATAAGTAGATCTTAAGAGTAAGAACAGTGTGCTGAAAACTTGGGGTTTGATTATTGGTTCTAGCCTGTGAGTTAATTTATCTACAATCTCTCCATGGCCTTCGGCACAAGTGTGCAAGAGGTAGACAAAATTTTCAGGGATGAGCAGATGAGGTGGGGCCTAAAACCTGCATTTCTAGGTGGTTCAGTCATGTCTAAGGAATGAATGCTTTTCACTTTGTTTTATTCTCATTTGAACTGCCCTGGAGTTAGGGATGAAGTCTCATCTTCTATTCCAAGTATAAAGTTTTTTGGTAAAATCTTAGCCCCCCCCCCAAAAAAAAAACAAAAACAAAACAAAACAAAACAAAAACAAAACAAAACAAAACAAACCAAACAAACAAGCAACAAACAAACTTGGAGTTCATAATTTCTCCAATTCATAATTTTTATAGTTTCTGGAAGCATCCAATGGATTGCCATTCTGTCAAAATCTACATGCAGCCAGCTACTAAGTCCTTCCTTTCAATCTTGACATGCAGACCACCTTTATATTACGAGGTATGTCTTTGTGGTCTAATAAGTAAACCACGGTGTGTAGGCATCAAGGGAAAGTCCCACTACCAAATACAAAGCAGTCTGTGTATCTCATTTCTGGAAGAACTTGATCAAATATCTCCTGCATTTTCTTGCCTCAGAATTGAGACCGTCATATTTGTGTCAAGCTTGGCATCATAGTGATCTGCAGCTCCCAGCCGCAGGCAAGTGCTGCCATGTAGGGTCCACAGTACAGACCACAGGCCAGGCTTGGGATCAGGTAGGTCACAGGCCCAGACAGAGGCCACTGAAGTCATTGCTCTGTCAACTACTGAAGCCATTGTGATGCTGAGCTCTGGGAAACCATGCTGTGCCATAGCAACACTGGCCACCAGTTCACAGCTTTCGCTGTGAACTTCACCAGGGGCTTCCCATTCCATTTTTTTAATGGTATTTTTCATTAGATGTGATTTTGATCTCAGGAAATATTAGAAATATGCACAGGCATCTTTTTTTGGCTTGTGACCACTCAATAGAGAATGAAGAATGTAAAAACTGGTATATGAGAAATATTCTGAATAGTACTAAGTGTCCACAATGCATATGCTACAAAGCTAGCATCCAAAGAATAAAATGTGGTCCAGTGGATATGAGAGTCCTTTGGTGAGACATACTGCCTTATTTGATTATGATCTTTGGAGAATTTGTTTTCTTTAGTGTATCATGTAGTTAGCAGCTAGCAAACTATCCATTAATTAGTAAGCACATTTACTGTTTACATATAGGGTATGTGGATTGTTTATAAATGTTTGCCGGGGCAGTTGGGTTTGGAAGTATCTATCCTTTCTTGAATTTATTTTTTGTTAGTTTGAAAATTAATACTGCCTAGGACAATGATAGGCAAAGCCATGTATGAGCTAACTGAATGGCAACTAATCAGTGTTCAAATTAATGGATCTTTTCTTGTAAGAACCAACATTAATTTTCTATTAGGGAAGTTGAAGGCATTTAAAGAATTATACCTATCTCTGTCTTAAAATTACAGTCATAGAAAATTCCAAATATACCTGACAATAAACTTTGTCTGTTTTATGTGTTAGAATTAATGGGTTCATAAATGATGTTTGAGAGGCAAATTATCTAGTATATCAGTTAGTGTAGCTACTAATTTAAAGACAACTAGCCAGACACAGTGGCTCCCATCTGTCAGATTACCACTCAGGAGGCTGAGTCAAGGGATTGTGAGTTTGAAACCAACCTGGACCTCACATCAAGATCCTGTGTCGAACAAAAAGTTGAATGTCCACTACCAATATGAAGTAGTTGTCATAGACAACTTTTCAAAATTTTGACTTGTATAAAGCTTTCTGGACACTGCTAATAAAATGTTGTTTTCTTAAAATGATTTTAAGAGTTTTTGTACTTTTATAATAAAAGTACAACATTATCATATTTCAGACTCTCTTAGCAAACCAGTAGTAATGTGAATTACTTACTAATAACTCAAAATATTTGCATTTTAAATTGTGACCTTTAATATGTCTCTCAAGAGAGTAATAAATAATATTACATAATAAGAAATAATATTAATTAAATGCTTATTTACATTAGCTAGCTACTAGGCTACCTGATCATAAAACACCATTTCTTTTACTGGCCACATACTTAATTTGATACCATATGTTGGTGCACATTTTTCAGAGATAAGGAAACATGTCAAGGGTCATAACTGATTGAATGACTGAAGTTCAAAGCACATTTGCTCTATAGCTAAACCCCCAAGAGGATACTTTATATTCTCATATAATTTAATTTTCAAGTAATAAATATTGCACAAATTCTATTTAGTATAATAAAGTCCAGAGCCAGATATTGGGGAAAAGCTGAAATATGAGAGAGACAGGGAACAAACCACAGCCAATTCTCACCCAGCCAAATCAGACAGAAAAGACACATCTTATCTTCATGAGTCTTGGACTGACCAGGCACTCAGTTCTACCTTCTCATCTTTCTCCACCCAGCTGTTTCAATTCCTGGTTCAGCTTTCCTAGAGCTAGGATTAAAAGTGTGTGCCATCACCTCCTGGCTCAATTTGGCCTTGGATTCACAGAGATCCAGATCTCTGCATCCCAAGTGATAGGACTACAGGCCTGGGTCACCGCTCCCTGACCTTCAGGGCTTGACTGTAGGTAGCCCTGTCCTCCGACATTCCATATGATTTTTTTTAATTAAATATACAACGTATCACCACAAATAAGCATGAACATTTTATATAACTTCACATATAATAAGCATGGGAATTTTCTATTTGTGCTATTGTAGGAAACAGTAAAGCATGTGGAAAACTGTTGGAAAGACAAAGGTGACGAGGGGAAGGTGTTTCTGCAAATTGACAGGGAGATTTTAATAAAGTTTTCTGGTACTTGGTGGATGTTTATTGTTTGCTTGTTCATTTCTTCCTCCCCTTCCATCCAAGAATAATAAGACCCAAATCCAGAAATAAAAATAAATTTTGAGTTGCATATGTATGTGTATTCTCACACTAATGAAATTGCATGTACTACTTATAGCAAAATGATTAATGATTGGGAAGCGAAGGGATATAACAGAAATACTATTTTAATTTATTTTCATCTGGATTCTAACCAGTGTAACTATCAATATAAAATTTAAAGCAACTTTTATAAGTATTACTTTTAAAATGTTATTAAATATTTAGATATTTGAGTGAAATGCTATTAATATAGCTCAGTAAATTTGTGATGGCAAAAATGAGTAACCCAGTTTTATATTTCTTTCTACTTAAATTTCAATTATTCCATATAATTTGTAACTTTTACAACTGTTTTATAGGTACATCATATTTTTAGTTTATATGTCAAAACCAGCATTTGCCAGAGGAATCCCAGGCTAACGTTAAGTGGATTGGCAACCCAGAGATCAGGAATTAAAATCAACACAGGCTTCAAATATCCAAAAGATTTTCAGCTTCAAAGAGAACATAGAAAATTTTCATTATTCGTGTTATTACTGTAACTTTTTTCCTAGTTTTGTGAGACAGAGTTTCTCTGTATAGCCTTTGGTGTCTTGGAACTCTCTATGTAGATGAGGTTGTCCTCAAATTCATAAAGATCTGCCTGCCTCTGCCTCCTGAGTGGTGGGATAAAGGAATATACCACCAGCACTCAGTTATTATTTTAAACAAACCTAATAATGTGTTTCATTATTACATTTTTATATTAATACATGTAGGTTATCATAATTTTCTCATAATCCACATTCTCTATTTTCTTATTTTTATCACTATTTCTCCTATAGAAAATATTTAATAACATGACTTTAAGTCACCATTTTATAGCTAAAACTCATTCACTTATAACTTCAAAAGATGAGTTAGCATATTGCTCTTATGTTACATTTGTGAATGTTACCCCATATTCTTTTTTATATTATTTTTACTTAATTTCTTAATAAAATTTCTTTCTTGGTTCTTTGGGAATTTGTCATCATGCATCTCAGTTCTGCTCACCTCCCAATCCACCCATATCTGCCACACATCATTGCAGCATCCCTGCCCCTCTCCTCCTAAAAACAAAAATCCTCTTTGCTCCTCTGTCTTTCCAGTCTCTCCAATATTTCTTCATTTATCTTAGTTTCATTGGGACCCATGACATGGCCATCAACTGCATTTCTGGCCCAGATGTCCCCATAGCACCAGGTAGAAGCTCAGGCTACTCAGATCTGTGTGGCTGTGATTGCAGCAAGGCCCTTGGGCACCAGCATGGTCTCTTGTTCTTTACCAGACCCTGGATATCCACATGGCTCTTGGTGGAACAGGTGCTATGATATGAACTCAGACCCTATGTGCCTAGACATTGCCTTTGGTAGCAGCTTGGGCCTAGATGACACCATGGCTCCAAGTCTTAGCTTACGTCACTGAGGTATGTATGGCCCTGTGTGCAGCATGGCCCTCAGACTCCATAGGTTGGAACCCAGATGCTAGGCCTTTGTGTGGCCTTTGGACTTTATCACAGGTCATGGATTTCATCACAGACACCCAAATTCAGTAGTAGCCCAGGCCTAGATGTCAGTATGGCCCCATGTGTCAGTGCAGGCCACTCAGATTGACATAGCTCAGTAGCAACTGGCCCTGTGACACCATTATTGTGCTAAACCCAGCACATACATATGGCCTTTGATGGTAACAGGAGCTAAAGATCAACAGACCCTGGCTGCAGTAGGGCCATAGACCCAGACATGGTTATCAAATGGCCCAGACATCACCATGGTACTAGGTGGCAGTGCAGATAATTCAGACTCGTATGGCCACTGAAGCAGCATGGCCCTTAAACATCTATATGACCACAGTGGGACCATTAGCACAGGTGGCAGCACAGACAATGGACACTCTTGTGGTCTTTAGTGGCAACATGGCCATAGATATAACACAGGCCCTGCCTGTGTAAGACCATGAGAGGGTAGGGGCCCCAGGCCTGAGTATCACCCTGGACCCTGGTGTCAAGCAGGCAACCCACATAAGCCTGTTCCTCACCACCTTCCCTTCGTCCATTCCTCTTCTTTCCAGCTCATAAATCCTTTTGCTTCTTTGTCTCTCCCATTTCTTCACCACATATTTGCTCATCATAATGATGTCCACCAATTAGGAACAGGAAGGTGTTGGGAGGGCAAGTAGATGTCTTCCTGCAGGCATTGAGGACACAGGCTAGCTTGTGGGTAGCTTCCATTAGCCTGAATTATTCCATATTCTTTAGAACAAAAGGATTTTAGTGGGATTATGTTGCTACATTGTAAATATTTGTCCCTTCTATTGATTTAATAAAAAGCTGATTGGCCAGAGGCAGACAGGAAGTGTGGGTGGGGCTACCAGACTAAGGAAACAGGAAGAGCAGGGAAAGACACCAGAGAGATACCAGAAAGATGCTAGCAGAGACACCAGCAGATGCAGTTGAAAGAAGACAACCATGCTGCTTTGATAAAAGGTTCCAATCCATATTGCTAAGCAGATTAATGGAAATAGGTTGAGTTAAGAAGAAAGAACTAGCTAGCAGTTTGTTTGAGTCATAGGTCAATCAGCATCATATTAATATAAGCATTATGTTTCTGTAGGACTGTGGGTCTGTGGGTCTGGACCAGATGCCACACAGGTCAGAGATTTCTCACTACAGGAATTTAAAACATGTTTCTTCTTGTTCCTTTCTGAATAAACATAAAATTTACCACCCGATTTTAAAAAGAATTCTTTAAATTATGTGGATATAGGTAAGATATGTGCACAGAAGTTCAGTTGCTCCTAGAGAGCAGAAGGGGGTGTCCTGGAACTGAAATGATAGGCTATTGTAATCTTCCTGATTTGGGCATTGGGAAGGGAATCCTGGTCCTCCAAAGCAAAATTAAATGCTCTTAATCCCTAAACCAGCTCTATAGCCCAACCTTAATGGGGGTTTTTAATTTCTAAATTTATAATTTGTTCAGCATTATGAGAAAAGAAAATACAAACATTCAGCATTAAGGATATTTGCATAAATCCTAAATGAACTTCTAATAAAAACCCAGAGCCAGATATTGGGAAAAAGCTGAAAGATCAGAGAGACAGAGGAACAAGCCACAGTCCCTACTCACCTACCCACTCCTCAGGTCTAAGGGGATAGAGTCTGTCTCCATGAATCCTCAGACTAAATAGAAGAAGCAAAGGCAGCCAACTGCATGGCCAAAATGGAAGGTGACAACCTGGTCTTTTACCACCTTATTTTCCTTTCTCTGTCCAGCTACATCACTTCCTGTTCCAACTTTCCTTGCACTGAAATAAAAGACATGTGTGCTTTACAAGCATTGGGAGCAGAGGCATGGGATCCAAATTCTAGGAAGAAAAGAAAAGTATGCACCATCACCACTTGGCTCTGTTTGTCATTGAATTCACAGAGATCCAGATGGACCTCTGCCTCCCAGTGCTAGGACTGAAGGTATGTGCTATCACTCTCTGACCTCTATAGCTAGAGGTGGCTGTGACTGGCTCTTTTCTATGATCTTTAGACAATCTTTATTTGATACACAATATATCACTACATTTTGTTATGTAGGCTATTGAATAAATATGAACAATAACAACAATAAACCTTACCCTCAAAGTTTAGACACTAAGAATGTACCCAATTTCTGATGATGTCATCATCTCAGTGTGTGGAAATGCCTTTCTGTATGCTGTGAATATCAATCTTTAAATAAAGGAGCTGTTTTCGCCTATGATAGGCACCATAGAAAAAGTAGGAAGAGAAATCAGAGCATAGGTAGAAGTGGGGCAGAGTCAGACAGACCAAGCTGAAGCCCAAAGGAGCAACATGTAAGGAACACAGGTGAGCCACAGGACACGTGGCAGACAGATTAATAGAAATGGGTTGATTTAAGATGTAAGAGCTAGCTAGTAATATGCCTGAGCCATAGGCCAAACAGCATGAACTTAATATAAGCATCTGAGTCATTTCTGGTGGGGACCTGAGCAGCAGCATGGGCGGCTGGGTGGCTAATGGGTCTGGCGAGGCAGGGTCTGGGGCTCTGGCCGCCTGAGACCAAGAAACCCCACTACAACATCAGTGATTACAAATTCTATCTCACCTTAGAGGCTGATTTGTTATGCTTTACTCCACTTCTTTTCTAAGCTTTTGAAGGTTGAGATCCTCAAAGGATCAGAGCAATGGGTGGACTTCAGCTTAATGTTTTTCTATGCAAAAGAATCAAGCTTGTGGGTTTCAATAGGAAGGTGGACTTTATCCAAGACATAATTAAACTTCACTTATAAATGTTAATTATGATTTGGAATCAAAATCCTTGTGATAACAGAATATGACCCTGTTACCACATCTATCTGGTGAATTAATTGTTTTACTTCCCTTTGCCTTCCCACTCAATGTAAATATTTGTCTTTTTTTGGATCACCCTTTCTAAAAGTGAACAGTGGCTACTTTTGTAGTGAAGTCTGGTAATGAAGTTAAACTTGTAATGCTCCAGATGGAAATGTTTCCAAAACATCTTGTTAGTTTTATTCCACTGCTAAGTTTTCTTCTGAAATCTTTAATCCCAGCATCCTAGTTCCTACAAGTGTTCTTCATAAAACCTTCCTTAGCTTTAGGTGGCAAAATCATAATTTTTCAGTATCTATGTTTACATCATAAACATGGAAGCTTGTTGTGTGTTGAAGCATTAGAAGTAAATAGTCTTATAAAAATTGTTGAAGTTTGCTGTAGAGTCGTAAAATGAACCAGGAGGCCCGTGCTATGCCTCAGCCAATGAAAAAGACACTTGTGACCAAGCCTGATGGCCTGACTTTGATCCCCAGAGGGCACATAATAGAAAGAATACTTCTGCGAAATGGTCATTTGACCTCTACAGACAGGCTATAGTTGTACAGACATACAGACAGAGGGAAACATTCACAATAACTTAAAAACAATCAAATGAATAATTTTCAAACCTTGAAAATGTGAAAAGAGTTAGTTTTGAAGACTTTTGTTTTAGTGACTGTTTTGCCTGTATGTATATAATAGCATTACCTGTGTGCAGTACCCTCAGAGGCTGGAAGAATGCCTTGGATCCCATGAAACTGGACATACATGGCTCTGAGCTACCATGTGGGTACGAGGAACCAACTCTATGTTCTATACAAGAGCAGTAAGTGCTCTAAACCAGAGTCTTCTCTCTAGCCTCCAGGATGAGGTTACAAATGTAGTACAAAGCCTGATGAAATTGGGATATGATAATTTCAGAATACAAAATTAACAAAGCATTCATACCCTAAATGAGCTGAAACATTCATAAATCCATTAAAAATAATTTTATCTCAATAGGAAAAAATTAAGAACAACAGCAGCAGATTCTGTCACAAGTACTAACAAACATATTTCTTATAGAAGAATAAATTTAAAAAAGTATCTTTGGGAGTTAAATAAATTGCCTAGGTACTTATACTGACTTGCACGCTGCAAAATAATTACTACAAATACAAGATGCAATTTATGTCCAAAAGGTCCATGTACTGGAAGCAAGTTACAGAGTTAAGAGTTCCTCAGGGGACCTGTTGGTAGAATCATTAGAGGTGGGTCCTCATGGACATCATTAGGTTTTTGTGGCTTCACCAATAAATGAGTTAATACTGTATCATTGGCACGGCTTAGACATGAATAGACAGGACTTTTTTCAAAAGTAAGTTTATTAAATAAAAACAAACAACAACGATAAAATACGTGCTTGTCCTGCTCCCAGCTCTTGTTTCTTGGGTCACTGTGTCAAATTTCCTTCTCCTTTGTTATACCTTCCATCATCATGCACTGACAAGAGCCACACATATCCACAACTAGGAACTAAGTGAGACTCTTTTTATAATGTACACAATTTTATGTTTTAGCTATAGCATAACAAAAATAGAATGTTCAAAACCTTCAGCCTAAGATTTTCTGATGGAATATGCCATATATTTATACACACATTGCTAGAGCAGCAGGAGAATAATATAATAATAAATAGTAATATCAGTTGGAGAGCCAACATCTTGATAACCGATAGCAGGAAACACTGGCTTTCATGTAAAGTAATATCTACTTTTCAGAACAGAACAGAGAGGGGGCCCATAATCTATTAGAAAGGACTCCTCCCTGATTGAGGAGCAGTCTTCCTCCAGGAAAAGGCTGCAGCAGGCTGTAGCCATAGCCTAAGGCAGAAAGAATGAGAAAAATCTTCACTGTGTTTTTAGGAGGGGATATTTTAAAGGAGGATAAATAGAAAAAGGAAGAAAAACAAGGAGCAAGAGGGGAGAGGAGAGAAGACAGGGAGCAGGATGAAGTTGGCTCAGAAAAATCTCTCCTGCCCAGTTGTTCCTGAATAACCATTCAGATGCTTAATATTACTTATAAATGATTGGCATTAGCTCAGGTTTGTTACTAGCTAACTCTTACACATTAAGTAAACCCATATTTCTATCCATGCCTTTCCATGCGGCTCATGACTTATTCCCTCATTTTTACACATCCTGCTTACTTGGTGGTTGGCTGCCATCTCTCCAACTCATTACTTCCTCTTCCCAGAATTCTACTCTGCCTATTCTTCCAGCCTGGCTACTGAGCAATCAGTGTTTTATTAAACCAATTTGAGTAAAAAGTCTTTATTGTGTACAAGAGCAAAGGTGACATAAGATATTAAATAAATAAGAGATATTAAATAAGAGACATATAAAAATGAGAAAAAAGAGTGGCTCACTTGATGAATAAGCCTGCACCCAAATGTGCAAGATAGACAGCCAAAGTAAAAATCTTAAAATTCATATAAATGTGGAAGAAGAGAACTGACTCCAAAATGTTGTTCTCTAACTTACACAAACAAGTCAGAGCACACACATATACACAATGATAATAAAAATATATTAACAATGTTAATGTGAAAGAAAGCTAGATACAGAAATTGTGTGTGTGAGAGAGTTATTAATTTAACTGTGGGTCATTGTCAGTTAAGATCTCCCAATAATTTTGGAAAATCACTAAGAGTTTGCAATTGATGTCTCCTGATTTATACATTTAGTGGTTGAAAATTTATAAATGTATTTTATATCCCAGGGAATTAATAGAATGCCCTCTTTGTAATTTTTAGATGAAATTTATAATCCTCAGCAAGGCAATATTTTTTCTTTAGTTCTTTAAACATCTTCTAATGTATCTATGTTTTACTCAGCTAGTTAGTTATCGTCCAGATGATGGCAAATTATAAATTGAGAAAGTTATTTTACAAGTTATTTCCAATGTCTGTTGTACAAAATATTGGCACAGGTTGGAGATAGCTGTTTACTACCCCTGTGGTAAAACCTTTCTTTGATACCATTTAGGAGGCTGTGAGTAATAAGTAGGCACTGTAAAGGCAAAATTTTTTTCTATCCTGTTTTTTGTTTTTGTTTTTTTTTTTTAAATCAGTTAGATGTACTATTATTTAGGTAATAGAGAAGGCAGGAGATTCCAGGCTGTAGAGAGCTTATAGGCTAAATTACTTCATTTATGGCTCTCAAATTTGTTAATATTTTCCATTTCCAGTTTTCTTTTTAGTGACATATATAGAAGAATTCCAAGGACTGGTTGATTCTTCAATATGTTGAGCATTTAACTGCTTCTGTACCAGCTTTTATAATGCTTGCAATTTTCCTGATGTTAAAGACCATTGTTCCATCCAACCAGCTTTATCAGTTAACAAATTTAAAGGTAGGGCTGTTGGTACCTTTGAAGGGTCACTAGCATTGGGCCCCATTTATGTAGAACTTGAGCAGTCTGTGATCACTCTAAAGAATACATTTTAATAGTTCTCTCAGAAGTGTTCCCTATTTTATAGTTTGTTTTTGGGATTAGAGGAATGTTTATTGTGTTTGCTAGTGCTGTAACAAATCACCCACCTATCATTTCATTGCACAGTTTCAGTCCGTAAAAGCTAGATATTTACCTTCTAAAGAAGCCAGTTTGGATGCCCAGATTTTGCACAAGTATAGTTACATATGCCACTGTATTTCTCAAGCAAGCCCTCATTTTTATGCCAGTTATTTATATTTTCAACTTCTGTATTTGACAAAATATTTGCTTTATGGGTTCTCCTGAAAATTTATTTTATCTTTTAAAGCTGTTTTATCATCTAGAGTAGTATTTTTTTTCTTACATAAAGCGTTGGGTTTTTTAATTGCTCTATGAAGGAGTTTCCCCCACTGTGAGAGAAAATGATAAAACCAAATTTACATAGGGGGTCTGTGAGAGGTTCCCAGTGCATTTCCCAATGGTAAAGGGTTACAATGTCTCTCCTTGTTGATCTGCACTTATTGGTCCAGTGTCTGGCCTTTGTTATACCTTCTGCATACTCCAGAAGGCTGGGGCCTTCTGTTTAGATTATCTCTAGAAAGAAAAAAAATGTTTCTATAAATGCCTTGCCTACAATCTATTTTTAGATGACCTTGTTTACCATAATTATAAAATCTGACATTTTAATTTTTCCTACAATTTTTAGAAGCCACCTTTTTTATTCAAGTATCTCACCTTTAAAATTTTGATTACCCTGTCACATTGTGAATTAGCACTTTCAAAAGACAAAAATTCTATTAGTATTTGTTTAGTTTTTGCATTTGATATTCTATTTATAGCTGAGGTCCATCTTCTTTAAAAATTAGTGAAGGCTTTTTCTGGGCCTTTTGTAATTTTAGTAAATGACTAAATTGCCTTTCTAGCTTCTTCAACTCTATTCTAAGCATTGAAAGCTGATGTACAGCATTGAGCCAAGGTGTGTTCATCATATATAGACTGTCTTTGCTCATCGGTATAATCACCTTCATCAAGAAATTGATCTTGGGAAATTTCAGCCCCTCTAGCTCTGCTTTGTTATTCAATGTTCCTAACCTCATCTATCCACCAAGTCTGCCACTGTAACTGAGGATCAAGTTCCAATGCTGCTGTAACTAAATCTTCCCAGTCTTGTGAAGATAATTGCTGCTAGTTGCTCATGAATTCAACATCTGCCTCACAAAAGGTGAATGCATATCATATGAAACTATTACTTCCTTAAGTTTCCTCAATTCTAACACTTCAAAAAAATTTTAGTGAATTCTTCCTTAGCCTTGAGAATGTCTGTCATTTGGTGGTTGTTCCTATATGGTTACTATATCAATTAGGGTCAGTTTTTGATAAACTGAGGCAACTCCTCTTTAATTTTCTAAAGCAATGATGAGGTAGATTTTAATCTAGATTTCTCTGGCATGTCTGAATACTTTATTATTTATATCAATAAGTTCTTTCAAGGCTTGTACTTTATCAGTCAAAATTTTATTACCTTGTTTAGTAATTATTTGCAAGACTTGTATATTATCAGAAATAACTTTTTCTAAGGCTTATATCTTCTGAATAGTCTAGGGTTTGTATCTTATCAGTAGATAGTCATATTTGATAGTTATTAAACAATTTTAAGGATAAAATCCAAATTACAAAAACTGATAATAATTATGATCAACATTGTGTGGGTCCTAGATGTGTTTTTATGGCCTCACTTATTTGCATCCTGTCCATAGCAGCAGTAAACAGGGTAATAATTCCATGCATAGTGACATGTCCAGTTTTTAACATGGGGAAGGTTTTAAGATTATTTTTTGCCTATTATCTTTTTTTATACTTATTTGGTTTTTAATTTTTCATTTAATTTTTACTTATTTATTTTAATTAATTAACTAATGAATATTTGTACAGGGAACATGGCCATTGTTTCTGACTAGTTCTATACTTTTGTATTTTTCATGGAGAACCAAGAGCAAAGGCAGTGCTCAAAATTTAGATAGTACTCAGCTACACTCTGACTACTGATATTCATTCCTATTCTTGTAGAGAGAAAAAAACACCTCAATCTTACTACAACTTAGTCCTACTTTCACACTTAGAATACCACCACTGAAATAATATATGTATTAAATTTCACCTAGTTATCTAGTCTAAGCTATGTAAGTTTCCAGTGGAGACACATATGCCTAACAAAAGGAAAAAAACCTGTTAAATAAAGGCAAAAAAGAAATATGAGAAATGAAACATTTAGAAGAAGGTCTAATAAAACCTCAATTAAAATTTTCGACAGTAGAATTAATAGAGCTATGGCAAAGATTATCTGGGCTTGTATCAACATATATGAATTAGGACATTGAGATATAATAAAGATAAATAATAAGAAAGTACAAATAGAACACGTGGAAACTATAGTATGCTATTAAATGACCTAATCTACTACTAAAGGAACATAAAGACAGTAAATACAAGCAAAAAGCACCGAGAAAAATTAAATTATATCATTTTTTTTTCTAAATATAGTAGGGAAAGAGATAGCTATCCAGTATCAGGAGACATTTAGAATTCCAAACAAACAAGAACACAAATAACTCTCCTGAAATTTTTTATATTAAAAAACAAAACATACATAACAAATAGATTATATTGAAAATTTTAAGGGAGGAGCACCAAGTGACATGTAAGGAAAGCATACCAGGCTAATAGGGAATCTCAACAGAGGCTCTAAGAAGGCTTTCAAGCTGTTAGAGAACTGTCAGCCCAAATTACTGTATGCATTATGCTATCCATAACTGAAGAAGAATGAAAAATACCATGATAAACATAAACTATGAATTTATGACTAATAAGCCAATTCTATTTACTCACAAAGGAATACTGCACACTGAAAATAAAGATAAGCTATGCTTCATTATACCATCACAATGCTGTACTATAACATCACAATGCTCCATCAAGATTATCATAATTTTTTCCTGTGAAATCACATTTTTTGTGTCATTGTGTCATCAACATAATACTCCAGTGTAATACCTCTATGCTGTATTCTGCCTTCATTATGAATGCTGAACTGTTACATCACAGTTCTCAATTGCACTAACATAGTGTTCACTTGTCTTCATTAAAATGCTCTATTCTGACATCACAATGGAGAATTTTGACATCATAATTCTCCACTGTGCCCTGATAATGCTACATTGTGATGTCATAATGCTCAATTTTGACTTTAGTATTTCATATTTATCATACACTCTATTGTGCCTTCATAATTAATTTTGCCTTGTAGCATCTAAACACTAAATTCTAACATCACAACACTAAATTCTATCAGCACACTACTAAAATTTGCCATCATGACGTGCCATTATGCCATGAAAATGCTGAGCTATAGCATAAGAATGCTAAATTGCAGGTGGCAATTTTTTAAAGTTTTAGAAGGCATTAAACAAAATACTTCTTTTATCACCTCAAATGGGTTTGTTAGTTATGAACAGGATATTTGTGAGACACTTGTAGCCTCAGGCACTAAAAGCTTAGAGGAAACATTGTGGGTACTTTTTCTTGTGGACTATATCCAATAGCTAGAATAAATAGTATTCTGTTGGGTGGTTCAGAACGTCATGACTTTACATAATTGTCAAGTGAACTGGTATGACCTTTAAGTGTTACATTTCTCATTCCACTGGCAAGATCCTAGCTTTTGGTTTGTACACATTTTGTATTGTCATGGCTGGTTTGAGAAAGCTTGGCTGAGTCTGACTTGTATGAGCCAATTTCCCACAGCTCTTGCAAATACACATCAGATAACCTTGTATGACATTGTGAAATAATACATTACTGAATTTTCTGAATAACATAAATTGTTATGTTTCTTCCAACAGAATAAACTTATTCTCTGAAACTATGTTCCAAAACAAACCTTTCTGCCCTTATGTTTTTTCTATTATATATTTTGTCATCAATATAAGAAAACTTACTAACAAATATACCTCATGTTGTAGTTAAGATTCTATCACTGATAGAAAATATGTCAATGTAATGATGCCTAACAATATTCTGCTATACTCATAGACTAGCATCTAGCCCAATTGTCATCAGAGAAGCTTCATCCGGCAACTGAAAACAGACCCAGAGACCCACAATCAAATATTGGGTAATTCTGCAGAAGAAGGGGGGAAAGGATTGTAGGAGTCAGAGGGGTCAAGGACACCACAAGAAAACTCACAGATTCAACTAAACTGACTCATAGGGGCTCACAGAGACTAAACCATCAACCAGGGGCTGACCTAGGTCCTCTGCATCTATATTACAGTCGTGTATCTTGGTCCTCTTGTGGAACACTGGGAACAGGGTACAGTCTTTTATTGGCTTTTGAGACCATATCCCTCATACTGGGCCATGTTGCCCAGCCTTAATACATGGGAGGTGCTTAGTCTTATTGCAGTTTGATATACCATGTTTTATTGACATTCCATGGAAGACTTAATCTTTCCTAAACTGAAATTGAGGAGGACTGGAGTGAAATGAGGAAGAGAAGGAGGGTGAGAACCAGATGGCACTTGGGAATTGAGAAGAGACTGGGAGGGGAAAATAAATAGATAAATAAATTTTAAAAGTAACTTAAAACTAATTTTTAAAAAGATTGTAAAGTTCTAAAAACCAACTTTTTACCCAAAGTTGAAATGCATTTCAAACATAAGTATATTATCTGAGTATTTTCATCAATAAACATCATTTTTCCAGGAAGTTATACTCACTTTCACCAAATGTTAGTTACATGAAGAGGAGTCATATTTTAATTCACCTTTATCATCTCTTTTATTAACATAAATACTTGTGGTAACAGTGTTTATTGCCTTTGTCCCCCACGGGTTCATAGTCCCTAGATGGTGGCACTGTTTGGAGCATTAACAGAGCATTTTGGAGGTAGAGCCTAGTTTGAGAAAGGAGGTCACAGAGGGTGGGCTTCAGGGTTTGTGGTCATGGCCAACTTTCTGTTGCCAGTCATCCTGTCTGAGTTTGGGTTTCTATTTTTGTGGTCATACAACATGATCAAAAGCAATTTAAGTAGCAAGGTATTCACTTCACTTTCACATATATTTCACAGTCCATAATCAAAGAAAATCAGGACTACAACTCAAGAGGAACAGGAACTTTGAGGCAGGAACTGATGCAGTGGAAACAGAGAAGTGATGCTTACTAGCTGCTTCTGATAAATTTCCCAGTCTGATTTCTTATAGTATACACGATCATGACACCAGAGGTGGCATCACTCATAGTGAGCTTGATCATTCCACTTTAATTGCCAATCAAGAAAATGTACTATTGGGCTGGAAAGGTGGCTCAGCTGTTTAAAGACTAGGCTCAGAAAAAAAAAATATATGAAAATGTACCACAAGCTTGTCCATAGGCCACATGGATGAGAACATATTTTAATTTGAGGTTTACCCTTCTAAAATGACTAGTAGTATGAAGCTGATAAACTAGCCAGCACATCTCCTTGTGCATGGGGTGAATGTTGTAAGCCAGCTCCCTACTCCTGCTGTCATTCCATGCTTTCTTACCGTGATGACCTCGGCTGCTCTAGAGTCTAGTCTAGAACTATGGGCCAAATCGGACTTTCTTCCTTATTTAGTTTCTTTTTTCCTAGTCATTTACCTCCCCCACTTCCTCCTCTGTACTCCCCTCTCCTTTCCCTACCTTGCCCTGTCCTGTCCTCCGGTCCCTCTCCCCTCCTCTCTTCTGTCCTGTTCTTTTTTTTTTTTTTAAGTTTTTTCCTATTGAAAACAGAGTACAAATTCTTGACTCTCTCTCTCTCTCTCTCTCTCTCTCTCTCTCTCTCTCTCTCTCTCTCTCTCTCTCTCTCTCTGTCTTAAACAGAGTTCCAACCTTCTGCAATTGCACCTTGTCCGCACTGAGAACAGAGCACTGTACTGCAGGGTTGAAGGGTTGAACCATCACTATCACTGCTCCTCCAGGCCTACCCTGAGCACCACAGTTCCACCCCACATTCCCACCCCAGTGCTCACAGACCTTCAATGGATTCTGGACTCTCTTCCTTTGTTTATGCTTCTAAACTTTACTTTCTTTACATGCTATGAAAACTATGTATGTAACTTACAGGGCAGCCATTGTCCAACTATCTCAGTTTATTTGCCATAAACTTAGTGGTCTGTGCATGGTTATTACCCATCTTCTATTCTGGATCACTGTAAAATCCCTGTTGTATAGATCTATGATAGTATGAGCGCAAATGGACGCCATAGGCCCAACATACTTGAATGTGTGGACCTCAGTTGGTGGAAATGTTTGAAAATAATTAAAAGGTATGGTCTTGTTGGAGGAAAACATCACTGGGAGTGTGCTTTGAGTTTTCAAAAGCCCATGCCATTCCAATTGGCTCTCTCTCTCTGCCTTGTGGTTATTATCTCAACATTAAGCTCTCGGATACTGCTCCAGTGCCATACCTGCCTGCGGTGATCTCCACTATGATGGTGACAGATTCTACTTCTCTCTGGAACTGTGAGTCCAAAATTAAATGCTTTCTTTTATAAATTTTTAAATTTTATAAATGGTCAGAAGAGTCTCTTCACATCAATAAAAAAGTAACTAAGATCGTAGTAAAAATTATCCTCATAAATTTCATCTGTTGCTTTGAAAAAATATACATTGAATGTACGTACTGCTAAATGAACTATTCTTTAATGCTAATTACTTTATGTTATCAAGAACCATCATCAAAATCTGTATCTTTACCAATACAGATTTTTTTTGTTTCTGATATAATTAGTAGACGAAAATTAAGATTTTTGCATGTAATTGTAGATTTACGTATTTCTCTTAACCGTTCTACCAAATTTTTTCTTATGTATTGTAAAACTTTAAATAAATATGTATTTAGGATTTTATATGTTTTTAATGAAGTGGTTATGTATGTAACTTCTTGATTTTTCTTTCAATCGTCTATACTATACTCTACATTGCTGGCGATTAACGTAGCTGCAGCTTTTCTTTTGAATAATTCTGTTTTGTTATTTTCTTTTCATTCTTATATTTATCCTGTTTGGTTTTACTTAGGATGTTTACATTAGAAAGTAGAGTTAGTCCTTAAAATCCTGTTTAACCAAACTGTTTTAACGATGGTATTTGGCCTTCTGACTTCAAGGCTGTATTTACACAAAAATTATACAACGAGTAACATTTTGCCAGAAATAATTACATAACAAAGTACATCATTGTTTTGTTCATTGGAAGATGTAAGTTCTATGCAAATATGCTGCCATTTTGTGAAAGATTTGTACATTTGTAGTTTTTTGTGTCTTCGGAAATCCTGGAATCATACCTTTGCATTTACTTAAGGATGGCTATATATATAAATGATTAATAATGATATACTGAATTTTAAGTGCATTGTACATTTTTTAGTTTAACAAATTTCAAAGAAAATTTAAAAGGAAGAGGAAATGATGGATAAAAATCAGGTATGCCATTAGATGTACCAGAAGATTTACTTGGACTTTTTAAAAGTGAAAGATGAGAAAAGAAAATGAGAAATGATTTACCTACACGATAGCTTTAAGAAAATACATTACTTTTCCCAACATTGACACTCTGAGGAAAAAAAATATGTCAAAAGGCAAAATTATCTGTCTTGGTTTAGAGTTTCAAATGTTTCAGTCTGTAGTTCCTGAGCATGGTGGCTATGTGTTGGAGATGCTGATGAGGTTTACCTTATCATGACCAGGAAATAAAGATAGAGACAGAGATATGCAATCAGACCTCACCCTAGGGGCTTGAGCAAACCTAGTTCTTTAGAAATGTTGTCACAGGCATCCACAGCTGGGTTTTGAAAATTCTCTATGTTTAACTCAACCCAATTAAGTTGAAAATTAATACTAACCATACTGACCACCACAGAAATGGAAACAAAATAAGAAGTACACTAAAATAATAGACCTTAAGAAATAAAATTTTTCTATGGCCCCATTCTTGTAAAGATAATAAATAGAGGCATTGATGTCAAAGTAATAAGTTTTATCTAAGAAAAAAATTGTTCAGAGTTCTCACAAGAGAACAGCTGTGTCATCACGACCCATATTTCCTGGCTTTCTTTTATCTTTTTTTATAAACCTGTTATACTGCTACATCAAAAGTACAGAGAATCTAAAGTTTGTCCTTTCCATAGTCTAGTCAAACTGTAGATAAATGAAATCAAAACTGCCAATTTACTTTTCCTAACATCACCTGAAATATGCGGGGATTGAGATGGAACGTTCATAAGACTGATTATCCAGTAGCAATTTGGTTTAGACAACCAATAAGAAAATACGCAGCTAACTGTGCCTTTGTCACTGGTTCCCTGAATCTCGGGCATCTGTTGTTGATAAATATAAACAGATAAAACAGCAAAAGAAACGTTCTACTGTTTGGAGGAGACGTTGCCTTGTTTGTGAAGAATACTCTAGTTATTTAATTTCATGACATCAAGATGCTAGCAAATGCTCTCAGTTTAGATCGTGATTTTCTTTGTTTTGTGTTCTAATGCCAGTTTCTCCTGAGAGAAGTGACTGTCATTTTGAAAGCTCTATTGAACCATTGGCGGAATGATTGTAGAGCTATGAGGCAGGAAAAATGAGACTTTATTTGATGGAACACTCTCAGCACGTTTGCACCTCTGGATATCCTGGTTTGACCTTATGTGTTTGGGTTTTGTTGTAGTTTAAACATTTTCTTCATGTTTCAGCAGTGACATTCATTTGGACTCATCTGGGTTACTTTGAACTAGCAGACGAAATGAGACCAATTAATTCTACTATCTGAGGCTTCCACACTGTTAGGATACAACTATTATGGAATAACGATTCCGACGGCTCTTAGGAAATGCATCTGCTTGTAAGGCAAACAATTGTGCCTAACAACCCAGAAGTCTAGGGTACCACCCCCCTTGAAGTTTTTTTTCTGCCCATTCCCAGTAAGGCAACATCTAGAACCTCCTGTGAATAATTTATATCCTAATGGAGATAAACCTTAGACTACTTTTGGGTGCAATCTAAGTGAAAGTCAGTTTACCATCTCATATTTGCAAAAGCCAAGACACACATGTTTCTAGAACTATGAAAAGCACAGGCCACACAGTTCAGACTGTTCAGTTACATGGTAGGTGGGAAGAGGTGGATTCAAAGAAAAAGTGAGAAAACTCATAGTTCCGAGTGGAATCCCCACTATTCTACTACATATGTCACATCTTGAGGAAAAAAACTAAATGTAAATCACAGCATACAGAAGGTACTAGCATCACTACTTATCCAGAATGATTAAATATAAAATCTTCTGTGTTCTTATCAGTACCTTGCTCATAACTCAGAAGTGAAAAACATTAATTTCTAAATTAAAATTATCTAATCATGACTTTCCATCACATTATCGACATATGTAAATGAATATTTTTATCATATGCTGGGGGAAAATTTAAGGTCTACATTATGGTACCAGACAGGCATTGTCTAAATTGGATTTTTGGATAGTTTTGGTTGAATATTTCCAAATTATTTTTTTATTTTTCAATAAATTAATGATAACACTTTAGTTTTGATAATATTCTATTCACCTTTGACTATGTGATATAATAAATAAGTCACAGTATTGTATTCTAGTTATGATCTTGTTCCAAACCATGCTTAGAAAAATTACCTCAAGACTTTAAGACCCCACTTTCCCCTCTATAACATGAGCTAGTAGAAATGATTTTCGAAGTTTATTAGTCTTTCAATATCTTTAAAATTAAACATGACAGTTTGTAAACTATAAACTATAAGTCAAGACTTTATTTTGGTGGGGTCTAGAAAACTTTATTTAATATATAGTATTAGTGTTGTATACTCTTTGTGCATAGAAAACGAAAAGATATGTCTGTTGCACAAATAAAGGAAACTCAGGGCCAGACCCCTGGGAGAAGAGAAGATATAAGAGACCACAGTCAGATCTCACCCAGCTGTCTTCCAGGTTCCTCAGCCTCACTCCTCCTGGCTTCTTCTGCCTCCTCTGTCTTTCTATGCCTGCCTTAAATACTTTTTCTGCTCAGTTAAGGCATGGCCCCACCACTGCCTGCCTGAGAATCTGGAACTCCCTCTGTAAACTAAGATGACCTGAACTCAGATTGGATTAAGGGCATAGGTCACCACTCCCAGAATATTCCCTGTTCTGGGATTAAAGGTGTGAGTTACCACTGTGTGACCCTCTTAGACTGAGTGTGGGTGGATCCCTCTGATATCTCTGAATGTTTTTAGTATGTTTGAAAATATCCCCACAGATGTCTGTAAACAAATTATTCTCATCTATAATTTGAAATTATAAATTTTGAAATTTCACTTGTTATCTAGACACTGAAATAGAGGTTGCCAAGGTGATCAGGGATGTGGAAGACTGCCAAGATCATCAGGTGTACACAAGGTTACCAACCTAATTAAGGATGTGGGACATAGTTTTCATAACTGGCTGAAAGATACTTGAAGGCTGAGTTGATTAGGGCTAATCATAGCATCACTTAACAAAATCAGAAAACTTTTAAGAAACATGAAACAGGGCTGGAGAGATGGCTTAGTGGTTAAGAGCACTGGCTGCTCTTCCAGAGGACCCCGGTTCATTTCCCGGCACCCACATGGCAGCCATGTCTGTAACATCAGTTCTAGGGGAGTCAACATCCTCACACAGGGTGTATACAGGCAAAACACCAATTCACATCAAAATAATAAATCTTTTCTTTTTTTAAAGAGAGAAACATAAAAGAAAGAAAATGATTGAGACAAATATCCCAGGAGATACATGCTTAGCTTAGTACTATTTTTCTGAATCCTATCAACATTCTCTAATCAAAATCTTGAATCTCTTCTGCTCTCAGCAAAAGGCTGGAGTTATTCCCTATATTTATCCTATATTTCATGGCTCAAAATCAAATCTCCTCACAGCAAGGGTCTGAAAAGGTCTTAGTGGCCAACATAAAATACTTGTATGAAAGGTAACAATTTTGACAATACTTCTGTATGACTTTTCAAAAATAATCTTGCTTCATTATTTATTTGTGAATGAACCCAGGGATTAGCTAATTGGATTTCCCCTTGCTCTTGATACCATCCATGATCTATGTGAGCATACCCTCATATCTATTCAAAGGCCATCTACAGAGGCATTAATAGTATAAGTTCTTTTTCTCACTAAATTCAATTATTATTGCAATTACTCTTATGGTTTAGAGTATTAATTATGAAATGTTTTTTATCCTACCCACATCTTGTCACTTAGTTCTAGGGTGGCATTTCAAACTGCCTATGTAAAATAAAAAATAGCATCATTCAATAAATTTTTCTTAAAATATAATTACATCACTTTGACCCTTCCCCTTTCTCACTCCAGCCACTTAGAAATCTCTCTCCAACCCCTTCCATGCCCCCTGACTCTCATATTATTGGTCCCTTCCCACCAAATACTATTTTATGCATGTACATACATACATAAACACATGCATAATATACCCTGAATTTAAGATCTATCAGGTATGTCTTACCAATGTGAATGCCATGCAAGATAAATCAATGTTCTCCAATTACAAAACCAAGTTATATAAACCATGATTATCCTCTCATAACACCACACATTTCTCTGGAGCAGCATATTACACTGTAAAAGATCATGCTTAAGTTTAGTTATTTACAGTATGGTTGAAAGCAGGATTTGCATTTTGCTACATATTTTTTGGCAACATTTTGTTTTCTTGGAGATGTCTGGTAAGGTAGCTCAATTGGTAAAGCATTTTCAATGTAACCTACATACCCAAGTTCAATCACTAATGTCCACATAAAAAGACAGGCATGGTGGCATGTACTTGTAATCCCATTGTTGAAACACCTACCAGGAAGATCCTTAGGTCAGACTGGACTAACTGATGAGTAAAAGGTCTTAGTCTGGAACTTTCTATCAAGAACCAAGGTGAATGGCTCCTAAAAAACAACATTAAAGTTGATTTTTGGGCATTCATAGCACATGGACATGTGTACACACATGAATACTCTTACATGTACAGAAGCATTCCCTGTCTGTCTGTCTCTCTGTCTGTCTGTCTCTCTCTCTCACACACACATACACACAATCACACACTTTTGTCCCTGTCATTGAGACAGATATATATGTAGCATTTTAGAAAAGGACTAGAGGGTTGAATAATAGAGTTAGTTTTTCCTGGAGGGGCAGAAAAGTAAAGGTTGTTTGTTTATTTAGTTCAGGGATTGCCATGAAGGAGCACTACCCATACTGATTCCATTTGACTATTTTTTTTATATACAGCAGAGCAAGTATCTTAAACAAGCTTTTAAAACCTAAAATTAAATCCAGTGTGAACACTTGCAGACCTTGCAGGGACTCAAAGAGACTAGAAGACAAATGTGCAGTTCCCATGTTGGTTTCCAGTATATCCTATGAGAGACAAATATTTATCAAAATTTTCCAAGATGAGAATCATACCTACTAAAAGTACTTACTATTTTCAAAGGCACATATTCTATCAGAGAACAAGGTATAAAGAGAATTAATGACAAGCTTAAATTGAATACAAATGTAAACCTTTTAAATATTAAACTAGTAGTGATCAACCTCCTTAATGCAGTGACTCTTTAATACCATTTCTCATGTTGTGGTAACTACTAAATATAATTTCTTGTCCTGCCTGGTAGTTATCAAATAAACCACTCAGTTTGGCTGATGGATCAGGCTTATTAATTACTATCTAGCTCTTATATTTAAATTAACCCATTTCTATTAATCTATGTTTTGCTATGGCCTGTGGCTTACTGGTTCTTTCACATCTTGCTTCTTGAGCAAGTTGCAGTGTATGACTGAACTCCGCCCTTTTTCATCTCTGTCTTTAGTCTGAATGTCCTGCTTAACTTTATGCTGCTTGGTTATTAGCCCAAACAGCTTTCTTTATTTACCAAACAATGAAAACAACATATATTCACATCATACAGAAAGACCATCTCACAGGACTACTTCATAACTGTAACTGTGTATCTGTAATTTTAATTTAAATATGTGGTATGCAGGATATTTGATATGTGACCCCATGTAAAAGAATCCTTTGACCCTAAAGGGGTCTTGACCCACACATTAAGAATCACTGATGGATTAAGTTTATAATTCCAATTTTAATTCACTATTTAAATTTAATTTACACGTGTGGGGGGAGAAGCAAGTGTATGTGTTTGAGACAAGGTAGCTTTGGTTGTTTTGAAACTTGCTTTATAGACTAGGCTGGCCTCGAACTCACAGAAATCTGCTTGTCTCTGTCTCCCAATTGCTGAGATTAAAGTAGTGCACCACCACATCCACTTTAATTTACACATTTTAAAGATACTGAATATTTTCAACAACTGAGTAATATCTTCCAAGGTTATTGTTTCTCAGCCTTGCTTAGTTAGGTAACCAAGGAAATGTTTCTGAGAAACTAGGTGACCTTGTTGTGGCAAACCAAGAGCTGACAGTGCAAACCCTTCGAAATGGTTAAGAAAATAGGAGAGCTTGGTTCACAGACAGAATCTGATTCAGAAAAACAACAAATGGCACAAATAAAGCAGACTTTAGATGTGGAGACATGATAGCCATCAAGTGGGAAGAGGATTTATTTTAATCTAAGGAATTGCTTATGAAATAACTACTTCAAAATTCCCCATCTTCCTGTTGGAAAATTTAGAGGGCAGTGTTAAACAGCTGACTGAATTTATCCATTAAGTTTATTACCTAAAAGTAGAAATATACTTGGAGACTTAGGAAAGGCTTGTGGTTCATGACCCCATTGATATAAATGGCCAAGAAACAGACATTCTAGATCCAAGTCAGGAGGGATCAAGTTAGTGTGGATGAAATAAGTGGCAAAGCATGATTACTAGGTGACTTGAGATTACAAAGGACCCACTGCAGTCATATAAAATTTGATTGCTAACAGAGCTAATTTGAAAGGTTAGAGAGAAGGAAGAGACTGGTTATACTCGCATGACTCAACAAGGTAGTTTCCATAGTTAAGCAACAGCAAATTTCAGAAAGAACATATATCTGACTCATTTCTCTCACATAACCCTTTCCAAGAGAAGTCACAGGGCCAGGAAAACATAGTTTTGGATACTTAAAAGAAACCTTCATATTTAGACTCAGGTCTAGATTGTAGTGCTTGAGTAACTTTCAATGCTTAAGAACCTTCAACAAATGTATCTCTCTTGTTATTAGAACATGAACTGCCATATCTGAACAACCATAACGATATTTAAAAGAATCTTCAGTGTGCTACACAAATGCTTATATAGAACTTTCATGAAGAAATAGTTTTGAATTGTCTTTCTTTTTACTGTAAATATTCATTTGTTAATATATTTATTAATTAATAATAATTAATAATAAATATAACATTTTCTAACAGTGTGTACTATTACCTTGTAAGAGTTGCTTTCTGTATTCCATTCTTCAAGGCTTTGGAAAGCACATGTAAATCAATAATGTCAACAAATGAGTTTGTTTAATAACACAGTCAATACCCTCATTTGCTAAGACTATGTGGTCAATCGTAATCACTAATATTAACTGAATCCTTTTTATGTCATTCTTTTATAAATAATACTTCACTGAGATTTATGCTCTGAAGTAGATATACAATTCTATTTCAGAGATAAATAAATTTACCTGCTTAGTGCTTAAGCAACGTTCCAAGGAACCTACAAATATAAACAACTGAAATGAGACCCCAAGTTAATAGTGGTGTGGAGTATGGGACATATTTGATAAAGTGAGGGATATAGTTAGAGAGTTTGCCTAATATATGCATAGTTATAGGTTCAGTCTTAAGGGGTTGAGAAAAGAGCAAGATATAGATGTGTATGTGTAGTGGGGGGAGAGAGAGAGACAGAGATAAGAGAGAGAAGTTTGAACATACTGGGAGTTTTGTATATAGTGGTCAAATCAAAGAGAGAGTATGAGGAGTAGATGGGCATCGGAATGTACACAATGAATGACTAATGCACAAAGTTCATGTATTGATAAATTTCTGTGTTAAGTGGCTTTTTACTGATTTGGGATTTTGTAATATGTGAAGAAAGCACTAGATGTGGCTGGCTTGGATTTCTAGTCTTGACATTTCTATTAACACATGAAAATACTTCACCAAATCATTTTTTACAGTGGTCCTTCTATAAGGGCCTAACACTATTGAACACTATTGTTTATGTCTGTATATGATGAACGTCTTAAATAATGAGTATTTATCATTTTATAATATGACGGGGTCTACAGAGACGACTCAGCTGTAAAGGAAACATGCTGCTCTTGCAGAAGACATGAGCTTAGTTCCTAGCACTCATATCAGGCAGTTCACCACCACCTGAAATCCTTGCTTCAGGAGATCATTGTGACTTCTTCCAGCTTCTGTGGATGAATGCACTCACAGACACATACCCATACACAGACAGAGACAGAGGAGACACAGAAACACAGACACATAGATATGTACATGCACAAATATACAAACACAATTAAAGCCAAAGTCATATCTTAAAAGAGAATATAAAAATATGTCCTGGTGAGATTCAGTAGTTATTATAAAATAGCATATAATACTTAATGAAATCTCTATAATATGAAGGAGACAAAAGAAAATATTCACTTTATACTAATTGAGATTTCTGTAACAATCAGATGTTCTGAAAGGATAAATAAGCCATTGGGAGGCTCTAAAGCAGAAGGACATTATAAGTGGAACAAGTGTTTACATGATAATGGGATGATTCCAGGAATAAATGTTAGGCAGTCACCACTACAAAGGAGTGATTTATATGGTGAAGAATTGCAGCCAATGGAAGGTGAGGGATTAAAAAGATAGTAGCACATCTGGGACCATGGTAAAAACCTGGCCCCAGGCTGGCACCAAAGACCATGTCTGGGTCTGTGATCCTGCTGTGGTCAGGGTCTGTATTGATGTCCCTGGCCCATGTTGCCCTTGGTCTTAAATGCCCAGGGTCTGGACTTCAATATGTGATATTGCACCAATTCTACTTGATATTATAATAAAAACCTGAATCTACACATTGGTGAAAAGCTGAAAGAGGGAGACAGAAACAAGTCAAATCCAGTTCTCATCTAGTCAGCTTCTCAGGCCAAAAAGGGTAGATCCTGTCTCTACAAATACTCAGACTCAGTTTGTTTGAGTCCTCAGTCAAAAGGGAAGAGCAGCTGAAGTGAAAATCTCTTGCCTACTGCTTTCTATCTCTACCCAGCCTTCTCAGTTCCTGGTTCAACTTTCCTAGTGCTAGGAACTCACAGAGATCCAGAGCATCTCTAGCCCCCTAATGCTGGGATTAAAAGCATGAGTCACCACTCCCTAAACTTCATGGCTTGGCTCTGTGCCTGTCTCTATCCTCTGACATTTCAGGCTATTTTTGTTAAATAGACAATATATCACCACGTGTGACTATGTCCACTTGAAAGCTTATTTGGGCACCCAAGGCTGTTAACTTGGGCCAAAGGCCAACTCTGGGTCAAGGGTCTTGCTGCATCCAGCGTTTTTGTTGATGTCTGTGGCTCCTGAGACCATTGAATATTATGTCAATGATAGGGGTCTGGGCTAATAATCCCTGGGACAGAGTTTGTGTCTGAGAGCCAAGCAGCTGTGGAGGCCATATCAATCTGGATGCTCTACAATGCCATCTGAGACCAAGGTAACATCCAGGCTTAGATGGCTGCCTAGGACCATGTCTGGGTTCAAGATCCTACCAAAGCTAGGGTTTGTATTGATTTCTGTAGCCTAGGTTGCCATCAAAAGTTACTTAGATGCCGGGAATCTGGACTACAACTTGTGATCATGAGGGCATCCAAAGTCCAAGCTGCTACCAGGGACCTTCTGATCTAAGTCACTAGGGAATCACAGTGTCATCTGGCCCAGAGCTGGTACAAAGGGCTGTATCTGCACCCATGGCCCTACAGAAGCCAGAGTTGGAGTTGATATCTGGGATTTCTGTTATCACCCAGGGCCAAGCAGATGACCAGGGTCTGGTTAGCCACCTTGGCCCGTGATGGTATCTGAGGATTGTGCCATGGTCCATGCTGATCTAGGTGGCCAGTGCTGACACCTGGAGGCATGGACATGTCCAGGATCAGAATGCTGATTAGGGTCATGTCTAGATCCTGGGCCCTGCAGAGGACAGGGTCTGGGGTGGCATGACTCTAGTTGCCACTAAAGGCTCTACAGAGGTCTGGGGTCTGATCAGCCACCTGAGACCATGTTGGTACCTAGCGGCCATGCTGCTTCTGGCGCCTTACTGATATGGGTGACCTGTGCTGCTAGCAGTGTCCTGGTAGTGTTTGTGCCTGAGCTGCTGCCAAGAGCCATGCCTGGGCCCATTGTACTGCTGTTGCTGGAGTCTATGGTAATGTCCATGACTCATGTTAGCATGAGGGTCACTGTAGCCATGCAGAGTTGAGCCAGACATGTCCTTCGTTTGGTGGCCATGTCCATTCCCTCAAGGGAGAGATAGGTCCTACATTGGATAAAGATAGTCCCACCCCTTACCAAAGCCATGCACTACGCCTGGGAAGCAGACTCTGTGTCAGGGATTCTGGTGAGCAGATCATGAGGGTATGAGAATAGAAGAACTGCCCCTGCCTCTCACTTGTCTGCCATGTGGTAGCCTGGGTGAGGAAAAGATGTTCTCTCCCCTTTATCCCTTGCTACCTGTGCCAAGAGAGAGAACTAGACCCTGGGTCATGCACATGAGAGAACTATCCCTACCCAGTACCTACTGCATCACACAGGAGAGCATTTCCTATACTCTTCCTGAGCTGTGAACTAGAATTTGCCTTGTTTTTGGAGTGCAGGTAAGCCAGCCATGAAAGTATGAGAGAAGAGCTGACCTTGATGTGGTGATATGTTTCATATTTAGTAAAAACCAGTCTGAAATATCAGCGAGATCTACCCACAGTCAATCCAGGAGGATCAGAGAGTGGTAATTTATACCTTCAATCCTAGCACAGAGAATATCTGGAAGTGGTGACCTACATCTTTAATCCCAGCAGATCTGATTTTGAGTCCATCTTGGTTTACAGAGGGAGTTGCAGGCTCCCAGGCAGGCAGTGGTGGTGCCAGACCTTTAATCCCATAATTCCAGAGACAGAGGAGGTCTTTCTGTGTTTCTGTGAGCTCAAAGCTAACTACCAAGTAGTAGTAGCCCACACCTTTACTCTTAACCTGGATGTGAAACAACTTGGTGAAAAGAGTATTTAAGGCAGGTATGGAAAGACAGATTCAGGCAGTAGAAGCCATAAGGAACAAGGCTGAGGAAGCTGGGTGAGATTTGACTGTGGCGTTTCCTCTCTCTTATATCTCAGCCTTTCCCTGAGTTCTGGCTCTGAGTTTCCTTTATTTGTGAAACACTTAACACCCCCTGAAAATCCCCTATAACAATCAAGAGGGAAGGCCCTGTACCTTGCCTGGGCAAAACAGTAGAACTGGCTTTTTAAATATAAGTGAGGGAGGGCCTAGATATGAGGCCCTACAAGCAGGGGAATTGGCTGGCTCCTTTCTGTAGACTGCATTGGGTGAGTTATTCTGGGAAATGCTGGCGAGTTTTCCCAGGTATTGATGATGAGGGAAAGATGACCAACCCAGCTATCACCTAGGCCCAGAACCAGGGTTCTTGGTTGGCCCACCCTAGCATCCACTGCATCTATAAACTGTTGGAGCATTTGAAGGGAACAAGCTACAGATCCAAAGCAGCAGGATCTATAACACAAGACAACAGGATGTCCAAGAGGCACACCAATGAGAGCCCATTATTGGTATAGCAGAAGTAGAGTCCTCAAGCCAGACCAATGACAATGACCAGCCTCACAATGATCACTTTTGAATAAATATTAAAGGACTAAAGGGTGAACTGTGTGACTCAAAACTACAGTTGCCCCAACAAGATTTTTAAATTTTTTTTTGTTTTTATTTTTGTTCCTTTTTTTGTTTGGTTTTTGGTTGTTCTTTGAAATTTGGTTTTGATCTTTGGGTGAGATTGCAAGGGCAGATGAGAGAGGACAGACACATCAGCAGGGTCAGAATGCTTGATGTGAAATACACAAAGAACTTTTAAAAAGCTTCCAATATCAGGATTAGGTTATGACGAATTGAATTGTTAGCCAAAGACACCCTACAGGAATCCTGAAACAACCCAGGCTGTGCTAAGACAATAGATTGTTCTTCAGAAACTGACAGCAAGGCCCTGCTGCTGAAGACAAACCTTACAGGACTCATTGAACATGGAGGGCCAAGCTGGTGCTGACACACAGCCATTACCTTAGTTCTAGTATGTGATACAGGAAGGTACTCTGCATGCTATTTGGAGAAATATAAATGCCAAGCAATATCTGATTTGGCTCAAAGCTCACTCAAGATGGAACTCATCCCCAGCACTAGGCAACCAAGAACCTAGGACTAGATAGTCTAGGGACCAAGAGTCAACACAAATACCACTGTCCTAAAAAGGAAAAGACATATCACTAAAATGACTCCTAATGACATTTTGCTCTACTCATAGGATAGTTCAGCTGTCATCTAAGAGGCTTCCACCTCAGCAGATGAAAAGAAACACAGACCCTTTCATCTCTGAATAGCTAGACCCTATTCAGAGAATAAGAGACCCCGGAACACTCCTCTGTAAAAGGGATATCTCTGTCAAATCCCTCCCCTCGGGAATCCAGTAGAGGGTGATGGACAGAAAGAGTGTAAAATTTGGAGGAGATGGAGGGCACCAAGAAAACAAGACCCTCTAAATCATCAGAATCAACACACATGAATTCAGAGGGTGAGGCAGCGTGCACGGTGCCTATACAGGTCTGTATCAGATCTTTTGCACATATATTATGGTTTCTAGTTTAGCGTTTATGTAGGATTCCTGAGTGTGCAAATGAGTGTGTCTGTTTGATGGGCCATCTTGGATTCTTTCCATACTGTTTGTTTGTTTCTTTGTTTTGTTCAATTCTGATGCATTAGTTTCTGTTTTATTTTATTTTAATTTTTTTTTTATTATTGTCCTCTAGAAAATAAGAGCTTAGGGCTGGGAAGATGGCGCAGTGAGTGAAATGCTTTCTGTACAACCATGAAGACCAAAGTTTGAATCTCCAGCATCCATGTAATAGTTAGAACTGGTAGCAAATTTCTTTAATCCAAGCACTGTGGAGATAGAGACAGACAGAGTTAACCATAGAGTTCTGGAAGTCTGTACAGAGAGGAAATGGAAAGGTGTGTTAAGGAGGTATGGAGTCAGGATTTCAGTCCTTTTGACTGGAGGAATGGAAGAAGTGGGAAGTCATTGTGTTGTTTCCCTGCTTCTATAAAATTTCAGGCTTTTACCCCAATATCTGCCTCCTAGTTTTTATTGATGAGATTAATTAAATGTATGTTTAATCTGGTGCCCAACATGTGTTATCATATCTAAAAGGGACATTTCCTGCTCCAACTGCCTGGCCCCAAATAACCAACTAAGAGGCTGAATATTACTTATAAATGCACAGCTGATAGCTCAGGCTTATTACTAGCTACCTCTTACACTAAAATTAACCCATATTTCTATTTGTTTTTTGCCATATGGCTCACAGCTTATTATCTCATTTTTCACATTCGGCTTGCTGGGGTCTTTACTGACTCTGCCCTTCTTCTTCCCAGCATTTTCAATTTGGCCTGCCCATCAAACATAATGCCCAGCTACCAACTTATCAGCTTAAAAAAAGTAAACCAATAAGAGCAATACATATTTATAATATAGAAGAGGATTGTAAATGTACTTCTGCCATAACATTATCTTCTCAGGGAACTAAGGAGGAGGAGCCAGCATCAGCAATCTATAATTTAAGTTACACAGCACATTTTTTATTGTTTGCTCACTCAGATAGAAATGTTACAGATGCACAGTAGGAACAGACTCAGACAATACAAGCCTCTAAACAGATCACAGTGTATTTAAAAAATATGCATAGGCTTGGGAATGAGAAGAGAGATTATATAAAACATAGTTTAAAGAATCAAATATTAAAGCCCTCCAAGAAAATATAGTAATAAAATTATAATAAGCCATATAAAGATAAGAATATACAAGCAGTCAAAATTCCATATCATATTGTATTTTCTTTAAATTGTCTGGCTGCTAAAAAAATTTTGGATTTTGAAAACTTCTAGATTAAACCAATGTATGTATTTTAAAGTATCTCAACTTCAAAATTTAAGTCAAATGATATGTTACTTTGGGAAAGAGGTTCTGCTTCTATTTCCACTGTAAGTAAGCAAATGCTCTAGATTCATTCTGGGTTGATAATAACCATGTTTGATCAAGGAAGAACCCCTGAGAAATTGCTGATAGGATCAGATGACCCAGATGATGCAACATGTCAGAGCACCTCTGCTGCAGTTTCCTCTGAGTTCAGCATTCAGAACAGCTTCACTGGCTGAAATGATCCAGTCTCACAGTGTAAGACCCCCCCTCCCTTTTCCTCCCTTTGCTTGCAGCCCCCTTATTTTAGCAATTCCCTCCTGCCCAAGAAGTAACGAAATTTGTCTAAGACATGTCAGTACCAGGTGCCTTGGCCCAGGGACGGGGGAGCTGCAGTCAGAAGCCTGCTGGACACTCCCCAATCAAGGACAAGCTGACTCCCCTGGGACATGCATTCTGATACTGGAGACACCAGCATCTCTGCAAAACTTAATAATAAAAGCTTTCACAGTGTCAGCAGGGCAGAGGGGGAAAAAAGATAAGAGTTACATGGCTACGTGAGCTGGCCCCAGTCAAGGACCCGGGGAAGTTCCAGAGAAAGATAGAAGACAGAGTTCCCAGAAAGATAAACAGCAGGCCAGGTGGTGGCCTGGCCCACACCCCCTCAACAGAATAGCTTCATTCAAACCAGCCAATAGAAACCTTGTAACTATGCTTCTGCTTCTGAGTGCACGCTTTTGCCTCCCCTAACCCTATAAAAAGGCCCTGAACAAAGGGCTAGGCACACAAGTCTTCTCGAGGGACTGAGAGACTTGTTTTGTCCACAGGTACCTGTGTTATTCAAAAAATAAACCTCGTGCTGTTTGCATCTGATTTGTGACTCTGTCCTTCTTGGGTCCCAGGGGGTCTCTTCCTGAGGAAAGGTCCGTTTCGGGGGTCCCTCACCCCCAGGAGTCTTTCAACAGAATATTCCACTTAAAACTTGACCATAATCCTAATTGTTTTAGGGTTCCCCAAAGATTGCCAGTGACCCCATTCAGCAGGAATTAGTGTAGAGAACTCCACCTACTGTCCCAAAACTGAATTATGCAAATTGGTCGTTGTTTGGTGGGGGTAGTTGGTTATAAGTTCTTATGGACAGTGATCAGGAAAAAAGCTAAGCAAAAAAGATTATATCCAGGGATATTGTCCTGAAAAAAAAAACAAGGTGGGTACAAAAACAATGGGATAAATGGTAGATTATTGAATTTACTTTAATCAAAAAAACTATTAATCTTTCATGTTTTATGTTAGTATGGATTTTGCTTTGTTGATATAAATTTGAAGTTGATGTTGCTATACTGTATATATATTTCTACTCTTGTTTAAATTATTGTGCTTGTATAGCTCATTTTAAAATGAAATATATATTAAAATACAGATTGAGAGTCATCTCTAATAGTCAAACTTACAGTTACATTAGGTATGTTTTCAAGGTCATAAACAGATATACTTAGATAGATGGTCTTTAAATACTTCAAAGATTTATAGACTATGACATTTAATATTTTTTAATAAAGACACATGACATGTCTGCTCCAGGCAGCCCCAGCGTACTATAGAGAAGATGTTGGGCATTAAATGAACTCCATATGAATTTTGTTTTCTTTATGACAAAAGCTAGGCATGTGGGTAAAGAAACTTCCCTTGCCTCTTTTGCTGACAGTTACTGTGCAAACTGAACCAGCAAGATACAAGAAAGGTGACTGTCAAATTTTGCCTGTATAAGTAGTATTGGTAACTTACTGTTAGCTGTTTAAACCCTCTCCTTTCAATGCCTACAGAAAACTTTCTAGAATCTTGTTTGTATACTTTGAGAGGAGCTGTCATAGACAACTAAGTGATAGGATAAATATCAATAAAACATTTCAGGGGCACAAATGCTAGTAATAAAAATTTTTCAAACTCCCCTTGCTACTTTCTATAGAGATTCTTATTAGAGTATTATTGTGCAAACAGTAACGTAAAGTCACATATCTTAAGAAATTTAATGAGTAACTCTGCCGTAGAAGACATAGAGCCTATACTCTGCTTTTCTGCCCTGAAACAAAGACAGTTTGGAATATTCTCTTTGGCTCCTTCTTCTTAATTCCTTAATATTGAGGCTATCAAGGAGGAGAGAATAAGAAATACACATTTAGTAAAATATATTCTATACAGTAGAATCAAAACAGTAAATTTAAAATTAAAACTTACTGTTTTTAAGACAGAAAAAACTTTGCTTATGAATATATTCATTGTGAATTTAAATCATTCAAGTTTAAAATCCCAGAGCACACACACACATTGCTACCAAATGTGAAGTTGTCAGGTCACTGGATATAAACGGAACTACGATTCTCTTTTTCCTTAGTGTTCCAATAAATATTTGTCTGAATGTGGTTTTTGGATGACCTTTATTTAAAATGTGCTAGCTATTTTTGCAGTTAACTCGGATATTTGTCAAGTACAAAATCAAATATCACGTAAATTCTCAGGATGGGCATGGTTCTGAAACATCCTCAAAGACTTGTTAGCTCTGTGATGTGCCACTTGGTAAACGTCTTCCTCCTCACATCCTGCTTCCCTGATTGACTCTTTTTGTGACAATCACGAATGGAATGCTTGCTTTCTTTTTCTGCTTTATGTGAGATAATCAGAGCGGATTAAGATGTATCTTTGTTTCAATTCAACCACGAAGATAAACCTCTGGTGGACTCAGAAGGATTTAGGGTAAACAATTTTATCAGCTTTTGGAATATGTTGTTGATAGAGTTACAAAATGATCCATAATAAGCCTTGCAAATGTGAACAAACTCAAATTTTAAGACATTTATTCCCTAGAGCTGAACTAAATGCAAAGGGCTCTTAAAACTCGGGAACTATCATCAAAATATATGGATGGGAAAGCATCAGCAGCCCAACAGTTATGAAAACAGCCACGAACTCCTTAGTAATAAATACAACTCAAAGGATAAACTAAGAGCCTCTGCTCTGCTCTTCCACTTTCCAGCATTCTCCTAGTGTGAAAGCCCCGCCTATATTTTCTACTGACCAATCAGAATTTATTAAACCAATCTGAGCATGAGTTCTATACAGTGTACAAGAGAAACATCCCACAATACTTTTCTGTCGCTTTTTGTGAAACTGCATACTCGGCAAATGTGTCACCTATAATCAACTTCTCAGACTCAACTATGACTTTTTCCAGCACTCTATGTATAAATACATATTCACTCTTCTCACAAAGATATAGATCATGACAGGTGACACCAGTGTCACTATGTCTCACTTAATTTTCAAGTTTTAATGAACTCAAAAATAAACATAAAAAATAGTACAAAAGAAAAATGCAAAATGTATTGTTTTAGATTTTCTATGTATAGACCATTCATTTTTCCAACACTTGATAATATAAAAATAACATACACATTATGTGTATTGTGAATTCTAATGTGAATCCTTTGTATTTAAGCCTATTTTTATTTCTGTCTTAGCTCTTTCATGAGGTCACATTCATACACAAAACTTAATGTCAAATTAATTCCCTTATATCAATTCCCTGTGTCTGAATTCTTTCTCAAGATGTTTTCTATTTTCAGTTTTGCAGATAACCATTATTGTATATTAATTTCCTCCAAGTATGCTTTTTCCTGCATTATAGTATATTAAATAAATCAAATCATATATAGTGCAAAAATATTTCAGTAACACTTACTCTGAAATCAATCTATGCTGAGGTAAATTGAAGGTTATTTTTTTACATCTTAGTTTGGTCAAGAAGCTGTTATAGCAAATGGAAGATCTGTACTTATACGGTATTTCAAAAGTGTATCAAGTGAACAAGAAGGAAATTTGTAACTCTGAAAAAAAAGTTTTCTATTTCATTCATAGTTGTTTTCAAATTGCACACTGTAAAAAAAAAATAGTAGGATGACTATTGTGGACTGATTTGGTGGCTTAAACTTCAGAATTTTGTGGAATAATCATGTGCAAAAGCCCTCCATACATTTAAACTATACTAAACAATGGTGTCCTTCAAACAGAAGTTCTAGAACCCTGGCACATATCAGAACTTCCTGGAAAAACTATGTTAAAATTCCATGTCCTACTGTAAGTTTCTGATTTGTTTCTAGATTATTATGATATTGAGACACTTGAAAACAAATCTGCTCTCATATCATGTGTTCAAACTCCAGGCAGAAACTATTAAGCCATCTTGAAAGTTATTTGTCTCTGAAAATGATAGGCAATGCTTATGTGTTTATCTTTTTTCCAAACAAAAGGTCAGTAAAAGGAGATGCTTCACTTAACTTTAAACATTTGTAATTTTGTAATGGTCTGCTTCAGTAGTGCATCTTAAGTTTGGACAAATCCAATGATTTCACAAAAGAGAACCACATAAAAATCTAATAACCTAGATAATCTATGTTAATTGAGGACACTTATTTAAAAATATTTGTAGAGCTATTTTGTGGGGACCTTGGTTCTATATTTTTCAATCTTCTTTTCTATGGACAATGTAAAAAGAAATCTGTAAGTGTATTAATAGTCCATTTGGTTGGGAGAAGACAGCAGCCAACATGATGGGGGTATCAGAAAGGCCAAATGTAAGGAGATAAGAAGAAAGGAAAATGAAATGTATTCACAAAGTGTCTCAATAAAACTAATTCTGTGTGTTAAACAAAAAAAAAGAAGTTATACAAGGCAAAATAAAAAGAACATTGTCATAAAGTTTCAATAAGCAACCACAAATGTCTGCAATAATATGAATGAATTCTCATGACTGATTCACAAGCTAAATCAGGACAGCAGTGATGCTTCTTCATCGGGCAGCAATAATACCCCACAAAGTATACACATCTACCTTCACTTCTAATAATATGTCATAGTAATCAGGGTCCTTGATTATGTGTCTGAACGGACAGTTTACAAGATATCACTCATGCCTTTGAGAATTTCAGTCAAAATCTGTCTACTGAACTTATTCTGAAACAGAGAAGTGCTTTGGCCAAATCACTACTTTTGAAATAGTTCACGTGTAAGTGTCATGCATTTCCAAAGTGCACTGTCTAAGGTATAGCTTCTCAACTAAACTTTTCTGGTGCTCTATAAGCCCTCACTCGTCATATACCAATCAGAACCTGCTTCACCGAACACTTCTATAAATAACACTGCTGCTAAATAAATCATATTGCAGACTTTTACCTGCATCCTCTGTAAGATAGCTACATAGAATGAATATTCATGTGGCAACCCTTTCTTTATAATTAAACTTCAAATTCCAATGTTAGAACATAAAGAAATAAAAAGATTAATAGCTCTCAAAATAAAATAAACTAATTCAAAGAGTAACAGACTCTCATGCCATTATCTTTTGAAATGGTATGCATGGAAAAATATTTGTACATATTTTCATTTCCCACTAAAAAGTTCATCCTGATGTTAGAACAATGCCTATGGCCTACTTTCAGAAAACAAAAACAAACCATGGCTTTCAAGATGGCTGAATGATTGCTATCTTCTCTGCTGTTCATCATGAATACCTATCAGTCCCACTTTGGATCTTTTAGATTCGGAGCCCCATGATCTCATGTACACTTGAGTCCTTGACAGGATATTTGTCTCCTAGTTAACAACTGCTCCTATAAATCTTTAAACTCCTTCAGAGAAGGTTCTGGAGAAGTCTTCCTTGAGGAACAGCTGAGCTACCAGGCCAGGTTGTTACCATGGCCTCACGTGTGCAGTGTGCAGATTCCTTTCTAATCCTTGACTTTCCATTGATTGTAATTCCTTACTATATAAATCACTCATTTCCAGTGGTGACTACATGATATTCATTCCTCGAAACATTCCATTATTGTCCAATAATTCTACCAATTACAATTTTAATTCTTCCAATTATAATGTCCTTTTGATTTGGAGATTCCCAATAACTTATTTATCCAGTCCAAACATGATTCATAAAAAAATGACAATTAGCATAAAGTAGATATTTTTTCATATTGTAGAAATTTCATTAATATTATTATATGGTATTTTATAATAAGTATCTCACTAGGACACATTTTTATACTCTTTTAAGATATAGTTTTATTTTTAAATATATTTGTACATTTGTGAATGTGCATGTCTGTGTGTCTGTGTCTGTGTCTTCCTGTCTCTCTGTTTCTGTCTCTGTCTGGTGTGTGTGTGTGTGTGTGTGTGTGTGTGTGTGTGTGTGTGTGTGTGTGTGTGTGTGTGTGTGTGTGTGTGCATATGTCCATGGAAGCGAGAAGAGGTCATATAAGCTCCAGTAGTTAGCATTACAGGTGGTTGTGAACTGCCTGATGTTAGTGCTGGGAACTGAGCTCTTGTCTTCTGCAAGAGAAATATATGCTCTTTAAAGCTGAATCATCTCTGTAGACCCTGTTATATCTTCTCATGCTGTACTTGAACTTGCTAACAAGTTCCTTTAATATCTTTAGTTGGCATTGCCTGACATTTGCTTGGGATGGATGCCAATAGACTTTGAGTGCTTTGTCCACATTTTGTCTGTAATCCCATGATTCATTGAAGAATGGCGGGTCAGGACTTTATGTTGTTATCCCATACTCTTTCAAAAAGTTCCATTTTATATACAATTTTATACAAGTTCCATTTGTATAAACGGTATAATGCTGACCCTCATTGTAAAAACCTGATTTATGACTTAGATACTTATTTGAGTGACATATAAGAGCATCTAAAGGAGTCAGGGTAGGAAATAAGTTTACAAAATGTGCAAGTGTCCAATGCAAGTATGAAATTCCTTAGCATTTTGTGTTTGGGTAAGATTCAGTTGATGCCCACAAGATGTTTAAGGAAATCCAGGAACAGCCAGGAAAAGTAAATGCTGCAGAGTAAATAAGAATATCTTGTGAAAATACAAACAGATGATCCTCAACGCTAAGAGGCTGTTAAATTCCGTGTGCTAGAAGTGAGTTATCTCCTTAAGAGTATTAGCCATGGCCTTGCTAGATGCCCCTGAAACAACGTGACAACTCCTGTTGTCAGTGTCCACTTAGATGGTTTTCTGTTTCTAGTTTGCTACTTTTCTTAATTGTTTTAGAGCAGAAAAAAGTAAAACTAACATCAAGCCTTGCCACCAGGGATACTCTGAATACAGAGCACACTAGTTCTTGATAGCACATTAGACCTAAGGAGAGGCTGACTTCTACATAGTACACCGAGCTTCAGGAGACACCATGGAAGAGGTAGCATATAAAATGTAAGAGCCATGGATAGGGAAACATGTAGGTAATCTTCAGACCTTCATCCTCCTCTTCTCTAAAACAAATCCTCCAGCCTCACCCCCATCGCTTTAGCAGGACCACATGCTGCAGCTTCCTCTTTCTTTCTACTCCTACCTCCAGTAGATCACGAAGATCTCTTCCTTCAACCTCTCTCACTACTCCTTCCCTTTGTCTCGGTTGCCAATTTCTATGGGTATTTCCTGGACTGTCAGCCATGCCTTCTAGGGAAGTAGATCAGTGCCCAGCACAGCCATCGTCAGAGAAGCCTTCTCCTGCAGCAGATGGGAACAAAAACAGAGACTTACAACCAGACAGCCTACAGATAATGAGACATCAGGGAACCCTCAATCCTAAATGGAATGTCTCTGTCAAATGTCTCCCCTCAGGGCTTCTCAGGACACTCTGAAGAAGAGTGTAAGAAAGAGAAGCCATGAAGAACACACACTCACAAAAAGGCATTCTGAGAGACACGTTGAGGCAAACTGAGTCATATGGAAAAAGCAGAAATCAGCTGAGCTGCCTGCAAGAGCCTCTGACCAACTGGGCTTTCTAGAATGGTACTTTTAAATGTGAGGAGCTGCCTGCAGGGCTCTGTTGATTTGTTAGCTGTCATCCATGCTGTGGTATTGGTAATGGAACCTCAATGAAACTTGTCCATTCACCAAGTTGGGATGTGGTGATATCCTTACTTTTGTCTGTTATTTGTATTCCATCTGACATGAGCAGACAATTGTTCCTTTCTCATCAGGAGAAGTGTCTCACAAAATCATGTCAGTATATTGAGCTTTACTGTAGGTAGCTCAGAGGGATTAGAATTCTATTTCTGTCTCAGTGTATGCCTACCATACTTCAACTTTCTTCTAAGATTTATTTTTAATAAACCAGTATATGGGTTAATATAAAAAGTCAATAGTCCTAAGATATTAGTTTTAATATATATCTCATCTAAATCAATTTTAGATACATTTATCTTTAGAAACTTAGATATATCTCCTAAATATACATGTAAATTAGTACTAGAGAAAACTTTACTAACTGTTCGTGCATCATGTGCAGGTAGAGTCATTGTGTTTGTGCTGAGTTATAAATATATAAGAATAGAGTGCATGGAGCCTGAAATGACCATCAGAAGACATCTACTTCTTATGAACCTTTGCAGCTCACCAACTCATCCAGGAAGGCTTCTCTACAAATGGGTTTAGGGATTTATAGGAGTCGTGTTAACCTAAGAGCCGAACATCCTGTCAAGGAGTCAAGGGTGCATAAGCTCATAGGGCTCCTCCCCTTAAATATCCCAAAGTGAGACTGAAAGGTATACATGATGGACAGCAGCGAAGTTAGCAATCATTCAGCCATCTTGAAAGCCATGGTTTGTTTTTTTTTTTTTCTGAAAGTAGACCTTAGGCATTGCTTCTAACATCAGGATGAAACTTTCAGTGGGAAATGAAAATGTGTACAAACAAATATTTTTCCATGCATGCCATTTCAAAAGATAATGGCATGAGAGTCTATAACCTTTTGATTTGATTTAGTTGATTTTTGGATTTCTTCATCTTTTTTTCTTTATATCCTAGCATTGGGATTTGAAGTGTAATTAGACGAGTAACCAAGTAAATATTCATACTCACCTTTAAAACAAGTGAAAAAAAGGGAAAATGTATTTTTAGCAAAAATAATTTTAGCAATGTAATCAAGGTTATGTTTCAAATTAAGTCATGCTTTACATAAGATAAATGTAAACTCAGTCTATTACCATCTAAATTGTTAATTGAAAGTGCTGAGATTTGTAATTTTAGTCTCATATTCTCACCAAATACAACTTGTTTAGGCTTTCAGACATATAGATACAATTTCATCTTGTCTTTCTTTTTGACTCAGTATGAACATTTGTGTGACTGTGTTCTTTGGATGTACTTTCCTAAAGTGTACAGTGGCTGCACTTCCAGTGAACTCTATCATTTGCCTCTCAGAAGTCAAACTACATAAGATCTCAAGGAGGACATTGTTCCAAAACCTCTACCATGCTCCATGGACCATGAAATTTGTCACCTGTTAAAATCCTGATTCTCATATCCTCATTGTCTAAGTAATGTGTATCATAAACAATAAAGCTTTCTTCAGCTTTAAGGTGGGATATGATGACTTATCCAAATAGATCTTTGTTTAAAACCTCAAGAACGCCTCTGGTCTATAGAGGAACTTTGATGAGAATCAATTTGAAGACGGAGTTATAAAGAGTCCTAACCAAATCACTGAAATGTGAACGAAGTCACATTTCTGTTTAACATGTTTCCCTCCCCGTAATCTTCTCCATCCTTCCTTCTCTTTTGTGTCCTGCTATTCCTGTTAGTCCCCCTTGTTCCCTGGATAGTGACACCCCACTTTCATGTCACATGTCATGTATTTTCATGTCACATGTCATGTACTTTCATGTGCATACACAGTTTTACATATTTATATAAAAAATCTAGGAACCACAGAAGCAAGGAAACGTGAGGATCTGAAGATGAGATAATTCACTTAATATGACCATTTCTGGTTAAATCTATTTTACTAAAAATGTACACAACTTCATTTTTCTTATGACAACAATATTCTGTTGTGCATTCATATGACATTTTCTTTGGCAATTTCCCTGTTGTTGGGTATCAGCATTGGTTCTGTAACTTAGCTACTATTAGCTACAGTAATAGTTGATTCACAACTATTACGTCTGTGATAGGCTGACTTGGAAACTTTAGTATAGCTGGATATGGGAAATCTACTTTTAATTTTTGAGAAATGTCCTATAACTGAATTAATTATAAATAAATCTGGGTGACAGTATTTTTAAAACATGGAGACAAAAATATTAATAAAAGAATAAATGAAAACATTTATGAATTTAGTTTAAAATAGCTTAAAAAACCCAAATATCCAGAAAAAATTAATGATTAGTATCACAAACATACACTCAGACTCTTTACAGAAATGTAAAAAGGAATTTCTGGGTCATAAAGCCTTTCATTTGTATTTTAAAGGGACTTTTATAGGTTCTGTCTACTTTCAGGTAAAAAAAAAATATTTGTTAAAATGGATAAAGGACCATGGTCATAACTATGAAGCTCCTCTCTGAGATACAAAAGAATCCTTCTACACAAATACAGGCCTAATTATGAGCTTGTCAGTGAGTGTTCCATATGAGGCAAAATGGCATCACAGGGGAATTCTAATGGCTGTCTGTAGGGAATAGCTGTTCTCTTTGACCTAAGAATTTCATGAATATTTCTAAGACAACACAAAGAAACTAAAAAACTTGTCTCCAACTTTGAACTTAATGTCTAGACAGAAAACAAATACAATGAGATTCCCAGAAATAGACTAATTAGAAAAAATAAATTTACCATACGGAAGTAAAACTTAACTGTATCTCTAAGTGCCCTTCAACTTCTTTAAAAAAGACTATTAAGTTTAAAAATAGAAAATAAATTCATTGTTCTGTGAATAGCTTTTTCAACAATATGGAATTTTCAGGGATGTTGGTTACTATGCCATAAAATCAAAATGCATAGAAATATCTAGGAAGAACTTATTCTTGTTTTAACCATTACCAAATGAGTAATAAAAGTCCTGTTCATGCTGCCATGTGTGAGAAGCATACTAAGGGAAGTAACAAAAGGGGCTATATTGCAAGAGTGGACCAAAAGAAGAAGGCATAGGTAACTATGGAACCACACAGAGAACAGAATAAAGACTACAGTGCAGCTACAATTGAGTTAGATGTAAAATTAAAAGTTCTTTGCTGCTTTAGCTATACAATGCCTGTCACTAAGGCATTGTTACAGAGGATAATGCTACCAGTCATAGAGAATTTTTGTATGCCTTGACACTTTATCATTAAATTGTCATTGGTTAAAGTTTCTGTTGATTGTTATGTGTGTGTGTGTGTGTGTGTGTGTGTGTGTGTGTGTGTGTATACTGAAATAAAGTTCAATATATCTAAATCTAATGTTTTGTGTTTGTTTGTTTGTTTGTTTGTTTTTATCAAGGGCTACCATAGTTGTATTCACATCTGGTCTTGCTTCAGAATACTGAAAATATAGTCATGCAGCATCCTATGGAATCTGGGATCAGAGTCTAGCCAGCTTTAGAAATTTAGAAATCTGCTGAGTCACCTTGCAATTCCTGCTTTTACTTTGAACATTATGATTAATTGGACTTTGCTTCTTTAACAATGAAATATAGTGTTGAATTAAACATGTTTATTTTCTAGATCTACGTTGGGAACCAAACTGAGTTTCATAGGAAAATAAAATGCGAGTTCAGTGCTTCCCTCTTTATTTTGATTAATCACTATTTCTTGGAATACACAGGAGGTAATCACTCTGTTAATTAGTTAGTTTATGCAGAGGCCTAGTCTAAGCTCTGAGGAGAATTCAGAGGATTTGGTGGCTTGAATAAAAATAGCTTCCATGGCTAGAAAGTTAAGTCACCAGGGTAGCATTATTTGAAAGGATTAGGAGATGTGGCCTTGTTGGTGGAAGTGTGTCACTGGATATGGGATTTGAGATGTCAAAAGTTCATAGGAAACCCAGTGGCTTTCTCTTCCTGCTGCCTGCTGATCAGGATGTAGAACTCTCAGCTACTTCTCCAACACCAACACCATGTCTGCCTGCATGGTGTCATACTCCACTCCATGATGATAATAGACTAAACAACTAAAACTGTAAGCAAACCCCAGTAGAATGCTTTCTTTTAGGCGTACTGGGGTCATGGTGCTTCTTCATAGTGATAGAACACTGATAGGGGAAGACAAAGACAATAATTTAATGACATATCAAAGAGAAATTGATTTGGGGAATTATTCATATTCCAATGCAAAGACTGTAGATTTTTAAAAATAGCATTTCAATGTTTTGTTAATTTGTTTTCATGATAGTTTTCCTTTTATTTATCCACAACCATTTGGCTGGGAAACATAGTAGCCATGAAACTTCTTGTTTTAGAGAATACAGCTGAAAAACATGTGTTTCTCAATGTTCTAACAAAAGAAGAGTCTCGTGACTACTCTGTTTTTATGGGTCTATGTGATAACTCTGATCTCCTCTAGAATGTTGTACTAATCTACAACTGTTTTACTTCCTGATTCTCCTTAGGAAGCAGTCCTAACAAAACCAGATGATGGGTCTTTTCTCCTCTTCCCATGGAAGAATTCTACTGCTTTCTCTTCTTATAAGTTATAAACATGGTTCAAAAACTCAAATCTCCCATGATCAACATCTGATTATGTTTTTTGTTATACTGTACAACATCAGGATGAATTTCAAATAAAGGATCCCATATGATCAACTATAGTACTGATACGCCTACTAAGAGTTTGTTCTATGTCATATTTGGCAATTAGTTAATGTTTATCCAAATGAACTTTTTGGGTTCCACCATGTAACTTTTAAGTAAATTATAATTTTCTTCCTGCCCCATCTCTCTTCTCTGAATCCTTCATTTTATTTTATCCAGTGAGGCAGACAGTGTCTTGTAGTACTGTCTGAATTCACAAACACAATTGAGGACACTAATAAAATCATCACAGGAGCAAAGTGTTTCTACTGAAGTGTTTTCCATGTGGACATGTAGATCAGCACTTCCCAAAGTTAATTTCTTCTACCACCCATCAGACAGCTAACTCAGTGCAAATTCTTATAATGTTCTCTGGATGAGATGGATCATTCTGGATGCTTAACACCCAACAGATGAAGTGTGTTGCTCTTCTGTAAACTGTACAGAAAAGAAGAAAAAACTCTTACTTCACTTGAACAAAAAGTTGGTTTGCTGACATCCCAAGGTTTTCTTTTGCACAAAACATAGAAGCCTTTGTGCATGTATATTTTGTTTTATCAATTGAATTGTAGAATTTCTAAGATAGGTTTTACTGTAATTTTAAAAAAATTGAAAGCATCCCAAACAAGTTGAGATTTTTTTTTCTCATCTCAAAGACTATTTCCCATCTATAAAGATAAAGAACATGCTGTGAGACACCCGTACTTTCAGTCACGTGCATGCTTAATGTAAACATTACTAATGAGTATTTGTTCATGGCCATTTCCTAGCACTAAGGTAAATATTAGTTCTGAGAGATCATATGGTACATCATTGTTATCTGACTGTGGAGTCACAGCCTGTGCTCCAAGCAAAGGTTGGCCACACATCCTTGATTTACCAATCAACCTGCTATATCCAACTAAGCAAGTAAAGGCATAGAAGGAACATCTCTCGGGTCACAGATACCTGGACTCTACTCTTTCTGTCCTGAAGATAATGTTTTAACATCTTAAAAAATATTGTGCAAGTTTCTTTCTCAGAGTTAATTGGTGCAGAATATCAGCAGTTATTCAAGAGGCTTTATAACAATCATAACTGTTATATATATGTTTTTTTGAACAGACACCATAAATTTTTTTAAAAAAATCCACAAAATATATTAAAAAAATAGGGCAGAGTCAGACAAACCAAGCCAGCTCCAAAAAAAAAAAAATAAAATAAAATAAAAAATAAAAATAAACCACAAGCCACATGACTTAATTAATTAATAAATTAATTAATAAAAATAGATTAAATTAAAATATAAAAACAAACAAAATACCTAAGCCATAGGCCAGACAGCATAAAATTAACATAAAAATATAAATCATTTCTAAAGCCTAATCAACGAAAAATAACTAAAAAATCTAAAACTACAAATCTATAAGTCTAAATCTCTAACCACACAAAACCAAAAAGCCTATTACTACACATAACCTTCTAGAATGACCACTTTTTCAAAATGTGAACAGACAATAGGTATAAAGCTAAAAAAACTCAGCTATTTAATAATTATGAGTAGGTTCTACTTGGCTTCCCAGTGTTTGGCCTGTATAATTTTCTTTCCTTAAGACCAGCCTTATAAAACCATTAGGAATACTTAAAAGTAAAACCCAAAGAGCATTGGCAACAGTAACAACTCATTATAGTGAACCACATCACATAGACAATCTCAGCTTTTAAATTTGCCATTCAAAGGCAAAATTAAAGATGGTAAGGCAAACCATGAATATGTGAATCTCAAAGGTATTTATAATTTTTATTGGATTAATGAAAGTATAGGGCAGGCCTGTGCAGACAGAATGGAAAATACTATGAGCTCCATCTCTCAAAATAAGACCTACCAATTTCTAGGCTACAGTGGGAAGTCATCATTAAGGTGACCGGCAATTCCATCTGCTTATGTCTGTTGGGAGAGGTTTCTGCTTTCTGTCTGTGATTTCAACACAATGAGGACAAACTTATCATTTTCTCTAGACATGTTATTTGCTTCTTCTGTATTTAAATATGTTGGAGTAGGAGAGCATAACTGTCAGTCAGGATTTTACTCCCAGAGTCTGTTTTATGCAATACCTATGGCATTTTCTTTCTTTATTTTTTAATTGTATCTGCCACCATCCAACACTATCACTTGCTGGAAGATGTGACTTTTCCAACTCTTTTGGTGAGCAAGCAAGAAAGCAAGCAAGCAAACAAACAAACAAAAAACCATTATCCAAGTATGCAAGGTAATGACACTATAGTTGAAGCCTGTTTTCCGCGTATCACCATACTGTACATCATGTGCTATCAGGGAAGCTTTACTGCATACTTAGCACATTGCATATGAGAACTTCCCTTTAGTATTTTTTGATCACTGTCCTTATTAGATTGCATTATCCAATATTCCATTACATGAGGTACAAATGTTTATTTTGTCTTACATAAACTTCAATGTCCTCATGAAGTGTAGCCTTGTATTGTTTATTTCTATATTTCTTTAGACACTATTTTCACTAACAGTGGTGTATAACTCAACCTTCACCAATGCTAAATTTATAACAAAACAAAATAGTCAAACACAAATGTCATATTATTGGCAATCTTACCCTGTATTATTTAAGAAGCCAAGAGAATTCTATTTTACCTTGTGAAAAATCTACCTAAGGCTTGGAGAATTTTGAGAAATCTTCTGTTTTATCTACACTTCTTATTTTTCCTTGTGTCAGGTTCTGTTTTTAAATTTCTCCTAAAATTTATTTCCTTGAATATGTAGTCTATCATTCTGAGCATTTTCAAAGATATTTATTCTTCGTTCAGGAGTGATTTGAACAGCTGCAAATTATCCTGTGTATGCTGACATGTATACTAATCCTTGGACAAAAAATATTGTTAATAAATGTCCACAGCCCCAGAGATTATTCATATTGCTGTAAATTTATTTACTATTTCTCTGTAAGAGCCTCATTTGAAAAACAAATTTGTTCTTCCAAGGCCATATTGTATGGAAGTCTGATAAACATACAAGTTTTGAATCCCTAATAAATATTTCTTGCCTATGTTTGACTTTTAAGATTCAGTTTTAGCATTTTATTTATTTGTTCTAGAAAAAAGCATGAACTTTCTGAATCACTGACTGTAACACCTAAAACATTACCTTTACCATTTCCCCATGGCCCTCTTTTCTCTGCTCTGAAGTACTGGCGACCCCTAGGTGCTATGCCTGGGCTTGTGGAGATGATGTTTAAAGAAATGTAGAAATAAACAATGCAAGGCTACATTTCCTGTCCATTGTTGAAGGAGAGACTCCATCTTTATAGGCCTGCAGTTTGTCAGAAGTCAGACAGATGTTTAAGAATATTTTTAACCTCCAAATAGTAGAAGTCATCTCCCTTAGAATAAAAATGACTAACTGCATAAATATTCATCTTCAAAAGAATAAATAAAGTATCTTCGGTAAAGAAATAAGAATGCTCATAACAAAAATATGACAGAATTCTTCTGCAGGGAACACATTATTCTCTGAAAGGAAACAGATCACCAACATTGACAGTGAAGTGTTGGCCTGTGACAAACGCTCTAGTGCTCTTTGCTCAGAACATCCTAATCTGAGAGACACCTCACTGCTGACTTTGTGCATTGTGACATCTAATCCTTCATTAGTTAGAGGCAGATAGAGATCTGAGAGCACAGACATGTCAACACAGTCCTTAACACCTTAATTCTCATCTACTGGGCAGTCATGAGCCAGGACCCTGATCTTATAGCAGACAGCATAGATTATCTATATTCACATAATAACTCTGTTATTATTTGAATGTGTGAAGTGTCTGAATTGTGTTTGAACATTTTGCCTCTTCCCTGAGACACTACTTGGAGAGTTTCTAGGTGGTAGGTTGTGACCATTCTAGAGATGATGAGATTTGAGGGAATGGAGTCAATGAATGAAGCAGACTAACATCTATTTTATTCAGAGCTTAAGACAATTTATACTCTCAGGCTAAAAAGGAGTCATGTAAAATGTATAATCAGAAGGGAAAGCCACACCTGGTAGACAAGTTGCATGTGACAGAAACATGTTATTTGTTAGAGTCATGTAAACTCCTATTAACTGGACCTGAGAGAGACACAAGAGCATAATCCAAGAAACATACCCGTGTTTTGAAGAAACTGTGATAATGAGACATTTGTCTTTGTTTCTTGAAGTTTTCCACACACAGTCAGAATGACTCAGACTTCCTTCTCACATGGCTGTTCTTAGACCATGTTCTGACAGTCAGTGGGCATGAACCGCAGAGGTCAAAACTAGGCTAGGGCCTTTAGAAGTGATAGACTGACTGTCTTGCTTCCAAGTTCTTTTTTTTTTTTTTTTGCCAAGGTATTAACATACCTGTGAATATCACACTCTGTAGGGGATAAAGGGTAAACTTTCATTGCATAAGGCTGCTGCTGTATTTTGCAGTGAATTTTCACAATTTTCCAATGAGAAATTTAGTAGATAAGTGAACAATTAAAGCAGGTTGTGATTCCAAAGCATCTTGAGAGACTCATTTTCATTGTGATTTATTAGTAACAAAAACACCTCCTCTGCACATGCTCATTTGGAATTTTTATGTTCTAAATGTCATTAAATATCATTGAATATCATTTTTGTAGGATACTAACTAAATATAAATAACAAATAAATAAAGACAAACAAACTATATCTGCATTTATTAAACAAATACATACAACCCTTTTTATAAAAAAAGAATTCAGATACACAATTTTATCAAAAGCTTAGTTTTATAAAATTTAGAATTGTGGTTGAAAATTTAAAGAAAACAGATGTACTTTTATACTTACATGGCCACACTATCTGTCAGAGACACATAATAGTAGGAAGGCTTGTTTTTGTTTTATTATTTTAGAGAGTTTCAGCTCACCACCATGGGAAATGCATGTCAGAGCCTGTGGTGGCAGGCAAAGACATAGCCAACAGGTGGGTGACTATCACCCAATTAGAGACCTGTCAGCTGGAGATATGATATCATCTGGACTAGGATTGAGGTTGAAGGCCATGTCTGAGTTCATGTCCCTGCCTCAGCCATGGTCTTTGTTATGTCTGTGGCTCCTGAGACCATTGAATACCATGACAATGCTGTGTGTCTGTGATGACGTCTGGGTCCATTTTGTATTCAAGGTCCATGCAGCTATGAAGCTGGTCTGGATGGCCTGCTCTGCCACCTGGGACCATGGAAACATATGGGCCTGGGTTGCTGGATAGGACCATGTCTATCTCCGTGACCCTACAAAATCCAGAGTCTATAATGAGATCTCTGGCCTATGTTGCCACCAAAGGCTATATAGAAACCTGGAATCTGGGCCACAACCTTTGGGCCATGGGGTTATCCAATGCCCATGCTGCCACCAGGGACATTCTGATCTGTATACCTTGAGGATTATGATGTCATCTGGTTCAGGGCTGCTGTAAAGGGCCATATCTTCATTCATAGCCCTACAGAAACCAGGATCTGAATTGCTATCTGGGACTTGTGTTGTCACCGAGGATCATGCAGATGACCTTGATCCAGTAGTACATCTTTGAATATGTTGGAGTCCAAGAATTATACTACACCATAGGCCATTCTGTTCTGGGTCGCCAGTGATGACACCTGGAGCCATAGAGAAATATAGGCACAGAACACTGTCTAGTGCCATGTCTGGGTCCATGGCCCTGCAGAAGCTGGGTCTTGGGTGGTGCCCATGACTTTAGTTGCCACCAGAGGCTCTACAGATACCCTCCCTGGGTCTGGTCAGCCACCTGATGTCTTGTTGGTGACTGAGGACCATGCTGCCTCTGGGGCCATGCTAACCTGTGTGGCTTGTGCTGCTATCAGGGTCATAGTAACAAAATATCTGAACCCAAGCTGCTGCCAAAGGCCATGTCTTGGGTTCATGATACTATTGTGCCTAGAGTCTGAACCCCACAAAAGACCACCAAGAGACCACATTGGATGCAACAGCAAAGAATATCTTTATTGACCTAGTTGGGGTTATTTACTCTGTCTGCTACAGCAGTGGAGCAGGAGAGATCCCAAGATGCACTATGAGGTAAAAGATTTTATTGGGAGAGGAGTATGCTCTAGAGTCTTCAGAGTTGCAGAATTCCAGTCAGTCCTAGAACTGGTTCAGGTTCAGGCTAGAGGTACCTGGTATGAATTCATTGGCTGCTTTGAATTCTTGGGATGTTCCAACATTTAGCAGTGGTTATTAAGGTTTATCTATATCAGCAGATCAGCAGATGCATACCTGGAGACTGTTCTATTGTTAATCAGCTCCATCTCAGGAAGGGAATGATTACAGGTTTTTTTATTAGCTCAGGCCCACCTCTGCCTAAGGTCAGAAACAAGGAATTATGGCATGTCCAGTTGAATCAGGGGCCTGCAAGCTGTCACATCTTCCTTGAAGCTTGTCATGGTTGCAGGCCAAGTCTGACCAGGGTAGGGGCTCTGGACTGGGTCTCTATAGGCCAGGGCTACTCAGTCTTGCTGCAGCTTGACCTGTGGTGATATCCACAGCCCACATTAGCGTGAGGGTCATTGGAACCACATTGTGTTGAGCCAGCCATGTCCTTCACTAGTCCTGGAATATCTGGCCATGCCCCTTGCTGGAAACAGCAACAGGCAAGCTTGTCTTACCTAAAGGGGAGAGCTAATACCCTCCCCCACCCCCACCCCACCCCCCCACACACACACACTTCTCCAGCAAGATAGCTCCACCCCTTACCATAGGCATTTACCTCAACTGAGAAGCACACTAGAACAGATTGTGGTCAAGGATACAGGTGATCCCACACTGAGGGCATGAGAACAAGGGAGCTGTCACTGTCCCTCCTTTGTCTGCCACATGGCTGCATTGGTGAGAGAAACATGGTCTCCTCCCTTTGTTCTTGCTACCTGCAGCAGGTGAGAGAGGTGGACCCAGGGTCATCAGCATGAAAGAACTAGCCCTGCCCCACACCAGCTGCACCATGCAGGAGAGCTGGTCCTGCACCCGACCTGGGCAACGCACTAGAGCTGACCCTGTTGTCAGGGGTTCAGGTGAGCCAGCCCTAAAGGCATGAAAGCAGAAGAGCTGATTCTGCCACTCCCTTAAGTTCCTCTTACCACAATCAGAAAAGAAGGTCCTGCACCTTCCCTGGGCACAACAGTAGAACTGCCCTCTGTCAATGTGAGAGAGGGAGACATAGATATGAGGGCCTGAGCATTGAATAGCAATGCTGGGGAGCTCACCTAGGTAGTGATGATGACAGAAAGATTGCAAGCTGACCAACCCAGCTATCACCCAGACCTAGAACCAGGGCTATGGGTTGGCTCACTTCAACATCTACCACATCTATGAACTGTTGGAGCATGTGAAAGGGATGACCCTACAAATCCAAAACAGCAGGATCTCAATCACACAGGACAACAGGACATCCAAGACAAGCCCCAGTGAGAGCCCAGTGTCAGTGGTATGGCAGACGCCAGAGTCCTAGAGTCAGAACATTTGCAATTGAAGATGAGTGGACTAAAGGGTAAATTGTGTGACTCATGGCCCACACTACAGCTGGTAGAAGAAGACTCTCTTTCTATTTGTTTTTGTTCTTATTTTTGTTTTTTTTTTGGTTTTTGGTTTTTCTTTTAAATTTGGTTTTTTTTTGGGGGGGTGAGGTTGCAAGGGGAGATGAGAGGGGGCAGGGACATATGCAGATTGGAATGCTTGATGTAAAACCCACATAGAATCAATACAATTTTAAAAAAGAAGTAAGAAAGAAATATTTACCAAAAGAGTCAGATATATGGAATTATTTATTACACTAGATATTTTGAAATTATAGAGCTCCTTCAGTTTTTCTCAATTAAGCCCTATGAAAGAAATCCATACAGAATCAGTAAAAAAAAAAAAACAAAACAAAAACAAAAACAAACAAACAAACAAAAAAACCCAAAAAAACAAATTTGGACAGCTTGCTTATCTGAAGCTTTAACAAGAGATATAAAATTTTTAATATAAAAAATTGAAATAAAATAGAAAAGAAGTTGTAACTATAGATCGCAGTTGATACCTGTGTGATGGAGAGGATGTCCAAAGGTCCTTCAGAAGATACAACAACCTCTACCTTTGTATATGGTCACAGTAGCACCTCTTTATGACACAAAGAGGCAGCACATATAAGCTTTTATATTGTGCTATTGGTCGCTGTAAAGGAATCAAATTTTTTGATACTCAGAGAGCATTACTATAAAGCTGTATTCATGGAGAGAGAACATATCTAACACTACAGTCTTGTAGTGAGACATTTCTAACCAGGCCTAGCCTCAAGATCCAGACCCACCCGCAGCTGCTCTGTCCCAAATAATCACACAGACATATTAATTATAAGCTCTTCAGCCTAGGTTCAGGCTCATTATCAACTGACTCTTAAAACTTAACTCAACCAACTCATTTTTATTAATTTGTATATTGCCACGTGGCTTGTGGCTTTTTTAAATCTTGCACTCAGCATGGTATCCTGCAACATCTCCCTCTGACTCTGCCCTCCTTCCCCTTTATCTATGCTCAGATTTCCTGCCTGTCTCTAAGATGCCTTGCTATAGGTCAAAACAGTCTCTTTATTAACCAACAATAAAGCATATTTACAAACTACAAAAAGACATCTCAATTCACAGTTTATTACGTTAAAATTTTAGTTGATAATGGTAATATAAATAAGGTTTAAATTAAAAACATTTTCATAATAACACAAATGCATTATTTGCCTTTTGGTGCTCTGAATCTTTTATTGGGTTTCCCTGACACATGGTATCACAAAATAGTGACTATGTACACTAAAAAGAAATCCCACTGTGTGGTGATATATTGTGTATCAAATCAAGATTGTCTGAAGATAAGAGGACAAAGCCGGCTACAGAGTTAGCCATAGAGGTCAGGCAGTGGTGGCACATGCCTTCAGTTGTAGGACCTGGGAGGTGGAGGCAGAGATCCTTCTGGATCTTTGTGAGTTCAAGGCTAAACAGAGCTGTGCAGTTAATGTTTAATCATGTTTAATCCCAGCACTAGGAAGGATGAAACAGGAACTGGTATGGCTGGACAGAGAAAGGAATATAAGGCTGTATGAGACAGTTCACCCCTTTGCTTCCCTTCCATTTTGTCCCTGCCCCCCTTTGTGGTTCCCTTCACATCCACTATTCAGTCTGAGGATTCATGGAGACAGAAACTTTCCCTGTCAGCTATGGAGCTGGCAAGGTAAGAAGTGGCTTGTTCCTTCCTTTCTCTGATCTTTTAGTATTTGCCCCAATATCTGGTACCAGATTTTTATTATAAGACCAATTGGGATATGTGAAATACTACCATTTTTTTGGAAACCAAATATTAGGGAGATTTTCAAAATATAAAGGATTTTTACTTGCTTCAATAATGTGTGTGTGTGTGTGTGTGTGTGTGAGTGTGTGAGGGGAGTGTGTATGTGTACATTTAAAGAAAGAAACATTCTCTTCTAGGGGCCAAATAATTTTAAGAATGTGCAGGTCTTGATACAAAAGTTTGAGAACTGGAGTGATATTTATAATAATGAATCTTTAGTTGAATTACTGATGGATACAATTTTTCAGGTGCAAGTATTCAACCGCAAATGAATAGCTCTTTATCTTAGACAAAACATCTAACTAATTAATAATAACATTTTGTTCACTACAGAATTTGGGAAATGACTTCATAAATTACTATTTGAGTTCAACTGCACAGGTAAGCTCAGGAAGCTTAAAGACCAGGTTACAGTTAAAAAGGACTTAACTCATCTTCCAGACATCAGTGGCGAATATTTCCCAGATGTGTTATTATGAAAGTTTTTCATATATAGAAGTCATATATTAAGGCAATCTAAAAGAAATTGCCAAATAATGCAAGAGACAACATCCCAACTTCCCTTCTCCTGTCAACAAATGAAGCTTCCAATATCAGGGTTGGGTTATGACTAATTGAATTGTTGGCTAATGATGTCCCATGGTAATCTCCAAACAACCCAGGCTGTTGTTAAGAAAATAGGTTGTTCTTCACAAACTGACAGCAGGACCCTATTGCTGAAGACAAAACCTACATGACTTACTGAACATGGAGGGTCAACCTGTTGCCTACACACAGCCATCACCTTAGTTCTAGTATGTGATACAGGAAGGTACTATGCATGCTATTAATGGAGAAATATAAACACCAACTAAGCAACAAGCCCTTTGATCTACAAAGGTGTTCTGCCTGCAAGATATTCTAAGACAATAGTAGCATATCGCTTTTGGAGGAGCCAATCAATATGTAATTTGACTCAAGGCTCACTCCAGAGATGGAACCCACCCTGGCACTGGATGACTAAGAACCTGGGACTCGATAGTCTAGGGACAAAGAGTAAAAACTAAACCACTGTTCTAAAATGGAAAAAAAAAAGTAATAAAATGGCTTCTAATGACATTTACTCCACTTATAAACTAGAATGTTGTTCAGCTGTCATCAAAGAAGTTTCCTCCTTAGCAGATGAAAAGAAACATAGACCTACAGCCAGATACTATTCAAAGAACAAGAGACCCTGGAACACTCAGCCATAAAAGGAATATCTCTGTCAATTCCCTCCCCTCAGGAATGCAGTAGAAGGTGATGGGACAGAAAGAGTGTAAGAGCTGGAGGGGATGGAGGGCACCAAGGAAACAAAGCCCTCTAAATCATCAGGATCAACACACATGAATTCAGAGGGTGCACGGTGCCTATGTATCTCTTCATCAGATCTTTTGCACATATATTACATATATTATGGCTTCCAGTTTAGTGTTTATGTGGGATTCCTCAGTGTCTGTTAACTTGGATTCTTTCCCTACTGTTTGTTTTGTTCAATTCTGGTGCATTAATTTCTGTTTTATTTTATTTTAATTTTTTTTATTATTGTCCTCTAGAAAATAAGAGCTTAGAGCTGGGAAGATGGCTCAGTGAGTGAAGTGCTTGCTGTACACCTGTGAAGACCAAGACCAAAATTTGAATCTTCAGCATCCATGGTGACAAATGCCTGTAATCCCAGCACTGAGGAGGTAGAGACAGGCATGCGTAGAAAAGAAAACAGAAAAAAAAATCCTTGCCTGGAATCAGAGGGCAGAACTAGCCACTAGTTAACCATAGATGTCTGGAGGTCTTTACAGAGAGGAAATAGGAAGTGATAAGGAGACAGGATGTTGTCCCTTTGGGGCTGGAGGAATGGAAGGGGTAGAAAGTAACTGTGGCTGTTCCTCTGCTTCCTTGGTCTCTTAGGCTTTTACCCCAATATCTATCTCCTGGTTTTTATTGATAAGATTAATTATATGTAAGGTTCACCTGGTATCTAACATGGCACACAATATGTAAGGGGATGGTTCCTTCCTTGAGTACCCAGTCCCAAATAACCAACTCAGAGGCTGGATATTATTTATAAATGCTTGGCTGATAACTCAGGCTTGTTACTAGCTAATTCTTAAACTTAAATTAACCCAGATTTTTATTCATGCTTTGTCGTGTTGCTCATGGATTATTACCTCACTTTTATACATCCTTGCTCTGTATCTCCCTGGCATCTTTCCTGACTCTGCCCTTCTTCCCATCATTCTCAGTTTGGCTTTGCCACCTAACTTCCTGCCCAGTTACTGGCCTGTCAGCTCTTCATTAACTAATCAGAGTCATACATATTCATAACATAGAAAATAATTGTAAACATACTTTTGCCATGAGACTACCCTCTGGGAACTTAGGAACTTACACAGACGTTTTTATTGCTTATTCAGACAGAAAGGTTACAGATGCACAGTAAGGTTAGACCAAAAGAGCTTGTAAATGAGTCACAGTATATTTAATAATATACGTAGGCTTGGGAGAGAAAAGAGGGAGTATATAAAATATAGTTTAAGAATAAAATAATAAAGTCCTTTAAAATTTACAGTAATAAATAAGCTATAATAAGATACATAGAGATGAGAAATATACAGAGAATCTAGATTATTTTATTGTGTTGTTTTAAAATTTTTGGGCTGCTAAAAGACCTTAGATTATGGAAACTGATAGATTAAATTATATTTAAAAATATCTTCACTTCAGAATTTAAGTGGAATGTTGTGTTACTTTGGGGGGGAAATTTGCTTTTTATTTCTAAGGAGAATGAAAGACTCTTCTTTCATTTTGGGTTAAGAAAAATTAGATTTGATCAAATAAGACCTCCTGAGAAACCTCTTATGGTAATGGATTGCCCAGATGATCCGATATTTCAGAGCATCTCTGCTGTAATTTCCTCTGACGTCTGCACTCAGAACAACTTCAAGTCTTCTGGCTGAGACAATGTAGCCTCACAAAATACTCCAGTCAGGACTTGGCCATAATTCTAAGTATTCCCAGGGTCCTGTAATTATTACCAGTGCCTTAGTCAGCAGGAAGTACTCTAGATAACTAGGCTTACATTCCCAAAGCTAAATTATGAACGTTTGTCATCATTTAGGGGGTTTGGTTATAAGTTGTTTGGATAATGATCAGGAAAAAGCTAAACAATGGAGATTAGATTCAGGTATCTCATTCTAAAAGGAAAAGAGGGAACAAGTAAAGGATGGATAAAAGGGTTCATTATTGAATGTACTTGAATTAAAAAACAACTATTAATATGTATTTTACATTAGTATGGATTGTGGTTTTTTGATGCAATTTTGAGGTTAATTTTTTTTATACTGTATGTATATTTCTACTCTTGTTTAAGGTCTTGTGTTTATGAATTTTACTTAAAAATATGATGTGTTGAGGAACATGAGAATATACAGCAGATGACAACCAGTATTTTACAGGTTGTCCTACCAGATGAGTAACTCTTTGTTGCGGAACCCCACTAGGCAAAGTCCATGGAAGAGTCCCACTAAACCGAATCCATGGAGTGGCCCCACTAGCTATGGGATGACTGGCTATGAATACCAGTTGTTTTCTGTCTGTAATTTTCATTTCTCAGGTGCCTCTGTGATGCTTCCCTAATAATAGCTGTGGGGGTCTTTTCCTAACAAAATTTACACACACACACACACACACACACACACACACACACACACACACACACACACACACATATCATACTTAATATTGAAAGATTGAATGTCATGTCTCTTAGAGCAGAACACAAGGCTGGGATAGTGCTGCTCACAGTTTCTAGTCAATGCCTTACTGGAGAATATATCAGGTTCAATAAAGTCAAGGAAACCATACAAGCAAGAGCAAGATTGAGCTGCAGAAACATTAGGCTTAGTCAGAGAGGCCCAGCAGAGAGAAAATATGTCATAAGAACTAAGAAAACTGCATTGAGAGAATCTGGGCCAGTGTCCTTTAGGGTTAGGACTAAGGTTGGAATGGGAATGACTGAAATTCTATCTGTCTTGATTATATTGATGGTTCTGGGATAGCAGACATTTTATTGATAATCCTAAGAAACAAGGAATAAGGTGCATTTTGTTGAATAAAGTTGACTAACAAATGAATATGTGGGTGGGGAAGTATGAGAAAAAAAATTTAGTTGGTCATGATGGCACATGGCCTTTAGTCTCAGCACTCAGGAGGCAGAGGCAGATGAATTTCTGTAAGTTTGAGTCCAGTCTGGTTTCCACAGTAAGTTCCAGGACAGCCAGAACTACATCATAGAGGGACCCTGCTCCCACCCCCCATCCTCAAAAAAGAAAATGGAAACAGAACAACATATATATTCTGATACTTCCATATTTTATGCTCTAATGTATCTAAAATTTGGGAGCTCAGAATTCTTACTTTCTTGGGAATTTCATTTTTCTTATTTATCTTTAACATCAGATGTAGCACTGCTTTCTGGAGCCAGGGTATCAAAATTGCTCATTAAAAGGCAGGAAGCAGAACCAGAATGTAGTTTTGAAGATAGAATCCACAATACCACCTAGGAAATTACATAACAGCAAGATAAGATTTGAGTATCAGGAATGAATTTGCTCAGCTGAGATCACCCAAGCAGTAGAAATATCTGGCAAGATTTTGGCATAAACCTAATCATGAAAACGACCACAACTCTGGAATAAGAATTTGATTTAATAAAGGCTCCCTCCTGCTTGTACTAATTTACTTATAAACAGTTATGCTTTATAATTTGCACATCAATATTCAATTCTGTTTAACAAAAATGTATTATTAATGTCAGTTTTTTAAAAAGCATTTTCAATTTCAAATAGTAACACTTTGTTTCTAAGATTTAGAGGTTGTTCACTCTTGTTCCATCCTCCTTTTCTCTGCCATGATATATCCCACATGTTGCTAGTTCACTAAGGAGATTATTTCTGGTATGCTAATATGATCTTGAAAATTTGTCAGAAGGCCAGGTATTTTTATTAACTTTCTTAAGAACTATTTAGGGAGAATCAGTTGTTAGGATTTTAGGTCTTGCCATGACTATCTTTCTTAAACTCCCTATTACCCTTCTGGGTTGTCTTGAAATGTGCAGAAAACTATGTTCTCTTCCCGTTTGCAGTAAATTCCTCTTAAGAAATCGGTAAGAATTGCCTTGGTAGAAATTCACATCCTGTCACATACTGGAGAAAACTCAAACACCTCCTAAGGTTTCTATTAGTCAGACCATCAACTTGCTGCTTATTTTAACCATATAACTGAAGCTATGCTGAAGATTATTTACTCAGAAAAAGATTTACTGGAGAGAAAGAGAAGGTGATGAGAGATGAGTAAGTGTACTTTCTGTGGTTTGTTAGTTTCCTTATGCTTCCCTTGTTTAACTCCCAATGGAAACCTGGAGATTTAATCTGTATGGATCTTGCAAAATCAATTATTGAAGGAGAGAAAATGAAGACTACTATTTGCAAGGTATATTTCTCATAAATTATAGACTTAAACCCAAATGTAATAGTAATAGTTCTTAAAGGAATAAGGGACCATGGGGATATTGTTAAGAGGAAGGTAAGTACTACTTTTTAATATCCAGAGTCCAAAATGCTTATAGACACCTGTTATTATCATGACTAATTCTTGCAAGTGACTTTTTTAAAAACTGGGGTAAACCAAAATAAACCTTTTTTCCCCCTTATATTTGTAGGAATATAGAAGGTTGACAGGGTTGATACAAATGATGGGTAGGCATAACTGTCAAAATCATCAGCTGTCACCAATACTTACCTGAGCGGACCTACTGAAGATTTTTTCCTTACTTGTAAGCTAGAGCTGGTACCTACTATGCTCCTTGTGTTTGGCCTTAAAGATTACACATAATACATAACAGTGCAAGTATAATTCCATAAAATACACAAAGTGTTATCTTTGCCTAATAGACCACTAATCACTCACAACTGAGTAACCTGTTCTGATCATTTCATCCCACAAAGACAATTCTATTCTTGTGGTTCTACAATATACTTGAATATGTTGTGTGAGTGAGGCAGCAAAATTGACCAGAAAGTTTGAGTCAAGACATCTCACTTTCCTTTCTCACAATCACCTTTCTATAACTTTATCCCTGTACCTCTGAGTTTTTAGATAAAACCTTTTAAACTTTTTCTTTTATCCTATAATTACCTTTGCTACCTCAGAGTTCTTCAAAACTTTCTTGCCCTTATAGCAATTGAGCCTCAGATTGGAGGCAAGCTCAGCAGGACTAAAGGTAGAATTTGTTGATTCTGGAAGTAAAATTGGTATCTTTATCCCTACACTTAAGGGATTAATTCAAGACTAGATAACCAAGTATTAACATAGCCAATTTGTTAAGACTAGTCTTTCTATAGAGACTTTAAAGCAAACCTATCTTATTCTCTTCAAAGAAGTCAACAAAACAGATCCGGCTTGATTTTCAATCATCTATTTTACTGTTGTATAAATAGGAATAAAATCATTTTCCTGTTATATTTCATCTGCTAGAGAAAGGAAATGTGTTACTCAGTTTTCTATCTCTGACAAATGCCTGAGAAAATCAACCGAAGGGTGGAAAAATTTCCTTTCCATCCTGTTTTCAAAAGTTGAAGTCGCTTGGTTCCAGTCCTCCTATATGTGAGACAGAATGTCACAGTGAGAGGATGCAGCAGCAGTTTCTGAGGGTGGACAGAATACAACGCAAAGGCCCTTTAGCAGTGTGCCTGTTACCTGCTTCCCACAAGTGGACCCTACTACCAAAGAGTCTGCTCAGCTGTCAATTTCTCAATGCAAAGACAGGAGGGGTTCTGAGCAATTTCCTTCTCATCTTTACAGGCCTCCATGAAATGGTGGCTCTTCCACATCTAGACCATAGACTATGAAAATTATGAAGGAATCATGATCCATACACTCTCCCCCCTCTCCTACCCTGTCTCAGTAATATTCTTCTGAAAAACCTCTGAATGAGTGAGATTTAGCCATCTATATTTAAATTTCTTGTGAAGAAAATCTCTAATACAAGGCTAAAATTGAGTTACTTTTCCTTGGTGATTTATTCTAAGCTCAAGGTTAGCTGCCTTATGTATACTTATTACATACACATTCGTGTTTTCTTGAATTCCAGATTCCCATAATCAGGCACCTGCTTTGTGTTCTTGTGTACATTTCTCCTATGTTGAGAATAGTTTTCTTGGGTTCCAAACTCCAATGGTGTTTGTTAATGCTGCTACCAAATGTTTCAGAATCACAGACTTTTCCATGGAACAATTTGTACAGGTCCAAATGATGTCTTTTCTTTTGGAAGTTTATTGTATTTTAATAAAAATTAGATGTGCTCTCTTTCATATATGGATTTTTAAAAAAGTTGGTCAGAATTTAAAATAGTAAGCATTATAAGCTGAAAAGGGAGTGGGAAATGGAAATAATGAGAGGTTATACAACTGTTAATTCAAAAACTACTGTGTAAAGGTGATGTCACAATCAACAATATATAGAGCACTATAAGGACTAGAACTCATGATGAAATATTATACATGTAATAAATCGCCAGGGGAGAAAATCCTAAGCTCCTCCCACAAAATAACAAGAAGATAGAAAGCTAATTGTTCATCTATACCAGCACATATTGTATAAACATTTGGAAATATGAGCTGGGATGGACTTGGTGGATATTCCCAGTGACTAGAAGTGGTGATGCTGGATTAGCAGGGGAGGCTAATCCTCACACTAACAACAAAATTAGAGGCAGAATTTGAGGAATGATACGGTCAAGCATAACTTGAGGGATGATATGATTGGAGTATATCATGTATATATGTATATAAAAATGCATTTTTATATAATTAATGTATGCAAATATGTGTATTATACCTCAGAAGAATGTAATGCCACATATTGGTAAGTTTTAATATTTTAGGGAATATAAACAATAGCCTGAAGTTGATCATTACACATGATAAACAAGTATATAATTATTAGTTTGTTTCCATGTGAAATTACTGTACTATATACCACAAAGACATAATTATCAGTTTGTTTCTGTATGAAGTTGCCATACTAATTTTATACACATAAAATTAAATTAAAAGGAAAAACAAATTTTCTATTAGTGTTACAAGTATTCTACTGTTGAAATTAGCAATCAAAATAATCATATTCTATCGAACTTTCCTCCTGAATACTTAAGCACATTCTTTTGTATTATACTTCTATAAAAGTAGTCATGTTTTTTTACACAGTTGCTTATTGAAAATATATATTGCTTCTGTTAGGTATATACATGCACAAGTGTCTACAGATAATTTTGCTACTATTTTTGTCTAAATATTTACCAATTTAAATATATATATATATATACATACACTGATCATGTACACATTTTGTTTCAGACAAATTATAGGCATTGAAAAATAAAAGTAAATGAACAAAATTTAGTTCTTGAACTTCAGAAGTGTATACATGTGTGTTTGTATGTATATGTGTATCTCCAAGTGGATAACTATAATAACCTGTTAAATAGTAAGTCCCTGAATAGAGATAAGTACAGAGTCTTACAGGAATGAGAAATCAATTCTTATCCCAATATTTATGGATAAAGAACAATGTATGGTTGGTGTTCCTGTAAGAAATGACAACTGAGCTGAAACCCAAGATGAAGTCAGCAGTAAAAGAAAGAAAAAAAGAGGCTATGAGGAGAGTGGGCTAAGGAACATCATGTTTTAAACTGGAAACCAATTTTCCCTTTAGTAGCTAATGTGGCTGCATTAATTACCCCAGAGAATCAGATTTAAGGTGAAGGAGCAGGAGTGTGTTTGCTGTTGGTCTACAATCTTGGTAATCATGGATCTTTCAAAAACTAGTAGGACTTGTATTTTTCCAGAGATTCTTAAATCAAATCCCTTCAATTACAGTGAAAGATCAGAAGAACACACCATATGCTTTTCTGCATTTTTTAAACAAGTGGATGAAGAAAAGGAAAATCTGCTTTCTGTTTACTGGTGAACTGAATTAAAATGATCTTAGAACAGTAAAGCTTTTTATTTTACAAACAGTTCTTTACAAATCTAGTGGCTATCGATGACAATCAGGGCACACTGGAAGTGGAACCTTAGCATATAAAATTTGTAAAAACCCCTAGTATTTGATAATTCCTAATGTTTCTTTATGTAGACAGTGCAATTCCAGTTAGTTTTATTGTGGAGCTTTCTAAGTGTTAGATTATGGATTGATTCCACCTGCAACACACACACACTCACACACACACACACACACACACACACAAAAATTAATTTTCACTATTTCTTCTAGCTATTTAAGTACTAGCATGGAAATACAGATGTGAAAAAATAGTTCACATTGTTCACACTCTCACCAGTAAGCTTCACAAAGACTGTATAACATGGATCAAGTGTTCTTAAAAATCAGGTTGGATTTTTTATATTCATTCTAGGGCAAGAAACAATGCCCAAAAACCATAATAAAATCTTCAACCCTGCAGAGCAAATTTGCTTACCCAACCATCCAGTCAGAATAGCCGGTGACCTATTTTAAGATTCTTTACCATCATAAGCCTTTTAATCTAAGCCCAACTGCAGAACTATTGGTGTTGTAAGTTTGGTTCAATGGTTTTTATATGTTTAAGCTTATGTTTATCTTTAAACAGTTATCATTTTATTGTTTCATAAAATAATTCTAAGCCACAATCCTTCAGCCAATGTTTGCATTAGCTAAAGGTTAAAGATGAGGAGCGATGCTGCGTGCATTCAAATGAAATATTTGATTTTGAGGTTTGCCCCTTAATATCAGATGATGACCAGATATTAAGCACCTATGATAATTTAATCAAAGAATGAATAATCAATTCAGGCCATTGTTGAAATTTTATATATAAGGAGCAATTGCCTATTGGCCAAAGTAGACAACTAGAGAAGCAGAATCCTGTTTCAGAGGACACTGTAAGTACATTCAATGATCAAAATTAATTAAAATCTTAGTCTTTTTCTTTTACTTCAACTATTATTATTGTATAAGTCTATCCATTTAATTTATGTATTAATCCTTCTAGAATTTGGCTTAAGTCTTTTCTTTATTGTGTATTAATGAAATTCTTAGTTTCTAGTTGGTAAATTTTTCTATTAGTGTCATAAATATCTACTTGAGAGTTTATCATTTTTTGTTGTCCTTTTAAGATTATCCCTTTAGCATCATAGAAAACATCATATTTGGTAACGAGCAACATAACGTTATCTACCAGTTGGTACTGAATTATCAGTAACATTGATCAATAGGCTACTAATATATTTCTTCAAACTATAACTTAAGAAAACAAAAGTTTGGTTTGCATTATAGAGTGTTTTGATGAATTGTCCCCAAGTTGCCCATTATATATGCTACTGAAGGTCATTCCAATGAAGCATTATGGCAGTGGATAAGATAGTCCCTGGAAATAGCCAGCAGTTTTAAATATAGGCTGAGGTGCTTTCCACATACTTGTTGGATTTTGGTTTGTTCATCTGAGAAGTAAAGAACATAATGCCAAGTACTTAATAGGGATGTTTCAATTAAATGTTATAATAGCAATAATAATTAGTTATGATAATAATAATGCTTGCTTATTTACTTAATTATAATGAATGTTTGTAGCACCAAGAAACATATTCTTTTAGCCCTGTTTTATGGCAAAGAAAAAATTGTGAAAATCACTCAGTTGCATGTTACATGTATGAACATATGACTGGCCACATGACAGTTACTGACATTGTCATGGAATTTGGTGTCAGATATTTTGAGGAATTTAATCATGCCTCAAGTATTTCAGGGCCTATCTTGTACACTTTTGTTATTGGGGTATTCAGTAACTCAAACCATTGATAGAATGGCCTCACTTACAAAGGCAAATTACCTAAGACAACAAAGACTAAAAAGAAAGCATGAATTTTTTTAATAATCTGATAATTATGTTGTCTGAGTCTTTATAAATTGGTTTATCTTTTCATTAATTTTCATTATACAGAAAAGATTTAGTTAAATCCATTTCCAGGGGTATCATTATATCAAATTTTTAACACTAAGTGGCAAAATTCTTAGACCAGATGATTAGATTTAGGTCTTAGAATCTCTAGTTCAGCATCATGAAACTCTGGAACTTTACAAAGGGTAGTACATATATAAATAACCGCAGAGTGTTTATAGAAATTTTTACAGGAAATAAACCTATAATAGAACTTTTTTGTCAGGACCATCCTGCAAATAATGACATGGAGACTTCTTAATTATGAAAGCTCAGTCTTAGTTTAGGCTTGGCCCCAACTAGCTCTTAAAACTTAAATCATTTTACGTCTACTAATCTATGTTCTACCACTTGCCTTTTTTTAAACTTCTTTTCCATTTCTGTACATCAAAGTTGTCCCTATGTCTCCTGATGTCTCCTGGCATCTCCTCTACACCTAGGTTCTTCTTCCCAGTCTTTCTCTCTCTGCCTGAAGTACTGCTTAGATCTCCTGCCTAGCTATTGGCTGTTCAGCTTTGTATTACCCCAATCACAGCAGTACGTTATCACACTGTACAAGTATTCTACAACAGAGACTTGATTCTCTTTCAATGTACACAATTTGAATCAATTGATTGAAATTTTACAAATTATTCACTGTATACAATTAAACTATTTTCATATACAATCTCCAAGGTTGCTTCTAGAACACAGTACACACACACACACACACACACACACACACACACACACACACAAACACACAAACACACACTGAATGATTTCAGACAGACTAAAATACTCCTTATTTAAAACTAGTCTCTGTATGGCATCCCTTCAAATGAGAAAAATATCACTTCTCATTTATGTTTATTTTCCTTAAGCTTAATATATAAATATTCTAAAGTTCATAGTTGGTGCTTACAACATTGATGTAAGCTTAGATGGTCTGCGTCTAATGCCAAGTATCATCTATACTAAAGACTAAATGGCAATTACAATCACATGATAAAAGGACCATGTACAATGTTCTTTTACAGAATCAGTTTATAATTTGAAATATTAATCAAACTAACAAAAATACAAGGATCTAGAATCTACTCAAGTTTTATGAGTGGTTAGATGTGGTAACATAGAATTATCAGTTGGGCTATTTGCAATCTAAAATTTTCACCCATTTATTATCAATCTGCATTACTTTACATCTACATACAAGATAACAAATTTGAAAACAAATTATATGAAAGATTAATTAAGTAGTAACATAGATTCAGTTCTTTTGAAGTCATTGTTTTCTTAAAAATAGGTTTTGGTTTCCCCCTTAAATATGAGAGGATTCAACTAGTAAAGCCTTTATTTTTTATATAGATAATAATAGTAAATTTCTTTTTGCTGTTAAACACTTCTGAAAAGGGCATTCAATCATATAATACACACCAATTTATAGTCTGCCTTACCTAAATAATTTCAAAGAGCTAATCTCACTTGAAAATTGAAAAAGCTACAATTTCTTAGAATTATATCCATGCATCATTCTATTTGTGACATCATTTTTAGATGATGATGTCATCTTTCAAACTGACTAATTTTAAATAACTATATAGTTATAAAGTGGCTATTATTAATTATCTGAACACAATGATAGTTTTACTTATTTCAGTGTGTGTGTGACTACCACAGACCACATGTGGAGATCAGGGGACAGCTTTTGGAAATGATTCTGATGATCAAATAAGGTCATCAGGCTTGCATGATGAGTACTTTCATCCACTAAGCCATCTCTCCAGTCCAGAGTATAGCTTTGAATGTACATTATGTTAAAATTGACATAAATTCATCAAATGCCTGTATAACCATCAGTGCTCAAAAACAAGAGGAAACAATCACAATTTAAATATCTTAAACATTAAGATAAATTTACCTCTATTTATGTTACACAGGTTTTTGCTCAACAGGCTATAATCAAACTCAGTTATCCTTATATGTCTTCTGGAGGTAAAATCATCACAAACTCTAAATGGTATGGAAGCACTGTGTGTTAATGACAATTTAGTTTATTTATCCTTTTGTTTCAGGGTAGTCCAAGATGTGGCTGCTGTTGACAGTAACAAGTGTGATTTCCACATTTGGAGGTACACATGGACTTTTGGAGAAGGTCACTCCTGAAAATCCTGAAGCAAACATGAATATTGTGAGTTACTGAGGGATATTACTGGGATTAGAGTCACAATGAGTCTCAGCTTTTAGTGAAATTTTAACTTTTTAAATATTATTAAAAGTATCTTCTAGATGCATTTTAAATTAATTAAAACATGAAAGTTGTTTTTTTTTCTCCTCAGAGTGAGATGATAAATTACTGGGGATATCCTAGTGAGGAATATGAAGTTGTTACTGAAGATGGCTACGTTTTGGGGGTCTACAGAATTCCTTATGGGAAGAAAAATTCAGAGAATTTAGGTACAAACCTCTTCCATTTTCTCATTATCTCTCTTCTTCCTTACCTTCTTCCCTTTCCTACCTCCAACTCTCTGTAGACCCTCCAACTTCTTTCTCTTCTTTTTTTTTCTTTAATTTATTTCTAAGGGAGAAATAAGTGTAGATCACTCTGGAAATGTAACACAAAGTTGAAATTCCCATCCTAAGTAGATATCAATAAAGTCAATGAGGCAGAGGAATGAGAAAGTGCTCATGATAAAAATGCAATCTTGTCTTATGCAGACTATTAAAGGCCTCTACCCCAGCTGAAGAAATTAGACACCATTTCTTTCAACACAATAACTGAGCTGAACTCCAGTGCACGAAGAGTTAACTAGCTTGTATTATAGAGGGAAAGTTGAGGGGCAACTAAAGGTCTGTTTCCTAAACAGATGAAAGTTATTTTATTTTGATGATATTGTTAAATTTTCATCTTTTTTCTCATTACAGAAAAGTAGTGAAACAAAATTTTTAATCTTATTCTACATTTACGGAGTGCTTAATTTCCTTAAACTCTTCTAATATCTTTATTTACAATAACTGGCATATAACACAGTAAACACATTTTTTATATGACATAAGAATATAGCTCAGTGATACGTTTGCTTAGTATTTATAAGGTCTTGTGTTGATAAATACAAATGCAATAAATAAAAATAAAAGTAAGGCTTATTCCAGAGAGATTGTTCAGTGGTTAGAAGCTCTAGATGGTCTTGCATAGGACTTTTGTGCAATTCTCAATATTCATGTGCTGGCTGCTCACAACTGTCTATAACTCCAATTCCAGGAGATCAGAAGCCATCTTCTGGACACTGAAGGCTCCTGCAAACAGTTGGCACACATAAACTCATACAGGCTTACACATATACAAAAAATAATAAATAAAGAGTAAGATAATCAGATGTCAAATACATCAAAAAGTGAACATAATTATGACCACATGTCTATCTATAAGAGAATTAGTATATAACACTTGAATAATCTTCTTCCCTAGGCAAGAGACCTGTGGTGTTTTTGCAGCATGGTTTGCTCACATCAGCCACAAACTGGATTTCCAATCTTCCCAACAACAGCCTGGCCTTCATTTTGGCAGACGCTGGCTATGATGTGTGGCTGGGGAATAGTCGAGGAAATACATGGTCCAGGAAAAATATATATTATTCACCAGACTCAGTTGAATTCTGGGCTTTCAGGTAAAGAAAGAGGATAATTCAAAATGGTCATGTATTTGAACTCTAGAAGCAAAGCTGTTCTTTCTTTCTCATCACAGCCAACTACACTATAGGTAGGAGGTAAAAAGCCATATCATTGTAATCCAACATTTGAAATTCGTATATACCTCACTGCTATTGTAATTTTTCTTCAAGTTTGCTATTATCACCATATTCATGATCAAGAGATGCCAAAAATGATTTTCCAAATAAAATTAACAATATAGCCAAAGGGAGGGTACAAGGCAACTCCCTGTTTCTAGAAAGTTCCACAGGGATAAGCCAGTAGACTGAGAAAGTGTTAGACCAGGGGGAAGAGGGGCAGAAATCTCCATCAGCATCAAAAGCCCAAAATTTGGGCACAGGGAAGTTATCAAAGGTAACCAATGCCTTCTTATGCCCTCCTCTTGGAATCGACTGATGGAGATGGAGGGAAGAAGAGCATCTGGCTGATGTTACTGAGGTACAGGAATGTTCTGAGAGTTGACAGAAAGCCCATGTGCACCTGGTGTAGGGGTGAAGATGGAGACAGTGACACAAGAGAATACTAACAATGTTGGCAAGAACTAGATCTAGAAAGGGTGTTGAAGTTCATTCTCTGCACAATGAAAACCACTACAAGTTTTTCAGTTCAAGAGTTCTCATTTTTCTATCATTCTGGCTGATTTGGGAAGAATATACTACACGGATGGGGTTTATATTAAATGGAATTTTAATATAGAATACAAGTATTTGTTAAATCAGATATTCCATTTCAGGTATGAAAATAATCCCCACCTATAGGTACTATCTTATTTAGATTAGCTTGCAGCCATTATGCATTGTTTGAAAAAAAATGACCTTTGCTTACAAGCAGCAACTTCTGCAAATGCACTTGGCACTGACTAAGGCTTATAATTGGCAATAATTAAAGCATCTAGCTTTTCTATTTCTAGAGGAGAAATAATTTTTAATAAGTATTCCTGAGTTTTAGAAACTATAACAAGAAAATACATTTTTTTGTTTTACTTTTTTCTTATAGTTTTGATGAAATGGCTAAATATGACCTTCCAGCTTCAATAAACTTCATTTTACAGAAAACTGGACAAGAGAAGTTGGACTATGTTGGCCATTCTCAGGGAACCACTATTGGTAAGTAAAAGCACGGAGACTGGATAGAGCTTCCAAACCACTGCTCAGTAGCATAGCTACTGCTATGCAACTTTATTAAAAGCCATGTCCATGGATATCCTGTGATATAAGGACAATTAATCCTCATATCCTAGAGATGCATAAGTCAAGCAGTGGAACAAATAAGCAAGTGCATGAGTCTTCATCAAAAGCCTAATAGAATAGCTTCAGTACTGTCCAGGCCACTTGACTCTCAAGGCAGGATGTTCCAGCCTCCCGGTAATAAGTAACAAACATAGGGAATATACCTCATAGACAATTTTGAAAGTTTTGGAGGGCTTTTAAAGCTATTTTCAACAGGGAAAACATGTAAACCCACTCTGAGTAAAGACGCAGAAATGTCATGTGCGTGCATGGTAGCATGATGTTCTACTGAAGGAGAATAGCAAAAATAAAGATGAATAAGATTCAGGACAAGCAGTGACACTATTCATCATGGGGATGAGTCAGAGTGAGAGAAAGAGACATAACATTGCAACAGCTCTAAAGAACAGGATATTCGGGGTTCTTTAAATATAGTAGTCAGCCTTTAATATAAGTAAAAGAAATTTTTAATAGAAGAGTTGCATGATGCATTGTACAATCTTTCTAATTGCCAAAAGGCAACAAAGGCAGAAACTCAGGAGCAGCTAGAGGGTGCATACAGCAATTCATACCAGAGATTAGGATGACCTCAATTACTGAAAGGTGAGGAGAACTGAGGACCTGATGGTGTCCACTCAAGTGTCATATGTGTTTATATACAGACATGCAGGCATATATACATACATGCATACGTGTGTGCGCAAATGAGATACAGCCAATAAACTTTATTAAAATATTGGGTAAAGTGTGTAGTAGGGGGGTTTCTTGGTCTCGGGCGGCCAGAGGCCCAGACCCTGCAATGCCAGATCCCTTAGCCACCTGCTGCTGCTGCTCAGGCCCCCAGAAATGACTCAGATGCTTATATTAACTTCATGCTGTTTGGTCTATGGCTCAGGCACATTGCTAGCTAGCTCTTACATCTTAAATCAATCCATTTCTATTAATCTGTCTGCCACGTGGCCCATGGCTCACCTGTGTTCCTTACATCTTGCTCCTTGGGGCTTTTGGCTCTGTCTGTCTGACTCCGCCCTGCTTCTCCCACCTATGCTCTGATTTCTCCTCCTACTCTTTCTATGGTGCCTGTCATGGCCCAAAACAGCTCCTTTATTTAAAGACTGATATTCACAGCATACAGAAAGACATTCCCACATCACCTCCCTCTTCGTGTCTAATTAAAAAGGAGTGTTTTAATTTTAACAAAACAAAATTACATATAACAAAGCAGCTATCAAGCAAGAATTATAGTCTATTTGTATTTAGCAAACTTAAAGAAAATACTCTTATAATCTACCTTATCCTTACGAATCTAAAGTTTCATATCTAAGATACCTTTCAAATGACTAAGAAAAACTGTACCTATAATTATCTAATTGTCAACTACATCAAAGACCACAGAAGGATATATTTGCCCAAGTAAACCAGAAGTGCAAGCAACTTCCAAAATCTAGAAATGACAGAGATGACACCTATCTGCCTGGACAGTCACCTAAAGTTCCTTTATAAAGTTGGGGCATCCATCTTTATCCTACAGGCCCAGAGTCTCTTTTTATTTTAGTGAAGCAGGAAATCTTCTCTGTCCCTTTTGGTACAGTTCATCAGTCGCTTTTTCTCAAGTCCTGAAGAATGTCTGACAGTTTTCTCAGCAAAGCAGGAACCTGAATGACCATCTCGGCTTGTTCTGTCAAAGTTCAGAGGTCACCTTCTTATGGAACCTGCATGTCTACTTTTAATAGCATACTGTCAAGCAGTTAATATAAGAACAGGTTCATGTCCCTTGGTTAACAATTGCCACAAAGAAACTAATCTCCATATGGAGTTTCCTTGATGCCCATTTTTCTCTTGAAGTAAATTGGTACTGCCAGGAGCAGACCTGTCTCACTGTCCAGAAAAGTCTAACTTCTTAAAATATTTTCAATGCCATATTCTGTAGGTATTAGAAGTATTTGAAGATTACCTATCTAATTGAATTATATCTTTGTATACCTAAAAATCTAACTAGCATGCATTTTTAATTATACATTATAATTTTAAACCAGTTACATAAACATCATACCTTAAGCAAGAGTAGAAAAACACATGCAGCATAAGAGAATTGACCTTAAATTTTTATCAATAAACCAAAATCCATACCAATGTAAAACATTTTGAGATTAACAGCTGATTTCTTGATCTAAGTAAATTCAATAATACAATTTTTTTAAAAAAAAATCATTCATATACCATATCCCACTTTTCTTCTTAGAAAGAGATTGACTATGACCATTAACCATTTATAATGAAAACAAACATTTATAAACAATATTTGGGGAATTTGAGCATAGTTTTCCATTACTACTTCCTGCTGATTAGGGGTGTTGAAAATCTCATGAGTTAGACAGGGTTATACTCTGCAGTCTTGAAGTTGATGTGGCCATCTCTTCCAATCAGAGATTTTTTTCAGGGGGTCTTGGTTGATGAAACCATATTTGCCTGGAAGCAATCCACAGGTTCTCATCTTCTGTGGAAAGAAAAGCAGAACTCTTCCAAAGCAATAAATTCTTATACACAAATTTCAAAAACAAAATATCTTTAAAATATATATTCTTGTTTAACTTAGAAGCCTTTGCATTTGCAATCTATTGTCTTTCTGCAGTTAGCTCATCAACAGTTAAAAAATTAAAAGAAAACACAATAGCAACCAAAATCCAGATTTTGTGTCTAATTTCCATCTTACATGGCTTATTATATTTTTATTACTCTATTTCTCTTTTTAAAGACTGTCTCTACCTTCTCTCTTTTCTCTCTGAAGCCTATGTACATTTTACACACATTATAACCCATTTACAGGTTTTTTAATAATCTGAATCTGTCTTATTGTGAATCCTTAATCATTTTCTAACTAGAAGAGCTTTTTAAACTACTCTCACTTTCTTGCCACATAGTTTTTGTAGATAAAGCTGAATCAGTAAGTTCTCTTAAAGGGAACGTGTCTCTGTTCATGGCCAGCAAACAGAGCAAACTCAAGAAAATGCTGCTACTAAGAAACCATTTGACTCTGTTTCCTCTTTATTCAAAGTAAACATAAACCTTAAATCAACACATGCTACCAAGTCTTCTGTGAGATTTCAGGAACCAGCCTGATTGCAGCTTACACTGACTGCCGCCAGTCTGCCGGCACCATTTTGAACATGACCCGGACACCATGTTCTTTTTGTACAATGACCCTCTTCAGATACACAATTTGGAAGCTGCCTTTGCTCAGTTTTTGCTAAAACCCTTTTTAAACTTTCTCAGACATTAAGTGGATATTCGATCCATGTTGGCCACCATCTGTAGTAGTGGGGTTTTTTGGTCTCCAACAGCCAGAGGCCCAGACCCTGCCACACCAGACCCCTTAGCCACCTGCTGCTGCTGCTCAGGCCCTTAGAAATGACTCAGACATTTATATTAACTTTATACTGTTTGGCCTATGGCCCAGGCACATTGCTAGCTAGCTCTTACATCTTAAATCAACCCATTTCTATTAATCTGTCTGCCATGTGGCCCGTGGCTCACCTGTGTACCTTACATGTTGCTCCTTGGGTGGCTTGCTTGATCTGCCTGACTCCGCCCTGCTTCTCCTACCTATGCTCTTTTTTCTCCTCCTATTCTTTCTATGGTGCCTGTCATGGGCCAAAACAGCTCCTTAATTTAAAGATTGATATTCACAGAATACAGAAAGACATTCCCACATCAAAAGTGTATTAAAAAAAATAGAAGTAAAGATGATGTCAGAGTTCATGGCTTGGGCTCCTGAAACAATGATGATCTATTACCCAACATGAGGAAGGAGAGCTGTGAGAAAAGCTGATGTAGAAGAACATTGGGAGCTCAGTCTGGGAACACTCTAAGTCATTTATTAAAGATTCAGGTAAAGATGTCAAGGATAATAATCAACTTAAAGTTCAAGAGAGAATCCCACCACAATACTGGATCAAAAACACTCAACAGGAGGCATCAGTCAGTGAGACTGAGATTAATATCCCAAGGAGTCAATTCAGACAGCCAAGAGAGAAGCCTCAGCACAAGCCTGAGTTATTCCTTCTTTTACAAGATGAGACTTCTGTGATAGAGGAAACAAAGTAAAAAAAAAAAAAAAGTAATAATGAGATGCAAGGGCAGCCAAAATTCTGGAATCCAAACGGAGGATGCTTACTACTTATCAAAAGGCTATTTTAAATGAAGCCTGAGAGGTAGTTGTTGAATTACCTTTGTGTTTGCTGATGGTGGTTTGGTTTAATTTTTTTTGTTTTGTTTTGTTTTGTTTTTTGAAACAAGGCTGTCTTGTGTAGCTTGGGCTGAGTTCAAACTACTGACCCTCTTGAGTCATCCTCCAGAATGCTGAGATTACTGGCTCTGCCAATAACTGTGATTGGCGATAGGCGGCTCTCCTATCATTAACGCTCTGTGACACACACTTAATATAACAGAGTGTTTTATCACTAGCACATTATAAAATTATTAAACTGAGATGCAATACAACATTTTCCATTCGACTTACTGAGATAAATAAAACCACTTGACTTGACATTCTACTCTGCCTCTATCTTGAGTTAACTGAAGATTGAACTTCTCCATTCTTGTCCATTAGTGGAAATTTTAAAGTGCCATTGCTATGCTTACACATATCTAAGCAAACTAATATGCCAGGTTCAACGATTGCTTCAGATGGGATTTTAGCAAGTCCAAAATAATACCACACTTGTGAAACAGATGAGCACACATATGCATACACCTTCTACACTGATGGTCTGTTCTATTTCAGGTTTTATTGCCTTTTCTACCATTCCTGCACTGGCTAAAAGAATCAAGACATTTTATGCATTAGCACCAGTTGCTACTCTGACATACCCACAAAGCCCTTTGAAAAAACTTTCAATTATTCCTATGTTTATTTTGAAGGTATGTGATTCTATTTAAGTTATTGAATTGTAGTTGGATTTCGAAATGATCAAAGTAAATAACTGTTCCTTAGGGATGAACAAATTCATATCCACAAACTAAATTATACATGTTTATATTAATTCACAGCATTAAAATGTATTGATCCCCTCTTATCTCTGAGGTCCTCATTTAGTCCTTTGGTTTTGATTAGCTGGGAGTGGGTTGTCAATGCTGTGTTCTGATTTTTCAAGGATGTTTCACTGGCCAAGAATTCTACACAGTTATGTTGCGCTCCTGCAGTCGGGAATAGGCTGTTAAAAGCAGATAAAAATGGTCGAATAAGAATTCCAGGTAGGTTCATAGAAAGCTGGAAGAGAAGGAAAAGAATGGGAAGAATGGGAGGAAAAAAATGAAGAATGCAAAGAAATCAATGAATAAACCAAGTGAATATTGTGCGACCTCCATTAAATGCTTTTGGGCTGCCTAAGATTTCTTCTCCCAAGAAATGGAAATTTCATTGGACAGTAGTATGGACTCCAACAGACCATAACTATTGAGTGCCTTGTTTAACAGACCCACATAGGAAAGAGATAATAGCACTTAGTTATTCAAATGTTTAATGCCCTGCTTTTCTTGCACTCAAGCCACCACATGCAGACAAACCTGCACATTTGCACAATTTCTTTAGAGAAATGGTTTAGCCTAAGGCTACATATACACTACAGTAATTATATCTTTCCTTTCAGTATTGTACTGTCCATTCACTTTCACTTCAAAAACACTGCTTGTGGTCAAATGTATTAACAAAGCTTTTATGCAAAACCTAGAGCATTAACATGACTGTGAGACTGTGACCATTCCCTGCTGCACTGAGCTTCTCATTTCAAATTTATGCTTCGACTATCAGGTAGCAAGAACAGAGAAATTAAAAGGACGTATTTAGACATTAAATCAAAGGCATAGACCAGAATTATAGGTATAATCTAGTACTGACTAGCCTGAAACACTAGCTGTGTTTCTTGGTTATAAAATCGAGAAAACAAAAAAGTCTCAAGTCTCAACACAATTGAATCTAAAGCTTTTCTTAGAGATATCCATGTTTTCCCTTCTTGATCTCATAATTTATGCCCAAGTATAATTATGACAAACTAACATGTTATATTTCATGGTTTGACTTCATAACCGTTATTACTCCAGCTGGCTTATAGTTATAGTGTCTTCTACTTGCTCCAAGAGGCTATACAGTTCTCAATGTAATATTACACACTGAATGTAACTGTTAGCTCTTTACATCTCACAATTTCATTGAAAGAGTTAAATGAGAAAGGAGGAGTTAAAATAGCTATATGGTACAGTTGATTGCTGCCAAGTCTGATGGCCGAGGTTCGATTACTAGGACACACCTGGAAGAAGGAGAGAACAACAGACCCCCCTGTCCTCTAATCTCTACACAAGTTCTGTGGCACACATGTACTCCCACTTCCCCCATACACTTAATATTTTATTTTTTGAGATCATAATAACTTTATTTCCCCCTTCTCTTTCCTCCCTCCAAACACTGCCTCTTGATCTCTTTCAAAATCATGGCCCCGTTTGTTCATTAACTGTTGCTACACATTTACACTGCTACATATTTACATCCACATATATTCCTAATATAACCTGTTCAATCTATATAATGATATTTGTATATATATTTTCAGGACTGGTCATTTGTCATTAGGTAAACAATTGATTGCTGCTGTCCTGGGAAAGGCTTTCTCTCCAGCTCTTGGCTTTACTTAATTTCCTGTAGTTCCTGTGTAGGACTGAGGCCTCATTGTCCTTCCTCCTGTTCAAATTAGCATATCTAACGGTGTCGTCCTTGTTCAGCTTAAGTTTTAGACAGTCATGCTGGCAAGACTTTGGGGGTGTAGCTTCTGGCATGACAAGGATAAGCAGTGTCATAGAAAACTCTGGCAATCTGGTTCTTACAATCTCTTCCACAGTGTTCTCTGAACCTTAGGTGTGGGAGTTTATTGTAGATGTGTCACCTGGGACTTAGCTTCACCACTCTGCATTTTGACTGATTGTGGTTTTTCAGTAATGCTCTCTTGCCTGTTGCAAGAGAATTTTCCTTTGTAAGAGGTGAGGACTACACTTAGCTGTGTATAAAGACAAAATATTTAGAATGTAGTTAGGGATTATGCTGCTTTAGTAAAACGGTGGTTGTATGTTCTCCTCCAAAATCCATGGCTTTACTATCTCTGGGGAGTTAGATAGATTATTTGTATCTGAATGAATCCCTCTTATTGAGTGGATCTTAAGTTCAATTAGAGAGCTGTTGGTTTCCATCACCATAGGTATACAACTGCACCCTTAGGGTTATCTTGCCATGCTGGTTCATAGGTGTCAGAGCTAATTAGAAATGTCAGTTGGTCCTTCCTTTTGAAGTTTGCATGATACCTTCTAAAACCATGAAAGTTAGTTCTCAGAAAGGAAGCATTATACTCAGTTCCAACTCAGTGGCCTCTGGCTCCTGTGTCTGAATTGCATGGTATTTTCAACAGTAAGTTTTAACCTTCTACCTCTGGGAGGTCAACCAAGGGCAATAGCAATAGTCTTTAATGTTTGGAAGTCTCTTGGACATTTCTATCAACAGCTTCAATCAATCAAATGAGAGCTTCTCATGCCTGGTGTTGGGGTTTTTGTTAGACGGTCTTTGGCTCTTGGAGAGAGGATTATTAGTCCAGATGAGAAATTTTCATTTAAATTATATTTATACAAAAATTTTAATGTTTTGGTCAATAGTTAATAGTAAAATTCTTCATAACTTTTTTGGACATTATTAATGTTATTTTCTCTCCTTTCTCTTCTTCTGTAATTATCTCCATTCCTCTCCTTAATTAAAGCCTGTTCTTTATCTCTTTGTCCCAATCAGATCACTGTACCATCCTTTTTCTCTCATTCTCGTTCCCCAACTACCACAGCAATGGTAGTTTCCTGAATTTACAGTTACTCTAGGATAGGTACTAGGAGCCTCCAAAGAAAGAGAACATGGGACATTTTTCTTTCTGAGTCTGGGTTACCTGAGTCAATATGGCCATTTATCATTCTATCTGTTTAACTGAAAAGTTTTCTATAGTGTATATGCTTTGCATTTTTAATATCTTCTCACCAACTGAAGAACATTTAGGTTGTGTCCATTTCCCAGCGACTATGAGTAGAGCATCAATGAACACTGTTGAGCAAGTATCTCTGGAGTAGGTATGGAGTCCTTTGTGCATATATCAATGAGTGGTATTGATGGGTAGATTTATTCGTAGCTTGTTGAGAACACTCCACACTGATTTCCTGAGTGATTTCTCAAGTTTTTAATGCCCTCAGCATGGAGTCTGGGGCTTCCCTACACTTCCCTCAGCAATTGTATTTTGTATTGTTCGTTTTTGCCATTCTGACTGGGATGAGATGAAATCTCCGAGTTGTTTTGATTTGCATTTCCCTAGTTGTTAGAGACAATGAACATTTTTGAGATACTTCTTAGCCACTGGGTTTTGTTTGGTTGTTTGCTTGTTTTGAGAATTCTGTTCAGGTTCTAGACCCTTTTTTTTTTTTTTTTTTTTGGATGGGTTATGTTTTTCTGTTCGTTTTGTTGTCCTTTATATATTCTGGGTATTTTTCCTTTGCCAGAGGCATAATTAGCAAAATTATTTTCCATTCTTTGGGCTTCCTCTTTGCCTAGTTGGTGGTTTCTTTATCTGTTCAGTAGCTTTTTAGTTTTATGAGATCCTACTTATCAACTGTCAGCCTTAATACTCAGGCTAAGAGAGTCTCATTCAGAACATTCTCTACTACACCTACATCATATAAGGTACTACCTATGCTTCCTCCTAGATGTTTCTTCACACTTAGGTCTTTGATCCATTTGGAGCTGGTTTTTGTATATGGAGATAGATATGACCCTAAAGAACAGGAAATTTCTAAAACAACTTACAATACTAAAGGAAAATGCAAGCATAATCAGACCTGAATGAGGGGCATCAGCAATTAAGTAGGCTTTGTACTGCTTGGCTATTTCCATGTTCTAATGACGCCTTTATTTTTCAGACTGTATTTGGTAACAAAATGTTCTTTCCACACAACTTCTTTGATCAATTTCTGGGTACTGAAGTGTGCTCACGGAAACTACTGGATCGTCTCTGCAGTAATGCTTTATTCATCATGTGTGGATTCGACAGGCAGAACTTGAATGTGGTGTGTATGCATTGTGGGCTTTGTTCAAGAAACTCATCCCATATAATTCTGGTTGTTCAATCATCTCTTAGAAATGGTACTTCACCTCAGAATTGTGCCCACAGCATTGCAGTAGACTTCAAAGAAATCATTAGCCTCTGCTCATTCCAGTTTCATCTCTGGTTCCCATTCAAATCTTTGGGCTGCCATGGCATTTACCCTCTGTGACAGAAGGGAATGAAGGAGACTTATTGAGTAGGGTCTTATGAAGAAAAATACGTAGTCATCAAATAAATGCCACATATGCTTTTAATACTATTATACTGCTAATCATACCTATAGATTTTGTAAAATTTATTTCATTGAAGCTGTATAATAGCTTTTTATAGATCTGCATGTTTATTCTCTGAGTTAGTGTTTTAAAACTTTAATCAGAAAATTCAATATTATGAGGTTCTATTTAAATCTTACTTTTGGAACTGATTTAAACTCTCATGTTGGTTTACACACACACACACACACACACACACACACACACACACACACACAATTTTAAAGTTTAAATCAGATAAAATATTTAATGCAAATAGAATATAAGATAAAGCACATAACAATGATTATAGTATATTTATTATTATTATTATTATTATTTATTATACATACACATACTTCTGCTGGGTTTTTTTTTTTTCGTTTTTGTGGTTCTAAAGGCAAAACTTAGGAATTTTAGAATCATGCTCCACCACTGAGGTACATTAGCACTACTTTTTAAATAACATTTTGGGGGGAAATCAGGATCTTATAAAATTTCCCATTCACACTATGGCCAAGGCTGGGCTTTAATCAAAGATCCTCTTGACTCAACCTCTCAAGTATCTGGAATTACAGGGCTATCTTGCCTATAATTTATACCTTTGAACTCCTAAAAAGTAAGTTTTATTGATAAAATGTAGTATACTAATCTCTGTACTCATCTGGGAACATAGTGGTGGAATGCAGCTAATGTCTCCATTGAGACTAAGGGGTTTCAGTTGTTTTTCTATGTGCTGGTGATCGACTCTGTGGCAGGATAAATAAATCCACGTTTGCCTCTGTTTTTTCTCTATGTTCCACTTATGATGGTAAGGGACTCTTTCTCCTCCTCCTCCTCCTCCTCCTCCTCCTCCTCCTCCTCCTCCTCATTCTCCTTCTTTTTCTTGATTTGAGGCTGTTTCTCATTATGGATGACAAATGTAACAGAACAACATGTCCTTATTCTACAACAAAAGACAGATTGATTCTTGTATTAAATCTATAAAGATACTTCAGAGAAAGATAATAGTAAAGTAGAGATGCAGAGGACAACCAAAAGCTCTTGTCTTTTGCATGCTGCTTATATGGAGGGAGATCTCAGTCTCTTCGATGACAGTTGACTTAGTACACAGTCTAAGACCCCTACAGAATTGGTCTGTGCAATCTGGAAATGGAGCTTCAGAATGCTAATGGGTCTGAGTAAAGTAATTTAGGGACCAGATACAATCCTATAATTAAATATACACACTAAATATCATATATGTCTGTGTAATTTTTAATATATATTAAAATTATGCAAATCCAGGAACTTGTGTATAATATTTAATCTCTTGCACTCTGATACTAAATAAGAATTTAAGTTCAGAAACTAGGTAAAACTTTCTGGTCTCATACTCATAATATTCATCTGAACCTAATATTTTTCTAACTAGTTTGAGTCTCAAAATCTTCTTTGAAAAAAATATGAAGCTAATAATATAAAGTTAAAACAAGTGATGTGCTTTGTAAATTCTAAGTTGGCATGCAACTGTATTGCTCATCCTTCCATTAAACAGTGCCCTGCAACCCTAGATAAAATCAGAAAAATTAGTCCCTAATACTTTTCAGAAACCAAATATGTCTAAGCCTATATGTATTTGTGTCTTTGATTTCCAGAGTCGTTTCGATGTGTATCTAGGGCATAATCCAGCAGGAACATCTGTTCAAAACATCATCCACTGGGCACAGGTAACAAACCTTTTAATGTTGACATTCCTTGTGTGGAGATGAACCTTTGTACTTAACCTAAGCACATTCTTAAGATGTCCCTGACAGGCAATTCTTCTATATATGTCAACATACAAAAATTATCATTAAAACATGTGCTTTAACTAACAGAAACTTTATGATTAGCCATGCTAAAGAAAAATGAAAGAAAACTTAATATCTTAGATGGTTAGTAATTATTTGTAATGAGAAAGTATTTTCTCAATAATTGTAAGATATTGAAAATGAGAGAGATATTTGAAGGTAGAACTATTTTCAAGTGGGTTATGAGAGCTTTTTACCTAATAAATTTGAATTTCAAGTTCTTCTTACTAACTTTTAATTTAATTTTTCCCTTTATATTTTCATTAGTTTGCTAGATCTGGGAAATTGCAAGCCTATGACTGGGGAAGTCCATTCCAGAACCGATTACACTACAATCAGGTAAATTCCTTGATATTGAAATTGCTCACAATTTAAAAGATAAAGACTTACAAGTTTGAAAAGAAACATATGATAATTGGGTGTCCATATTTTCAAAGTACTGCTATGTTCTGGAAATGGACCCTAAGAATAATGCCAGGTCACATGTGAAGACTTATAAACTAACAGCACATGGTCTTTGCACAACTCAGCTTTACAATCCAGCCTCTCTACAGCACACTCTTCTTTCTGAAGTGTAACTGGCTGAAACTAGTTAACAGTTATGTCCTTTCTGAGATTAACTGATTTTCTCATATATCAGCCTTTCCTTTGGGACAGCCAGATGAATGATTTCATGGAACACATTTTCATATAGAAGAAAAAATGATGTGTTTTCAGATCAAAGATAGACATGTTTTTGAGCATTAAGGTGCCTTGTAAGCCTCAGAGTTGCTATGGTACAAAGGACTCAGAGCTTGAAGTTGATCTAATTGGTGGTCAATTCAAATTTGCACAATATTTCATAGAGTAGGAAACTATTGACAGGATTTAAAAGAAGAATACCTGTAACCCTTTACTCAAGGCAAACTCACAGGTTATCAATGGCTTACATTGAGCAGGATCAGTTCATCTTTGACTTACTCTTCCTATTTAAACATCCTCAATTTTTCTTCACAAGTGGTATCTGAATAATCCTAATTTTCAATCTGCCACAGTCTTGATCTAGCCAAGTCCTTGTTAATCAGTGGGTGAAGTGTTTGCTATGTAAACACACCCTATAATAACTTCTGGGTCCCTTATTAGAACAGAGGCTATGACAAGAGAAATCTCAAAAGCTTGTTGGCCAACTGTCCTGGTGTATCCACCAATGGATGTGAGAGACACTGTCTGATGGATGTCAAAGACCAACATCAAGGTTGTACACAGTAGTTTTCGTGTGCCCCGCCCACACACATACAAGAATCTAGTTAAATTTCTTCCTTCAGCTGAACTGAAATATAAATTATCAATTGCTATGAATTGTCAACTGATGACCAACGATTTAGAAAATAGGTTAGAACCAGGAGTATCAGCACCACCTATGAGTGTGAGATGCCTGAATTTCCTCCCAGATCTGCTGAATCAGTCTTCATTTTAATTAGAGTTCTGGGTGATAGATATGCCTATTACAAGTTGAGAAACATAGACCCAAATTATGCTGTGTTCACTTTACTTTGTGGGTAAAGATGATTTTCTTGAAGCAATCATGAGATTTCATTTGGAACTAATCCATAATTGACACTGTTTCTGAAGTATGGTTACCTAAACTCCACTTTTTCATCTGTCATGTTTTAGAAAACGCCTCCTGATTATGATGTGTCAGCCATGAATGTTCCAATTGCAGTGTGGAATGGTGGCCATGACATCCTGGCTGCTCCTCGAGATATTAAACTGTTGCTTCCCAAACTCCGTAACCTCCGTTATCACAGGGAGATTCCCTCTTACAACCACGTAGACTTTACCTGGGCAATGAACGCTCCTCAAGAGGTTTACAATGAGATGGTTTCCATGATGGCAACAGATTAAAAGCATTATTTGCATGCATTTCAAAATCTTTTATTCTTTCATACACAGTTTTCCAGTGTGTATGAAATGAATTAGTGCTGTAATTTTGACTTTCAAAATATATATGCATCAACCATGTTTTCATTTGTCTTTTTTTTTCATTTAAAGAAATACAACATTTCATGCAGAAGCTTATGTTAGAAACAACTGAGAGAATACATTTCTGGTGCATGGTAAAATTTTTCTTTGGATCATCCCAAAATTCTTTTCTAAACTCAGTGTAGATTAGGAAGAACCATTGTTCATTCAGAATCCTGAAACTGAATAATGACATTTCTCATGTATCTGATAGTGATGAATTTTTCCCAATCTCCATTCTTGACCACTGCCATATCTGCATGCTGAAGATACTGATTGTTGTGTGTGTGTGTGTGTGTGTGTGTGTGTGTGTGTGTGTGTGTGTGTGTGTGTGTGTGTTGGGGAGGGGGAGTCATGAGAACCCAACTGTGGGTGAGGAAGCAAGAGAAAATCCCAAGATAAATTCAGGACACTGGGAGGTGTATGGTGTGCTCTACCTTCATTACTCCAGACCTCAATCACAAAACACTCACCACCAAACAAAACTAGTGTAAGTGTCATTGTCTATGTTCTGGTAGCTACAAGAAGATGTAGAAATATTCCCAGTGACATGTGAACCAAAATGGACATCTACCACTGGTTGGTGAAAAATAAAAAAGGTCCCAAATTTGGAAAATACCCCTAAAACACTCCAGCATGGGAGTTTTATTAACACAGTCCAATTTCGATGTGACTTCAGATTCTTTGTAACTAATCATTTTGATTTCTATTTTTTCATTCAGAGTAGGGTTAATCAGATGAGATATAAATTAGGAAAGGCTTATTTGTAACCTGAACAGTGAATAAAAGAATGCATTCATAAAATTGTTTGGGTTTTTTTTGTATGTGTTCCCGGAAGTCTTTGAAGATTTCATATTTACAGTACGTTTCTCCTTCATTCTTACCATGGACAAAATTTGTAAGAGGAGATCACTTAGGAGCCTTTAAAATTTCAGTGAAAGTTTCCACATCACCAAAGTGACAAGAAGTTCTCATTGAATAGTTAGAGATAGATATTTGTGGTAGGACAATCATTTAAGGACCAAATATATCACCTATACCATCGTGAGAAAGCATGTGCATTGCATTCTTAAACTTTTAGGAATTTCTTCCCTGACTTCCATCCTTTTACTCTGTGTCTAGCAGATGTGGGCAGTTTGGATCTTGTTTCATTAACAGAGGTAAATGCTACTGTAGTTCCTTCCACAGTAGCTCAGATTTAGTCTCTCCTTTGCTACTGTGAATTATGGGTACATCCGCCAGTGTTGGGGGTTATTCACATGGAATTCCTTTACCATCTCCTTGATAACATCTCATCATGTAAAGCTCAACAATGACAACCCCACATGCATCAATCCTATGTCTCTGAGTCAACAAAAGTCAAGGAAATGAAGTGTTTCTAGTTACACTGGAATGTGACTTTGAACCCCTTTCCCCTAACTGCATAGAAGTTTACATCTGTTTAGTGTTAGTATAGTGTGATAGAGTTCTTTCTATTGCTTACCATTTTCACTCTCTCACTCAATCCTGTTCCACCCATGACCTCAGTCACTTCCCTCCTTCCTCAGGATGGATTTTGAAATGCTAATAATATTTCTTTCTCACATAATGATACTATCATGTCACAAACTTAAGGTATATTCAGTCAGGATTCCCAAGCCCAGTCATCTTGTAATGTTGACCTGTTTGAAAGAGAATCCAAATCAGTTCTACACATATATATTGTTAAATTTTATTTCTCCTTCTTTTATACAATAAATCCAACTGCAGAATTTCCACCCTTTTTCTTCTCCAAGTTCTCCTCACAAGTACATCTCCATATACTGCTCAGTTTTTCCTGAGGTGCAAATGGCCCACATTATGCAAGTTTTAAACTTGACGAGGCTGTATGTTTAGTTACTTTACAACCAAATGTTTTATTTTGAGATCTACTATAGTTTACTCTCAGCTTTTCATGTATCAAGAGCTTGTGTATATTAGATTTAGTTTTCAATGATTATATATTTCAAATCTCATGCAGGCTTAGAAATGCATGCCACTATAAAATAAAATGTTTTGTGGTTATATCCAAATTACCAAAAGTCTAACAGAATTTTGTTCCTAAGAAATAAATTGTAACTAAAATAAAGTTACATAACTATTAATACTATCACAAAAATGGTTACTTAAATAGCATGCTCCCTTTCCTTAATATTTGTTCTACAAAAGGTACTAATTTTTTTAGATTTTTTTTTAATTTTTGAAATTAAAATATAATTAGATTTTTTTCTCTGTTCTTTTCCTCCCTCCATTCTGTTCTGTGTAGCCATCTCTTGATCTCTTCCAAATTGATGGGCTCTATTTATCTGTTTTACACACAAACATAATTTCTAATATACATTAGCGTACAGTATAATTATATACATTTATTTTAAAATATATATTCCTAATTATGTACATAGAAACTGCTTAGCACATATAACATCACTGGAATATGTATGATTACAAGTCTGACCATTTGCTATTGAATTATCAAACATTTCAAGACAGGTAAAATCTCAAGGACAATGGGGTATTCATTTTACCAGTAGAGGGCGCAGTGGACCGAGCGTTTGTGGCTTTGTTCTTTGGGAAGCAGTTACTCTGATTTATCAATTTTAGCCTCATTATTAAACTCGGTAATTTCCTGTTGTGCGGCATCAGAGAAAGCAGAGCTCTGAGGTTAACTGTTCCCTCAGCAAAGTAACTCTACTCTAGAAAGAGCTTAGCTCTCTGTGGCTCCTATTCTGTGGACTCCCAGCTCTCTACTTGAACATTGGCTGTCTCTGGATGTAGGTGCAGGAGGTCTCTCTAGAGCTAGTAAGAACCCTTTTGGGTCCACAGGCCACAAAGTTCACCGGGGTGCGCAAAGGCTTTTAGTACATGAAGCAATTTGGTAAGTGAAGACCTGATATTAACAACATAGTCCTGGCCAACGTACCCTCAGCCAACACACACCAATCTACACAGAGTAGGAAGAGAGAAATTATAGACTCCATGTACCACCCAGTGTCAACAGAATTGACCATTCCAGTATTAGAGGAACTGAAACAAAGCTTAACAGTCTTTAATGTGTGTGTGTGTTTCTAGTTTTTATTGTGAGAATGGAGCCTAGGGCCTAGAATACACTAGGTAAGACCTATACCACTGAACATTTTTTGTTTTATTTAAAATGGTTCTTTTGTTTTGTTTTGATTTTACATACCAACCACAGTCCCACCCTCCCCACCCCTCCTTCCTCAGAGAAAGAATAAGGCCTTCCATGAAGAGTCAACAAAGTCTGGTATATCAAGGCAGGATCAAGCCCTTCCCTCCTGTGTCAAGGCCTAGGAAGAAATCCCTCCATAGGGAATGGGATCCAAAAAGCCAGTTCATGCACTAGGAATAAATTATGGTCCCACTCCTAGGGGCCCCACAAACTGTCCAAGCCACACACTGTCACCCATATTCAGAGGGCCTGGTTTGGGCCCACGCAGATTGCCCAGCTGTCAGTCCAGAGTCAGTGAGCTCCCACTAGCTGGAGTCAGCTGCCTTTGTGGGTTTCCATTGATAAACACCCTAATTCTTACCATGGAACTTCATCCAGTAGCTGATGGAAGCAGATACAGAGATCCAGAGCTAAGCACTGAACTGGGCTCCCAGTCCAGTCAAAGGGAGGAAGGGGAGATTATCCCACTGAGCTTTTTCCTCATTTTATTTGTACTTTGTTGTTGTTGTTTGGACAGGGTATCACAATGTGCCCAGATTGGCCCTTAACTCATTCCGTAGCCCAGACAAGCCTTGTATTTATAATTGTTCTTGCCTATTTCCCTAAGTACCCTAGATTATAAGCCTGTGGCACACACCTGGTTTTAGCTTATTATTTTTATATTTACATGTTTTTAAGTTGTATTTCCCTCTCTTTTATATAACTTAAGTATATTTTGTTTCGTTATCAAATTGTAGTTGTTATATTTCTCTTTTTTGTGCTTTTTGTCTTTACTTTCTTTAATGTTGCATCTCTCTTCCCCTTTTTCCAACCACCTTACATACTTTTATTATTGTGTTATCATATTTACCTTCATTAATTTTTAATTTTGTAATTTGCTACTCTCTTTTCATTGGTTTTTTTTGGTGACTTTTTTCTGCTTGTAGTTGTTTTTTATTAAATGTTTGTATCTGGTTTGCTTTGGTTTGTGGTTATGGTAATCTCTTGTCTCTTTTTTGAATGGTACAATTGAGGCCTCAAGAGAAAGCTGCTCACTCAGAAGACCCTGCTATAAAACAGTCATCTCAACAGATATACAGATTACATCAAAGAAACATGAGCAAGCCAGGCAACATGACTCCTAAGATCATAACTTTTCACTAACTTAATCCAAAGATGCTGAAACTGTTGGTATGCTGGCTAAAAATTCAGCTTAGTTTTAAAAAACAATTCAGTCTTGTTCAAAAATGAGACGTAGACTATTCAAAAATCAGAGCAGCATTCACCTAAAAGACATGGCCAGAAAAGAAGCTTTTACAAACAAAACCCAGGATTGTGAAAGCAATCTTGATCAATAAAAGAACTTCAGGAACAAGCACCATCCCTGACTTCAAGCTATACTATAGAGCTACAGTAATAAAAACAGCCTGGTACAGACATTAAAAACAGATTTTTTTTTTTGAAATTGATGGAATCAAATAGAAGACTGCAACATTAACCCACATATCTGAACATCTGGTTTTTGACAAAGAGGCCAAAAATATTGAATGGAAAAAAGAAAAAATCTCCAACAAATAGTGTTGACGAAAGAGGGGAAGGCCCTTCAATGCATTGGCACAGGTGACCTCTTCCTAAATATAACACCAGCAGCACAGACACTAAGAACAACAATCAGTAAGTGTGACCTCCTGAAACTGAGAAGCTTCTGTAAGGCAAAGGACACAGTCGATAACACACAATGACAGCCTACAGAATGGGAAAGATCTTCACCAGCCCTACATCTGACAGAGGACTGATCTCTAAAATATATAGAAAGCTTAAGAAACTAGAGGTCAAAAACTTAAATAACCCAATTAAAAAATGGGGTTCAGAGCTAAAAAAAAAAAAAGGGAATTCTAAACAGAAGAATTACAAATGGCTGAAAGTCACTTTAAAAATTGCTCAACATCCTTAGCCATCAGAGAAATGCAAATCAAAACAACATTGAGATACCACCTTACACTTGTCAGAATGGCTAAAATCAAAAACACAGATGAGACCCTATGTTAGACAGGATATGGAGCAAGGGAAACACTCCTCCATTGTTGATGTGAGTATAAACTTGTACAGTCACTCTGGAATGCAGTATGGCAATTCCTAGAAAACTGATACTCAGTCTCCCCAAAGATCCAGCAATACCACTGTTGAGCATATATACCCAAAGGATGCACATTTGTACTCCAAAGGCATTAGCTCAACTATGTTCATAGCAGCATTACTCGTAATAGCAAGAACCTGGAAACAACCTAGGTGCCCCTCAACTGAAGAATGGATTAACAAACTGTGGTACACCTACACAATGGAGTACTCAGCAGTAAAAAGAAAAAAAAAACATTGACATCCTAAAATTTTCAGGCAATTGGATGGATTTGGAGAATTTCCTCCTTAGTGGGGTATCACAAGCCCAGAAAAATAGACATGGGATGTACCCATTATAAGTGGGTTTTAGACAAAACAGCAAAGAATACCCAAGCTTAACACCACAAGTTTGGGATTAGAAGGAAATTAAGAGAGATATCCAGAGATTCTCCTAAGAAGAGAAAATAGAGATCACCTTAGCAAATTGGAGTCATAACTAGTTGCAAGTAAGAAGAACTGGGAACAAATCTTGAAAGAAGGAGATGGTTGAGTGAGAGGAACAAAGAGAGAGATAGAAAGACATGGATATCTTGTTAGAGGAAGCCAGTTTGGGGTTGGAAGGAGACTGGATGTTAGGGAAACCCCCAAGAACTCACAAGATGTCCCTGGCCAAGTCTCCAAACAATAGTGGAGGGGGTGCCTAAACAGAACATTCCCTATAATCAAGTGAATAACCACCCTAAGTGTCATCACAGAATCTACATCCAACAAAGAATAGAGGTGGAGGCAGAGATCCATGGCTGAGCACTGGGCAAAGCTCCTGGTCCAGCTGAGAGTGGGAGACATGAGTCTGTATGAGCAGGGGGATAGGGATTATGAGGAAAATTCCCACAGTGATGGCTAGCTGGAAGCATAGGGAGCTCACTGAATCAAGAACAGCCACTAGAGATCCATTGGGAAAAAGGAGCTAAGCCCTTCAAGGGTAGACAACTGTCAACTGACATGAGCAGTATGTGGAGCCTCAAGGTGTGATCAGAATATGTTCCTATAAATGGGTTGGCACCTGGAGCCCATTCCCTACAGAAGAACACCTAACCCAGTTTTGACTTTGGGATGAAGAGGACTTTTCTGGAGTGGATATGCCATCCTGAGCTGTTTGGGGATTGGTGGATGGGGAGGGGTGAGGGATTGGAGGAGGGAAGGGAGGGGGAGCAGGGGGATAAATAGATAAAAATGACATTTTTATTTAAAAATAATAAAACAAAATTTAAAACCTCACAGATCATTGTGTCTGTAAGTTTGCAAATGTTGTTCTTTTTTTCCTGTTGGATTAAGTCTTTAATTTCTTTCTTTTTTTTTTTTTCTTTTTGGCTCAGTGGTGATGCAGTAGAAAGCTGTTCAGCTTCCATGAGTCTGTAGGCTTTCTGTTGTCTCTCTTGAAATCCAGCTTTCATCTATGGTAGTCTGATAAGGTAGGTACAGGGGGTTAGTTAAGTTTTCTTTTGTGACTGAATATGTGGTCAGTTTTTTTGGAAAGGGTTCCATGAGGTATTGAGAAGAAGATATATTCTTTTTAATTTAGGTGGAATGTTCTGTATGTATGTTAGGTTCATTTGAGTCAGAACATATGTTGGCTCCATTACTTCTCTGCTTAGTTTCTGTCTAGTTGACCTGTCCATTGGTAAGAATGTGGTATTGAAGCCTTCCAAAATTAATTCATGGAAGCCTTGTCACCTTGTCACAGAAACCAGAGAGGCCAGATAGAAGATTGATCAAGGACTTTTTTCCAGCACTCACTTCTGTCAACCAGGTCTCAACTCTCAAAGTTTCTGTGACCTTCTGAAGTTGCACCACCTGTAGACTGAATGCTGACACATACGCCTTTCAGTTTATATCTAAGCCATGAAGATTGTATTTAATCTATGAGAGCATTAAATCCTCAATAACATACCACTCCCCATTTCTTTCTTCCATAATTCCTCCCATCAACCTTATAAGGCTTTACTCAACCTTATAAAAGAGAGCTGGAATGTCTGCATTGGCGTTGTCAAAGTATCTTCCCTGGTCAAAGTCAACACAACACATAATGAGGCTCTCATTCAGATAACACGGGGCTTAATTACTAAAGTAGGACTGAGTTTACTTTGGGGTTTCTTTTAGAAATCTCCCATTGTGCTGTGATAGGATTTTAACACTAACACCCATGTGTTTCAAGGAAGATATTACCATTCCTTCGATTCCTACCCTCCTATCAAAGTATCAAGGTATGCTTTCAGGAATAATTAGTGTACAATGGGGTTGTTTTTCTTCCTAGACTTGTTTGATTACTTTGTTGCCTGTGCCAGGATTTGTACTCATTTACACCACTCCTAACAATTAAAAGATCCTTCTGGAACCTCTATTATATTCCACGAATAGACAGCATGATAGAGTCAGAAAGGCATTTTCTTCCATAGTGTCTATACTAGAGAACATGATGTCCACTGCTGATTCTGCAAGAACTTTACTGAGCAAAGTTTTTTTTTTGTTGTTGTTGTTTCTAGGTTGTTAAGGCAAATCTTCTTATTCAAACATGTTCTTCAACTTTAGTTCTGAATAGTCCAAGATATGGCTCATAAAAGCAAAACTTAATTCATAATACAATTAACAAATTATTTAGGCTGATTACTAAACTACACTGCTTGACTCAAGGGAGTTGAGATGCTTCAAAACTTTTGAAAGCCTGTAAGAACAATTAAGACTTTAAGGGCTCAGTGGTGAAGAACAGCACACTGCTCTTCTGGAGAGGCAAGATTGTTCTCAAACTCACAGGAGGCTAATTACTGCCTGTGATTCCAGATCCAGAGCATCTGACTCCCTCTCTGAATTTTCCTGGTACCAACATTCACATGCTCATACCCATAAACAGATACTCACACATATATACATAGTTAAAAATAAAATTAATAAAGCAAAAGTTTGCTTGAAAAGTATTTAAGGTTACCTATTGGTCTTAAAGCCATGGTTAGTTTATATAGAGCAGTGGTTCTCAATATTCTTAATGATGTGACCCTTTAATACAGTTCTTCATGGAGAAGTGACCCCCAAATGTAGCTTTTTCATTCATCACAAGCAGATGGGTATGAAAACCTGGCACTGGATGAAGATAATTAGATAACTCATTATGCATGACTGTAGAAAGCAAACAGTGATGTCTTAGTATGATCTTCTGCTTACAGGAGATGTAAATAGCCTTTGCTGACTTCATGAAAGAGCTCTTTCCCATTTTCATAAAACCAGTGGTATATGCAGTTAATAAGCGTTAATATCTAAGTTTTATATTTAGAGTTTGCAACACAATTCATATGAAAATGATGCTCTAGACTAGAACCAACTTGTGCTACAAAGCAGAAATCTTGATCAAACATACAAACCCAAGTTTAGAGACTCTGACTCAGTATGGTTATACTGGAACCTGAGAAACTACACTGAAGTCTCCAGATCCTTGTTGGTCCCCAGACTGATCTGAGAAACCCTGACCTATCAAATTATCTGATGGCTGCATCAGCTCAATTGCATCTATTTAGGCCATCAGACACTGACTCGATATTCATGGAGTCTAATTTGCACTGCACCAGGAAATTACAGGAACTTATTCAGCTGCAGTTCCAATTTTGATAATGCCTAACAAAGCTAAAACCATTTTGAACTGTCACATGAAACATCACACTTTACAGACTCCTCAGGGATGGAATGGAAGATCCTGACAATGAGGTTTAAAAAGGCAATACTCAAGAGATCTCTCAGCAATTAAGAGAATGTGTTGCTCTCCCCAGGGACCAAGTTCTGTTGCCAACACCCACGTAGTGGCTCACAACCAAAGTTCCAGGGAGCTAACATCATCTGATGAACATGCAGACATACATACAAGACAGCTTTGTGTATACAAAGAATTAATACCTAAAAATAAATGTAAAAAGAATTTAGGCAATGAAGGAGGATTGAGAGAAGAAGTACATTGGAGAGATAGTGTCAGTGGGGAGGGGAAATTGCATGGGATTGGGCTTTTGTTTTCCTTGATGACCAGTCTCATCAAGTTCTATGGGAGCAGGATAATAAGATTGTGACCACCAATCACAATTACCGCCCCCACCCCCACCCCACACACACAAACTAGCAAATGGAGCAGAACCAGCAGAGTAGAGAAATCTAGAACTTAGGGACACAGCCAACCAAAGTAGCCTCTTTCCCAATTTTTGTCAATTTGTAATGATATCTTTCCGGACCATAGTTAAAGATGTATATTAACTCTGTCTAGACAGAAAGGGGTATTAATTAATACGTATCTATTAGATATCAAGTGCTGTTCTAGGTCCACTGATTGCACTGTTATCCTACGTCTTTAATGTCACCTTAGAAAGATAGTACACGGTGGATAAAGGAAAACACTGATTTTACCATACCCCAGGACGGGTGGCTTCACCATTCCAGTCACAGTTTTGTCACTTGTAAGAGAGGACAGTCATTCCTTCTTCACAGATGGTTGTGAGGATTAATAAATGTAGGCCAAAAGTGTAGCATAGTGTTAGCCTGGTAGCTAACATTCTAAATGGTAGACTTATTGTTATAATCACATAATTGTCCTTATTGAAAAAATAACAGCATGCTTTGCAAAACTTAAGGGCTTGTTAAGCAATAGGCAGACTTCAAATCTGAAAATTATTTTTTCAACTCCATTGTCATTACCCTAGTTGGCCAATAATGAAGATGTGCTCCACATTTTGGAAGAAATTTCTAGACCTAAGTATAAAATTATGCACAATAGAAACAATGATCAGGTAATGTCCATATGAGGAAATGGAACAAATACCATAAACAAGGCCAAACTCCAACTAACAAGAAAAACAAACAGGAAACATATACTAAATGTACAGAATATTGGTGTGTGGTAAGATACAGAGATCACTTTAAAGCTGTTTATATTGAAAAATATGAATCCAGTGTCTAAATACTCTTAGCTAAGATATGAAATAGTGATAATTGTAACTACCTAGACATCAACACCACCAAAGACCTGGGAAGGAAGGATATTTTACTGGAGTAACCTGGAAGTGCAAGCAAGCAACTTCCTAAATTTATTAGAAGACAGTGACAGCCAGCTGCCTGGACAGTCACTACAGCATTTTTGCATTGTGGGAGCACTTAAGGTTTTGGCTGTAGGCCTAGAATGTCTGACAGACCTTTTCAGAAGCAGGGTATTTTGAAAAACTGTCTTATCCTGTCTTGGCAGGTTTCAGCAGTCTCTATTTTCATCCTCCTCATCTGGATTGGACAGAGTGCTCACTGTGAGCAGTAGAGGCAAAGACAGTTCTTTGCCCAGCAGCCATTATCTGCCAAGGAAGACAAACTGCATGCGGAGTGTCTTTGATGCCCAGCATCATCTTGGGAAAGGAGTGATACTGCCAGAAGCAATTGTGCCTTTTGTAGCTAAATTTCGAAACAAAACATTTAAATGCCATATTTTCTAGGTCTATGAACAATATCTTAAACAGAGGTAGAATATATATATATATATGTATGTATGTATGTATAGAGTATGACAAATATAATTAAACAGAGGTAGAAATTATATAATCTAAATGACAAAAAATATTCTTAATATGTATTATGTACAAAATATATGAAACAGAGGCAGAAGCATGGGTACAATATGAAAGATGACCTTCTGTTCAGTTAGTTAAATTTTAGATGAAATGATTATATAAAAACAAAATGGTGACAGCTATTTGCATATCACAAGTAGTGAACAGAGCACACTGGGAAATGGATTCTTTTAGCATATTGATAAAAACACACTGCAATTCTGGAACTATATGACAGAAGATAATTGAATTTAGCAACTATATGATCTATGGTTAACCCATCTTGTTTCCACATGTCTATCATGAGGAAATTCTCACAGAAATCTCTAATGGTGCTAATCACGGTGAGGAAATCTGGAGAATAAGATGGCCAAAGGACAAAATAGTAAAGGGGTCAATGTTTAGAATTCCTGGAAAATTGGATTATTTGTGGTTTTGGGCTCTAATTTCTTGAGTTCTCTACATATTTTGGAGATCAGTCCTCTGTCATATGTAGGGTTAGTGAAGATCTTTTCCCATTCTGTAGGCTATTATTTTTTTCTTATTCCTGTGTCATTTACCTTGCAGAAGCTTCTCAATTTCAGAAGGTCCCACTTATTTATTGTTGTTCTTAGTGTCTGTGCTACTGGTGTTATATTTAGGAAGTGGTCACCTGTGCTAATGCTTTGAAGGACATTTCCCACTTTCCTTTCTATCAAGTTCAGTGTAGCTGGGTTTATGTTGAGGTCTTTGTTCCACTTGAATTTGAGGGTTTTTTCAGGGTGATATATATGGATCTATTTGCATTCTTCTACATACTACAATCCAGTTATGCCAGCACTATCTTTTTACATTGTATATTTTTAGCCTCTTTGTGAAAAATCAGGTGTTCATAAGTGTGTGAATTAACGTTGGGGTCTTTGATTTAATTCTATTGATCTGCAAGTCTGTTTTTATGGCAACTCCAGCCTGTTTTTATTACTGTGGCTCTGTAGTATAGCTTGAAGTCAGGGAGTAAGGTAACACAGGCACAGAAAGCTAGCCATAGTATGTACTCACTCATAAGTAGATTTTAGACAAGAAGCAAAGAATATCCATGTTGCAAACCACAGTGCTTAAACATCTTGATAACAGAAAGAACTTAAGAGATACATCCTGAGATCCCACAGGAAGGGGAAATAGAAAAGATCTCTTGAGTAAATTTAAATTATAATGGGGAGTAAGCAAGGACAGGTGGGAACAAATCATGAGAGAAGGAGATGGTTGAGTGAGAGGAGCAACAAAGAGGGAGAAAAAAGAAATGGATATCTTGATAGAGAGAACCAGTGTGGGTTTGGAAAGAAACCTTGTGCTAAGGAAACATCCAGGGACCCACAAGATGCCCCGGCTAGGACTCCAAGCAATAGGAGAGATTGTACCTAAACTGGCCTTCCCTTACACTCAAATGAATGACCACCATAGTTGTCATTATAGAACCTTCATCCAGCAATGGATAGAGGCAGAAGCCAAATCTATAGCTAAGCACCAAGTCAATCGCTAGGTCCAGCTGAAGAGAGAGAGGAAACTGTATATAAGCAATATATAAGCAAAGGAATCAGGATGATAAGGAGGAGACCCACAAAGACGGCTGATGGAAGCTATTGGGAGCTCACTGAATCAGAAACAACCACTGAGGAACCTTCAGGGAAAGAAAATAAACCATCCTAAGGTAGATGACTGTTAAATGGTGTGAGACGTTTGTGGAGTCTCTTGGAGTATGATCAGACTATGTTCCTGTACATGAACTGGCATCTTGGAGCCCATTCCCTATAGAGAAACACCTAACCCAGCTTTAATGCTGGGATGAGGGGCTCGGACCTAACTGAAATGGATTTCCCAGACTGAACTGATCTACCTCAGGACTCCATGCTCTCCTTGGGTAATGGATGGGGGTATGGGGTGGGAGGAGGCTGAGGGAGGACTGGGAAAATTGGGGGAAGAGAAGGGAGGGGAGCAGTGGAATATAAAAAAAAACTGTTGAAATAAATAAAAAATGAAATAAGAAAAATGATTCTAAGAAAAATGACTATTTTACTAGGCATGTGAGCAAGCTTAAACTCTGTGTCCTCAGAGGTGGGGCTGGTGTTAAGGACTTATAAGACACACAGTTGGCCATGATGCTATATTCAGAAAAACTTCACAATTTAGGAAACTCTCCTATTACCATTAGAGAGTTTTAAATAATTCTCAGTTTTAAATAATAATCCAAAACTTGGATTTTGCAATGAGCACCAGAAACAACAGAGGCAGTCCTTTCTGAAAGCATGTTATAGAGGAAGAATAGTTGGCCACATGGTTACATTTGTCACCTGACACGAAATGTGTATATCTCCACAGCCCTGCTGCAGTTCAGGTTCAATCCTGAGATGGTGAGGAAACATCAGCATGAAGAGGTTCCAGCTACCAGATGAGGTCTACACGAGTGGCTGGCTAGAATAGCTCAAGTCATCGCTAGTTATTCTTAAAATAAAGCATTTCCCCCCAACTCCAGCATTAACCTCCAGTAAAAAGAAAAAAAAAAAAAAAGGCCAAACACGTTTTTTTTTTTCATTTTTTCCCCCAGCTTTTACATCAAAACAACTTTTAAACCAAAAATAATGTTCAGCATTTTGCTAGCTTGACTAAATATTGACATAAAGGTATCCTGTCTTTACAAAGCTGAAAGATGATAAACATAGGCTTGCATTCCAGGAACAACAATATCACTCAAAGTTAACAAAGCATATTTACAGAAATGGGGTGACCCCCATAAGCTGCCTGCAGATAGTTAGCTTGCACTTCTACAACAGTCCATGAACTTATATTGTCTCTGATCCTGCCAGCACTGAATCAGAGCATTTCCTAGGATCTGGAGTGATAGCTGGAATTTCCAGATAAGAACCCTGAAAAGCATCAGTTCCCAAAAAAACTTAGGGGAAAATATTTGAGAAAAATGGGATTTCTGGGAATGACCACATCTGTCCCATTCATGAGTGACACAGTGACATTAAAACTACCAGGACAATCATCAACATTAAAAGATAGAAGTGGGTACACAGGCCATGTGGTCCCAGCAGTACCCTGTGCAATGCCCAATGCTTCTTGCCCAGTGAGAGAATATCTCAGTGGGCTTTGCCTAATGGAGATCTTTCAGACAAGTATTCAGATGCTGATCCAAAACTAGGCCATGTGGCCCCTGATTGGATATGCAGCTTACATTAAAAGTAGGTGTTCGAGTGGATCGGACTTGCCTGGAGTGGATGTGCCACACTGCATGACCCACCTCGGGACTTCTTGTCCTTTTTGGGGAGGGGATGTGTAGTATGAGGTTTCTGGCCTGGACTTTCGGGCCTAACCTCAAGGTGTAGGCCCACAGACCCACAGTCTCACAGTCCCACAGAAGCACACAGATGCCTTCATTAGTTTTTGGCTGATCAGCCTCAGGCCCAGGCATATCACTTGCTAGCTCTGTACCCTTCACCTAACCCATGTCTCTTGTTCAGCCATGTGGCTAGGTACCTTTTCTTAGGGCAGCATAGTTGTCCTCTGCTTCTTCCAGGCCTTTCTCTGGAATTCCCTCTGGTGTTCTGTTCTGGCATTCTGTTCTCAGAGTTTTTAGTCTGGTAGCCCCGCCTACACTTCCTACCTGCCTTTGGCCAATCAGCTCTTTTTATTAAACCAGTGGTTGGGACAATTATTTAAAATGAAACAACACAACCTCCCACAGGGATGGGTGGTTGGGGTGGGGTGAAGCTGAAGGCTGACTGGGAGGGATTGGGAGGAGGGAACGGAGGGGGAGAAGGGGGAATACATATATAAAAATGACATTTTTATTAAAATAAATAAATAAAAATAAAGGGAGGTGTTCATATTTCAGAGTATTGAGTGAAACTGGATTTAGAAACAAGAGTTAAAATTAAACTAAGAGTAAAATCAACCAGACAGCAAACAGCCCTCATATAGAAGAGTGATTCCATAGAAAGATGCTGCTGACCGCAAGCATTAAAGGTATGTGGTGCAGTACACCTTTGGTAGCAGGGTTCAAGATCAACTATAGAATACTTACCTAATTGTTTCACTTCTTTTGCCTAAGAATGCCTGTATTTCCTGGAATGAATCAGATATTAGCTATTTACAAGCACTGTCCCTTCAGGTGGCTATGAGGAAGAGGAATACAAAGTTCTCAACACAGGAATTCTTTCCAGTTATTTCATTTGCAGAGATTCAAACATGATGCAGGTAGAATATAATACTATGTAAGTAGAAATGTATATTAAGAATGCAAAGCTACAAGACTCTTTATAAGCAAACTAATCCTAAAAATAAATCTTATTGAGTAGCAGAAACTATTATGCAAATAAATCCAAAACAATTTCAACTAAAAGTTATCACTGAAAATTTATTAGTAATATATCATATAAAGAAATAGTATTTATTAAGGGGTTATATAAATACTCGCTGATATAATTGAACTTTAAGACAGTTCTTGGAGAGTGGAACTGTCCCATGATGCATGGTTGACTGCTCCTCGAGAAGACAGGAGCAAACAGGAAGGAGGTCAGTGTCTCAGGGTCTCAGTGGGGTCTGGCGATGCGCCATTTAGCCTCTCCGTACTCCAGAGACATACCTCCAAGCTTTGCCAACTAACATCTAAACCTCACTACATCTCTGTCTTTTGTCTAACTAATAAAGTTTTAAACTAAGTATAAGACTATATACAATAGGAATCATTGTAAGGTAATGTCTGGGGAGGAAAAGGCAAAGCATAAGCATGGTCAAATTACAACTAAAAAAACCAATAAATATAAGGTATATCTTATATGTCTAGAGTATTGGAAAGTGGAAAGGTACAGGAATTACTTTAAAACTGTTTATCTTGAATAATAAAAATCTAATACCTGAATGTTCTTTGTTAAGAAATAAGGTGGTAGTAACAGACCTGAGAAGGAAAATGTATTACCTGAAGGTTGGAAACACAAGAGAGTCGCTTTTAAAATTTAGGAGAGGACAATGACAGTAAACTACTTGGACAGTCACCCATGGCTTTTTTGGGCAGTTGGAACATCTATCATTTTGGCTACAGGCCTATGATATCTTACAGATCTATTTAGAAGCAGGGAATTTTTGGAGAAACCGTCTTATCTTGTCTAGGCAGGTTTGGCAGTCTCTATTCTTCATCCTGCTTGTCTGGATTGGACAGCGTGCTTTCTGACAGCAGTCGAGGCAAGGGCAGTTTTTTGCCTAACAGGCCATTGTCTGCCAAGGAAGACAAACTCTTAGTAGAGTGTCTGATGCTCAGCACCATCTTGGGAAAAGAAACAGTGATGCCAGGAGTTGTCCTATCTTTCACGGCCAACTTTTGAATGCTGAAACATTAAATGTCATATTCTCTAGGTCTATGAAGTACCTGAAGACTTTTGTTTATCTGATATATTTTAATGTATATCTGGGAAACTTAAACATGACTATTATATAGGAACTTAAGTAATGGTGATTTGCATTTTTATCATCTTAAAGACTGAAGTTTACACTGTAAAATTAGGCAATTTATAAATGGGTATACAGTCTCTGAATGATGACTTTTAGTATGACGATCATATAAACATTAGTCAGAGGCATATGCCCTGTGTAAAATGGCAACAGTATCTTAAATATATACCATATACAAAATATTTAAACAGAGGTATACAAAACTACTTGTGTCTATGTTAATGACTAGCATAATTATATATTATGACTAGTATAATTAAACAGAGGTAGAAATTGTATAATGGAAATGACAATAATATGCTTAATATGCATCAATGTGCAAAATGTTTTAAACAGAGGTAGAAGTGTGTGCCTAATATGGCAATTACAGATTTTATTTTTCATCAATATATAAATTACCTTAAACATATAAAACAATTTTAGATTTAAATTTGTATCAATATACAAATTACCTTAGACATATAAAACAATTTTAGATTTAAATTTGTATCAATACACAAATTATCTCAATCAGACATATAAAATGGTTTTATATTAGTGTCAACATACAAGCATCTATATTAGTGTAAATTGTCTTTGGCTTATATTTGTCTAATAATTGTTTATAGGTAGATACAACAATCTAGCTCTGTCTATTTTATCTGTTCTCCTTTGTCCTCTTTTAAAGAGATCTCTGAGTTTATATTATTGTTATATATATAAATACACTGTGAAGTCATCATTAAGGTGACCGGCAATTCCAGCTGCTTATGTCTGTAGGGAGAGGTTTCTGCTTCCTGTCTGTGATTTCAACACAATGAGGACAAACTTATCATTTTCTCGAGACATGTTATTTGCTTCTTCTGTATTTATATATATTGGAGTAAGAGAGCATAGCTGTGAGTCAGGATCTTTACTCCGAGAGTCTGTTTTCTGCAATACCTATGCCATTTTATTTCTTTATTTTTTAATTGTATCCGCCACCATCCAACACTATCACTTGCTGGAAGATGTGACTTTTCCAACTCTTTTGGTGAGCAAGCAAGCAAGCAAGCAAACAAACAAAAAACCATTATCCAAGTATGCAAAGTAATGACACTATAGTTGAAGACTGTTTTCCACGTAGCACCATACTATACGTCATGTGCTATCAGGGAAGCTTTACTGCATACTTAGCACATTGCATATAAGAACTTCCCTTTAGTATTTTTAATTACCGTTCTTATTAGATTGCATTATCCAATATTCCATTACATGAGGTACAAATGTTTATTTTGTCTTACATAAACTTCCATGTCCTCATGAAGTGTAGCCTTGTATTGTTTATTTTTATATTTCTTTAGACACTATTTTCACTAACAGTGGTGTATAACTCAACCTTCACCAATGCTGAATTTATAACAAAACAAAATAGTCAAACACAAATGTCATATCATTGGCAATTTAACCTGTGTTATTTAAGAAGCCAAGAGAATTCTATTTTACCTTGTGAAAAATCTACCTAAGGCTTGGAGAATTTTGAGAAATCTTCTGTTTTAACTACACTTCTTATTTTTCCTTGTGTCAGGTTCTGTTTTTAAATTTCTCCTAAAATTTATTTCCTTGAATATGTAGTCTATCATTTTGAGCATTTGCAAAGATATTTATTCTTCGTTCAGGAGTGATTTGAACAGCTGCAAATTATCCTGTGTATGCTGACATGTATACTAATCCTTGGACAAAAAAATACTGTTAACAAATGTCCACAGCCCCAGAGATTATTCATATTGCTGTAAATTTATTTACTATTTCTCTGTAAGAGCCTCATTTGAAAAACAAATTTGTTCTTCCAAGGCCATGTTGTATGGAAGTCTGATAAACATACAAGTTTTGAATCCCTAATAAATATTTCTTGCCTATGTTTGACTTTAAAGATGCACTTTTAGCATTTTAATTTATTTATTTTGTTCTAGAAAAAAGCATGAACTTTCTGAATCACTGACTGTAACACCTAAAACATTATCTTTACCATTTCCCCGTGGCCCTATTTTCTCTGCTCTGAAGTACTGGTGTTCCCCAGGTGCTATGCCTGGGCTTGTGGAGATGATGTTTAAAGAAATGTAGAAATAAACAATAAAAGGCTCCATTTTCTGTCCAGTGTTGAAGGAGAGACTCCATCTTTATAGGCCTGCAGTTTGTCAGAAGTCAGACAGATGTTTAAGAATAATATTTTTAACCTCCAAATAGTAGAAGTCATCTCCCTTAGAAAAAAAATAACTAACTGAATTAATATTCATCTTCAAAAGAATAAATAAAGTATCTTGGGTAAAGAAATAAGAATGCTCATAACAAAAATATGACAGAATTGTTCTGCAGGGAACACATTATTCTCTGAAAGGAAACAGATCACCAACATTGACAGTGAAGTGTTGGCCTGTGACAAACATTCTAGTGCTCTTTGCTCAGAACATCCTAATCTGAGAGACACCTCACTGCTGACTTTGTGCATTGTGACATCTATTCCTTCATTAGTTAGAGGCAGATAGAGATCTGAGAGCACAGACATGTCAACACAGTCCTTGACACCTGGGCAGTCATGAGCCAGGACCCTGATCTCATAGCAGACAGTATGATTATCTATATTAACATAATAGCCCTGTTATTATTTGAATGTGTGAAGTGTCTGTATTCTGTTTGAACATTTTGCCTCTTCCCTGAGACACTACTTGGAGAGTTTCTAGGTGGTAGGTTGTGACCATTCTAGAGATGATGAGATTTGAGGGAATGGAGTCAATGAATGAAGCAGACTAACATCTATTTTATTCAGAGTTTAAACAATTTATACTCTCAGGCTTAAAAGGAGTCATGTAAAATGTATAATCAGAAGGGAAAGCCACACCTGGTAGACAAGTTGCATGTGGCAGAAACATGTTATTTCTTAGAGTCATGTAAACTCCTATTAACTGGAACTGAGAGAGACACAAAAGCATAATCCAAGAACAATACCCGTGTTTTGAAGAAACTGGGATAATGAGACATTTGTCTTTGTTTCTTGAAGTTTTCCACACACAGTCAGAATGACTCAGACTTCCTTCTCACATGGCTGTTCTTAGACCATGTTCTGACAGTCAGTGGGCATGAACCGCAGAGGTCAAAACTAGGCTAAGCCCTTTAAAAGTGATAGTCTGACTGTCTTGCTTCTAAGTTCATTTTTTTTTGCCAAGGTATTAACATAACTGTGAATATCACACTCTGTAGGGGATAAAGGGTAAACTTTCATTACATAAGGTCGCTGCTGTACTTTACAGTGAATTTTCACAATTTTCCAATGAGAAATTCAGTAGATAAGTGAATAATTAAAGCAGGTTGTGATTCCAAAGCATCTTGAGAGACTCATTTTCATTGTGATTTATTAGTAACAAAAACATCTCATCTGCACATGCTCATTTGGAGTTTTTATGTTCTAAATATCATTAAAACATTGAATATCAGTTGTGTAGGATACTACATAAATATAAATAACAAATGAATAAAGACAAACAAACTATATCTGCATTTATTAAATGAATACATACAATCCTTTTTTTAAAAAAAGAATTCAGATACACAATTTTATCAAAAGCTTAGTTTTATAAAATTTAGAATTGTGGTTGAAAATTTAAAGAAAACAGCTGTACTTTTATACTTACATGGCCACACTATCTGTCAGAGACACATAATGGTAGGAAGGCTTGTTTTTGTTTTATTATTTCAGACAGTTTCAGCTCACCACCATGGGAAATGCATGTCAGAGCCTGTGGTGGCAGGCAAAGACATAGCCAAAACGTGGGTGACTATCACCCCATTAGAGACCTGTCAGCTGGAGCTATAATATCATCTGAACTAGGGTTGAGGTTGAAGGCCATGTCCGAGTTCATGTCCCTGCCTCAGCTATGGTCTTTGTTATGTCTGTGGCTCCTGAGACCATTGAATACCATGACAATGCTGTGTGTCTGTGATGACCTCTGGGTCCATTTTATATCCAAGGTCCATCCAGCTATGAAGCTGGTCTGGATGGCCTGCTCTGCCACCTGGGGCCATGGAAACATATGGGCCTGGGTTGCTGGATAGGACCATGTCTATCTCTGTGACCCTACAAAAACCAGGGTCTATACTGAAATCTCTGGCCTATGTTGCAACCATACGCCATATAGAAACCTGGAATCTGGGCCACAACCTTTGGGCCATGGGGGTATCCAATGCCCATGCTGCCACCTGGGACATTCTGATCTATATTGCTTGAGGATTATGGTGTCATCTGGTCCAAGGCTGCTGTAAAGGGCCATATCTTCATTCATTGCCCTACAGAGGATCTGAGATGGTATCTGGGACTTGTGTTGTCACTGAGGATCATGCAGATGACCTTTATCCAGTAGTACATTTTTGAATATGTTGGAGTCCAAGAATTGTACTACACCATAGGCCATTCTGTTCTGGGTCGCCAGTGATGACACCTGGAGCCATAGAGAAATATAGGCACAGAACACTGTCTGGGTCCATGGCCCTGCAGAAGCTGGGTCTTGGATAGTTCCCATGACTTTAGTTGCCACCAAAGGCTCCACAGATACCCTCCCTGGGTCTGATCAGCCACCTGATGTCTTGTTGGTGACTGAGGGCCATGCTGCCTCTGGGGCCATGCTAACCTGTGTGGCTTGTGCTGATATCAGGGTCATAGTAACAAAATATCTGAACCCAAGCTGCTGCCAAAGGCCATGTCTGGGTCCATGATACTATTGTGCCCAGAGTCTGAACCCCACAAAAGACCACCAAGAGACCACATTGGATGCAACAGCAAAGAATATCTTTATTGACCTAGTTGGGGTTATTTACTCTGTCTGCTGCAGCAGTGGAGCAGGAGAGACCCCAAGATGTACTATGAGGTAAAAGATTTTATTGGGAGAGGAGTATGCTCTAGAATCTTCAGAGCCACAGAATTCCAGTCAGTCCTGGAACTGGTTCAGGTTCAGGCTAGAGGTACCTGGTATGAATTCATTGGCTGCTTTGAATTCTTGGGATGTTCCAACATTTAGCAGTGGTTATTAAGGTTTATCTATATCAGCAGATCAGCAGATGCATACCTGGAGACTGTTCTAATGTTAATCGGCTCCATCTCAGGAAGAGAATGTTTACAGGTTTTTTTATTAGCTCAGGGCCAACTCGGCCTAAGGTCAGAAACAAGGAATTACGGCATGTCCAGTTGAATCAGGGGCCTGCAAGCTGTCACATCTTCCTTGAAGCTTGTCATGGTTGCAGCCCAAGTCTGACCAGGGTAGGGGCTCTGGACTGGGTCTCTATAGGCCAGGGCTACTCAGTATTGCTGCAGCTTGATCTGTGGTGATATCCACGGCCCACATTAGCATGAGGGTCATTGGAACCACATTGTGTTGAGCCAGCCCTGTCCTTCACTAGTCCTGGAATGTCCGGCCATGCCCCTTGCTGGAAACAGCAGCAGGCAAGCTTGTCTTACCCAACAGGGGAGAGCTAATACCCCCCTCCCACACTCACACACACACATAAACACACTTCTCCAGCAAGATAGCTCCACCCCTTACCATAGGCATTTACCTCAACTGAGAAGCACACTAGAACAGACTGTGGTCAAGGATAGAGGTGATCCCACACTGAGGGCATGAGAACAAGGGAGCTGTCACTGTCCCTCCTTTGTCTGCCATCTGGCTGCATCAGTGAGAGAAAGATACTCTCCTCCCTTGGTTCTTGCTACCTGCAGCAGGTGAGAGAGCTGGACCCAGGGTCATCAGCATGAAAGAACTAGCCCTGCCCCACACCAGCTGCACCATGCAGGAGAGCTGGTTCTGCACCCGACCTGGGCAGTGCACTAGAGCTGACCCTGTTGTGAGGGGTTCAGGTGAGCCAGCCCTAAAGGCATGAAAGCAGAATGCTGACCCTGCCACTCCCCCCTTAAGTTCTTCTTACCACAATCAGGAAAGAAGTCCCTACACCTTCCCTGGGCACAACAGTAGAACTGCCCTCTGTCAATGTGAGAGAGGGAGACATAGATATGAGGGCCTGAGCATTGAATAGCTCCATGCAGTGCTGGGGAGCTCACCTAGTTAGTGATGATGACAGAAAGATTGCAAGCTGACCAACCCAGCTATCACCCAGACCTAGAACCAGGGCTATGGGTTGGCTCACTTCAACAACTACCAAATCTATGAACTGTTGGAGTTGTGAAAGGGATGACCCTACAAATCCAAAACAGCAGGATCTCAATCACACAGGACAACAGGACATCCAAGACAAGCCCCAGTGAGAGCCTAGTGTCAGTGGTGTGGCAGAGGCCAGAGGCCTAGAGTCAGAACATTTGCAATTGAAGATGAGTGGACTAAAGGTTAAATTGTGTGACTCATGGTCCACACTACAGCTGTCAGAAGAAGACTCTCTTTCTATTGGTTTTTGTTCTTATTTTTGTTTTTTTGGTTTTTGGTTTTTCTTTTATATTTGGTTTTTTTTGGGGGGGTGAGGTTGCAAGGGCAGATGAGAGGGGGCAGGGACATGTGCAGATTGGAATGCTTGATGTAAAACCCACATAGAATCAATACAATTTTAAAAAAGAAGTAAGAAAGAAATATTTACCAAAAGAGTCGGATATATGGAATTATTTATTACACTAGATAATTTTGAAATTATAGAGCTCCTTCAGTTTTTCTCAATTAAGCCCTATGAAAGAAATCCATACAGAATCAGTAAAAAAACCAAAAAAACAAAAAAACAAAAACCAAAAAACAAAAAAAACAAATTTGGACAGCTTGCTTATCTGACACTTTAGCAAGAGGTATAAAATATTTTTAATATAAAAAATTGAAATAAAATAGAAAAAAAGCTGTAACTATAGATCGTAGTTGATACCTGTGTGATGGAGGGGATGTCCAAAGGTCCTTCAGAAGACACAACAACCTCTACCTTTGTATATGGTCACAGTAGCACCTCTTTATGACACAAAGAGGTAGCACATATAAGCTTTTATATTGTGCTATTGGTCGCTGTAAAGCAATCAAATTTTTTGATACTCAGAAAGCATTACTATAAAGCTGTATTCATGGAGAGAGAACATATCTAACACTACAGTCTTGTAGTGAGACATTTCTAACCAGGCCTAACCTCAAGATCCAGACCCACCCACAGCTGCTTTGTCCCAAATAATCACACAGACATATTAATTATAAGCTCTTCAGCCTAGGTTCAGGCTCATTATCAACTGACTCTTAAAACTTAACTCAACCACCTCAATTTTATTAATTTGTATATTGCCACGTGGCTTGTGGCTTTTTTAAATCTTGCTCTCAGCATGGTATCCTGCAACATCTCCCTCTGACTCTGCCCTCCTTCCCTTTTATCTATGCTCAGATTTCCTGCCTGTCTCTAAGATGCCTTGCTATAGGTCAAAACAGTCTCTTTATTAACCAAAAATAAAGCATATTTACAAAGTACAAAAAGACATCTCAACTCACAGTTTATTATGTTAAAATTTTAGTTGATAATGGTAATATAAATAAGGTATAAATTAAAAATATTTTCATAATAACACAAATGCGTTATTTGCCTTTTGGTGCTCTGAATCTTTTATTGGGTTTCCCTGACACATGGTATCACAAAATAGTGACTATGTACACTAAAAAGAAATCCCACTGTGTGGTGATATATTGTGTATCAAATCAAGATTGTCTGAAGATGAGGACAAAGCCGGCTACAGAGTTAGCCATAGAGGTCAGGCAGTGGTGGCACATGCCTTCAGTTGCAGGACCTGGGAGGTGGAGGCAGAGATCCTTCTGGATCTTTGTGAGTTCAAGGCTAAACAGAGCTGTGCAGTGGTAGAACACATGTTTAATCCCAGCACTAGGAAGGATGAAACAGGAACTGATATGGCTGGACAGCGAAAGGATTATAAGGCTGTATGAGACAGTTCACCCCTTTGCTTCCCTTCCATTTTGTCCCTGCCCCCCTTTGTGGTTCCCTTCACATCCACTATTGAGTCTGAGGATTCATGGAGACAGAAACTTTCCCTGTCAGCTATGTAGCTGGCAAGGTAAGAAGTGGCTTGTACCTTCCTTTCTCTGATCTTTTAATATTTGCCCCAATATCTGGTACCAGGTTTTTTATTATAAGACCAATTGGGATATGTGCAATACTACCATTTTTTTTGGAAAGCCAAATATTACGGAGATTTTCAAAATATAAAGGATTTTTACTTGCTTCAATAATGTGTGTGTGTGTGTGTGTGTGTGTGTGTGTGTGTGTGTGTGTGTGTGTGAATGTGTGAGTGGGGGGTGTATGTGTACATTTAAAGAAAGAAACATTCTCTTCTAGGGGCCAAATAATTTTAAGAATGTGCAGATCTTGATACAAAAGTTTGAGAACTGGAGTGATATTTATAATAATGAATCTTTAGTTGAATTACTGATGGATACAATTTTTCAGGTGCAAGTATTCAACCGCAAATGAATAGCTCTTTATCTTAGACTAAACATCTAACTAATTAATAATAAGATTTTGTTCACTACAGAATTTGGGGAATGACTTCATAAATTACTATTTGAGTTCAACTGCACAGGTAAGCTCAGGAAGCTTAAAGACCAGGTTACAGTTAAAAAGGACTTAACCCATCTTCCAGACATCAGTGGCGAATATTTCCAAGATGTGTTATTATGAAAGTTTTTTCATATATAGAAGTCATATATTAAGGCAATCTAAAAGAAATTGCCAAATAATGCAAGAGACAACATCCCAACTTCCCTTCTCCTGTCAACAAATGAAGCTTCCAATATCAGGGTTGGGTTATGACTAATTGAATTGTTGGCTAAAGATTTCCCATGGTAATCTCCAAACAACCCAGGCTGTTGTTAAGAAAATAGGTTATTCTTCACAAACTGACAGCAGGACCCTATTGCTGAAGACAAAACCTACATGTCTTACTGAACATGGAGGGTCAACCTGTTGCCTACACACAGCCATCACCTTAGTTCTAGTATGTGATACAGGAAGGTACTATGCATGCTATTAATGGAGAAATATAAACACCAACTAAGCACCAAACCCTTTGATCTACAAAGATGTTCTGCCTGCAAGATATTCTAAGACAATAGTAGCATATCGCTTTTGGAGGAGCCAATCAATATGTAATTTGACTCAAGGCTCACTCCAGAGATGGAACCCACCCTGGTTCTGGATGACTAAGAACCTGGGACTAGATAGTGTAGGGACAAAGAGTAAAACCTAAACCACTGTTCTAAAATGGAAAAAAAAAAACCAGTAATAAAATGACTTCTAATGACATTTACTCCACTTGTAAACTAGAATGTTGTTCAGCTGTCATCAAAGAAGTTTCCTCCTTAGCAGATGAAAAGAAACATAGACCTATAGCCAGATACTATTCAAAGAATAAGAGACCCTGGAACACTCAGCCATAAAAGGAATATCTCTGTCAATTCCCTCCCCTCAGGAATGCAGTAGAAGGTGATGGGACAGAAAGTGTGTAAGAGCTGGAGGGGATGGAGGGCACCAAGGAAACAAAGCCCTCTAAATCATCAGGATCAACACACATGAATTCAGAGGGTGCACGGTGCCTATGCAGCTCTGCATCAGATCTTTTGCACATATATTACATATATTATGGCTTCCAGTTTAGTTTTTATGTGGGATTCCTGAGTGTGCAAATGAGTGTGTCTGTTTCTTGGGCCATCTTGGATTCTTTCCATACTGTTTGTTTGTTTTGTTCAATTCTGATGCATTAATTTCTGTTTTATTTTATTTTAATTTTTTTATTATTGTCCTCTAGAAAATAAGAGCTTAGAGCTGGGAAGATGGCTCAGTGAGTGAAGTGCTTGCTGTACAACCGTGAAGACCAAGACTAAAATTTGAATCTTCAGCATCCATGGTGGCAAATGCCTGTAATCCCAGCACCGAGGAGCTGGAGACCGGCATGGGTAGAAAAGAAAACAGAAAAAAAAAAAAAAAAAAAAAAAAACTTGCCTGGAATCAGAGGGCAGAACTAGCCACTAGCTAACCACAGAGGTCTGGAGGTCTTTACAGAGAGGAAATAGGAAGTGATAAGGAGACAGGATATTGTCCCTTTGGGGCTGGAGGAATGGAAGGGGTAGAAAGTAACTGTGGCTGTTCCTCTGCTTCCTTGGTCTCTTAGGCTTTCTCCCCAATATCTATCTCCTGGTTTTTATTGATAATATTAATTAGATGTAAGGTTCACCTGGTATATAACATGGCACACAATATGTAAGGGGATGGTTCCTTCCCTGAGTACCCAGTCTCAAATAACCAACTCAGAGGCTGGATATTATTTATAAATGCTTGGCTGATAACTCAGGCTTGTTACTAGCTAACTCTTAAACTTAAATTAACCCAGATTTTTATTCATGCTTTGTCGTGTGGCTCATGGCTTATTACCTCACTCTTATACATCCTTGCTCTGTATCTCCCTGGCATCTTTCCTGACTCTGCCCTTCTTCTTCCCATCATTCTCAGTTTGGCTTTGCCACCTAAACTTCCTGCCCAGTTACTGGCCTGTCAGCTCTTCATTAACTAATAAGAGTCATACATATCCATAACATAGAAAATAATTGTAAACATACTTTTGCCATGAGACTACCCTCTGGGAACTTAGGAACTTACGCAGACGTTTTTATTGCTTATTCAGACAGAAAGGTTACAGATGCACAGTAAGGTTAGAAAAAAAGAGCTTGTAAATGAGTCATAGTATATTTAATAATATACGTAGGCTTGGGAGAGAAAAGAGGGAGTATATAAAATATAGTTTAAGAATAAAATAATAAAGTCATTTAAAATTTACAGTAATAAATAAGCTATAATAAGATAAATAGAGATGAGAAATATACAGAGAATCTAGATTATTTTATTGTGTTGTTTTAAAATTTTTGGGCTGCTAAAAGACCTTAGATTATGGAAACTGATAGATTAAATTATATTTAAAAATATCTTCACTTCAAAATTCAAGTGGAATGTTATGTTACTTTTGGGGAGGGCATTTTGTTTTTTATTTCTAAGGAGAATGAAAGACTCTTCTTTCATTTTGGGTTAAGAAAAATTAGATTTGATCAAATAAGACCTCCTGAGAAACCTCTTATGGTAATGGATTGCCCAGATGATCCGATATTTCAGAGCATCTCTGCTGTAATTTCCTCTGACGTCTGCATTCAGAACAACTTCAAGTCTTCTGGCTGAGACAATGTAGCCTAACAAAATGCTCCCGTCAGGACTTGGCCATAATTCTAAGTATTCCCAGGGTCCTGTAATTATTACCAGTGCCTTAGTAGGCAGGAAGTACTCTAGATAACTAGGCTTACATTCCCAAAGCTAAATTATGAACGTTTGTCATCATTTAGGGGGTTTGGATATAAGTTGTTTGAATAATGATCAGGAAAAAGCTGAACAATGGAGATTAGATTCAGGTATCTCATTCTAAAAAGAAAAGAGGGAACAAGTAAAGGATGGATAAAAGGGTTCATTATTGAATCTACTTGAATTAAAAAACAACTATTAATATGTATTTTACACTAGTATGGATTGTGGTTTTTTGATGCAATTTTGAGGTTAATTTTTTTATACTGTATGTATATTTCTACTCTTGTTTAAGGTCTTGTGTTTATGAATTTTACTTAAAAATATAATGTGTTGAGGCACATGAGAATATACAGCAGATGACAACCAGTATTTTACAGGTTGTCCTACCAGATGAGTAACTCTTTGTTGCAGAACCCCACTAGGCAAAGTCCATGGAAGAGACCCACTAAACCGAATCCATGGAGTGGCCCCACTAGCTATGGGATGACTGGCTGTGAATACCAGTTGTTTTCTGTCTGTAATTTTCATTTCTCAGGTGCCTCTGTGATGCTTCCCTAATAATAGCTGTGGGGGTCTTTTACTAACAAAATTTACACACACACACACACACACACACACACACACATATCATACTTAACATTGAAAGATTGAATGTCATGTCTCTTAGAGCAGAACACAAGGCTGGGATAGTGCTTCTCACAGTTTCTAGTCAATGCCTTACTGGAGAATATATCAGGTTCAATAAAGTCAAGGAAACCATACAAGCAAGAGCAAGGTTGAGCTGCAGAAACATTAGGCTTAGTCAGAGAGGCCCAGCAGAGAGAAAATATGTCATAAGAACTAAGAAAACTGCATTGAGAGAATCCGGGCCAGTGTCCTTTAGGGTTAGGACTAAGGTTGGAATGGGAATGACTGAAATTCTATCTGCCTTGATTATATTGATGGTTCTGGGATAGCAGACATTTTATTGATAATCCTAAGAAACAAGGAATAAGGTGCATTCTGTTGAATAAAGTTGACTAACAAATGAATATGTGGGTGGGGAAGTATGAGAAAAAAATTTAGTTGGTCATGGTGACACATGGCCTTTAGTCTCAGCACTCAGGAGGCAGAGGCAGATGAATTTCTTAAGTTTGAGACCAGTCTGGTTTCCACAGTGAGTTCCAGGACAGCCAGAACTACATCATAGAGGGATCCTGCTCCCACCCTCCACCCTCAAAAAAGAAAATGGAAACAGAACAACATATATATTCTGATACTTCCATATTTTATGCTCTAATGTATCTAAAATTTGGGAGCTCAGAATTATTACTTTCTTGGGAATTTCATTTTTCTTATTTTTCTTTAACATCAGATGTAGCACTGCTTTCTGGAGCCACGGTATCAAAATTGCTCTTTAAAGGCAGGAAGCGAAATCAGAATGTGGTTTTAAAGATAGAATCCACTATATCACCTAGGAAAGTACATAACAGCAAGATAAGATTTGAGTATCAGGAATGAATTTGCTCAGCTGAGATCACCCAAGCAGTAGAAATATCTGGCAAGATTTTGGCATAAACCTAATCATCAAAACGACCACAACTCTGGGATAAGAATTTGATTTAATAAAGGCTCCCCTGCTTGTACTAATTTACTTATAAAAAGTTATGCTTTATAATTTGCACATCAATATTTAATTCTGTTTAACAAAAATGTATCATTAATGTCAGTTTTTTTAAAAGCATTTTCAATTTCAAATAGTAACACTTTGTTTCTAAGATTTAGAGGTTGTTCATTCTTGTTCCATCCTCCTTTTCTCTGCCATGATATATCCCACATGTTGCTAGTTCACTAAGGAGATTATTTCTGGTATGCTAATATGATCTTGAAAATTTGTCAGAAGGCCAGGTATTTTTATTAACTTTCTTCAGCACTATTTAGGGAGAATCAATTGTTAGGATTTCAGGTCTTGCCATGACTATCTTTCTTAATCTCCCTATTACCCATCTGGGTTGTCTTGAAATGTACAGAAAACTATGTTCTCCTCCCGTTTGCAGTAAATTCCTCTTAAGAAATCAGTAAGAATTGCCTTGGTAGAAATTCACATCCTGTCACATACTGGAGAAAACTCAAACACCTTCTAAGGTTTCTATTAGTCAGACCATCAACTTGTTGCTTATTTTAACCATATAACTGAAGCTATGATGAAGATTATTTACTCAGAAAAAGATTTACTGGAGAGAAAGAGAATGTGATGAGAGATGAATAAGTGTACCTTCTGTGGTTTGTTAGTTTCCTTATGCTTCCCTTGTTTAACTCCCAATGGAAACCTGGAGATTTAATCCGTATGGATCTTGCAAAATCAATTATTGATGGAGAGAAAATGAAGACTACTATTTGCAAGTATATTTCTCATTAATTATAGACTTAAAACCAAATGTAATAGTAATAGTTCTTAAAGGAATAAGGGACCATGGGGATATTGTTAAGAGGAAGGTAAGTACTACTTTTAATATCCAGAGTCCAAAATGCTTATAGACACCTGTTATTATCATTACTAATCCTTGCATGTGACTTTTTAAAAAACTGGGGTAAACCAAAATAAACCTTTTTTTCCCGTGTAGTTGTAGGAATATAGAAGGTTGACAGGGTTGATTAAAATGATGGGTAGGCATAACTGTCAAAATCATCAGCTGTCACCAGTACTTAGCTGAGCGGACCTACTGAAGATTTTTTCCTTACTTGTAAGCTAGAGCTGGTACCTACTACACTACCTTGTGCTTAGCCTTAAAGATTACACATAATACATAACAGTGCAAGTACAATTCCATAAAATACACAAAGTGTTATCTTTGCCTAATAGGCCACTAATCACATCACAACTGAGTAACCTGTTCTGATCATTTCATCCCACAAAGACAATTCTATTCTTGTGGTTCTACAATATACTTGAGTATGTTGTGTGAGTGAGGCAGCAAAATTGACCAGAAAGTTTGAGTCAAGACATCTCACTTTCCTTTCTCCCAATCACCTTTCCATAACTTTATCCCTGTACCTCTGAGTCTTTAGATAAAACCTTTTAAACTTTTTTCTTTTATCCTATAATTACCTTTGTTACCTCAGATTTCTTCAAATCTTTCTTGCCCTTATAGCAATTGAGCCTCCGATTGGAGGCAAGCTCAGTAGAACTAAAGCTAGAATTTGTTGATTCTGGAAGTAAAATTGGTATCTTTATCCCTACACTTAGGGGATTAATTCAAGATTAGCTAATCAAGTACTAACATAGCCTATTTGTTAAATCTAGTCTTTCTGTAGAGACTTTAAAACAAACCTATCTTATTCTCTTCAAAGAAGTCAACAAAACAGTTCCGGCTTGGCTTGATTTTCAATCATCTATTTTACTGTTGTCTAAAGGATTAGGAATAAAATAATTTTCCTGTTATATTTCATCTGCTAGAGAAAGGAAATGTGTTACTCAGTTTTCTATCTCTGACAAATGCCTGAGAAAATCAACCGAAGGGTGGAAAAATTTCCTTTCCATCCTATTTTCAAAAGTTGAAGTCGCTTGGTTCCAGTCCTCATATATGTGAGACAGAATGTCACAGTGAGAGGATGCAGCAGCAGTTTCTGAGGGTGGACAGAATACAACGCAAAGGCCCTTTAGCAGTGTGCCTGTTACCTGCTGCCCACAAGTGGACCCTACTACCAAAGAGTCTGCTCAGCTGTCAATTTCTCAATGCAAAGACAGGAGGGGTTCTGAGCAAATTTCCTTCTCATCTTTACAGGCCTCCATGAAATGGTGGCTCTTCCACGTCTAGACCGTAGACTATGGAAATTATGAAGGAATCATGATCCATACATTCTTCCCCCTCTCCTACCTTGTCTCAGTAATATTCTTCTGAAAAACCTCTGAATGAGTGAGATTTAGCCATCTATATTTAAATTTCTTGTGAAGAAAATCTCTAATACAAGGCTAAAATTGAGTTACTTTTCCTTGGTGATTTATTCTCAGCTCAAGGTTAGCTGCCTTATGTATACTTATTACATACACATTCGTGTTTTCTTGAATTCCAGATTCCCATAATCAGGCACCTGCTTTGTGTTCTTGTGTACATTTCTCCTATGTTGAGAATAGTTTTCTTGGGTTCCAAACTCCAATGGTGTTTGTAATGCTGCTACCAAATGTTTCAGAATCACGGACTTTTCCATGGAACAATTTGTACAGGTCCAAATGATGTCTTTTCTTTTGGAAGTTTATTGTATTTTAATAAAAATTAGGTGTGCTCTCTTTCATATATGAATTTTTTTAAAAGTTGGTCAGAATTTAAAATAGTAAGCATTATAAGCTGAAAAGGGAGTGGGAAATGGAAATAATGAGAGGTTATACAACTGTTAATTCAAAAACTACTGTGTAAAGGTGATGTCACAATCAACAATATATAGAGCACTATAAGGACTAGAGCTCATGATGAAATATTATACATGTAATAAATCGCCAGGGGAGAAAATCCTAAGCTCCTCCCACAAAATAACTAGAAGATAGAAAGCTAATTGTTCATCTATACCAGCACATATTGTATAAACATTTGGAAATATGAGCTGGGATGGACTTGGTGGATATTCCCAGTGACTAGAAGTGGTGATGCTGGAGTAGCAGGGGAGGCTAATCCTCACACTAACAACAAAATTAGAGGCAGAATTTGAGGAATGATACGGTCAAGCATAACTTGAGGGATGATATGATTGAAGTATATCATGTATATATGTATATAAAAATGCATTTTTATATAATTAATATATGCAAATATGTGTATTATACCTCAGAAGAATGTAATGTCACATATTGGTAAGTTTTAATATTTTAGGGAATATAAACTAAAGCCTGAAGTGTGTATGTATATATATATATATATATATATACACTGTGTATATATATATATATATATATATATATACACATACACTGATCATGTACACATTTTGTTTCAGACAAATTATAGGCATTGAAAAATAAAGTAAATTAACAAAATTTAGTTCTTGAACTTCAGAAGTGTATACATGTGTGTTTGTATGTATATGTGTATCTCCAAGTGGATAATATAATAACCTGTTAAATAGTAAGTCCCTGAATAGAGATAAGTACAGAGTCTTACAGGAATGAGAAATCAATTCTTATCCTAATATTTATGGATAAAGAACAATGTATGGATGGTGCTCCTGTAAGAAATGACAACTGAGCTGAAACCCAAGATGAAGTCAGCTGTAAAAGAAAGAAAAAAAGAGGCTATGAGGCGAGTGGGCTAAGGAACATCATGTTTTAAACTGGAAACCGATTTTCCCTTTAGTAGCTAATGTGGCTGCATTAATTACCCCAGAGAATCAGATTTAAGGTGAAGGAGCAGGAGTGTGTTTGCTGTTGGTCTACAATCTTGGTAAGCATGGATCTTTCAAAAACTAGTAGGACTTGTATTTTCCCAAAGATTCTTAGAACAAATCCTCTTCAATTACAGTGAAAGATCAGAAAAACACACCATATGCTTTTCTGCATTTTTTAAACAAGTGGATGAAGAAAAGGAAAATCTGCTTTCTGTTTACTGGTGAACTGAATTAAAATGGTCTTAGAACAGTAAAGCTTTTGTTATTTACAAACTATTCTTCACAAATCTAGTGGCTATCAATGACAATCAGGGCACACTGGAAGTGGAACCTTAGCATATAAAATTTATAAATACCCCTAGTATTTGATAATTCCTAATGTGTCTTTATGTAGTCAGTGAAATTCCAGTTTGTTTTATAGTGGATCTTTCTAAGTGTTAGAATACGGATTGATTCCACCTGTAACACACACACACACACACACACACACACACACACACACACACACACACACTAATTATTCCTCACTATTTGGGCTAGCTATTTAAGTACTAGTGTGGAAATCAGATGTGGAAAATAGTTCACATTGTTCACACTCTCACCAGTAAGCTTCACAAAGACTGTATAACATGGATCAAGTGTTCTTAATAATCAGGTTGGATTTTTTATATTCATTCTAAGGCAAGAAACAATGCCCAGAAACCATAATAAAATCTTAAACTCTGCAGAGCAAATTTGCTTACCCAACCATAAGATTCTTTACCATCATAAGCCTTTTAATCTAAGCCCAACTGCAGACCTATTTGTAAGTTTGGTTCAATTGGTTCAATGGTTTTTATATGTTTAAGCTTATGTTTATCTTTAATCAGCTATCATTGTTTCATAAAACAATTCTAAGCCACAATCCTTCAGCCAATGTTTGCATTAGTTAAAGGTTAATGATGAGGAGCGATGCTGCGTGCATTCAAATGAAATATTTGATTTTGAGGTTTGCCCCTTAATATCAGATGATGTCCAGATATTAAGTACCTATGATAATTTAATCAAAGAATGAATAATCAATTCAGGCCATTGTTGAAATTTTACATATAAGGAGCAATTGCCTATTGGCCAAAGTGACAACCAGAGAAGCAGAATCCTGTTTCAGAGGACACTGTAAGTACATTCGATGATCAAAATTAATTAAAATCTTAGTCTTTTTCTTTTACTTCAACTATTATTATTGTATAAGTCTATCCATTTAATTTATGTATTAATCCTTCTAGAATTTGGCTTAAATTTTTCTTTATTGTGTATTAATGAAATTCTTAGTTTCTAATTGGTAAATTTTTCTAATAGTGTCATAAATATCTACTTGAGAGTTTATCATTTTTTGTTATCCTTTTAAGATTCTCCCTTTAGCATCATAGAAAACATCATTTTTGGTAACGAGCAACATAACGTTATCCATCAACTGGTATTGAATTATCAGTAACATTGATCAATAGGCTACTAATATATTTCTTCAAACTATAACTTAAGAAAACAAAAGTTTGGCTTGCATTATAGAATGTTTTAGTGAATTGTCCCCAAGTTGCCCATTATATATGCTACTGAAGGTCATTCCAATGAAGCATTATGGCAGTGGATAAGATAGTCCCTGGAAATAGCCAGCTGTTTTAAATATAGGCTGAGGTGCTTTCCACATACTTGTTGGATTTTGGTTTGTTCATCTTAGAAGTAAAGAACATAATGCCCAGTACTTAATGGGGATGTTTCAATTAAATGTTATAATAGCAATAATAATTAGTTATGATAATAATAATGCTTATGCTTATTTACTTAATTATGATGAATGTTTGTAACACCAAGAAACATATTCTTTTAGCCTGTTTTATGGCAAAGAAAAATATTGTGAAAATCACTCAGTTCCATGTTACATGTGTGAGCATATGACTGGTCACAAGATAGTTACTGATACTGTTATGGAATTTGGTGTCAGATATTTTGAAGAATTTAATCATGCCTCAAGTATTTAAGGGCCTATCTTGTATACTTTTGTTATTGGGGTATTCAGTAACTCAAACCATTGATAGAATGGCCTCACTTACAAAGGCAAATTAACTAAGACAACAAAGATTAAAAAGAAACGATGGTTTTTTTTTAAATAATCTGATAATTATGTTGTCTGAGTCTTTATAAATTGGTTTATCTTTTCATTAATTTCATTATATAGAGAAGATTTAGTTAAATTAATTTCCAGAGGCAGCATTATATCAAATTTTAACACCAAGTGGCAAAATTCTCAGACCAGATGATTAGATTTAGGTCTTAAAATCTCTAGTTCAGCATCATGAAACTCTGGAACTTTACAAAGGGTAGTACATATATAAATAACCTCAGAGTGTTTATAGAAATATTGACAGGAACTGAAACCTGTAATAGAACTTTTTTGTCAGGACCATCCTGCAAATAATGACATGGAGACTTCTTAATTATGAAAGCTCAGTCTTAGTTTAGGCTTGGCCCCAACTAGCTCTTAAAACTTAAATTAACTTACTTCTATTAATCTATGTTCTACCACTTGTCTTTTTTAAAACTTCTCTTTCATTTCTGTACATCCAACTTGTTCCATGTTTCCTGATGTCTCCTGGCCTCTCCTCTACACCTAGGTTTTTCTTCCCAGTCTTTCTCTCTCTGCCTGAAGTACTGCTTAGATCTCCTGCCTAACTATTGGCTGTTCAGCTTTTTATTACACCAATAACATCAGTACATTATCACACTGTACAAATATTCTACAACAGAGACTTGATTCTCTTTCAAAGTACACAATTTGAAACAATTGATTGAAATTTTACAAATTATTCACTGTATACAATTAAACTATTTTCATATATAATCTCCAAAGTTGCTTCTAGAACACAGTACACACACACATACACACGCACACAAACACACACACACACTGAATGATTTTAAACACACTAAAATACTCCTTATTTAAAACTAGCCTCCGTATGGCATCCCTTCAAATGAGAAAAATATCACTTCTCATTTATGTTTATTTTCCTTAAACTTAATATATAAATATTCTAAAGTTCATGGTTGGTGCTTACAACATTAAGATTAGATAGTCTGAGTCTAATGCCAAGTATCATCTATACTAAAGACTAAATGGCAATTACAATCACTTGATAAAAGGACCATGTACAATGTTTTTTTACAGAATCACTTTATAATTTTAAATATTAATCAAACTAACAAAAATACAAGGATCTAGAATCTACTCAAGTTTTATGAGTGTTTAGATGTAGTAAGATAGAATTATCATTTGGGATATTTATAATCTAAAATTTTCATTCATTTATTACCAATCTGCATTGCTGTACATCTACATAAAAGATAACAACATTGAAGACAAATTATATGAAAGATTAATTAAGTAGCAACACAGATTCAGTCCTTTTGAAGTCATTGTTTTCTTAAAAATGGATTTTGGTCTCCCCCTTAAATATGAGAGGATTCAACTAGTAAAGCCTTTATTTTTTTATATAAATAATAATAGTTAATTTCTTTTTGCTGTTAAACACTTCTGAAAAGGGCATTGAATCATATAATACACACCAATTTATAGTCTGTCTTACCTAAATAATTTCAGAGATAATCTCAGTAGAAAATTGAAAGAGCTACAATTTCTTAGAATTATATCCATGCATCATTCTATTTGTGACATCATTTTGAGATGATGATGTCATCTTTCAAACTGACTGATTTTAAATCAGTATATAGTTATAAAGTGGCTATTATTAATTAACTGAACACAATGATAGTTTTACTTATTTCAGTGTGTGTGTGACTGCCACAGACCACATGTGGAGATCAGGGGACAGCTTTTGGAAATGATTCTGATGATCAAATAAGGTCATCAGGCTTGCATGATGAGTACTTTCATCCACTAAGCCATCTCTCCAGTCCAGAGTATAGCTTTGAATGTACATTATGTTAAAATTGACATAAATTCATCAAATGCCCATATAACCATCAGTCCCACTCTGTGCTCAAAAACAAGAGGAAACAATCAATGAAAATATCTTAAACATTAAGATAAATTTACCTCTATTTATGTTACACAGGTTTTTCTCAACAGGCTATAATCAAACTCAATCATCCTTATACGTCTTCTGGAGGTAAAATCATCACAAACTCTAAATGTTATGGAAGCACTGTGTATTAACAGCAGTTTATTTTATTTATCCCTTTGTTTCAGGGTAGTCCAAGATGTGGCTGCTGTTGACAGTAACAAGTGTGATTTCCACATTTGGAGGTACACATGGATTTTTGGGGAAAGTCGCTCCTGAAAGTCCCGAAGCAAACATGAATATTGTGAGTTACTGAGGGATATTACTGGGATTAGAGTCACAATGAGTCTCAACTTTTAGTGAAATTTTAACTTTTTAAATTTTATTAAAAGTATCTTCTAGATGCATTTTAAATTAATTAAAACATGAAAGTTGCTTTTTTTTTTTAATTTTCCTTCTCAGAGTGAGATGATAAATTACTGGGGATATCCTAGTGAGGAATATGAAGTTGTTACTGAAGATGGCTACGTTTTGGGAGTCTTCAGAATTCCTTATGGGAAGAAAAATTCAGAGAATTTAGGTACAAACCTCTTCCATTTTCTCATTATCTCTCTTCTTCCTTACCTTCTTCCCTTTCCTTCCTCCAACTCTCCATAGACCCTCCAACTTCTTTCTCTTCTTTTTTTCTTTCATTTATTTCTAAGGCTGAAATACGTCTAGATCACTCTGGAAATGTAACACAAAGTTGAAATTCCCATCCTAAGTAGATATCAATAAAGTCAATGAGGCAGAGGAACGAGAAAGTGCTCATGATAAAAATGCAATCTTGTCTTATGCAGACTATTAAAGGCCTCTACCCCAGCTAAAGAAATTAGACACCATTTCTTTCAACACAGTAGCTGAGCTGAATTTCAGTGCATGAAAAGAGTTAACTAGCTTGTATTATAGAGGGAAAGTTGAGAGGCCACTAAAGGTCTATTTCCTAAACAAATAAAAGTTATTTTATTTTGATGATATTGTTACATTTTCATCTTTTTTTCTCATTACAGAAAAATAATGAAACAAAATTTTTACTCTTATTCCACATTTACACAGTGCTTCATTTCCTTAGACTATTCTAATGTCTTTATTTACATGTAAATGGCATATAACACAGTAAACACATTTTGCTCATAATATGTGAGATGAGAATATAGCTCAGTGATAAGTTTGCTTAGCATTTATAAAGCCTTGTGTTGATAAATACAAATGCAATAAATAAAAATAAAAGTAAAGCTTATATGCCAGAGAGATTGTTCAGTGGTTAGGAGCTCTAGATGGTCTTGCATAGGACTTTTGTTCAGTTCTCAGTATTCATGTGCTGGCTGCTCACAACTGTCTGTAATTCCAATTCCAGGAGATCAGAAGCCATCTTCTGGACACTGAAGGCTCCTGCAAACAATTGGCACACACAAATTCATATAGGCTTACACATTCACAAAAAATAATAAATAAAAGTAAGATAATTAGATGTCAAAACAACATCAACAAAGTGAACATAATTATGACCACATGTCTATCTATGATAAAGAATTAGTTCATAACATTTGAATAATCTTCTTCCCTAGGCAAGAGACCTGTGGTGTTTTTGCAGCATGGTTTACTCGCATCAGCCACAAACTGGATTGCCAATCTTCCCAACAACAGCCTGGCCTTCATTTTGGCAGATGCTGGCTATGATGTGTGGCTGGGGAATAGTCGAGGAAATACATGGTCCAGGAAAAATATATATTATTCACCAGACTCAGTTGAATTCTGGGCTTTCAGGTAAAGAAAGAGGATAATTCAAAATGGTCATGTATTTGAACTCTAGAAGCAAAGCTGTTCTTTCTTTCTCATCACAGCCAACTACACTATAGGTAGGAGGTAAAAAGCCATATCATTGTAATCCAACATTTGAAATTCGTATATACCTCACTGCTATTGTAATTTTTCTTCAAGTTTGCTATTATCACCATATTCATGATCAAGAGATGCCAAAAATGATTTTCCAAATAAAATTAACAATATAGCCAAAGGGAGAGTGCAAGGCAACTCCCTGTTTCCAGAAAGTTCCACAGGGATAAGCAAGTAGACTGAGAAAGTGTTAGACCAGGGGGAAGAGGGGCAGAAATCTCCATCAGCATCAAAAGCCCAAAATTTGGGCACAGGGAAGTTATCAAAGGTAACCAATGCCTTCTTATGCCCTCCTCTTGAATCAACTGATGGAGATGGAGGGCAGAAGAGCATCTGGCTGATGTTACTGAGGTACAGGAATGTTCTGAGAGTTGACAGAAAGCCCATGTGCACCTGGTGTAATGATGAAGATGGAGACAGTGACACAAGAGAATACTAACAATGTTGGCAAGAACTAGATCTAGAAAGGGTGTTGAAGTTCATCCTGTGCACAATGAAAAACCACTACAAGTTTTTCAGTTCAAGAGTTCTCATTTTTCTATCATTCTGGATGATTTGGGAAGAATATACTACATGGATGTGGTTTATATTAAATGGAATTTAAATATAGAATACAAGTATTTTTTAAATCAGATATTCCATTTCAGGTATGAAAATAATCCCCACCTATAGGTACTATCTTATTTAGATTAGCTTGCCGCCATTATGCATTGTTTGAAAAAAATGACCTTTGCTTACAAGCAGCAACCCCTGAAAATGCACTTGGCACTGACTAAGGTTTTATAATTGGCAATAATTAAATCATCAAGTTTTTCTATTTCTAGAGGAGAAATAATTTTTCAATAAGTATGCTTGAGTTTTAGAAACTATAACAAGAAAATACATATTTTGATTTACTTTTTTCTTATAGCTTTGATGAAATGGCTAAATATGACCTTCCAGCCTCAATAAACTTCATTGTACAGAAAACTGGACAAGAGAAGTTGGACTATGTTGGCCATTCTCAGGGTACCACTATTGGTAAGTAAAAGCACGGAGACTGGATAGAGCTTCCAAACCACTGCTCAGTAGCATAGCTACTGCTATGCAACTTTATTAAAAGCCATGTCCATGGATATCCTGTGATATAAGGACAATTAATCCTCATATCCTAGAGATGCATAAATCAAGCAGTGGAACAAATAAGCAAGTGCATGAGTCTTCATCAAAAGCCTAATAGAATAGCTTCAATACTGTCCAGGCCACTTGACTCTCAAGGCAGGATGTTCCAGCCTCCCGGTAATAAGTAACAAACATAGGAAATATATCTCAAAGAACATTTTGAGAGTTTTGGAGGGCTTTTAAAGCTATTTTCGACAGGGAAAACATGTAAACACCTTCTGAGTAAAGACGCAGAAATGTCATGTGAGAGCATGGTAGCATGATGTTTTACGGAAGGAGAATAGCAAAAATAAAGAATCCAAAGATGAATAAGATGTTGAGGACAAGCAGTGACACTATTCATCATGGGGATGAGTCAGAGCGAGAGACAATGGGAGAGAAACAGAGTGACATAACTAACATTGTAACAGCTGTAAAGAACAGAGTATTTGAGGTTCCTTAAATGTAGTAGTCAGCCTTTAATATAAGTAAAAGGAATTTTTAATAGAAGAGTTGCACAATGCATTGTATGATCTTTCTAGTTGTGAAAAGGCAACACTGGCAGAAACTCAGAAGCAACTAGAGGATGCATACAGTAATACATACCAGAGATTATGATGACCTTAATTACGGAGGGGCGAGGAGAGCTGTGGACCTGATGGTGCCCACTCAAGTGTCATATGTGTTTATATACAGACATGCAGGCATACATACATGAATGCATATGTGTGTGTGTAAATGAGATACAGCCAATAAATGTTACTAAAATGTTGGGTAAAGTGTATTAAAAAAAAATAGGAGTAAAGATGATGTCAGAGTTCATGGCTTGGGCTCCTGAAACAATGAAGATTCTATTACCCAACATGAGGAAGGAGAGCTATGAGAAAGCTGATGGAGAAGAACATTGGGAACTCAGTCTGGGAACACTCTAATGAGGTGCAAGGGCAGCCAGAATTCTGGAATCCAAAGGGAGGACATGTTTACTACTTATCAGAAGGCTATTTAAAATGAAGCCTGAGAGGAAGTTGTTGAGTTACCTTCCCAGAAGTCATTGGCATCTTTGTTATTGCTGATGGTGGTTTGGTTTATACTTTTTGGTTTTTGTTTTGTTTTGTTTTTTGAAACAAGGCTGTCTTGTGTAGCTTGGGCTGAGTTCAAACTACTGACCCTCCTTAGTCATCCTCCAGAATGCTGAGATTAGTAGATCTGCAAATAACAGTGATTGGCAATAGGAGGCTCTCCTGTCATTAACATTCTGCTAATGTTACATTTAATGTAGTTGAGTGTTTTATCACTAGCACATTATAAAATTATTAAACTGAGATGCAATACAACATTTTACATTCAACTTACTGAGATAAATAAAACCACTTGACTTGACAGTCTACTCTGCCTCTATCTTGAGTTAACTGAAGATTGAATTTCTCCATTCTTGTCCATTAGTGGAAATTTTAAAGTGCCATTGCTATGCTTATACATATCTCAACAAATGTGCCAGGTTCAACGATTGCCTCAGATGGCATTTTAGCAAGTCCAAAATAATACCACACTTGTGAAACAGATGAGCACACATATGCATACACCTTCTACACTGATGGTCTGTTCTATTTCAGGTTTTATTGCCTTTTCTACCATTCCCGCACTGGCTAAAAGAATCAAGACATTTTATGCATTAGCACCAGTTGCTACTGTGACCTACGCACAAAGCCCTTTGAAAAAACTTTCAATTATTCCTACGTTTATTTTGAAGGTATGTGATTCTTTTTAAGGTATCGGATTGCAGTTGGATTTTGAAGTGATCAAAGTAAATAAATGATCCTTAGGGATGAACAAATTCATATCCACAAACTAAATTATACATGTTTATATTAATTCACAGCATTAAAATGTATTGATCCCCTCTTGTCTCTGAGATCCCCATTTAGTTTTTTGGTTTTGATTATCTGGGAGTGGGTTGTCAATGCTGTGTTTTGATTTTTCAAGGATGTTTCACTGGCCAAGAATTCTACACAGTTATGTTGCACTTCTGCAACAGGGAATGGGTTGTTAAAATCAGATAAAAATAGTCGAATTAGAACCCCAGGTAGGTTCATAGAAAGCTGAAAGAGGAGGAAAAGAATGGAGAAGGATGGGAGGGAAAAATGAAGAATGCAAAGAAATCAATGAATAAACCAAGTGAATATTGTGCAACGTCCATTAAATGCTTTTGGGCTGCCTAAGAGTGTAGTAAGAGGTTTCTGGCCCGGACTTTCAGGCCTAGCCTCAAGGTTTAGGCCCACAAACCCACAGACCCACAGAGACACACAGATGCTTACAATAGTTTTAGACTGACTGGCCTAAGGCCCAGGCATATAACTTGCTAACTCTTTACCCTTAATATAACCTATGACTCTTATCCTGTTCAGCCATGTGGCTTGATACTTTTACTCAGAGCAGCATAGTTGTCCTCTGTTTCTTCTGGCTTCTCTCTGGCATTCTGCTCTGTTCTGCCTGTTTCTAGAGTTTTCTTAGTCTTGTAGTCCTGTCCACACTCTGTCTGCCTTTGGCCAATCAGCTCTTTTTATTAAGCTCATAGGCGATGACAATTATTTACAATGGAATAAGATAATCTCCCTACATATCCCCTTTTCTCTTTTTAAAACAAAAAGAACTCTAAATCTAATACTCTTTTCCCCCCTATCTATAACAATTTATAAACAACACTGTAAATAAACACAAACATCCACAATCCATGTTTTGGGAATGTGGGCGTCATTCTCTAGGCTACTTTCTGCTGAATGGTAGCACTGACAATCTTATGGGAATCCAAAGAAAAATGTAGGATTATGCACAAGTCTTTAGTGGAATAGTCTGTAAGACTGGGTCATCTCAGCCAGTCTCCTTGAAATTTTTTTGGGTACACAGCTCGCGAAACTTCAATAGAGGTGTTCTGAAATGCTGAATAATCTGGGCCATCCATTTCCATTGGAGACATTTCAGGGGGTCTTCTTCTATCAAACTTTATGTTCTTTATCCAGGAATAAATCCACAGCCTCTCATTTTCTGTGAAAATAAAAAGAAAACCTCTTCTCCAAAGTAGTATATCTTTAGATTTCAGTTTTAAAGTCAACTCATTTACAAAATATATAGGTTGAATTAATCCAGCAGCATTTATAATCAACTGTCTTTTAGCAGCTTTTACTATGTCATTTTCAGTCAAGAAGCTTAAAGATAAGACAATAATATACAGTATCCAGACATTCTTTGTATTTTCCATCTTTACGTGGATTATTTATTTATTTATATATTTATTTTACTCTGTTTCTTTTTTAAGGGCTTTCTATACCTTTTCTTTTCTTTCTCTAAGCCTAAGTTTATATATTTTCAACACACTCTAAACCACTTAGATTTTTTATTAAAAAAAAACAAACTGTCTTTACTATATGTTAACTTTTTCCTGTCTCTGACCTTTTCTTTCCTTGGCTAGGGTGATTGACTCCACCCAAATTCTTCTATTTCTTTCTGTTTCTGAACACACCTTTAATCTGCCAAGGTTCTTGGCCAAGGATTAAAGAAAGGTTGGTAGAGTAGATGGATGTCTCCACCCAGCTCCTAGTCTAATTTCATAGAATGTATCTTTTTAGCCCAGGTACTCTGGGAATTTTAGGGTCCATATAATTACCAAGTAAAGCTTTGCCATCTGCTACTCATTAACTCCATTTAAGTATTAGGCAGCAGAGCCTCTTAAAAAACTCACAAGTGTTTTACCTCTAAGGCTGAATCAGGAAGTTTCTCTTAAAAAAGCCAAGCATCAGTTTGCCTCCGGCAAACAGAGCTGATCCAAGAAAACACCACCACTAGGCCACTAGGAAGTCATCTTTTATTCTGTTCCCTTTTCTTTCTCTAAGCCTAAGTTTATATATTTTCAACACACTCTAAACCACTTAGATTTTTTATTAAAAAAAAACAAACTGTCTTTACTATATGTTAACTTTTTCCTGTCTCTGACCATACATTTCCTTGGCTAGGGTGATTGACTCCACCCAAATTCTTCTATTTCTTTCTGTTTCTGAACACACCTTTAATCTGCCATCATTTACAATTTTTTTTCTTATATTGAGGGTCCTGTGAGACTTCAGGAACAATCCATTTTATACCTTAAGCTGCACTCCAAAAGCCTGCCATTTTGTAGCCCAAGCCCACATGCCTCAGCAGGGCATCTCTGTACCATGGCTCATGTGAGAGACACAACTCAGAAGCTGCTTTGGGCTCTAGACAATTTTTTTAAGCTTTCTATGGCTTTATGTGGGTATATTTTAAACACATTGGGCTGCCATTTGTAGCATGAGGTTTCTGGCATGGACTTTCAGGCCTAGCCTCAAGGTTTAGGCCCACATACCCACAGACCCACAGAGACACATAGATGCTCACAATAGTTTTTGGCTGATCAGCATAAGGCCCAGGCATATAACTTTCTAACTCTTTACCCTTAATCTAATCCATGGCTCTTATCCTGTTCAGCCATGTGGCTTGATACTTTTACTCAGAGCAGCATAGTTGTCCTCTGTTTCTTCTGGTTTCTCTCTGGCATTCTGCTCTGTTCTGCCTGTTCCTAGAGTTTTCTTAGTCTTGTAGCCCCACCCACACTTCCTATCTGCCTTTGGCCAATCAGTGCTTTTTATTAAACTCATAGGTGGGGACAATTATTTACAATGGAACAACATAATATCCCTACATAAGAGCTCTTATTCAAAGAAATGGAAATTTCATTGGACAGTAGTATGGATTTCAACGGACCATAACTATTGAGTGCCATGTTTAACAGATCCACATAGGAAAGAGATAATAGCACTTACTTATTCAAATGTTTAATGCCCTCTTTTCTTGCACTCCAACTCATGCAGAGAAACCTGCACATTTGCACAATTTCTTTAGAGAAATGGTTTAGCCTAAGGCTACAAATACACTACAGTAATTATATCTTTCCTTTCAGTATTGTACTGTCCATTCACTTTCATTTCAAAAACACTGCTTGTGGTCAAATGTATTAACAAAGCTTTTATGCAAAACCTAGAGCATTAACAAGACTGTGAGACTGTGACCATTCCCTGCTGCACTGAGCTTCTCATTTCAAACTTATGCTTAGACTACCAGGTAGCAAGAACAGAGAAAATAAAAGGACGTATTTAGACATTAAATCAAAGGCATAGACCAGAATTATAGGAATAATCTAGTACTGATTAGCCTGAAACACTAGCTGTGTTTCTTGGGTATAAAATCGAGAAAACAAAAAAGTCTCAAGTCTCAACACAATTGAATCTAAAGCTTTTCTTAGAGATATCCATGTTTTCCCCTCTTGATCTCATAATTTATGCCCAAGTATAATTATGACAGACTATCATGTTATATTTCATGGTTTGACTTCATAACCATTATTACTCCAGCTGGCTTATAGTTATAGTGTCTTCTACTTGCTCCAAGAGGCTATACAGTTCTCAATGTAATATTACACACTGAATGTAACTGTTAGCTCTTTACATCTCACAATTTCATTGAAAGAGTTAAATGAGAATGGAGGAGTTAAAATAGCTATATGGTACAGTTGATTGCTGCCAAGTCTGATGGCCTAGGTTCGATTACTAGGACACACCTGGAAGAAGGAGAGAACAACAGACTCCCCCTGTCCTCTAATCTCTACACAAGTTCTGTGGCACACATGTACTCCCACTTCCCCCATACACATAATATTTTATTTTTTGAGATCATAATAACTTTATTTCCCCCTTCTCTTTCCTCCCTCCAAACACTGCCTCTTGATCTCTTTCAAAATCATGGCCCCATTGGTTCATTAACTGTTGCTACACATTTACACTGCTACATATTTACATCCACATATATTCCTAATATAACCTGTTCAGTCTATATAATGATATTTGTATATATATTTTCAGGACTGGTCATTTGTCATTAGGTAAACAATTGATTGCTGCTGTCCTGGGAAAGGCTTTCTCTCCAGTTCTTGGCTTTACTTAATTTCCTGTAGTTCCTGTGTAGGACTGAGGCCTCATTGTCCTTCCTCCTGTTCAAATTAGCGTATCTAACGGTGTCGTCCTTGTTCAGCTTATGTTTTAGACAGTCATGCTGGCAAGACTTTGGGGATGTAGCTTCTGGCATGACAAGGATAAACAGTGTCACAGAAAACTCTGGCAATCTGGTTCTTACAGTCTCTTCCACAGTGTTCTCTGAACCTTAGGTGTGGGAGTTTATTGTAGATGTATCACTTGAGACTTAGCTCTACAACTCTGCATTTTGACTGATTGTGGTTTTCAGTAATGCTCTCTTGCCTATTGCAAGAGAATTTTCCTTTATAAGAGGTGAGGACTACACTTAGCTGTGTGTATAAAGACAAAATATTTAGAATGTAGTTAGGGATTATGCTGCTTTAGTAAAACGGTGGTTGTATGTTCTCCTCCAAAATCCATGGCTTTACTATCTCTGGGGAGTTAGATAGATTATTTGTATCTGAATGAATCCCTCTTATTGAGTGGATCTTAAGTTCAATTAGAGAGCTGTTGGTTTCCATCACCATAGGTATAAAACTGTACCCTTAGGGTTATCTCTCCATGCTGGTTCATAGGTGTCAGAGCTAATTAGAAATGTCAGTTGGTCCCTCCTTTTGAAGTTTGCATGATACCTTCTAAAACCATGAAAGCTAGTTCTCAGAAAGGAAGGATTATACTCGGTTCCAACTCAGTGGCCTCTGGCTCCTATGTCTGAATTGCATGGTATTTTCAACAGTAAGTTCTTACCTTCTACCTCTGGGAGGTCAACCAAGGGCAATAGCAATAGTCTTTAATGTTTGGAAGTCTCTTGGACAATTCTATCAACAGCTTCAATCAATCAAATGAGAGCTTCTCATGCCTGGTGTTGGGGTTTTTGTTAGACGGTCTTCGGCTCTTGGAGAGAGGATTATTAGTCCAGATGAGAAATTTTCATTTAAATTATATTTATATTTACACAAAAAATTTAATGTGTTTTAATGTTTTCGTCAATAGTAGTAAAATTCTTCATAACTTTTTTGGACATTATACAAAAATTTTAATGTTTTGGTCAATAGTTAATAGTAAAATTCTTCATAACTTTTTTGGACACTTTAATGTTATTTTCTCTCCTTTCTCTTCTTCTGTAATTATCTCCATTCCTCTCCTTAATTAAAGCCTGTTCTTTATCTCTTTGTCCCAATCAGATCACTGTACCATCCTTTTTCTCTCATTCTCGTTCCCCAACTACCACAGCAATGGTAGTTTCCTGAATTTATAGTTACTCTAGGATAGGTACTAGGAGCCTCCAAAGAAGAGAACATGGGACATTTTTCTTTCTGAGTCTGGGTTACCTGAGTCAATATGGCCATTTATCATTCTATCTGTTTAACTGAATAGTTTTCTATAGTGTATATGCTTTGCATTTTTATTATCTACTCACCAACTGAAGAACATTTAGGTTGTGTCCATTTCCCAGCTACTAAGAGTAGAGCATCAATGAACACTGTTGAGCAAGTATCTCTGGAGTAGGTATGGAGTCCTTTGTGCATATATCAACGAGTGATATTGATGGGTAGATTTATTCGTAGCTTGTTGAGAACACTCCACACTAATTTTCTGAGTGATTTCTCAAGTTTGCAATGCCCTCAGCATGGAGTCTGGGGCTTCCCTACACTTCCCTCAGCAATTGTATTTTGTATTGTTCATTTTTGCCATTCTGACTGGGATGAGAAGAAATCTCCGAGTTGTTTTGATTTGCATTTCCCTAGTTGTTAGAGACAATGAACATTTTTGAAATACTTCTTAGCCACTGGGTTTTGTTTGGTTGTTTGCTTGTTTTGAGAATTCTGTTCAGGTTCTAGGCCCATTTTTTTTGGATGGGTTATGTTTTTCTGTTTGTTTTGTTGTCCTTTATATATTCTGGGTATTTGACCTTTGCCAGAGGCATAATTAGCAAAATTATTTTTCATTCTTTGGGCTTCCTCTTTGCCTAGTTGGTGGTCTCTTTATCTGTTCAGTAGCTTTTTAGTTTTATGAGATCCTACTTATCAGCTGTCAGCCTTAACTCTCAGGCTAAGAGAGTCTCATTCAGAACATTCTCTACTACACCTACATCATATAAGGTACTACCTATGCTTCCTCCTAGATGTTTCTTCACACTTAGGTCTTTGATCCATTTGGAGCTGGTTTTTGTATATGGAGATAGATACGACCCTAAAGAACAGGAAATTTCTAAAACAACTTACAATACTAAAGGAAAATGCAAGCATAATCAGACCTGAATGAGGGGCATCAGCAATTAAGTAGGCTTTGTACTGCTTGGCTATTTCCATGTTCTAATGACGCCTTTATTTTTCAGACTGTATTTGGTAACAAAATGTTCTTTCCACACAACTTCTTTGATCAATTTCTGGGTACTGAAGTGTGCTCACGGAAACTACTGGATCGTCTCTGCAGTAATGCTTTATTCATCATGTGTGGATTCGACAGGCAGAACTTGAATGTGGTGTGTATGCATTGTGGCCTTTGTTCAAGAAACTCATCCCATATAATTCTGATTGTTCAATCATCTCTTAGAAATGGTACTTCACCTCAGAATTGTGCCCACAGCATTGCAGTAGACCTCAAAGAAATCATTAGCCTCTGCTCATTCCAGTTTCATCTCTGGTTCCCATTCAAATCTTTGGGCTGCCATGGCATTTACCCTCTGTGGCAGAAGGGAATGAAGGAGACTTATTGAGTAGGGTCTTATGAAGAAAAATACGTAGTCATCAAATAAATGCCACATATGCTTTTAATACTATTATTCTGCTAATCATACCTATAGATTTTGTAAAATTTATTTCATTGAAGCTGTATAATAGCTTTTTATAGATCTGCATGTTTATTCTCTGAGTTAGTGTTTTAAAACTTTAATCAGAAAATTCAATATTATGAGGTTCTATTTAAATCTTACTTTTGGAACTGATTTAAGCTCCTGTGTTGGTCTACACACACTCACTCACACACACACACACACACATATACACACACATTTTAAAGTTTAAATCAGATAAAATATTTAATGCAAATAGAATGTAACATAAAGCACATAACAATGATTATAGCATATTTATTGTTATACACACACATACTTCTGTTTTTTTTTTCTTTTTTGTGGTACTAAGGGTAAAACTTAATAATTTTAGAATCATGTTCTACCACTGAGGTACATTAGCATTACTTTTTAAATAACATTTTTTTGGGGAAAACAGGATCTTATAAAATGTCCCATTCACACTATGGCCAAGGCTGGGCTTTAACCAAAGATCCTCTTGACTCAATATCCTAAGTATCTGGAATTACAGGGCTATCTTGCCTCTAATTTATACCTTTGAACTCCTAAAAAGTAAGTTTTATTGATAAAATGTAGTATACTAATCTCTGTACTCATCTGGGAACATAGTGGTGGAATGCAGCTAATGTCTCCATTGAGACTAAGGGGTTTCAGTTGTCTTTCTATGTGCTGGTGATCGATTCTGTGGTGGGATAAATAAATCCACGTTTGCCTCTGTTTTTTCTTTATGTTCCACTTATGATGGTAAGGGACTCTTTCTCCTCCTCCTCCTCCTCCTCCTTCTTCTTCCGTCTTCTGTCTTCCTTCTTTCTTCTTCTTTTTCTTAATTTGAGGCTGTTTCTCATTATGGATGACAAATGTAACAGAACAACATGTCCTTATTTCACAACAAAAGACAGATTGATTCTTGTATTAAATCTATAAAGATACTTCAGAGAAAGATAATAGTAAAGTAGAGATGAAGAGGACAACCAAAAGCTCTTGTCTTTTGCATGCTGCTTATATGGAGGGAGATCTCAGTCTCTTTGATGACAGTTGACTTAGTACACAGTCTAAGACCCCCTACAGAATTGGTCTGTGCAATCTGGAAATGGAGCTTCAGAATGCTAATGGGTCTGAGTAAAGTAATTTAGGGACCAGATACAATCCTATAATTAAATATACACACTAAATATCATATATGTCTGTGTAATTATTTAATATATATTAAAATTATGCAAATCCAGGAACTTGTGTATAATATTCAATTTCTTGCACTCTGATACTAAATAGAAAGTTAAGAATTTACCTAGTTCAGAAACTAGGTAAAACTTTCTGGTCTCATACTCATAATATTCATGTGAACCTAATATTTTTCTAAACTACTTTGAGTCTCAAAACCTTCTTTGAAAAAAATATGAAGCTAATAAGCATGTGGATTATTTATTGTGGTTAAAAAAAGTAATGTGCTTTGTAGATTCTAAGTTGGCAAACAACTGTATTGCTCATCCTTCCATTAAACAGTAGCCTGCAAGCCTAGATAAAATGAGAAAAATTAGTCCCTAATATTTTCAGAAACCAAATATGTCTAAACCTATGTGTATATGTGTCTTTGATTTCCAGAGTCGTTTTGATGTGTATCTAGGGCATAATCCAGCAGGAACATCTGTTCAAGACATCATCCACTGGGCACAGGTAACAAACATTTCAGTGCTGACATTCATTGTGTGGAGATGAACCTTGGTACTTAACCTAAGCACATTCTTAAGATGTTCCTGACAGGCAATTCTTCTATATATGTCAACCTACAAAAATTATCATTAAAACATGTGCTTTAACTAACAGAAACTTCATGATTAGCCATGCAAAAGAAAAAAATGAAAGAAAACTGCATTTCCACTCACATATCTTAGACGGTTATTAATTATTTGTAATGAGAAAGTATTTTCTCAATAACTATAAAATATTGAAAATGAGATGTTTGGGAGGTTGAATTATTTTCAAGTGGGTTATGAGAGCTTTTTACCTACAAATTTTAATTTTTTCTTACTAACTTTTAATTTAATATTTCCCTTTATATTCTCATTAGGTTGCCAGATCTGGGAAATTGCAAGCCTATAACTGGGGAAGTCCATTCCAGAACCTGTTACACTACAATCAGGTAAATTCCTTGAGATTGAAATTGCTCACAATTTAAAAGATAAAGACATAAAAGTTTGAAAAAAATATGATAATTGGGTGTCCATATGCTCTGGAAATGGACCCTAAGAATAATGCCAGGTCACATGTGAAGACTTTCATAACTAACAGCACATGGTCTTTGTACAACCCAGCTTTACAATCCAGCCTCTCTACAGCACACTCCTCTTTCTGAAGCATAACTGGCTGAAACTAGTTAACAGTTATGTCCTTTCGTGAGATTAACTGATTTTCTCATATATCAACCTTTCCTTTTGGACAGTCAGATGAATGATTTCATGGAACACATTTTCATATAAAAGAAAAAGATGATGTGTTTTTAGATCAAAGATAGACATGTTTTTTAGCATTAAGGTGCCTTGTAATCCTCAGAGTTGCTATGGTACAAAGGACTCAGAGCCTGGATTTGATCTAATTGGTGGTCAATTCAAATTTGCACAATATTTCATAGAGTAGGAAACTATTGACAGGATTTAAAAGAATAATATCTATAATCCTTTACTCCAGACAAACTTTCAGGCTATCATTAACTTATTTTGAGCAAGATCAGTCCCCTATGTTTATCTGTGACTTACTCTTCCTATTTAAACGTCCTCAATTTTTCTCCACAAGTGGTATCTGAATAATCCTAATTTCCAGTCTGTCACAGTCTTGATCTAGCCAAGTCCTTGTTAATCAGTGGGTGAAGTGTTTGTAAGCCCAGTCTATAATAACTTCTGGGTCCCTTATTAGAAAAGAGGCTATGACAAGAAAATCTCAAAAAACTTGTTGGCCAACTGTCCTGGTGTATCCACCAGTGGATGTGAGAGACATTGTTTGATGGATGTCAAGGACCAACATCAAGGCTGTACACAGTAGTTTGCATGTGCCCCCCCACACACACATATAAAAGAATCTAGTTAAATTTCTTCCCTCAACTGAACTGAAATTCAGATATTAATTGTTATGAATTGTCAACTAATGACCAACAACTTAGAAAATAGGTTAGAACCAGGAATATCAGCATCACCTATCAGTGTGAGATCCCTGAATTTCCTCCCAGATCTGCTGAATCAGTTTTCATTGTAACTAGAGTTCTAGGTGATAGATATGCCTATTAGAAGTTAAGAAACATAGACCCAAATTATGCTGTGTTCGCTTTACTTTGTGGGTAAAGATGATTTTCTTGAAGCAATCATGATATTTCATTTGAAACTAATACATAATTGACACTGTTTCTGAAGTATGGTTACCTAAACTCCACTTTTTCATCTGTCATGTTTTAGAAAACACCTCCTGATTATGATGTGTCAGCCATGACTGTTCCAATTGCAGTGTGGAATGGTGGCCATGACATCCTGGCTGATCCTCGAGATGTTAAAATGTTGCTTCCCAAACTCCGTAACCTCCGTTACCATAAGGAGGTTCTCCCTTACAACCACCTGGACTTTATCTGGGCAATGAACGCTCCTCAAGAGGTTTACAATGAGATTGTTTCCATGATGGCAAGAGATTAAATGAATTATTTGCATACATTTCAGAATATTTTCTTCTTTCATACACAGTTTTCCAATGTTCAAAATGAATACTAAGTGCTGTAATTTTGTCTTTAAAAATATATGTGCATAAACCATGTTTTCATTTGTCATTTTTTAATTTAAAGAACTACAACATTTCCTTTGGAAGCTTATATTAGAAACACCTGAGAGAATACATTTCTGGTGCATGGTAAAATTTTTCTTTGAATCATCCCCCAATTTTTTTTTCTAAATTTAATGTAGATTGGAAAGAATAATGTAGATTGGGAAGAACCTTTGTTCATTCAGAATCCTGAAACTGAACAAAGACATTTCTCATGTATCTGACAGTGATCAAATTTCTCCCAATCACCATTCTTGACCATTGCCATGTCTGCATGCTGAAAATACTGATGTGTGTGTGTGTGTGTGTGTGTGTGTGTGTGAGAGAGAGAGAGAGAGAGAGAGAGAGAGAGAGAGAGAGAGAGAGAGAGACTCATGAGAACCCAACTGTGGGTGAGGAAGCAAGAGAAAATCCCTAGGTAAATTCAGGACACTGGGAGGTGTATGGTGTACTCTGCCTTCATTACTCCAGACCTCAATCACAAAACACTCACCACCAAACAAAACTAGTGTAAATGTCATTGTCTATGTTCTGGTAGCTACAAGAAGATGTAGAAATATTCCCAGTGACATGTGAACCAAAATGGACATCTACCACTGGTAGGTGATAAATAAAAAAGGTCCCAAATTTGGAAAATACCCCTAAAACACTCCAGCATGGGAGTTTTATTACCACAGTCCAATTTCAATGTGACTTCAGATTCTTTGTAACTAATCATTTTGATTTCTATTTTTTCATTCATAGTAGGGTTAAGCAGATGAGATATAAATTAGGAAAGGCTTATTTGTAACCTGAACAGTGAATAAAAGAATGCCTTCATAAAAATGTTTAGGTTTTATTGTATGTGTTCCCGGAAGTCTTTGAAGATTTCATATTTACAGTACGTTTGTCCTTCATTCTTACCATGGACAAAATTTGTAAGAGGAGATCACTTAGGAGCCTTTAAAATTTCAGTGAAAGTTGCCACATCACCAAAGTGACAAGAAGTTCTCATTGAATAGTTAGAGATAGATATTTGTGGTGGCACAATCATTTAAGGACCAAATATATCACCTATACCATCGTGAGAAAGCATGTGCATTGCATTCTTAAACTTTTAGGAATTTCTCCCCTGACTTCCATCCTTTTACTCTGTGTCTAGCAGATGTGGGCATTTTGGATCTTGTTTCATGAACAGAGGTAAATGCTACTGTAGTTCCTTCCACAGTAGCTCAGATTTAGTCTCTCCTTTGCTACTGTGAATTATGGGTACATCCACCAGTGTTGGGGGTTATTCACATGGAATTCCTTTACCATCTCCTTGATAACATCTCATCATGTAAAGCTCAACAATGACAACCCCACATGCATCAATCTTACCTCTCCGAGTCAACAAAAGTCAAGGAAATGAAGTGTTTCTAGTTACACTGGAATGCAACTTTGAACCCCTTTCCCCTAACTGCATAGAAGTTTACATCTGTTTAGTGTTAGTATAGTGTGATAGAGTTCTTTCTATTGCTTACCATTTTCACTCTCTCACTCAATCCTGTTCCACCCATGACCTCAGTCACTTCCTTCCTTCCTCAGGATGGATTTTGAAATGCTAATAATATTTCTTTCTCACATAATGATACTATCATGTCACAAACTTAAAGTTATATTCAGTCGGGATTCCCAAGCCCAGTCATCTTGTAATGTTGACCTGTTTGAAAGAGAATCCAAATCAGTTCTACACATATATATTGTTAAATTTTATTTCTCCTTCTTTTATAAAATAAATCCAACTGCAGAATTTCCACACTTTCTCTTCTCCAAGTTCTCCTCACAAGTACATCTCCATATACTGCTCAATTTTTCCTGAGGTGCAAATGGCCCACATTATGCAAGTTTTAACCTTGATGAGGCTGTATGTTTAGTTACTTTACAACCAAATGTATTATTTTGAGATCTACTATAGTTTACTCTCAGCTTTTCATGTATCAAGAGCTTGTGTATATTAGATTTAGTTTTCAATGATTATATATTTCAAATCTCATGCAGGCTTAGAAATGCATGCCACTATAAAATAAAATGTTTTGTGGTTATATCCAAATTACCAAAAGTCTAACAGAATTTTGTTCTTAAGAAATAAATTGTAACTAAAATAAAGTTAATTTCATAAGTGGATAGATGCAGAAACATAACTATTAATACTATCACAAAAATGGTTACTTAAATAGCATGCTCCCTTTCCTTAATATTTGTTCTACAAAAGGAACTTACTTTTTTAGATTTTTTTTAATTTTTGAAATTAAAATATAATTAGATTTTTTTCTCCGTCCTTTTCCTCCCTCCATTCTGTTCTGTGTAGCCATCTCTTGATCTCTTCCAAATTGACGGGCTCTATTTATCTGTTTTACACACAAACATAATTTCTAATATACATTAGCGTACAGTATAATTATATACGTTTATTTTAAAATATATATTCCTAATTATGTACATAGAAACTGCTTAGCACATATAACATCACTGGAATATGTATGATTACAAGTCTGACCATTTGCTATTGGATTATCAAACATTTCAAGACAGGTAAAATCTCAAGGACAATGGGGTATTCATTTTACCAGTAGAGGGCGCAGTGGACCGAGCGTTTGTGGCTTTGTTCTTTGGGAAGCAGTTACTCTGATTTATTAATTTTAGCCCCATTATTAAATCTTAACTCGGTAGTTTCCTGTTGTGCGGCATCAGAGAAAGCAGAGCTCTGAGGTTAACTGTTCCCTCAGCAAAGTAACTCTACTCTAGAAAGAGCTTAGCTCTCTGTGGCTCCTATTCTGTGGACTCCCAGCTCTCTACTTGAACATTGGCTGTCTCTGGATGTAGGCTGCAGGAGGTCTCTTTAGAGCAAGTAAGAACCCTTTTGGGTCCACAGGCCACAAAGTTCACCGGGGTGCGCAAAGGCTTTTAATACATGAAGCAATTTGGTAAGTGAAAACCTGATATTAACAACATAGTCCTGGCAACTTGCCCTCAGCCAACACACACCAATCTACACAGAGTAGGAAGAGAAAAATTATAGACTCGAAGTACCACCCAGTGTCAACAGAATTGACCATTCCAGTATTAGAGGAACTGAAACAAAGCTTAACAGTCTTTAATGTGTGTGTGTGTGTTTCTAGTTTTTATTTTGAGAATTGATCCTAGGGCCTAGAATACACTAGGTAAGACCTATACCACTGAACATTGTTTGTTTTATTTAAAATGGTTCTTTTGTTTTGTTTTGATTTTACATACCAACCACAGTCCCACCCTCCCCACCCCTCACTCCTCAGAGAAAGAATAAGGCCTTCCATGAAGAGTCAACAAAGTCTGGTATATCAAGGCAGGATCAAGCCCTTCCCTCCTGTGTCAAGGCCTAGCAAGAAATCCCTCCATAGGGAATGGGATCCAAAAAGCCAGTTCATGCACTAGGAATAAATTATGGTCCCACTCCTAGGGGCCCCACAAACTGTCCAAGCCACACACTGTCACCCATATTCAGAGGGCCTGGTTTGGGCCCACGCAGATTGCCCAGCTGTCAGTCCAGAGTCAGTGAGCTCCCACAAGCTGGAGTCAGCTGCCTTTGTGGGTTTCCATTGATAAACACCCTAATTCTCACCATAGAACTTCATCCAGTAGCTGATGGAAGCAGATACAGAGATCCACAGCTAAGCACTGAACTGGGCTCCCAGTCCAGTCAAAGGGAGGAAGGGGAGATTATCCCACTGAGCTTTTTCCTCAGTTTATTTGTACTTTGTTGTTGTTGTTTGGACAGGGTATCACAATGTGTCCAGATTGGCCCTTAACTCATTCCATAGCCCAGATAAGCCTCGTATTTATAATTGTTCTTGCCTATTTCCCTAAGTACCCTAGATTATAAGCCTGTGGCACACACCTGGTTTTAGCTTATTATTTTTATATTTACATGTTTTTAAGTTGTATTTCCCTCTCTTTTATATAATTTAAGTATATTTTGTTTCGTTATCAAATTGTAGTTGTTATATTTCTCTTTTTTGTGCTTTTTTTCTTTACTTACTTTAATGGTGCATCTCTCTTCCCCCCTTTCCCACCACCTTCCATACTTTTATTATTGTTTTATCATATTTACCTTCGTTAATTTTTCATTTTGTAATTTGCTACTCTCTTTTCATTGTTTTTTTTGGTGACTTTTTTCTGCTTGTATTTGTTTTTTATTAAATGTTTGTATCTGGTTTGATTTGGTTTGTGGTTATGGTAATTTGTTGTCTCTTTTTTGAATGGTACAATTGAGGCCTCAAGAGAAAGCTGCTCACTCAGAAGACCCTGCTATGAAACAGTCATCTCAACAGATATACAGATTACATCAAAGAAACATAAGCAAGCCAGGCAACATGACTCCTAAGATCATCACTTTTCACTAACTTAATCCAAAGATGCTGAAACAGTTGGTATGCTGGATAAAAATTCAGCTTAGTTTTAAAAAACAATTCAGTCTTGTTCAAAAATGAGATGTAGACTATTCAAAAATCAGAGCATCATTCACCTAAAAGAGATGGCCAGAAAAGAAAAGAAGCTTTTACAAACAGGAAACCCAGGATTGTGAAAGAAATCTTGATTAATAAAAGAACTTCAGGAAGAAGCACCATCCCTGACTTCAAGCTATACTATAGAGCTACAGTAATAAAAACAGCCTGGAACTGGCACAAAAACAGATTTTTTTTTAAATCGATGGAATCAAATAGAAGACTGCAACATTAACCCACATATCTATGAACACCTGGTTTTTGACAAAGAGCCCAAAAATATTCAATGTAAAAAAAGATAGTATCTTCAACAAATAGTGTTGACAAAAGAGGGGAAGGCCCTTCCATGCATTGGCACAGGTGACCTCTTCCTAAATATAACACCAGTAGCACAGACACTAAGAACAACAATCAGTAAGTGACACCTATTGAAACTGAGAAGCTTCTGTAAGGCAAAGGACACAGTCAGTAAGACAAAATGACAGCCTACAGAATGGGAAAAGATCTTCACCAACCCTACATCTGACAGAGGACTGATCTCTAAAATATATAGGAAGTTTAAGAAACTAGAGGTCAAAAACTTAAATAACCCAATTAAAAAAACGGGTTTCTGAGCTAAAAAAGGGAATTCCCAACAGAAGAATTAAAAATGGCTGGAAGTCACTTTAAAAATTGCTCAACATCCTTAGCCATTAGAGAAATGCAAATTAAAACAACATTGAGATACCACCTTACACCTGTCAGAATGGCTAAAATGAAAAACACAGATGACAGCCTATGCTGGACAGGATATGGAGCAAGGGAAACACTCCTCCATTGTTGATGTGAGTATAAACTTGTACAGTCACTCCGGAATGCAGTATGGCAGTTTCTTAGAAAACTGAGACTCAGTCTCCCCAAAGATCCAGCAATACCACTGTTGAGCATATATACCCAAAGGATGCACATTTGTACTCCAAAGGCATTAGCTCAACTATGTTTATAGCAGCATTACTCATTTTAGCAAGAACCTGGAAACAACCTAGATGCCTCTCAAATGAAGAATGGATTAACAAACTGTGGTACACCTACACAATGGAGTACTCAGCAGTAAAAAGAAAAAAAACATTGACATTCTAAAATTTTCAGGCAATTGGATGGATTTGGAGAATTTCCTCCTTAGTGGGGTATCACAAGCCCAGAAAAATAGACATGGGATGTACCCATTATAAGTGGGTTTTAGATAAAAAAAGCAAAGAATACCCAAGCTTAACACCACAAGTTTGGGATTAGAAGAAAATTAAGAGAGATATCCAGAGATTCTCCTAAGAAGAGAAAATAGAGATCACCATAGCAAATTGGAGTCATAACTGGTTGCAAGTAAGAAGAACTGGGAACAAATCTTGAAAGAAGGAGATGGTTGAGTGAGAGGAACAAAGAGAGAGATAGAAAGACATGGATATCTTGTTAGAGGAAGCCAGTTTGGGGTTGGAAGGAGACTGGATGTTAGGGAAACCTCCAAGAACTCACAAGATGTCCCTGGCCAAGTCTCCAAACAACAGTGGAGGGGGTGCCTAAACAGGACTTTCCCTATAATCAAGTGAATAACCACCCTAAGTGTCATCACAGAATCTACATCCAACAAAGAATAGAGGTGGAGGTAGAGATCCATGGCTGAGCACTGGGCAAAGCTCCTGGTCCAGCTGAGAGTGGGACACATGAGTCTGTATGAGCAGGGGGATAGGGATTATGAGGAAAATTCCCACAGTGATGGCTAGCTGGAAGCGTAGGGAGCTCACTGAATCAAGAACAGCCACTGGAGATCCATTGGGAACAGGAGGTAAGCCCTTCAAGGGTAGGCAACTCTCAAGTGACATGATCAGTATGTGGAGCCTCAAGGTGTGATCAGACTATGTTCCTGTAAATGGGTTGGCACCTGGAGCCCATTCCCTATAGAAGAACACCTAACCCAGTTTTGACTTTGGGATGAGGAGGACTTTCCTGGAGTGGATATGCCATCCTGAGCTGTTTGGGGATTGGTGGATGGGGAGGGGAGAGGCTAAACGCTGACTAGGAGGGATTGGAGGAGGGAAAGGAGGGGGAGCAGGGGGATAAATAGATAAAAATGACATTTTTGTTTAAAAATAATAAAATAAAATTTAAAACCTCACAGATCATTGTGTCTGTAAGTTTGCAAATGTTGTTAAGTCTTTAATTTCTTTCTTTTTTCTTTTTTTTTTTTTTGGCTCAGTGGTGATGCAGTAGAAAGCTGTTCAGCTTCCATGAGTCTGTAGGCTTTCTGTTGTCTCCCTTGTTGAAATCCAGCTTTCATCGATGGTAGTCTGATAAGGTAAGTACAGGGGGTTAGTTAAGTTTTCTTTTGTGACTGAATATGTGGTCAGTTTTTTTGGAGAGGGTTCCATGAGGTGTTGAGAAGAAGGTATATTCTTTTTAATTTAGGTGGAATGTTCTGTATGTATGTTAGGTTCATTTGAGTCAGAACATATGTTGGCTCCATTACTTCTCTGCTTAGTTTCTGTCTAGTTGACCTGTCTATTGGTAAGAATGTGGTATTGAAGCCTTCCAAAATTAATGCATGGAAGCCTTGTGATCTTGTCACAGAAACCAGAGAGGCCAGACAGAAGATTGATCAAGGAATTTTTCCCAGCACTCACTTCTATCAACCAGGTCTCAATTCTCAAAGTTTCTGTGACCTTCTGAAGTTGCACCACCTATAGACTGAATGCTGACACATACTCCTTTCAGTTTATATCTAAGCCATGAAGACTGTATTTAATCTATGAGAGCATTAAATCCTCAATAACATACCACTCCCCATTTCTTCCTTCCATAATCTCCTCCCATCAACCTTATAAGGCTTTACTCAACCTTATAAAAGAGAGCTGGAATGTCTGCATTGGCGCTGTCAAAGTATCTTCCCTGGTCAAAGTCAACACAACACATAATGAGGCTCTCATTCAGATAACACGGGACTTAATTACTAAAGTAGGACTGAGTTTACTTTGGGGTTTCTTTTAGAAATCTCCCATTGTGCTGAGATAGGATTTTAACACTAACACCCATGTGTTTCAAGGAAGATATTACCATTCCTTTGATTCCTACCCTCCTATCAAAGTATCAAGGTATGCTTTCAGGAATAATTAGTGTACAATGGGGTTGTTTTTCTTCCTAGACTTGTTTGATTACTTTGTTGCCTGTGCCAGGATTTGTACTCATTTACACCACTCCTAACAATTACAAGATCCTTCTGGAACCTCTATTATATTCCACGAATAGACAGCATCATAGAGTCAGAAAGGCATTTTCTTCCATAGTGTCTATACTAGAGAAGCATGATGCCCACTGCTGATTCTGCAAGAACTTTACTGAGCAAAGATTTTTTTTTGTTGTTGTTTCTAGGTTGTTAAGGCAAATCTTCTTATTCAAACATGTTCTTCAACTTTAGTTCTGAATAGTCCAAGATATAGCTCATAAAAGCAAAACTTAATTCATAATACAATTAGCAAATTATTTATGCTGATTACTAAAGTACACTGCTTGACTCAAGGGAGTTGAGATGCTTCAAAACTTTTGAAAACCTGTAAGAACAATTAAGACTTTGAGGGCTCAGTGGTGAAGAACAGCACACTGCTCTTCTGGAGAGGCAAGATTGTTCTCAAACTCACAGGAGGCTAATTACTGCCTGTGATTCCAGATCCAGAGCATCTGACTCCCTCTCTGAATTTTCCTGGTACCAACATTCACATGCTCATACCCATACACAGATACTCACACATATATACATAGTTAAAAATAAAATTAATAAAGCAAAAGTTTGCTTGAAAAGTATTTAAGGTTACCTATTGGTCTTAAAGCCATGGTTAGTTTATATAGAACAGTGGTTCTCAATATTCCTAATGATGTGACCCTTTAATACAGTTCTTCATGGAGAAGTGACCCCCAAATGTAGCTTTTTCATTCATCACAAGCAGATGGGTATGAAAACCTGGCACTGGATGAAGATAATTAGATAACTCATTATGCATGACTGTAGAAAGCAAACAGTGATGTCTTAGTATGATCTTCTGCTTACAGGAGATGTAAATAGCCTTTGCTGACTTCATGAAAGAGCTCTTTCCCATTTTCATAAAACCAGTGGTATATACAGTTAATAAGTGTTAATATCTAAGTTTTATATTTAGAGTTTGCAACACAATGCATATGAAAATGATGCTCTAGACTAGAACCAACTTGTGCTATAAAGCAAAAATCTTGATCAAACATACAAACCCAAGTTTAGAGACTCTGACTCAGTATGGTTATACTGGAACCTGAGAAACTACACTGAAGTCTCCAGATCCTTGTTGGTCCCCAGACAGATCTGAGAAACCCTGACCTATCAAATTATCTGATGGCTGCATCAGCTCAATTGCATCTATTTAGGCCATCAGACACTGACTCGATATTCATGGAGTCTAATTTGCACTGCACCAGGAAATTACAGGAACTTATTCAGCTGCAGTTCCAATTTTGATAATGCCTAACAAAGCTAAAACCATTTTGAACTGTCACATGAAACATCATACTGTACAGACTCCTCAGGGATGGAATGGAAGATCCTGACAATGAGGTTTAAAAAAGCAAGACTCAAGAGATCTCTCAACAATTAAGAGAATGTGTTGCTCTCCCCAGGGACCAAGTTCTGTTGCCAACACCCACGTGGTGGCTCACAAGCAAGGTTCCAAGAGAGCTAACATCATCTGATGAACATGCAGACATACATACAAGACAGCTTTATGTAGACAAAGAATTAATACCTAAAAATAAATGTAAAAAGAATTTAGGCAATGTAGGAGGATTAAGAAAAGAAGGACATTGGAGAGATAGTGTCAGTGGGGAGGGGAAATTGCATGGGATTGGGCTTTTGTTTTCCTTGATGACCAGTCTCATCAAGTTCTATGGGAGCAGGATAATAAGATTGTGACCACCAATCACAATTACCGCCCCCCCCCCCCCACACACACACACAAGGTAACAAATGGAGCAGACCCAGCAGAGTAGAGAAATCTAGAACTTAGGGACACAGTCTACCAAAGTAGCCTCTTCCCCGATTTTTGTCAATTTGTAATGATAGCTTTCCGGACCATAGCTAAAGATGTATATTAACTCTGTCTAGACAGAAAGGGGTATTAATTAATATGTATCTATTAGATATCAAGTGCTGTTCTAGGTCCACTGATTGCACTGTTATCCTACATCTCTAATGTCACCTTAGAAAGATAGTACATGGTGGATAAAGGAAAACACTGATTTTACCATACCCCAGGATGTGTGGCTTCACCATTCCAGTCACAGTTTTGTCACTTGTAAGAGAGGACAGTCATTCCTTCTTCATCAGATGGTTGTGAGGATTAATAAATGTAGGCCAAAAGTGTAGCATAGTGTTAGCCTGGTAGCTAACATTCTAAATGGTAGACTTATTGTTATAATCACATAATTGTCCTTATTGAAAAAATAACAGCATACTTTGCACAACTTAAGGGCTTGTTAAGCAATAGGCAGACTTCAAATGTGAAAATTATTTTTTCAACTCCATTGTCATTACCCTAGTTGGCCAATAATGAAGATGTGCTCCACATTTTGGAAGAAAGTTCTAGACCTAACTATAAAATTATGCACAATAGAAACAATGATCAGGTAATGTCCATTTGAGGAAATGGAACAAATAACATAAACAAGGCCAAACTACAACTAATAAGAAAAATAAACAGGAAACATATACTAAATGTACAGAATATTGGTGTGTGTTAAGATACAGAGATCACTCTAAAGCTGTTTATAATGAAAAATATGAATCCAGTGCCTAAATACTCATAGCTAAGATATGAAATGGTCATAACTGTAACTACCTAGTCATCAACACCACCAAAAACCTGGGAAGGAAGGATATTTTACTGGAGTAACCTGGAAGTGCAAGCAAGCAACTTCCTAAATTTATTAGAAGACAGTGACAGCCAGCTGCCTGGGCAGTCACTACAGCATTTTTGCATTGTTGGAGCACTTAAGGTTTTGGCTGTAGGCCTAGAATGTCTGACAGACTTTTTCAGAAGCAGGGTATTTTGAGAAACTGTCTTATCCTGTCTTGGCAGGTTTCAGCAGTCTCTATATTTCATCCTGCTCATCTGGATTGGACAGAGTGCTCACTATGAGCAGTGGAGGCAAAGACAATTCTTTGCCCAGCAGCCATTATCTGCCATGGAAGACAAACTACATGCAGAGTGTCTTTGAAACCCAGCATCATCTTGGGAAAGGAGTGATACTGCCAGAAGCAATTGTGCCTCCTGTAGCTAAATTTTGAAACAAAACATTTAAATGCCATATTTTCTAGGTCTATGAACAATATCTTAAACAGAGGTAGAATATATATATATATATATATATGTATGTATGTGTATGTATGTATATATAGAGTATGACAAATATAATTAAACAGAGTTAGAAATTATACAATCTAAATAAATGGATTATATAATATGTATTATGTGCAAAATATATGAAACAGAGGCAGAAGCATGAGTACAATATGAAAGATGACGTTCTGTTCAATTAGTTAAATTGTAGATGAAATGATTAGAGAAAAACCAAATGGTGACAGCTATTTGCATATCACAAGTAGTGAACAGAGCACACTGGGAAATGGATTCTTTTAGCATATTGATAAAAACACACTGCAATTCTGGAACTATATGACAGAAGATAATTGAATTTAGCAACTATATGATCTATGGTTAACCCATCTTGTTTCCAGATGTCTATCATGAGGAAATTCTCACAGAAATCTCTAATGGTGCTAATCACGGTGAGGACATCTGGAGAATAAGATGGCCAAAGGACAAAATAGTAAAGGGGTCAATGCTTAGAATTCTAGGAAAATTGGATTATTTGTGGTTTTGGCCTCTAGTTTCTTGAGTTCTCTACATATTTTGGAGATCAGTCCTCTGTCAGATGTAGGGTTGTTGAAGATCTTTTCCCGTTCTGTAGGCTGTTATGATTTTCTTATTCCTGTGTCATTTACCTTGCAGAAGCTTCTCAATTTCAGGAGGTCCGACTTATTTATTGTTGTTCTAAGTGTCTGTGGAACTGGTGTTATATTTAGGAAGTGGTCACCTGTGCTAATGCTTTGAAGGGCATTTCCCACTTTCCTTTCTATCAAGTTCAGTGTAGCTGGGTTTATGTTGAGGTCTTTGTTCCACTTGAATTTGAGGGTTTTTTCAGGGTGATATATATGGATCTATTTGCATTCTTCTACATACTACCATCCAGTTATGCCAGCACTATCTTTTTTCCATTGTGTATTTTTAGCCTCTTTGTGAAAAATCAGGTGTTCATAAGTGTGTGAATTAACGTTGGGGTCTTTGATTTAATTCTATTGATCCGCAAGTCTGTTTTTATGGCAACTCCAGCCTGTTTTTATTACTGTGGCTCTGTAGTATAGCTTGAAGTCAGGGAGTAAGGTAACACAGGCACAGAAAGCTAGCCATAGTATGTACTCACTCATAAGTAGATTTTAGACAAGAAGCAAAGAATATCCATGTTGCAAACCATAGTGCTTAAACATCTTGATAACAGAAAGAACTTAAGAGATACATCCTGAGATCCCACAGGAAGGGAAATAGAAAAGATCTCTTGAGTAAATTTAAATTATAATGGGGAGTAAGCAAGGACAGGTGGGAACAAATCATGAGACAAGGAGATGGTTGAGTGAGAGGAGCAACAAAGAGGGAGAAAAAAGAAATGGATATCTTGATAGAGAGAACCACTGTGGGTTTGGAAAGAAACCTTGTGCTAAGGAAACATCCAGGGACCCACAAGATGCCCCCGGCTAGGACTCCAAGCAATCAGAGAGATTGTACCTAAACTGGCCTTCCCTTACACTCAAATGAATGACCACCATAGTTGTCATTATAGAACCTTCATCCAGCAATGGATAGAGGCAGAAGCCAAGATCTATAGCTAAGCACCAAGTCAATCGCTAGGTCCAGCTGAAGAGAGAGAGGAGACTGTATATAAGCAATATATAAGCAAAGGAATCAGGATGATAAGGAGGAGACACACAAAGACGGCTGATGGAAGCTATTGGGAGCTCACTGAATCAGAAACAACCACTAAGGAACCTTCAGGAAAAGAAATTAAATGCTCCTAAGGTAGATGACTGTCAAATGGTGTGAAAAGTTTGTGGAGTCTCTTGAAGTAGGATCAGACTATGTTCCTGTACATGAACTGGCATCTTGGAGCCCGTTCCCTACAGAGAAACACCTAACCCAGCTTTAATGCTGGGATGAGGGGCTCGGACCTATCTGAAATGGATTTCCCAGACTGAACTGATCTACCTCAGGACTCCATGCTCTCCTTGGGTAATGGATGGGGGTATGGGGTGGGAGGAGGCTGAGGGAGGATTGGGAATATTGGGGGAAGAGAAGGGAGGGGAGCAGTGGAATATAAGAAAAACTGTTTAAGTAAATAAAAATGAAATAAGAAAAACGATTCTAAGAAAAATGACTATTTTACTAGGCATGTGAGCAAGCTTAAACTCTGTGTCCTCAGAGGTGGGGCTGGTGTTACGGACTTATAAGACACACAGTTGGCCATGATGCTATATTCAGAAAAACTTCACAATTTAGGAAACTCTCCTGTTACCATTAGAGAGTTTTAAATAATTCCCAGTTTTAAATAATAATCCAAAACTTGGATTTTGCAATGAGCACCAGAAACAACAGAGGCAGTCCTTTCTGAAAGCGTGTCATAGAGGAAGATTACTTGGCCACATGGTTACATTTGTCACCTGACATGAAATGTGTATATCTCCACAGCCCTGCTGCAGTTCAGGTTCAAGTCCTGAGACGGTGAGGAAACATCAGCATGAAGAGGTTCCAGCTACCAGATGAGGTCCACACGAGTGGCTGGCTAGAATAGCTCAAGTCATCCCTATTTATTCTTAAAATAAAGCATTTCCCCCCAACTCCAGCATTAACCTCCAGTAAAAAGAAAAGGGAAAAAAAAAGGCCAAACACGTTTTTTTTTTTTTTCATTTTTCCCCCAGCTTTTACATCAAAACAACCTTTAAACCAAAAATAATGCTCAGCATTTTGCTAGCTTGGCTAAATATTGATATAAAGATATCCTGTCTTTACAAAGCTGAAAGATGATAAACATAGGCTTATTCCAGGAACAACAATATCACTCAAAGTTAACAAAGCATATTTACAGAAATAGGGGTGACCCCATAAGCTGCCTGCAGATAGTTAGCTTGCACTTCTACAACTGTCCATGAACTTATATTGTCTCTGATCCTGCCAGCACTGAATCAGAGCATTTCCTAGGATCTGGAGTGATAGCTGGAATTTCCAGATAAGAACCCTGAAAAGCATCAGTTCCCAAAAAATTTTAGGGGACAATATTTGAGAAAAATGGGATTTCTGGGAATGACCACATCTGTCCCATTCATGAGTGACACAGTGACATTAAAACTACCAGGACAATCATCAACATTAAAAGATAGAAGGGAGTACACAGGCCATGTGGTCCCAGCAGTACCCTTTGCAATGTCCAATGCTTCTTGCCCAGTGAGAGAATATCTCAGTGGGCTTTGCCTAATGGAGATCTGTCAGACAAGTATTCAGATGCTGATCCAAAACTAGGCCATGTGGCCCCTGATTGGATATGCAGCTTACATTAAAGGTAGGTGTTCAAGTGGATCGGACTTGTCCTGGAGTGGATGTGCCACACTTCATGACCCACCTCAGGACTTCTTGCCCTTTTGGGGGAGGGGATGGGTGGTTGGGGTGGGGTGAAGCTGAAGGCTGACTGGGAGGGATTGGGAGGAGGGAAGGGAGGGGGAGAAGGGGGAATACATATATAAAAATGACATTTTTATTAAAATAAATAAATAAAAATAGAGGGAGGTGTTCATATTTCAGGGTATTGAGTGAAACTGGATTTAGAAACAAGAGTTAAAATTAAACTAAGAGTAAAATCAACCAGACAGCAAACAGCCCTCATATAGAAGAGTGATTCCATAGAAAGATGCTGCTGACTGCAAGTGTTAAAGGTATGTGGTGCAGTAAACCTTTGGTAACAGGGTTCAAGATCAACTATAGAATACTTACCTAATTGTTTCACTTCTTTTGCCTAAGAATGCCTGTATTTCCTGGAATGAATCAGGTATTAGCTATTTACAAGCACTGTCACTTCAGGTGGCTATGAGGAAGAGGAATACAAAGTTCTCAACACAGGAATTCTTTCCAGTTATTTCATTTGCAGAGATTCAAACATGATGCAGGTAGAATATAATACTATGTAAGTAGAAATGTATATCAAGAATGCAAAGCTACAAGATGTTTTATAAGCAAACTAATCCTAAAAATAAATCTTATTGAGTAGCAGAAACTATTATGCAAATAAATCCAAAGCAATTTCAACTAAAAGTTATCACTGAAAATTTATTAGTAATATATCATATAAAGAAATAATATTTATTAAGGGGTTATATAAATACTCGCTGATATAATTGAACTTTAAGACAGTTCTTGGAGAGTGGAACTGTCCCATGATGCATGGTTGACTGCTCCTCGAGAAGACAGGAGCAAACAGGAAGGAGGTCAGTGTCTCAGGGTCTCAGTGGGGTCTGGCGATGCCCCATTTAGCCTCTCCGTACTCCAGAGACATACCTCCAAGCTTTGCCAACTAACATCTAAACCTCACTACATCTCTGTCTTTTGTCTAACTAATAAAGTTTTAAACTAAGTATAAGACTATATACAATAGGAATCATTGTAAGGTAATGTCTGGGGGAAGAAAAGGCAAAATATAAGCATGGTCAAATTACAACTAAAAAAAAAAACGATAAATATAAGGTATATCTTATATGTCTAGAGTATTGGAAAGTGGAAAGGTACAGGAATTACTTTAAAACTGTTTATCTCGAATAATAAAAATCTAATACTTGAATGTTCTTTGTTAAGAGATAATGTGGTAGTAACAGACCTGAGAAGGAAAATGTATTACCTGAAGGTTGGAAACACAAGAGAGTAGGTTTTAAAATTTAGGAGAGGACAATGACAGTAAACTACTTGGACAGTCACCCACAGCTTTTTGGGGCAGTTGGAGCATCTATCATTTTGGCTACAGGCCTATGATATCTTACAGATCTATTTAGAAGCAGGGAATTTTTGGAGAAACCGTCTTATCTTGTCTAGGCAGGTTTGGCAGTCTCTATTCATCCTGCTTGTCCAGATTGGGCAGCATGCTTTCTGACAGCAGTCGAGGCAAGGGCAGTTTTTTGCCTAACAGGCCATTGTCTGCCAAGAAAGACAAACTCTTAGTGGAGTGTCTGATGCTCAACACCATCTTGGGAAAAGAAACGGTGATGCCAGGAGTTGTAGTGTCTTTCATGGCCAGCTTTTGAGTGCTGAAACATTAAATGTCATATTCTCTAGGTCTATGAAGTACCTGAAGACGTTTGTTTATCTGATATATTTTAATGTATATCTGGGAAACTTAAACAACATGACTATTATATAGGAACTTAAGTAATGGTGATTTGCATTTTTTATCATCTTAAAGACTGAAGTTTACATTGTAAAATTAGGCAATTTATAAATAGGTGTACAGTCTCTGAATGATGACTTTTAGTATGACTATCATATAAACATTAGGCAGAGGCATATGCCCTGTATAAAATAGCAACAGTTTCTTAAATATATACCATATACAAAATGTTTAAACAGAGGTATACAAAACATCTTGTGTCTATGTTAATGACTAACATAATTATATATTATGACTAGTATAATTAAACAGAGGTAGAAATTATATAATGGAAATGACAATAATATGCTTAATATGCATCAATGTGCAAAATGTTTTAAACAGAGGTAGAAGTGTGTGCCTAATATGGCAATTACAGATTTTATTTTTCATCAATATATAAATTACCTTAAACATATAAAACAATTTTAGATTTAAATTTGTATCAATATATAAATTACCTTAGACATATAAAACAATTTTAGATTTAAATTTGTATCAATACACAAATTATCTCAATCAGACATATAAAATGGTTTTATATTTGTGTCAACATACAAGCATCTATATTAGTGTAAATTGTCTTTGGCTTATATTTGTCTAATAATTGTTTATAGGTAGATACAACAATCTAGCTCTGTCTATTTTATCTGTTCTCCTTTGTCCTCTTTTAAAGAGATCTCTGAGTTTATATTTTTGTTATGTCCTCAACTCAATTTTAACTTTTAACTACTCTAATAGAATGATAATTATCTATAATCCTCAGAAGACAAAACTTATTGGGAGAGGAGCATAGTATTTTATAAGGGTGCTTTTTGTTGACTTGTGGGTGGCAGAATCTCTTTGGGATCTTTTAAAAGCTAAGACAGTGGTTAGATCTTAATGGACTGACTAGGAACATCTATAACCATTTTGTCAAAGTTATAATCAAGTAATATTCAATATAACTGCTCATTATTGCAACCCAAAAGAAATCCTAGCAGCCTGTCTAAAATGCAAGTTGTAGTATTGAATAGTTATCTCACTTCAATTGTATTTATGAAGGGACAAGAGTATAGGTGCTTATAGGTGCCAGAAGATATTGTCAGATCTTCTGGAGCCAAAGATACATGTGTTTAGGAGCTTCCCAATATGGGTACTGGGACCAAACACTGATCCCTGCAAGAGACCACATACTCTTAGACCCTAAGTCTTCTCTCCAGTGATGTATTGCTTACAAGATTCTTAAATGGTCTGAGTATGTGTAGATATTTCTTAACTATGAAAAATATTTGAAAATTTATTCAGGAGGAATTTTCTCTGCAAATGATTATCAAGCATGTAAAACTGTTTTTTAATAACTTAAGAAATTTATTTGTATTAATTCTACCAACCTAGACCTGTATATTTGTAAATTTTAATAATACAAGGCCGCTGCTGAAAACAGAAATTTACAGAGTCCTAAAATTCCTAACGTGTTCAATAACACCAAGTGTCTCCCTAGTACAGACACAGAAATGTCAAATGACAAAAAAAAAGAGAGTTATTGGAGAATAGAACAAAATCTCTTATTCTCTGAGCTAACTGGAGATCTTGAATCAAACACTATCTCTCCAAAAAAAGAAAACATTAGATAGCAAATTATCTGCATTTTTTGACACGTCAAAAAAGCAAATCAGTTAAGAATCTTGTAATATTAGAGGTGTTGCAAACAGGAACAGAAGGATTGGGAATGTAATAGAGAAGCTTGTATGGCTAGATGCATAGCAGCCTTTCTTGGGTAAGAAAATATTTTCAGAGTGGATAACGCACATTCTGCTGAGAAGCTGCCCGCCCACCTCTGACTTGAGGCCCAGCACTTAAGGTCTGGCTTGGCAGGAGCTGGCACTCCAGTTCTCTCGGCACTCTCTTCTCCTTCACTGATTAATAACTCACCCAGCAAGCTTGTTCCAGCAGCATCCGTCATATTTGGAACCTTAATTAATCTGCCTCTACTTGGGAAATTTCCAATTGCAACATCTTCTTTAGTGCTTAGAGCAGAGTGTGTTTCGCTGGTAGGTCGCTCAGGAAGGAACTGGAATCAACCTGAAGCTCTCTCAGAACTTGAAGACTGGCCATCAGGAGCAATGAGATCTGGTAAAAAGTGTCCATCTGTTGAAGGGGATGGGTCGTGGTATGTCACTGAGACATGGAAAGTATTGGAGGGGCATCGTAAGTGTGGGTGAGGAATGCTATGTTTGAGTCTGTTGGGTTGAGCAAGAGATAGAAGATTACTATTAAAACATAATGTAAACCATTACCTTGTGTGCTGGTAGAAACCATTAATTTGCAAAAGGAAAAACCAGGTGGAGAAAGAGCAACAGAGACAGAGTGAATAATAGAACCACTTCAGAGGGAAAGTAAGACTACAGTTTTGTAGGTATTTTTGGCTGGTCTTTCCCTTTGAAATCATTTCATATTTCACTTTCTCTTAGAAACACAGGAAAGGAGACATAAGTCTCTATTTAGTGAAAGGTAGCAGTAGGTATTTTAATGGATCTTTCTTCTGAGTTGTTCATGTAGAGATTTAGGAAATGGTATTTGAGTACTTTTATAAATACTTGGTTTTTATAAATTCTTTATTGCCTATTCCAATGGCCCTGAGCATGAATATTACCAGAATAATCTACAGGGAAATGTTGGGTCAGCTAAATGGGCAAAGGCCAACTGTTTCATCATTTATTAAAATTGGGAATATTCTGTTATTTATGAAGAAGTTTCTTTTGTAATCTTTTCTGTTTCTTTTCAATAGTTTTATAGGCTGAGAAGTGTCAAAACATTCATGATACTGTACCAGACAGTGAAGAATGCCATATGCCTCTGACCCTTGCAGTTGTAAAGCAAAGCTTTAGAGATAAGAATGAAATATAAGATATATTAGTATCTCCCAAACCTCCTAAGCAATGCACAGACAACTTCTGGAAAACTCAGACATTTGTATTGCTGAAAAAAATTAAGCAAAAAACACTATAAGGAAGGTACGGAAGTGAATATTGCAAGGAAGAAGCACTGGGCCTGGTAGACTCTAACTTATAATAAGAAGTGGGGGACTGGGCTAAGGACATAGCTCAGATGCCAGAGTGTTTGTAGGTCAAGGCCAGCACAAAACACATAAGGAGAGCTCCAGAGTCATTTATTTTAAATGAGTTTATGTTTTCACATTGATACCCAATTATCTTAAACCAGGTTTTATTTTTAACATAACTCAAACTAATAAAGTCTTTAAAATTAAACAGCCAATATTTAAGTTAGTGTAAAATAAAAGATCAACATATTCAATAGCCTAATATATTTATCACCATTTTTGAGTAATGATATCAATCTTTTTGACAGTCTTACTTATCTATTTATTTGCCTATGGCATTGAAAATAATGAAATTTTATTAATCTTTGCCACAGCTTCTAAAAATTTATTTTTGGTTTTTAAACCTGAAGTAAAGTTTTCAAAACTATCAGTGCTTGTATAGTTTTAAGGATGGCATAAAACTTTTTAGTATAATTTATACATGTTATGGCACAATGTATATCTTATCAGGTTAAAATTAAATAGTTGCAATTTATATTCTCTGAAACAGGAGATGGTACCTCCATATCTTCTGGTGGGAAATTCTGCATTTAATAGAATGTAAATTTAATAGAAGTTTTAGACCTGACATCTTTCTCTATAAGATAAAATTCTTTAATATCATTTTTTCAGACTATATGTAAGTGGTGCAACGCTATGTTCAAATAGTACCATTTACTTGCTGTAACTTTATCTGAAGCTGAGTCAATAGTAATCAGTAAGAAGTGCTTCTGTGCTGGGTTTAGTAGTGAGTTTGAGGTCTGCCTAGGCTATAGAAACACAAAAAAGAGGGAGAGAGGACAGAGAGAAGACAGAAAGGCTAGTTTTTATGATATGCCTGCTAACTAATTAAATAGATCTCTAACATTTCTGTTAAAGAAGTAGAAATTGATTTGCAGAGTAGTTGCCATTGAAAGATAATTATTTTAAGTATCCATAAATCTTTTTCCCAAGGTCAGTTTTGAAGACCATCTCATTTCTTAGAGCATCTGATGTTTTGTAGCATGCAGTAATATTCCTTTGTCGCACAATCGTGTGATAAAGAATGAGTTAGACACTTACTATTGGCTTTAACATGAGGTATGTAAAGCCCTGTATTCTTGGTTCATGGGTCTCCTCTTTGGGACAAATATCAGAGAACTGAGAAGAAGAAAATAGTAACTGTCTTGGGAAGGAAAAAATTAGAATACCAAAATACTTTGGTTTGCATATCGAAAAAATATCACCAAGGTGATCACAAGTCAAAAACTAGTCTGCAATAATATTTTTTCTGATTGTGTGAACTTGGGGGAGAAAGAGATGAAGGGAAGTTATTTGCATTTTTAATGAAGCATTACAGGTAGAGGCAAGACATTGGCTTGAGAAAATAAAACAAAAAAAAAAAAACTCTCCATTTTCTCTGCTAGGCTTTGCCATTTGCTTCATGATCTTATCTAAGATTCTGAAGCAGTCATGTGTCTCAGCAACCCTACACTGGACCCCCTCTCCCAGAAACTTTATAGACATGGGACATGTGACACTTTTCCTCTCCACCCTACACTGAACCACCACCACCCCCCCGCCCCGGCCAAGAAATTTTATAGACATGAGACATGTGACACTTTTCCTCTACCTCTGAAAGAGCATTGAACTTCTCATAAAGGATAAGGTGACACAGAAAGGTATACAGATTCATTTAATAAAAATTTTTGTGAGACAGAAATGAAAACCCCAAAAGCCAATGAGATGATTCAACAGGTATAGATAGGGGCTTGAGTTCAAGTCAGGTAATCTCAGCTCAATCCTTGTACCGGACATAGTGCCAAGATTAAACAACTGTCACAAGCTGTCCTCTAGCTTCCACATATACACCTTGACATGTATAAATAAGTATCAAAATTTGTTTTACAATAGATATATGAAGAGCTCAGTACAGAGGGAAAACTCTCTATTGATGTGTCCGAATGTAATGGTAAACGGGCGTCTGTGTAGACAGTTACTTGGATACAGGGCATGATGTAATGATAGCCGACTGAGGAGAGAATCCCATCAAAGCCTACACAACACTCCTCTTGGCCTCTGCAGCATGGCTTCCTCCCAAGTATACATCACGACTTCTCTGGGATAATCATCAACATCCGTCTCCTGAGAGATGAACAGAGTAGTCTTTCTTACCTTTATGCCTTATTTCTAATTTATATTGCCTGCCATAGGCAAGAAGGATTTTGGTTTCTGTACTTTGGTTTAGGGTAGGAAGAAGGTAAGGCACTGACAAGCAGGTGCCTTTAACTATGTCAAACTTAATGTCTTATGAATGTCTATTATTAGACACTCGTATGTAGGGTTTCCCTGTCTTATTGATGAAATGAGTATTGTCTTTCTTATAGACTAACACTGTGACATATCTTTAACAGTGCTTGGTCTAGAAGCCTTTCTGGTGTGAATACACTCACTCCTTAAGGTTACTGTTTATATGTTATATTTTATGCCTTTTACTTTCAACCTGTTTTTCCTTGATGTTCCTCGTTTAAAACAGGCTGTTGGTCTTTGCTTTTAACTTTAGTTTATGATTTATATTGTGAAATTTGATTACTATGGCTCTCACTAAGCTAGTATGCCATTATGGTACCTGTCAAGCTGTACTAAGTTCTTGGCTAGTTTCTTTTCCGAATTGTGTGCAGTTAGAAAAATGATGGTGCAATTTGATCTGCTGAAAATTAACTTAATACATCATGGTCATGTGCTTTCTGCTAATATCATCTGAGATCTACATAGAAATAATTTGAGTGTCTTTTGTGTCCAAGGGGAACATTATTTACCAAGAGCTAAATTTGGAAATGACTAAGACATAGACAATTAAGCCAGTAACTGAAAAGAAAACAGCATTCAGGCACTCTAGGCTTCTGTTGTTTTGATACCACAACCAATACTTCCTTCCTCTTTCCTCCTCCCTCCCATTCTTCCTTCTTCTTCATTATGTCTTTTCCTCTCCCTTCCTTCTTTCCTTCCTTTCTCTGTTCCTCCTTCCTCATTCCTTCTTTCCTATTCTCTTCTTTCCTTCCTTTCCTTCATTCTTCCTTACACCTTCTTTGCTTTTCCTTCTTTTAATTACTCTTTACTCCTAGGCATGAAAGATGTAAATGTGAAATGATTTCTCAACTCTGTAGTTCTTAACTCATCAATCAAGAAAATATTAATTGGTAATAATGACACATAACTGCAATCCAAACTCTCAGCAGACAGAGGAAGTAAAGTCTTCTCAAGTTTGAGGCAAGGTTGCTCTAGACAGTGAGTTCCAGGCTGACAGGGGCTGTGCACTGATGCTTTGTCTCAGTAAAGGGTGAAAGGGTGAGAAATAAAAGGAAGAAGGAAGGACAGGTGGATGGTCAAGAGGAAGCGAGGTGGAGGGATGTAAGTAATCAATGACTGGTAAAATATGATTGCTTTGGTTTCATTTTATATACATACAATTTTCACTACAATTTCTTAATGTTCTTGGGCTATGGAGTGTCATATGTGTATCTGACTTACAGGTATTTGTGTGTGCTCACAATGGTTTTGCTTTAATGATCTGGCTCCAAAGCCCTTTCTGTACTTCCGATCCCATCTCTTTCAGTTTTGTCATTAATATTTTTATGCTCAAACCTGCTAGGATAAACTTGCTTCTTTATTTTCATCATTTAACGTGTTTCATTGTACTTAGTCTAACATCAGTTAATATTTTGAGAATAATTTTATGGGTAAGACTCAGTGAAAGTTGAGTAATTCTGTCAAAATGCTACATTTATATTCATTGGCTAGGGAAAATAATTATTATAATGACTTGGCTCAATCAATATATAAAATTATAGCTTAAATAGGCAAGATTCTCTACATAACCAAAATGAAAAATATTGTTAGAAGCAACAAGAATATAGGAATGCTTAATTCTCTTCCTTATCCTGTTGAGAGGTGGTAATGGTACAAAATTTGCAGTTCAGTTACTTTTCACATCTCAGCTGAAAGATTTTATATAATACCTAGTATGAGTAATGTCAGAGGTGCAAAAGATAACATAGAACCTCCAGATAAAGTGTCTTTCTTGATAACACTATCTGTCATCTTGGCATAACCTAGAGTCACATGAAAGATGTCTCAGTTTAGGGACTTCCCAGTTCAGACTAACCTATAACCATGTATTTTCCTACTTTAAATTCTGTTGCTATGATAAAGGTCATAAGCAGAAACAATTTGGGAAGGAGAGGGTTTATTTTATCTTACCACTCCCAAGTTCTAGTTCCCTGTCACTGAGAGAAATCAAGACAGGAATTCAAGGCAAGGTACACGGGGACATAAGCTTAAACCCAGGCATGAAGGAATACAGCTTACTGGCTTGCTTGGCACAGCTTCTTTAGCCTACATTTTTTATAAAGAAGTGTTTGAGGCTTACAGTCTCAAAGCATGAATCCCTGACCATCATTGATGGAAGAAGGTATGGAGCAAGTAGACATGGTACTGGAACAATAGTTCAGAGTTTACATATTGAGACACACCACAAGAAAGTTAGAGAGAGGGGGAAAGGGGAAAATTTCACTGGCTTTTTGAAACCTTAAAGCTCATCCCCAGTGAATTGCCTATGCTTGAGGGTATAGTCTATATTTTTATACCACTCAGAACCACTTGGTCAGGAGTAGCACTACTCCCGGTGAGCTGGGCCGTCCCCTATCAGTCATTAATCAAAAATATACCTTATGGAATCAGCTAAAGGAAATCTAATAAATACATTTATTTTTCAGTTGAGATTCCTCCTCCCTGATAATTTTAATTGTGTCAAATGACAAAAATCTGAACAAATCACCATAATATAAGGGATTGCCTTTACTGTTGATTGATGTGAGATGGCACTGTGGATGGCACTATTCCCTGGGAAGATAGTCCTGGGCTGCACAAGAAGACTAGCTAAGCATGAGACTGAATGAACCAGCAAGAAGCATTTTTTCTATGGTTTCTTTTTCAAATTCCTGCTTGAGTTTCTGCTGTGAATCCCCTCAATGATGGAATGTGACCCGGAAGTACAAGCTAAATATGTCTTCTCAGTTCCCCTAAGTTGCTTTTGTTCCTGTTGTTTTTGTCACAGCAACAGAAAAGAAAACCAGACTGGTATGGAAGGTGATACTCACCTCCGAAGCTAATGAAGTCACTGATGAGCTGAGATACACAAATCTGAAAGAGTCACTGAGTCATAGAATAATAGTGACAACCTGCTGAGATCCAAGCATTGTTCAAGGTTTTGTGGATACGGCTTGTCATCTCAGTATTACAACAGGATTTATTATCTTAAGTCTGCATGTAGGTGTTAGTTATGGTCCTGATGACACAGACAAGGAAGAGTCTTGTGTCACATAGCTAATAGTAACAGAGAAAAGCTACACATCCTGTCTGAGGTATCTAAATGAAGTGTTCACAGGGAAGGTCTGTGAATATAGAAGCCATGTCTAATGGCCATTCCTTCTCTCTGAACTTGAGAATCTGGGACTTACAATTTGTAGGCTGCCACAACCACTGAGAAAAAGACCCTGAAATTTAACTCAAAACGTTGCATGTAGAATTTATGATTAGCTTCCTTTGCTATTCAGAAAGCAGACTGATCAGAGAGCCCTATGTAGATACCAATCCCTGATTGCTTTTCAAATTAAGACATTCTACAGCTTTCTGCAGGCTTCCACAGGGTCGCCTCTGTTTCTGAACACTCTGAGAGTTACCTTATGGGGAATTAGGGTGTTAATTAGTGAGGAATGTTATTCAAGCTTTCTCATAAGTACTGCTTAAATGTCTGGTTAATAACCTATCATGGGTCACACACTAAGACACAGAAAAAGCCTCTATTGCTTCTGCTTCTGTTTTTTTTTTTTTTTTTTTAAGAAGTGAAGGTCCTCAATTCCAACATCTCTTTATCTCTGTGAATACTAAATGTATTGTTACAATTGATGTGTAAAAACAAAAATTTCATGAAGCTATGATTCTTTTGGAAGTTTCTCCATCCCATGGCTGTAGCAGATAGAGGAGAAAATAGCCTTTATTAGAGACAGTGTATCTTTGGGCAGTGGGGGAGTTTTATAAGAGGTCACATCTCTGGATTTTTTTCAATCCAGTTTAAGTAGGAATATAAGCACTTGACCACACAGTCATCAGAGGCTCTTCTTAAAGCCACCTGTAAAAGATGAAGTTCTGATTTGGAAATCCATACTTCATTTTATCATTTCCCTCATTGCACATACATTTTTTAAGATGATGAATCTACAAGAAAAATGTATTACCTAGTTTTTTTCATCTGTGCTCTTCATAAAATTTGTTTATAGTATTATGAAGTGGTATTATTTAAACAACGAAGAGTAAAGGATAAAAAATGTAGAAAAGCAGATTAAATAGATAATACCTTGATTGTACGACGTGGCCTAGCTTTAACACTAGCTTTGAGTTATGATTATCAATTAAGTCAGGCTTACAGTATGCACATGTAGCAATCTAATCAAGTCATATATGATGTGTGTGTGTGTGTGTGTGTGTGTGTGTGTGTGTGTGTGTGTGTGTGTGTGCGCGTGCGTGCTTTGTGGAACACTGTTATCTAGCATAGGCTGGTCATTATAATCTTCAATTTAGAGTAACTTTGGTTCCCACAAGAGACCCTCATAAGCCTGGGCTCCTAACATTCCCTTGTGGAAAAAAAATTTCAGTTTCAGGAGCCAGTTCATGGGGTTCATGAAGGGCTTAGAAAGAGCACATACAGGATTAAGGAAAGCTCAGGAGGCTCTGCTTGAGAGCCACACAGCCACACAGGGAGATGTTAAGGGGTGAAAGAGAGGCTCACATGCAGGTCAGGAGTCAGTACACAAGATCAAGAGGTTCCACACACCATCCATGTTTGGTGGGGTAGCCCACATTCCTGTAGACAGTCTGCACTTACTCTCCTGGAAGTGACCCCAAGGATGAAGCTCAGGTCATCAAACTTGGTGTTAAGCCATCTCATTGGCCCTCTATGGTGGTTCTAGTCTTAGTCTTTTAAAAAATCTCCACATGAATCTCATGGTGGCTACACTAACTGTGTGTGTGTGTGTGTGTGTGTGTGTGTGTGTGTGTGTGTCCTGCATTACCGTCACTTCTTTTTCTCAGTGACAGCCGTTTGGACTCAGGTTACATGGAGTCAATATTTTGTAATTTTGATTTTTGTTTCCTTCATGACTAAGGATATTGAGCATTTTTTTATATGTTTATTGGCTGCTTTTGGCAAATTGTCCAATCAATTCACTTGTTTGTTAATTGAATTGTTGGGGAGAGTTTGCTGTTTGGTCTTGAGTTCTCTCTGTATTCTGGATGCTAATCCCTTGTTGGATGTAAAGCTGGCAGAAATTTCCTCCCATCCTGTAAATGGTCTCTCACCTCTGTTTCCTTGGCTGTTTAGAAGCACTTTGGCTTTGTGTAATCCCATTTCTCAATACTTTCTGGCAATTGAAACTTTTTTTAAAATTTTCTTGCCAAATCCTTTATCTTGAATTTTTTTTTCAATTTCAAAGTTTTAGAACTTACAATAAGGTCTTCAACCCACTATAAATTTACTTTTAAACATTATATTTTATGGTTGAATATTTTGGTTCTTTATTAGTAATTAATTTTATTAATCTTGTATTTTATAAAATTATACCATATTAGATACATCATATAGAATATTTAATGTATGATACATAAATGTCTTATCCTTTTTTAGTTCTCTTTTTGTAAATAAATCACCAAGTGAAAGATTAAAATGTTTTTAAGTGTGTAAAGGGTGGCTGACAAACTTATCTTTATATTTATATTGTCAAAGCTTACTGCTACATTCAGGAAAATGGGGGAAAATACAATCTCATGGGGTCATAATTATAACTCAATGGTAGAGATTCATGTTACAAGACAAAAGCAATTTATACAATTCCTAAAAATAGTCAATGTTCTGTTAGCAACAAATTGCAATTATTTATCACTTCTTTTATCCAGTTACCTTCTGAAGCCTTGATTGGTTTCCTTATAGATTTTTTTTCCTTGCTTCCCAACCTTTTCCATCTACTTCCTCCTTTTTAAGTATAAGTTTATCACTTAAGGATTTTCATGAAATGAGTCTTTAATAACACAATGCATTGCTTCTTAAAACATAGCCTAGAGATGTATATTTCTGTTCTCCTCTTCATCAGTGCTACAAAAAAATCACACCAATTTTTCTTTTGTAAGATTTCTTTATGATAATAAATAGCATCAATATTTCCTTTCCCAGGCAGACTCAAAATGTGGTGGCTTTTAGCAGCAGCGTGGCTTATGCTTCTTCCTGGACCCATACTTGGCTTTAAACAAAGGAGCATCACAAATCCTGAAGCCAATATGAACATTGTAAGTTACAAGAAATTACTAATTGCTCACTGTTTTAGGTATAATTTTTGTATCAAAAGCTTCTCTAATGGCTATATCTGGACTTTGTGTTTTAGTGTTTATCAAACTAGCTAATCCTAGAATTGAAAGCTCTGGCCCACACTCACACTGAAGCAACAATCCTGGTGGTCTTAGTTTTTAAGTGTGGCTGAAGAAGAGGTTCAGGATTTATTTTGGTTATCTCCTATTGCATACCCTTGAATTCTTCCTGGGGCTTCGTGTATGCCACCTTCATGATTTTTTTAGCTACACTAGTGTACTTCGTGGGGCTCAATAAGCCAGGTTGGTTTATATACATTTAAGTCCAGAGAAATAGCATAACTTAAGTATATACTGTGTGCCACACGGAAGCAAATGTGTAACCTTGTGATAAAAGTATAGACTTTGCACCTAAATTTAAAGTCTCATTAATTGAACATTTCTCTCTTTCTAGTGTATTAACCAGAATAAACCACTAATTATCCTGGTCTTCAGTTTTATCAGTTCTAAAATGTGAATAGTTGTATTGTGAGGAGTTCTGAGAAGGACTGATGAAGTAGAGCAAAGATTTATCAAGTAACACTTGTTTCTGCCTCTGTGCATATCTGTAGATAAGGTCTCTACCAGCCCTTCCTTCTAACACCCCAAGACTTAATTTTTTTATATCTAATTATCCAATGGAAATCTTGAGCAGGGAGTTAGAAAGAGAAAAATCAGATCATGTGTTTTGGTCTTTTGTCTTTGTTTTTGTTTCCAATTATCCTTACTCTCTCTTGTGAAGTTAGCTTAGTCAACATCTTCTTTGACGTGGCTTTTCCCTTTCCCTTCCTGGGTTCTCATAACCACTTCCTTTCATAGCCCTCTGAAACAAATTGGTAGGAGCTCACTTACCACTGGAAGCAAGACGCTACCAAATCTCCTGTGGTTTTCCTCATTAGGCAACTATTTATATTTCTAGTTGCCAAAACATCTTCTTAAGAATGAACTATCAGGGTGAGTAACACTAAGTCCACAGCAAAAAGACCATCTTGAAGATGCTAACTATCCAGTCACTCCACCTCGTGTTACCCTTTTTATTCTGTCCTTGCATGAAATATTTTCAAGTTGATATAAATTTTATTGCTATATGCTATTCCATAACACATAGGTTGATGAACAGTAGATTTATTATTTAAAGGACTACTCTGAAATGTATATACAAAAAGCCAACTGAATTATAGGTGTGTATTTCCCTCCACATACCTCTTTCAGAGCCAACTTATTTCTTACTGGGGCTATCCTTATGAAAAGTATGATGTTGTAACAGAGGATGGTTATATCCTTGGGACTTACCGGATTCCTCATGGCAAAGAATGTTCAAGGAAAACAGGTACGGTTTACTTTCCTTTGAAATCAAGATGCCTGAAATGGAAATACCTAGGTTTACTGGCAGCAGCAGGGAATCTGCCCTCTGTGATAGGTCATATTCTTTTCTATCAGATAAGAAAAGGAATCCTCATCTCTAGTTTTCACAACTTTAAAAAATGTTTTACTATTTTTATAAATTATGTTGTCTCTCCCTCTTTCCATGTCTTTGTCTCTCCAACTACACAAATAAGTATGCAAAAGGAAATGTGTCATCTTCCCAATAGCATCTCTATAGGGTAGAAACCCAGGAGTCATCCTGGCCATAATCATCTTGTTGGCATCCTAAAAGCAGTCACTTGCCAAGATCTATCGGTTTGTCTTCAAAATCTGTGTGAACTGCAAACTTCTCTTAGCTTTAATGGTCTTCAAATCCAGGTTTATACACAATCTCTTTCATGATAATCCATGGTATCTGGGGCTAAATAATGCATAATCCTACTTCCATGCAAATCAGTGTGATTTTATTCATTTAGGCAAGTTTGATCCTACTAAATCTGTCCTCTCATGTTACTAAGGAACCCTTTCCAGCTTTCTGCTGTGTGCAAGAAACAGTAATGGGTCATTTGAGAGAAACACTTTACTGCTTTGAATGATATCATTTGTTGAATGTTTACTGAACACATGGCAGCTTCATCATTTGAATTATTTCAGAAAAACCTAAAAGTTTTAATAAGATGTTTCTTTGAATTAAATTTGTTTTATTTTTTTATACATGAACACTTTGCCTGCATTTATGTTCATGCACTACATATGTGCCTGGTGCCTGTGGAGGCCAGAAGATGCTGTCAGGTCCTCCGATACTACTGTTTCACTTGGTTGTAATCCGCCCTGTGAGTGCTAGGAATCAAATCCTAGTTCTCTGCAAGAACAACCGGTGCTCGAAAACTTTTAACTATCTCTCCAGCTCCCAACAAGACACATATTTAAGAAATAAAATAATAAGAATAAAACTAATAGTAGAGCTAGTATTTATTTTGCTATAAAGTCTTTTGCATTTGGTTTTCATTGAACGCTTAAACCTCCCATGGGAGAGTATTTGTCATTTTTTTCCAGTATATAAATAAAATGAAACACACATATACATAGTAAGATACATTTTCAACCAGAGAAAAAAGTGGATCTAATAAACACCTAGGTTACATAATAAATTATATAGAGCCTTCACCTTATAAAAGGAAAATAGGACTTAGTCACATGTCCAAGAGTCCCCAAAAGACTGGATCTTAAGCTTTCCTGACACAAAATTTCGGCTCTTAACCTTGCTTATGTGTGAAGCTGGAAAGCAGAGTTTGCAGCAGGCTACAGAAACTTGCTGTTTTTCAGTTCCGAAGGCAGTTGTCTATCTGCAGCATGGATTACTTGCATCCGCCAACAACTGGATTTGCAATTTGCCCAACAACAGTTTGGCTTTTATTCTGGCCGATCATGGTTATGATGTGTGGTTGGGAAACAGCCGAGGAAATACCTGGTCCAGAAAACACCTAAGATTGTCCCCAGCATCACCACAGTATTGGACCTTCAGGTAGGAGAATCCTGTTCGTGAAGTATTTACTTTCACAAGCATAAATTCTTGGATTTTTCTTCTCTATCCAAATAAACCCAATGGAATCCACAAAAACCCCTAGAATTTTCTCCCCTGTTCAAGCTTTCTGCCATCTCAAAAGAAATGCTCAATTACTGCATTGCTGTATGGCATCACTGCTTGGTTCTAGTGCCCCCATTTCCTTCTGAATGTGACTGACTTAGAGGGGAGGGTGTTCTTTGTCTGTCCTTATCAGAATGTAGCTAAGTAGCAGAGAGTGGTTCCTGGAGGCCCGCCAACATGTTAGCCACAGGGACAAGACTTGCACTTCCTAAGGAGCTATGAACCATACCACAGAGAAGATCTCTGAGGCCCCTGGCCCTATGGCCTTATTACAGCACTCTTTCTGGAAATCAATTGCCATTTCCTAAATATTCTCTGGGATGAATGGACCATGACAGCCTCATGTAAAAGTTATCAGTAGGCTTTCATATCAGACCTTTGTCATTCCAGTTTCCTGGCAGTGGTGCCATTTCTGTGAAGATGTGGAGACAGGAACCTGAAAAGTTGTCCAGACACACACTGTCCCTTCTCATGTACAGCCAAAGCTGAGAATCTTTGTCTACGAGGAACACTTGCAAATACTTCAGGTCTAACAACCACTTATCTTTTCTAATTCCTTTTCTTTGGCAGTTTGGATGAGATGGCTAAATATGATCTTCCAGCCACAATAAACCTAATCTTGGAGAAAAGTGGGCAGAAGCAACTCTTCTATGTGGGCCACTCACAGGGTACCACTATAGGTGTGTCTGGGGCAGGTGCAATCAGACAGTGTGAGGGGTTTTCTCCTGTGTTTGGGATCCTGGTTAGGTTTCTGTTTGTTCTTTAGTTTCTGTGTTTGTTTTTTCTCTGTAGTCTCTTGTTGGGGGCTTTGAGAAGTTTCTGAAGAGAAAATAAAAGCAAGGATGACTGTGAGAAATTTGTCCCCAACATTTAATTTAGTGGTTGATAGGACTTATTTTGTGTTCTCAACAAACAATGAGACTCCAGGTTGTATTTTGAGGAAACTAAGATAAACAGGTGCCCATTTTCACTTGACTCTGTCACAGTCTAGAGAAGGGCACTAAAGCAAAGCCTAGAATTAGGAAACCGATTCTATGCTACAGTCAGTGTGGCTTTCCTTGCTAGGGAGGCAATGAGTTAAGCTGGAGAGGACGGTGGTAGAGCCGCAGGAACCTTGGTGCTCACTGTTTTCCTTGTTGAAAAATGAGCATTTTAGATCACAATGTCTAGGTTTATTAGATCAGTAAACTCAGAGAGCTTGCCGATGAGCAAAAATACAAAGTAGCCTTTCAAGATTCATTTTCATATATTTCCTATGTAATATTTTAATGTACATGAAACTATATGCATACATGCACATGCCTATACAACCTCACATATGTGTATAACAGTCTTTATCTAAAGATTCTGTTATCCTCACTTGTATTTTGAAGAAACTGAGATTGATACAAAGGAGGTAATTTTCACAGTTAATGAATTCGAAGCCAAGATAATAACTTGGTTTTTATATTGTACCAAGGTCAAGCTAGTGTAGTCTCTGCACAGAAAGTGACTGAACCTCATCTTCAACACTCTATATAAGCACACTCCACCCTTGAGAAATTTAAAAATTCCTCCCTACAAAGAGCACTCACAATTTTGTTTTGTTTTGAATATATTAACCTTTAGAATGACTTGTGGGGAAGAGATAATTGGATTTGTTTTTCTGAGTTCATGTCCCTTTCCCCTGCAGCGTTCATGGCATTCTCAACAAATCCAGAACTGGCTAAAAAGATTAAGATATTTTTTGCATTTGCTCCAGTGGTCACAGCAAAATATACTAGAAGTCCCATGAGGAAATTAACCAACCTTTCCAGGCAAGCTGTCAAGGTATGTGAATTCCCTGAGTTTAAAACACGGGGGAACTGGAAGTCTCCCTGTTTCCACAGATATCAAAAGAAGATGTGTGGCATTTTAAAAACATTTGGTGATGTAAACAGTGATCAAATGTTCCTTACAGACTTGCTGATTGTGAGGTATCTTATCAGCAGGCTCTCGGAACCAATCCTGATGCCTTCTCTCTGGTCAGCATCTCTAACTACAGAACATCAATCCTTCAGCATGACCTCTCACACACAGCTAAACAAGACCCTAGATATTTCTGAGGAATACTGTTCCTGTTCTAATTTCGGGTCCCTTTTCCCCACAACTTTAATATTTGTTATCTGTAGTACTTTTGATGAAAGGTTCTCTAATTGGAGTGAAGTAATTCCCCCACAGTTTTGTTGTGTTTCCCTAGTGACAGATGAGCATTTCTTCTCTATACACTTAAAGATTGCTTGTGCATCTTATTTTGAGAAATGTCTATTTAATTCTATCCCACATTTGTTATCAGATTCGTGTGCTACTGAGTCCCTTTTATATTTTGAATATCAACCCCATCAGTTGTATAATTTACAAATATTCTATTTCCATGTGTCCATCACTGTTTCCTTTGCTGTTCTGAAACTTCTAGCTTTAAAAGATCCTGTCTACTTTGCTTTTGTTTCCAATGACTCAGGGATCTTATTTATTACAAATTTCTTGATAGTTCCAACTGTCATGTCAAAACACTTTTCCTATACTTTTTCCTGAGAATTTGAGGTTTTGCAAACTTTGTCCATTTTTTTTTTTTTTACATCTTTGCACAGACGAGAACTACCTTCAGTTTTCTGAACATGAACATCCAATCTGAAACGTGACTTATCAAAGTGGCTGCACCTTCCCCAGTGTGTGTTCCTAGCTCACTTGGCTGTCAGATGTGGTCTTATTTCTGGTCTCTCCATTCTGTGCCATTGGCCTGTGCATATTTGTTTTTAAGTCAATGCCATAACATTTCTATCAATGCAGCTTTGTATCATATCACCAAATCAGGTAGTGTGTCTCCAGCTTTCTTCTTTTTGCTCAGTATTGGCCTCACTGTTCAGGTTTCCATATGAATTTTGAGTTGTGTTTCTTACTCTACAAAGACAGAACAATTTTTGATAAAGTCTTTTAGTATATGCATATGGCATGTCTTGTTTTTATATTCTCTTCGATTGCTTTCGTCCATTTTAGGGTTCTCATTGCAGAAAGTTTTGCTTTGTTGCTGATTTATTCCAAAATATTTTCTTTTATTTTTTATAACTACCCTAAATAGGAGTGTTTTTTTATTTCCTTTTTGGATAATTTTTTAATAGTATATAGAAATGCTATTGATGTCTACATATTGATTTTATATCCTACAACTTTGTTCATTCAAATTCATAATTAGTTTACAAATTCACTTATTGGTTCTAGTAGTTTTGAGATTGCCTTTGAGTTTTTTTTTTTAAATATGTGATTGTACCATATGCAAATGATGACAAACTGACTTTCTTCTTTCAAATTATAAGCAAGGTTAGGTATTGTGGTGTATGTCTATAACCCCCAGAAGTCAGGAGTCTGAGACAGGGGGATGGTGAGCTGAAAACCAACCTTGACCACATAATTAACTTGAGTTTGAGTTGATATATGTATCAAAGATTTTCTCAGTAAATAAAGATAGTAAATAGGTAGGCAATGCTTTGTTGCTTTATTCTGCTTTACTGCTCTGGTGCAGACTTTCACTCATGGTTTGTAAACTGTGGTCTTCCCCAAAGCAATATATTTATTGAGTTCCACTTTAAAGTTAAATCATCCTTAAAGATTTTAGCCTAGTTTATTATAGCAGTCCTTCTCACAGTGCCATGTCTCCAAGAAGCTGCTATTTACTTATCGGCAATCAAAAATTTCAAATAGAACATAATAACATAAAGTATCCAGAATCCCTGTGTATTTTTCATTTCTATGTGGCTCATTCAATCTTTTATTTTCTATTACTTTATTTCTTTCAAAGACTTTATTATTTTTAAATTATTTATTTTATTTTGTTATAACTGTCCATATGCTTCCTTTTTTTCTTAATACTATATACATTATTAAATACTCTGTAACCTGTTTAGAGTTGGGTTTTTTGTTTTTGTTTTTGTTTTTTTTACATCTGAACTGCATATCTGCAACCTTTTCTATCTGCACAAGGGAAATATTAACCACTACACAGCTTAGCTCATGGCAATCTGCCCACAGGCAATGGCCTGGGAGATCATATCCCGTGTGAAACTGTGGGACTAGGAAGCCACATTTGCCTCCATTTTGTGTTTGGAAACCTTTTTAAAGCTTTCTTAGGTTTTATGTGAACGCTATTTGTAGTAAATCTTTATTTTTCCTGCCACGCAGCTCCTAATCATGTTATGGAAATTTACTATTAGTTATAAAAGCTTGGGTGATAGCTTAGTTCCCAACTAGCCCTTATAACTTATAATCCATATCTTTTAATCTACATTCTTTTACATGGCTTGGTTACATTTACTTTGTATTCTTCATGCTGTTTTGCTCTGAACCCTAGTGTCTTTGCCTTCTTCTCAGAGTCCTCTGTTCCTGGAAATCCTGCTATTGGCCATGTTCAGTTTTTATTAAATCAATTACAATGACATATCTTTACACATCATACAAAAAAAAAAAGATTATTCTACAACATATAGTGACATTGTTCCTATTAAATTTAACTCAGTCTACCTGAGGACAGGTTTAAGGACAAGAGCCACATAGAGTCAGGCTCACATTGTACATCTACCTCCTACTCTTTGTGGCTGTGGGTAAGCTATTTAATCATCTTAAACTGTGCTTTTCACATCCAGAGAGTGAGTAAAATTTACTGTGCTGGGGTATTTACTGAGAAAATATATGTAAGCATCATCTTTGGCTAATAAAACACTCAACAAATATTGCTTAATATTATTAATATATTAATGAAGCTTAGTTTAGATTTAGATGTACAGGACTTGGTGTTTATTAACTGCTCTTTCTTCCCACACACCAATTTACCTCTGGGCATTTTTTTTCTCTTTGTATCATGTCTCTCTACTTTCTTTTGCATCTGCAGTTTGGACTGAATTTTTTCTTTTTTTCTTTTTACTGTCTCTGTTCTGCTCCTTGGTTTCATTTCTTAAAGTTATCTTCATTTCTTAAAATAAAAGCTTGAGACTTAGATAAATGGAGAAGCCTTCCTCAAATAATCCTGCAACTGCTAATGGGTAATATTGGCAGAACCTCAATCTTATTCTCCTTGGGCAGCTAAAAGAAGATGACTAATTTGCTTATATGTGATGGTTCCTCTACTGTTTGGAAGGTAGTGATGTTATGTGTGGCCCCATCTATCTTGAACCTTGCTATACAAATCAGGCAACAGACTGGCAGTCTTCCTTCCTCTGCCTCCTAGGTGCAGGAATCACAAGCATACTCTATCAAATCTAGTTTCATAACATTTTCAATGTCTTCCAGAAAATGTCAGGCCTGCCTACTCACAGATACATACGTAAGGATGCCCAGCTGAGTAAGTAGACCATTCACTGGAGAAATAGTCCAATAATATTCTGGTTGGCAAGCCATGTATTTGCATGTATATAGTGTCTAGGATTTGTCAAGCTGTAATAGTCATTGAGGTGATGTGTATCATATCACAATATGGCATGGTGTCATTTTTTTTTATCCTCAAAAAACATAAAAACGGCTCAATTCTCACAAAAGTGCTGATTCTTAGGGGAACCTAGGTGCCAACTATCATGTGACAAACATGACCTCTCCAGGATCAAGCTGGAATTACATCTGCACAGTAGTGTGGCTGTAACTAGGGGCTGGACTTCCTGCAGTACTATACTGTACTCTCTTTTAGGGCAGGATTAAGACGGCAAATAAATTTACTTATTGGTCCTTAAGTAAATGCATAGTAACAACCATAGAGGTGAAGTAGAATACAATATTACCATGCTATCTCTCCCTGCAACAGAGAACTGGGCCCATGTGATAATATGACTTCTTCCTCACAAAAAAGTAATTTTTGTGGCTGACTACATGAATTAAGTGGCTGTTTCACATAATGTTCGTTTTTCTCATAGACAAATAGAAAATGTATTAATAAACAGACAATAAAAAATTCAGTTATTCAGACTAGATATTGACATTTTTAGTTAAATTACTTATTTATGTGGAAATTTAGGTTTTCATACTTAGAACACAATAGGAACCAATATTCTTTTTAAACATACATTCACACTATGAATACATGTAGCCACAATAATTAAATTATGACAGGGACAGTTATACAGGGTTGCAGTCTGATAAATAAGTATTTAACAGAAATTCATAGTAACTAAATGAATAACAAGAGAGAATGAATAAGATTATTTCCGACCTAAATAATTGAGAAACTTGAACAAGTGTTGTGATATTTTGTTTTTGTTCTGACAAATAAAGCTTGCCTGGAAGACAGGAGTGCAGAGAGAGTGCAGAGTTAGCCGCTAGTTAACCATAGTAGCCTGACTGTGACAGTGTACACCATAATCCCAGCACTTGGGGGGCTCATGCCTTCAATTCCACTAGGGAGGTGGAGGCAGGATCTGGATTCCTTTCCGTCTGTCTCAGGATCCATTCGGAGAGTTAAGAAGTCGCTGGTGGCTACTCTGCTTTTCTGATCAGTCAAGTTATTTCCCCATACCTAACTCTTGCTTTTTATTTGTAAGACAAATTAGGATCATACTTCGAACTATATTAATTGGATGTCGTTCCTCCCCTCCCTTTCATTCCCTCCTTTCTTTTTTCCTCCTCTTTCCTTCTCTCTCTCCTTCTTCTCTTTAACACAACAGGCATATTAACTAAGTCCTGGTGCCTTAAACGTTCTATCGAAGTTTTGTAGACTAGTAAATGTTTCATTAAATAGGGATTCCTTTTAATTCTGTAATACAAAAAATTTACAGACTCGGGAACTTACATGTTAAGTTATACCATGTAAGAATTTACTGCTTTAGTTTATCTAAGAACTTAGAGTACATTACTGCTATCAGAGTAAATGCTCATTATTAGTGCTTTGTTGAGTGTTACAATATGGTTTCCTGGCCCCCGGTGGCAGAGGTCCACACACACAGACCTGCCATCCAAGACCACTTAGCTGCCCACCGCTGCTTTGGCCTCCAAAAATGACTCAGACACTTATATTATCTTCATGCTGATCGGCCTATGACTCAGGCACATTGCTAGCTAGCTCCTTCATCTTATCTCAACCCATTTGCATTAATCTGTCCTGGCTCACCTGTGTTCCTTACATGTTTCTTCTTTGGGCTTCTGGCTCCATCTGTCTCTGACTCTGCCCTTCTTTTACTACCTATTCTGATTCGGCACATACTTCTTTTACGGTGCTCACCAAGGGCCAAAACAGCTCCTTTATTAAAAGATTGATATTCACAGCATACAGAAAGACATTCCCGCATCAGTTGAGGGGTGTTTTGTTGTTTTTGTTGTTCATTAGTCAGAAAATAAAGGTTTTCATAAGAAATCTGTGCCAGTTTTAACAACAGATGGTTGGTTTCTAAAACTTTGAAGAGCTAAAATTGATCTTTTTCTCCTCACCTGTAACTTTGTAACTTGTCCAAATAATGTGAAATTAGCTGTCACCAAAAAAAAAAAAAAAAAAAAAAAAAAAAGCTAGATCTGACCAATACACTCAGGGTTCAATGTTCTCGTGTGTTATGATATAACACATTTTTAGAATTTTTTTTTAAGAGCATTCACCATACTTGCAGGTTTTCCTGCAGTTTCATCATTAGAGATTCATGGCTTATGATGCGGCTTTTGTTTCTGGGAGAGCATCAAAGGAATGAGACAAAAGTGATTCATTACCTGTTTCAGTCACCACTTAGGATAATAGTTATGTTCCTGGAAGTGTTTTCTAGGTGATAGGAACTTCACTAGACACTCGTCAAATGTGACCTGGAGCCTTCACAGGGACTCTGCCTAGGAGGTGCATTGTACAATTATAAAAATTTAGACAAATGGGAACTAAATTCTACTTAATTTATAAAAATGAGAACCTAGAAGCATGTAGAAGTGGGATTTTTTTTTTTGTCAAAATTTTACTGATTCCTGTGTAGGCCGTTCTCTAAGGGAAGGTACCCGAAATATCCCAATGAAAGAATCTCATGAAAAGCTTTGGAGGAGTTAGGAGTACTACAGACACAAGATGTCACCAGATCCTGGTTTCACTCAGGATCACCTTTCACCTGTCCAGTCCTTGCCTGGATGAGCAAGCCTTCTCCACTGTTGACATCCATCTGTAGGACATTTAATGATGCCTTACACCCACCCTCCAGGTATTGTTTGGTGACAAAATGTTCTCCACTCACACATTGTTTGAACAATTCATTGCCACCAAAGTTTGCAACCAGAAGATATTTCATCCTATGTGCAGCAACTTCATGTTTTTGCTAAGTGGATTTGATCGCGAAAACTTCAACATGGTAAGTATAAAACAATCACTTCCTGGAAGCCAATAATTTTTGTCGTATAAAAAGTGAGAGGCGATTTTAGATGTTATGGAAACCATAAAAGATGCCCTCCATTTTTCTTTTGGGACATAATTAATATGTTTGTGGCTCCAAACAGGGATGAAAGTTAACTATCGTTATCGTTTATTTAAAAAAAAAAAAAAAAAAAAAAAAAAAGCCTTAAGAAAATGCCCTTGCTGGCAGAGCTTTTGGCTCTTGCTGAGACTAAAATTTTACTAAAAATATCTTTATTTTCACTGGAATTGCGGCTGTTTCAAACCCACTGAAGAGGAATCTCAGAGACTAATCCTGGAATCTACATTTTGTATTTGTTTTTAATAAATTTTTCATGTCTATGGGCAATTTGGAAATTCTAATCTTGTGAATCACACTCCTAGTTGAAAGAAAGGAATTTGGCTTTTCAGCTACAAACTGGGCAATCAAGAGTGCTGAGAGGGGTAGCTCCTGGGGTTCTTTTCCTAGGTTCTAGGATAATCGGATTTCTTTCCTTTCCAACTGCAACTAGCTGACTTCAGGGGCATGGAAGAGAAAGAAAGATCAGAAGCTGCTCTTCACTTCCCAGCTCAACATGCACAGTGTTTGAAAGCAGAGGTAGCACACAGCTGGGGATGGCCCCCATCTATCTCACAGACTTCTGCGAAGAGCCTGGGCCCCTTCTACTTCTCAAATAGTGTGCTCTCACTAAGTCACCCAGTCTGGGCTTGAGCTCACTATGTAGCCCATATGAGCCTTGAATTCATGCTGCTCCTGCCTCAGCATCCTGGGAAGATAGGGCTGATGGCCAGACTCCAGGCTCTGTAAGAGGCTTGTCTTATTCAAGGCATCCCTGATAGACATTGCCTTTCCATATTCTCTATTCCTGTCTTAAGGAAAACTGTGCTGGGTCATCGTGGGTATGTGAGGATGTCATGTAGATTAAAAAAAAAAAAAAAGTCACATAAGCAGAGCTTAAACAAACTAGCCCAGGAGTTTGAAAAAACTTAATAAAAAATTTACCCTTGACTATAGAGGCCCTCTTTAGCCAAATTAATTTTTGACTGGCAGCTAGGGACTGAATTATAGGATATTATAACATCTGGAAGAACAATACCTACTTTAGTGAAACAGAAGCAGAGGCACACTGCATCTTCTGTGAAAATCAGTAACTATTACCTGAAAATACAGATAATCTGAACTAAATCCATGAGATTTTGACCCTTTACAGTAGATTTGCACTGATCATAAATAGATGTAATTTTGAAAAGTGTTAAAATGTTTTTGATGCTAAATTGATAGAAAAATAAGTCTTATATTTAAAAATAAACTTTAAAATATAAAAGTATCTCATTCAGTATATATGAGTGGGTGTGTAGAGTGTGTGTGCATGTGTGTGTGTGTGTGTGTGTGTGTGTGTTTTAGAGATATTGTATCCTACAAATATCCAAAAGCCCCATAGAAAATCTGACACATTTTAAATCTAGAAATGAATGGAAACATGAAGATCCATTTCCAATGTTTTCTGAGCTAAGCTTTTCTTGAATTTGTTTTTTCAGATTTATGTATTTTTATCTTATGTGTGTGTTTATGTATTATGTGCATGCTGTGTTAACAGAGGCCAAAAAGAAGGTATCAGATCCCCTAGAACTGGCATTACAAACAGTTTTGAGCTGCCGTGTGGGTGTTGAGAATCAAACCCAGGTCTTCCATAAGATCCGTCATTGCTCTTAACTACAGAGCCATCTCTCCAGCTCCTCAAAGTTACCTTAATGTTCTTTTTTATATACAAAGTAGAGGAAAGGTCACTAAAGTTTTTAACCCCTTGATTGTGTGAGGTGAGTACAGAGAAAAAGTAGATAGACGTCCTCTGTGGACTAAAGGGAGTTATTATCCAGGACAAAAGACAACACTGCAGGAGGATGTTCTTAAAGATGATCTTTGGTTAGTGTGGTCACAAAGATATAAAATACTTTTTCCCTAAAGAGAATAGTTATTATAAAAAGAAAGCTGCATTATTTTTTTTTTCAAATGTTTGCACATGTGTTATGAGTAGCCACTTGAGAAATGATCTCTTTACAGAGTCGCTTGGATGTTTATATGGCACATGGTCATGCAGGAACATCTGTTCAGAACATGCTGCACTGGGCCCAGGTACATGTTCTCTCTCCTGACTGACAGTCCCAAAGGTTTGTAAAAATCCTTGTGTGGTACTCCCAGTGAGCTCCACGCAGGGTGTGCAGGTAGCTGCTATTATGGTGATACTTCTAGGCTCAGCACCAATTTCTCCTTCTGATTACCTTTACTCCTTTCTATCCCCCTGGCCTTCAGTGCCTGGGTTGGAAGCCTGCTTCCCTTATATTCTGAATGAGTTCTCATCCTTTGGTTCCTCCCTCAGCCTGTTCGGGGAAGGCTTGTATTTCCTCTTCTGGGAAATCATTAACTTTGGTACGACTTTATGTAAAATGATACAGCCTATTCCAGAAATACCTGTTCATCTTACAGTTAGCCCATGGGGCATTTCAGCATGCAGAAAGAATGCTTTACTCTGAACAAAGAAAAATTTATGGGGTGGATTAAAACAGACAAACAGGCTGTGGGTTTGACCACAGCTACAATTTTGTTTAATAAGATTGCCCTATATCCAGTAAGCTCACTTCAGCCCCATCCTTTAAAAAGAATTGACTAAAAAAGCATAATTCCTTCTATCTGGGTGTGAGAGAAAATAAGTTATTGAGAGAGTAATTTGCATTTTAACATGTACACTAATATCTTGTAACCTACTTTGAAGCTGAAAATGACGATCAGTTACAGATAGTAGGAAAAACACTGAAGGTTTCTGGAACAGTTGGAAGTTTCACTTCTGGGTAGACAGACTTCGTGTTCCTATGAATAAAACCTGGTCTAAACATGGGACCTGCTACTGATCACAGTACCAGTAGAACCTAGAATGGTCCTGGTCTCCAAGGAAATGTAAATTCAGCTTTACAGTTCTCGAGCACTAACTGTGTTCTTCTTGCTCTACAGATATTATTTCTTTCATCCCACTGATTCACATGAAACTTTTCAATGAAAAGTTTTCAAATGGGGAACATTTATGACCCCATTATATAAATGTTTCAGTTGATACCTTATGCATCTACACTAAACTATTTCTTTTGACAGACTTGAGAAAATGATGGGGATACAACATTTGTTCATAATGGGGACAGACATCTAAGAAAATGGTGCTGATGTTTATCTAACTGCTTAGATTTTTATAATCTGGTACTTAGACACAAAAAGCTTTGAGATCTGGAACAGGATAGATTAAGGATTTTCAGATCAAGCATGCTCAATATATAAAATTCCATACAAATATTCCAAAATAAAAGAATAAAACTTAAAACTCTGAAATCAAGAGCACAGCTGGTCTCACAAATTTCAAACAAAACACGCTTGCCTTGCAGTGATGCTGCTGATAGGTGCTCTGTTGCACATTACCAGGAACTAAATGCTTCATACACATCCTTCTAGTTAATCTCATAGGCCAGTTAGAAGATTACTGTCAATATTCATGCCTCACAAATATCTTGCTCTGCATAGCAGATTTTGTCATCAATCAAGCCTGGATATAAAAGTCTTTTATTAGATACTTGACTCTAGATTCTAAATAATGAACTCTGTTGCCTCTCACTCACTGCTTAAATCACACACACACACACACACACACACACACACACACACACATTTTTACTTCCATAACATTTTATATGTTCCATAACATTGTATACATATAAAATATATAATGTATATATGATATTGTATATAATGTTATATATAATGTTATGGAAGTTAAAAAATTAAGCTAAAAATAAAACTGTAAGTGGATAAAAATATGTTATGAGTTAAAGGAAGAGAAATTCTCACTGCATTCTGAAAATAATTAAGTGCTTGATGTAAATCTGGAGAATCTGTCTCCTTAATTCAAAAAAAGTGGCAGGTGGCAAATAACAGAATCAAGGAAACTGAAAATGTCTGAATCCTTCTACGCATATATTTGAAGTCTAAGTGCCAAGGTGTAAAGATAGCCATCTCCACTGTTTCCAGCACTCAGCCACAGTTCTTACTCACAACTCAAAATGACAGGTAGCTTGGTCCTAGAAGCATAGAAGCAGCAAGCAGTCTACATTTGCTGGATATTTTTCCTAATGATGTCAAAGTCCTTTACTAATAGGGAATGCATTCATAATAGCATAAAGGCACTTGCTTGGGGACAGTAAAATTCCTAACTGTTTAATAACAGTCATAGTCATTTTTAGTGTTGGAAGTGTGTGGCCAAAATTTCTATAAATATATGGAGATATAAATTCCTGAAATTCATTTGGAAGCATTGTTATCTGCAGATTTTTATTCAAACGATTATAAAGTTTATAGGGAAGTTGAGTTATTTTTCATTATTGATTAATGTTCTGATGAGTGGGTATATTAACAACATTCTTTGTGTATTTCTTGCTCATTAACTTTACATGTACATTGTTTACTTATGTTATTTTAATGTGTTTTTTACTTTGATCTTAGGTTGTCAATTCTGGTCAACTCCAAGCTTTTGACTGGGGCAGTCCTACCCAGAACATGATGCATTTCAATCAGGTAGATAACACTAAGGCTAAACATAGCCACTGGTCTGCTGCCATGAGCCCGTGAAAACAACTTCCATCCAAGTATTGACATTGATGTGCTTATGACTCTCCATTTGCTATGACGGGCATTGCTTACTGCTGCTAGGACATGATGCACCCTGAGTTTTACTATGTGCTGAGTTATTGTTTCTAATCCTCAAAATGGTTATTTGAGGTAAACTTTATTGCCCTCGCTTTCCTAGAGGCTCAAGGTAGTAAATTGCCAAATAACTAGAATATGACCCAATAATTTCTAGATCTAAAATTTATTTCTCTATTTTTTCACTATTCATTCCTTCACTGGAAAAACAAACAGGAACTCTCAATATTTCAATATCACTGTTTTAAAGACAGAATTAAAAAATACAACCCCCATTTCTAAATGATGTCTTCACCTAATATGACTAGTACTTCTCTAATAGTCCCCAAGGATGTCCTTTATTACTTTAAAATATATATATATGTGTGTGTATATATAATATATATATCAGAAATTTCCGTCTTTGAGGATAACTGATACTATCTATGGGTAATGGAATATTAAGGCATTTCTTGGCATCATCTATGAAAATGAATATTCTACTCTAAAAACGCTATGTGGTGTTGTTACTGTTACTTTTTTCCCAGCCATGTTGGGAGACCAAACCATCATTTGATTTCTCGAGGGCAGACTGACATAAAACATAAAAAATAAGACATTGTCATCAACTTTTAAATTTCCAAAAGATAAATTGTATAGAGAAAATTCATATTATCAATGTTTTCAACAATCTGTCTTTCCAAACTGTCAGAGCATGTGCATGCGCTTTGGTGCCCGAATGGGTATCAAATACATCCTGCCTGGCTGCAATTTTCTCTTCCGATTGTCTTCAATTCTTCAACCAAGAAATTGTAGTTCCTTTAGGAAGAGCATTTTAAATGCTGATCCCATCTCATGAGCTAGGAGAATTGGATGAAAGTGGAGTCAGAGCTATCAACTTAATTTTTGTATTTACAAATGGGATAAACATCACACATATAGGGTGACTGGGGATCAGATATGGATACTTTACTTTGCTAGAAGCTTTTGGTGAAGGCTAAAACAGAACATAAATGGTGCATATTTAAAAGGCGGCGGCCTTCAGTCACAGCTACACTTAATGACGCCATAAATTCTATGGGTGTAATTACCAACAAAAATCGCTAATGATTCTTGATTGCTAAGGAGGTAAAATTTCTAAATGAATACATACAATTTCTCATTGTCAACTTAAAAATAAGCTAAAAGGTCTAGACAAAAGTTGCCAGATATCATTTAAAGCTGAATTTTAATATTCATTTCCAGTTTGCCATCTTCTTAAATGCCTGCTTTCTTAGCAGAGAATCATTTCACTGGAGTAAAGGAATTCCAGCTTAATAGACTTTGATCTGACTTTGTTTCTGAAAGCTTGCCTGTGTCTATTGATGCCTCCGTGTTTCATTGGTTTTTCAATCTTCATTGATCTCTATCTTCGCAGCTAAATGTTTGTGCTTTGTCTCTTTCTCCTAAGGAAACCACAGTCAGGAAAAGCCAGCCCCCTACTCACCCTAGTTACACTTTACATTTGAGACCCTGTGCTGGGCTTTCTGGAACCCCTTTTTCTTTCCCTTTCCCTTCCCCCTTCCCTTTGCACACTAGACAGTGCTAATCTACACTCACTTCCTTCTCTCCTTCTGTGTTGCTTTCACAGGACTGTCAATTTTTCTTTACCGTATTCCAAGACCCGACTAATAGATGAGATGGGTGATATACTTTTAATATCTAAGAGCTCAAGCCACCAGACACCAGCCCATCAACAGAAAGAAATCCTCAAACTGAATATATCAGTGGGCCCTGCCTGTCTATCACTCTTGAAGAGAACTTGAGATACACATGCATCTTGTCATCATCTTCCCCAAGCAGAATTCTATTGAGCTAAAAATTAAAAAGCTTTCATAGTTCTTTGGGGTCTTCACTTCTGTCCCTGTTACCTCAGTACTGGAAGTATTGTTTACATCCATGGTAAAAGTACCATCATGGCTAGATTGTAGTGAGGATTCTTTTTCTGTCTTGAAGATGGCTGTCTTCTTAATGTGTGCCCATATAGTATTAGGGCATATTGCTGGAAATGAAGGAATAAAAGAGGGCGGGAATGGGGAAGAGAGGAAGGGAGGGAGAGAGGGCTTGTATGGTCAACTACTCTGTCGAGTTAGATAAAGACCTATGTTTGGAATATTATCCTTGATTATGCTCACATTGGAGGTTAGGGATTCAACTTTTGAATTTAAGGAGAACACATTTCATTCTACAACGTGGACAGTCAGAAACTATTTACAGTAGTCAGTTATTATTCATTTGCAAGTAGCACAAATTAAGTCCCTTTTAGGTGAAAGAAAGGAAGGAAAGAAGGAAGGAGAGGAGAGAAAGAAAGGAAGGAATAAAAAAGAAAAACTCTAGCTTTCTACAGGATCATCAGATCTTCTGCCACCTCTGCTTCTAAGCTTACTCTCAGCTTTGCTCAGAGATTCCTTTTTAATTCATTGGCTCTTTCCAAAATGGTGCCCATATAGTGACTTTAAGTTATGCAGCTCTTGCTATTTCAAAGCCAAAGGAAAAGACATACTTTCTCCATATCTAAGGAACAAGTTACCAGAAAGTCTTCTGGTCTAGTTTTGGAGTTATGTTTAGATGCTAGTGAGTCACTGTGATGGTCTTCTGGCCACAAAAGTAGCAACTGGGGTACTTGGTCATTCAGAGCTAAGTGTGTCCTGGCACATTGAGAAGAAGAATGTGTAAAGAACAGCTTGCTGGGTGTTTCGCCCTATACCACACTATTTCTGTGCACAGATCAATCTCTTCAAACATATTTCAAGTGTTCATTTTCATGTACTGGTATAAATGTTCTCTGAAAAGCCTACTGATTCACCAGTTTCAAAAAAGCCTCCGAGCTCAGAATTCTGTATAAGAGATAAATGTTTGTTCTGTTTATTATTGAAAAGGACACACTCTTGGATCAAGTGCTATAAGAAAGTAAAACCTTTTCTTTTCAGAGAAACGCTCTTCTTCACGTGCCCTTTCCTATCTGCCTCAAAGTGCAAATCAGGAGTGCAATGGCTGCCCTTCATTTTCATAACACTTTATTTTATAAACATGTTTCCTTTGATTTCTGGCTATGATGGTGAGGCTTTTCTCAGCTGTATGCTTCTTTCATGATGCACAGGCCAAAACCAAACAAGTCAGACAGCCAGATACTACAATTCTGAAACTGTCAGAGCACACTTTTCTTATGTTTTAGTTGTTATTTTTAAAGTATTTTTTCATAGCAGTGGAGAACTGCCTGGTACAATATTTTCATATATAAATATCATTAAGTTGAACAGATTAGGATTTGAAAAGTTAACTCATTGTCTAATGGCTTTATTTATTTTCATAGTATAGTTCTCCCTCTTCCTCCCTCACTTCCTTTCTCATCGCTTTATTTAGCTTACACCTCCTGTGTACAACATCACTAAGATGCAGGTGCCAACAGCAATGTGGAGTGGAGGACAAGATTTTGTGGCAGATGACAAAGATACTGAAAATCTGCTCCCTAAAGTTGCCAACCTTATCTACTACAAGGAGATCCCACACTACAATCATTTGGATTTTTACCTTGGACAGGATGCACCCTGGGAAGTTTACCAAGACTTAATTAGAATGATGGAAGAATATTCATAAAATTAAAGACACTCTCTTTCTGCAACCAGGTAAATGTCTTGCAACAATAGTGAGGCAGACTGACCCTATGATGACACCTGAATATTACTCAACTTGTACTCTCCCCTCTTTTTTTGTGAGGAAGAGAGCTGAGTATTTTTAGAGAGAGACTCATGCTTGGAACATCATTTAATCTTAATTATGCTCAGAGTGGAGGTTAGAGATTCAACTTTTGAATTTAAGAAGAATAAACACCATTCTATATCATGGGTAATCAGAAACTATTCACACCAGTAAGCTATTCATTAACAAGTAGACTTCATTGAAAGTCACATCAACAACATTTGTAAAGTTATAGATGCCATATCCCTGGCTAAGTTACACTGTTTGGCAAAGGTGACAGAGTGCCATTACCTCATTACATTATAAGACATCGTATTCTGTTTAAGCAGTCTAAAGCAATAACTACTTTTGTTGGCTTGAAACAAAGAGAAGTGACGAAGAAGCCCACATTGCAGGAACAGTGAATGGCTTCTCAGATCTGAGAGAGGTCTCCAGAGGATAGCCAGCAAAACCCAGGACCTCCAACCAATATCCTGCCACAAGAAAACAAATTCTTCCTCAACTCTGCATGAGTGTGGAAGCTCAGTCGTTCCTACTGAAGCTTTCCATTGTGAAAGCAGTCTTGATCGCAGTCCGTGAAACCCAGGGCCGGAGCCTCCAGCTATAACATGCCTACATTCCTAAACTTGAAAACAGAAGCAAATAAATGTGTACAGTTATGAATTAACTTTGTTCTAATCTGTTGTCGCCCATAATAAGCTACCAGCCATTAAGATATAGCAATCATATAATAAATGTAGTATTTGATTCCATTAATTGTATAGCTAATTATATTAAGTATTTACCATAACTTAAAGTATTATAAATCTTATAATTATTTAATACTATATTGCATATACAAATACATTCATTAAAATATATTATATGTTGATATGTACTTGCTTGAAAACTTGATATACCCCCATCTTTACTTCTGTTATGATTTGATCTAATAAGATTCCTGGAACATTTGATTGTAGGATATTTATGACTGGCTCACTCAGCAAGTATTTAGCTCAAAAAGTCCTTTTCTTTTATTGCTAGAAAAGTTTAATTTTTTGACAGTGGAATTTGCATCCTCATGTTTGAATTGTGTTGTAACTGAAAAGTGTTCATCTGCTGGAGTAAGTACTGGGAAGTCTGCAGCATGCCCCTTTTGTTTTCCTGAACTCTGTGCTTTTCTCCTCTGCTTTGAGGTTTCCATTGCTCAGTGGTTGGCAGTGACCTGCCCCTGGGGAGCCTGGTGGGAGCCAGTTCACAGCCTGGAACCCTGATGGGCTTGAGCTTCTTGAATCTGTAAATCTAATGTCCTCCGGTAGAGAATTTAAAGCTATTAAATTTTTTAGAGGGTCCTGAGTCCCCATGTTTTCTAAATCTCTAAGTGTGCATGAGACCACTAAATATTGACTCACCAATGACTGAACACTGCTATCTCTGGTAATTTTCCTGTAGGCTTCGTGTTAGACTGCTCTGCTCCTGTCTTCATGTTCACTGCCTGTAGGTTTCACTTTTGTCAGATATGAACAACTAGAATCATTCCTGGTGTACTTTAATCTTAAATGCTCAGTTTCTCACATATAGACATAGTTTTAGGTGTTTTTAAACATCTTCTGTATCTCTCCACTCTTTCATATTTTTTTGAAATCCCTGAGTATGGCATCAATTGTTTTATATTAATTTTAGTATAATTTCTGCTTATGCAAGCTCATTGTCATTTCTTAGTCTGTTCTATTGACTTCTGTCTATTTTGGTCATGATCCCCTTTTCATTGTATGCTTAATAATTTTTTATTGGATGTCAGACACGGAACTTTACATTGCCAGAATTTTTTATTCTTTTTTATAATTTTGGAAAATGTTTTACAGTCTGTGTTTTTCAAGAAAAGATTGTTTTGATGCTTATTGTTTTTATCTCATTATGTGCATGTCTAGAGTTACCTCTGTTCTGTAAATATTTTTGCCATATTATACTGGCATGCCCTCCCTGGGGTCTCTGTCATATGGCCTGTGGATTCACAAATACCAACTGAGCTACATTTCCAGCCCTACACACTTTTACATCTTTCTAACACATCCAGCTAGCCTGTATCTTGTAATTGAAAGATTAGTTTGGAAATAATTGTTGAACAATAGGATTTTTTCTGACATCTTGTTGCTTCTTCTAATTGTTTGGAATATTCTTTTCATCTCCACACATTCATTTTTGTAGTTTGATGGCTAACTATATTAATGGCATTTGATTGTTTCTGTATTCCATTTCATCATCCTCTCTTCTAATAGTGTGTTTCCTTCCCCTTGCTTTTATGACAGTTATTATATTTCTTCTGTTTGTTTATTTATGACTCCCTTAGCAGCTGGTCTAGTAGTTACAAAATCCCCTAATGCATGCTTTTCTTGGAGCGTCTTTATTTCTTCAGTTCAAAAGAATAATCTCACTGGATATAGAAGTTTGACTGATAGTTTTTCCTCAAGGACTTACCATGTGCCCTCCCATGCCTTCCTTGCCTTTATAGATTTCAAGCAACCTGCTGGTAGTCAAATGGGTGTGCTTTTAAGTCTGAGTTGGCACTTGTCTCTCAGAGAGTTTAATTTGTTTCTTTGTTACTTTTGGCTGTTGATAGTTATGATGGCGTGTCGATTGGGGGCTCTAAATTCCATCTACATATGAATATCCACTCTCTTCATCAAGATTTGGAGGATTTCCTGCTAGCTTATGTTTTTCCCCATTTCAATTGTCATTATGGGGTCTCAGCTTTTATTTCTGCTTATAATACAAAGTTTTGGTCTTTAATTAGTATCTTAATAAGTGATTTCTACATTCAATCCTATTTGTTTTTTGCATTTTTGTCTGAATGCCACTCTTTAAAAAACCTGTTTTCAGGCATTCAAATAATTTTTTGCTTTGTTTTTTATTAGGATGTATTATGTTGATCAGTCTGGTTTTAAACTTACAGTATTCTTGTTTCATCAACTCAAATGCTAGCAGTACAGACATTGTCGACTACACCCAGCTGAATTAATTTTCTTAACTTGTTTTTATTTCCTATATTTCCTATCGGCTCTTTTCCCAAATCTCTATCCCCTTACTGAATTTTTAACTCATATATTTTGCTGACTTCCTTGTTTAATTTATAGATTACTGGTTGTCCTTTGAACTTCATTGAGATTTTTTTAATCATATCTTTAATTCTGTTTTTTTTTTTTTATTTTTGAGATTTTCATGTACTTCAATTCTGTGAGATCTATTACAAATATATGGACTTTAAGAAGTGCCAGGGTTTATCTTTCCATATCATTCTTCTGTATTGATCTTTGTATGTCTGTTACAGAGGATATCTCTCCTGTTTCGTGGCTAAAGGCCTCTCCTGGTGCTTTGCCTTGGATATCAGTTTGTTGTACAATGTTGAGTATTTTCCGAACCACAGAGTTATTTCCCCTTGAAGTTTTATTGGTTATAATAAATGGGCAATGAGTGTGGTTCAGTTGTTAGAGAGACCAACTCTCTGTGCAGTTCTCACAAAAACAGGATATTATCAATATGAATCAATGTAGTAAAGACAGCATAACTTATCAGGAACACTTTTTGTACTTACTCATAAATGAGAATGTTGGCTGCTACCCAGCAATGAAGATTTTCATAGGCATGAGTAAGACTAGCTATGTTACTTAAGAAAGTTTCTGTTACTGACAGTTCCAGTCATGGGATGGGACCTAAAACATATGCTTTCTGATTAAACAATGGCCCAGGTCCAGATGCTTCACAGGGCCATGTGGCAGCCAGAATCACAGCCCTACCCTACCCTATCCTTTGACTTTAGTCTCAGTCTTGTCAACAGTGTATGTTGTGCTTGTACTGTGTGTGTGTGTGTGTGTGTGTTTGTGTGTGTGTGTGTGTGTGTGTGTTGTCTGTCTGTCTATCTATTCAGAGGCAAAAGTTCAGATCCCTCGAGCCCCACTGTTACCACTCATGTCAGATCAACAGCTGGAGCTTTTCTTTTCTTGAATAATTAAGCTTAAAATTCTGTCTTGGCTTTGAGTTGGTTTGCCATAGCACTGTGGGAGGTTAGCTCAATGAAGAATACTAAGTCAAACATGTGAGGCTGTGGGCTCTGTCCATAGTATTATATACACCACCACCAATAACAACAACAGCAAAATAAAAATAAGAACAATAAAAATAACAAAAAACCCCATAAATCAAAGGTAATTCCACTCAACTGAGATGCCTCTGTTGTCTACGTCAAGAAAAATTATTCTTTGCGGGTTATGTTACGCAGAAAAAAAGGCAGGAGGAGGATGTGTGAGGACTCTTCATCTCTCTTTCTATTGTGCTCTCTTTGGGTATTGAGAAAAATACATCTCACCAGGATGATATTAAATTGTTCTCAACTAAGCTACTTACTAAAGGAAAAAAACTAAAGAGTATAGGAAGTACCAAGTAGAGTTATCTTGATGTGGGAATGCCTTTCTATATGCTGTGAATCTCAATCTTTAAATAAAGAAGCTGTTTTGGGCCATGACAGGCACCATAGAAGAAGTAGGAGGAGAAATCAGAGAATAGGTAGGAGAATCAGGGCAGAGTCAGGCAGATCAAGCAAGTCGCCCAAGGAGCAACATGTAAGGAACACAGGTGAGCCACAGGCCACATGGCAAACAGATTAATAAAAATGGGTTGATTTAAGATATAAGAGCTAGCTAGCAATGTGCTTGAGCCATAGGCCAAACAGCATTAAGTTACTATAAACGTCTGAGTCATTTCTAGGGGCCCGGCAGCTAAGAGGTCTGGCACGGCAGGTCTGTGGGTCTGGGCCTCTGGCCTCCCAGGACCAAGAAACTTCCACTACTACATTATCTAGAATATTTTAATCTAGATATCCTAGAAGTAAGGCAAAAATATATCCAAGAGATTTATTCAAGACCTTCACAGAGTATAACAGAAGGAAGGAAATTACTATAGCCTCTAAGTTCTGTGCTTGGAAAAGGACTAGTCATACTACTCAATTGTCAATCACTCGAAACCAAATGTGGCTTGCCACACCTTCAGCTACAGTGAACAAGCTCCCTAATTCTGTGGAGATGGTATCTTCTCTCTTCCATACATGACTTTGTACCATGTAACAATGCCAGCAAGTTTGTGTCAAAGTAACTCCACCACGACAAGTGAGCAAAGTCTCTCTTATGGAGTGGTATCTTACTGAAGCAGTGCGCTGAAATTAATGAGGGATTCCAAAAGATGGCCCATTCTTGGGTTCCTAGCCTTCCAGAACAGTCTTATCTACACAGTAGGATCTTTCACAATACAACTATTAGCTACTGTATCCAGAGAATGAAAGCAGAGTTTCTCTGTGTCTTGGTAGTGACTTCCCAAATAACCACTCAGAGGCTTGATATTAATTATAAATGCTTGGCCAATAGCCCAGGCTTGTTATGAACTAGTTCTTATAACTTAGATTAATCCATATTTCTTATATAAATTCTACCACCTGGCTCATAGCTTGTTAGCCTATTTTGTACTTATCCTGCTTCCTCTATGTCTGGTGAGTAATTTCTCTGACTTTCCCCCCTTCTTCCCAGAATTATTTCTTGTCTGTCTTTCCAGACCAATCTCTCCTGTCCAGCTATAGGCCATTAAGCTTTTTATTAACCAATGAGGGGAATACACATTTACAGTATTTAAAGATTCTTCTACAGCAGGAAAATGAGATAGGAGATGCAAATAATGCCTCCTTTAAACACAGATCCCAGGCTTCTCACCTGTTTAGAATATAACCCTTGAACTTTGCCAGATTCTGTGCCAACAGAATTTTTTGGGACTCTCAACTTTTTTTTCACATAGGAGGAACTCTGCCATCAGTCATGGAGCTGTCCTGCTATTGCTACGATATTTTGTTACTCTCATTCTCTTGTCTCTGGTCTTTGGATTTTATCAGGTTTCCATATTTCTGCTTTTGTTTTATTTGAAATAAAATTATTTTATCAGCATGTGTTCATTGTTCATACTCAGGGGCTTCACAAAGAAAGATACAAGTATATAATGCACTATTGTAGTTACCCCCATAGAGTTCTTTTTATTCCTCTCCCCCTCTACTAATATTCATCGTTTCTCCAGACAATTTTGTTTCTACTTTAATGATTTTTTTAAAAAAATATATAAATTAGGTACCTATATAAAATCTAAGATACTCAAATGAAAATTTTGTAATTATTTGTCTTTATAGTTGTCGTATTTTACTTAATATTATGAACTCTGCATCAATTTTTTCAAACAACATAATTTTATTATTCTTTATGGCTGAAAAAACTCCATTGTGTACATATCTATTGTCTATAACTTCAAGCACTATTTTGAATAAGTACAGAAATTGACTGCTTTACCCCATAATTGATTTTAGTGAAAATAATTTCAGTTTTCTCCTACTGTATATAGGTTTGATAATACAGATTTTATCGTGTTAAAGTATATTTCTTCTATATTCAATATATTTGAAATTATCAGGAAAAGTTGTGAGAATTTGTCATAGACCCTTTCAATATCTAAAGAGATAAGCCTGTTTATACAATTTGTGAAATCTATTGATTCACAGAAAAAAAAAAAACTTGCTTTTTAGATCCCTTTCATGAAGCCAATTTAATCATGATAAATTTTGTCATTTGTTTGAATTTTGTTTATCTATTTTATGAAGATCACCATCTAATGCACAAAGAAATTTTCAGCTGAGGGTTAAGAGACACATTAATCAATCAGTATAATAAAAAAAAAATCATTAGGAGTCAGCTTGACATCATGTCTACTTAGCAGAATAATAATAGTAGGCTCTCTTCTAGGACCTATGATTTGTCTAAGCACAGGATCTTGGCCTAATAATGGTGCCTAGTTTGTGTTTCATCTTAAAAGCAGGACTTAAATCCAATTAGAAAGTAGCTGGATACTCCCCATAATGATTGTGCCACTATTGCACTAATTGGCTTATTCTGCCAGCTTAGTTGATACTGTAGCTCTCAGGATAAGACTGATATTTTTGTTTTTGTTTTTTCCTCTTCTGTTAGTATACATAGCATCTTCCAGCACCATGAAAGCAATACCATAGGCACAAAGCTTATGGATTAATACCAACTTGATTTCTCCATGTTCCACGACTCAAGGGAGTTCTGTCTTCAGCAATAGAGTCTCCCCATCAAGTTCTGGATAGTAATAAAGAGCAGTTGAAATATCCTTTAATGTATGGAGGTATTTGGGACCCCACAGATCAACAGCTCCAAAATGAATAACTCACTACTGGAACTAAGCTTTTAAGTTGATGATCTATGGTGTCTAGAAAAAAATATATATGTATATGTATGTGTATATATGCATATGTATACATTTTAGGAAGATTCTACAAAACTAGTTTTTCATGTGACTTTTTCATAATGTTAACTATCCCTCTCCACATTCACTCCTCTATCCGGCCATTCTTTCTCCCATCTAACTCAGTCATCCCCGTTCTATTATTCCCTATTCCTCCTTTTTATTAATTGTACTTAATCCTCTTTCCTTGGGATCCCTGCACCAATTTCTCCTACCATTTTCCTGATCCCACTATGTGCTCAAATTTATATACAATAATCTAAACATTCAGAGCCTTATCCACATATAAAATAAACATCAACATTTGTCTTTCTGACATGGTGTGTCTTACTCAGGATTAATTGTTCTCAGATCTATTAGTTACCTGAAATCTTTATAATTTTGTTTTTCTGAGCAGCTTAATAATATCTCATTGTATATGGGTACCACGTTGGCATTACTCATCACTTGATGGGCATTTAGGCTGTTTCTAGTTCCTGTACATTGTGAACAGAGCATAAATGAACGTGTATTAACAAGCATTTCTGAAGTAGAACATTGAGTGCTTTTGTAATGTGTACAAGAGTGATATAGTTAGATCATGTAGTAGTTACAATTCCAGGATTTTAAGCATCTTCAAACTGATTTCCATAGTAGCTAAACCAGTTTGCACTCCCACCAACAATGAAGGGTGTTCCTCTTTCCCAACATCACTACTACTATTTTTTTGTCTTATTTTTTATCTTAGTCATTCTGACTGGATTAAAATGAGATCTCAAAGTAATTTTAATTTGCATTTCCCTAATGGCTAATGCTAAATATTTTTTAAATGTTCTTCAGCCATTTATAGTTCTTTTTTTGAAAATTCTCCATTTAGTTTCAATTTTAATTATTTTTTCTGGCGTTTGATTTTTTAGTTCTTTGTATAATAGATACTAACTCTCTGTTATAGGTGTAGCTAGTACATGATCACCACTCTGATTATTAGACTAACTCTTTATTCAAATAATGACATCTTTTGCTATACAAAAGGTTTTTGTTTGTTTCATGAAGTCTTATTTGTCAATTTATTTTGTTTGAATGCCTGGTTTAAAAGGTTCTGATCAAAAAATCCTTTCCTGTGACTACAATTTGAAGCATATACTTTTTGTCTTCAGATTCAGGCTATTACTAAGTCTTATGTTGAAGTCCTTGATCTATTTGGAGTTGAGTTCTGTGCAGGACTCAAAGATGTGCCTTTAGTCCCATCCTGCATGTCAACATAATTGGTTCTCCAACATGAATTTTTGGCCTTTTTTCAAATTTGAGTGCTACTGATATGTAAACTTATATTCAGGCTGTTAATTATATTTATATTTGCTTTTATGTCGGTACTAAGATGTCTTTATTATTGAAGCTCTGTGATATAAATTGAAACTGGGATGATGCTGCCTTCAGCCCTGTTTTTATTGTTCAGGGTTGTTTTAGCTATCCTGAACCTTTTGTATTTCCACATAAAATGGAAGCCAGAGCTCCCTTCCTCTAGGAGTAAAGCATGGGACACATCATTCAGAGGAGTAAGGGATGGAGAGGTAGCAGGTATTCAGGAGTTTCTATTTGGATGATGCCTCCTTCCTTTATTAACTATTTATTTTTCTTTCTTTCCTTCTATTAATTCATCATTTTATAAGTGTTTGCCTACACGTGTATCTGTGCACCACATTTGTGCCTGGCACCCTTAGAGGTCAGAAGAGGGTACCTGTTCTCTTGGGACTGAATTTACAGATAGTTGTGAGACACCATGGGGTTGCTGGGATTTGAACTGAATGGGACCTTCTACAAGAGCAGAAGATACTGTTTATTGACGAGCCAACTCTCAAGCTCCATTTTTTTTTCATACTTCAATGTATAGTCACATCATGGTGGCTTTAGATATATGTCACAAGAGAAGGAACAAAAGCTGTTCTTTAGTCTGGTGTCTTGACTGACTACTGAAGCAGGTTTATATTCTTGAGTATTTTCACCTAAGTTTCTCATCCAAAGCAGTTATTTGCCCACAATGTACATGAAGCCTAATGAATTCTAATTAAATAAATTATGATGTCATATTTATCAATTAAGTGATTTTTAAAAAGATTTCTTTTTATTTCTGTGTATATATGTAGAAGAGAGTGTGTGTCATATGTATGTGACTCAGTGGAGGCACCAGAAGAAGGTATCAAATCTCCTGGAGCTAAAATTGGGCAGTGATGGTCTAGCTAATGTTCTACGGACCAAAGTTGGGTGTTCTAGAAGAGTAGTAAACACTTTTAACCACAAACATCTCTCCAATTCCTCAAGTATAATGATTATATTTCTACTTCTGTGTCTCAAGAAGATTATTCTTTGATTAATAATTTATTTTCAAGCTGGTTTTGGTGGCATATGCCAGCAATTCCAACATTTGAGAAACTGAAGCAGAATATAGCTGCAAACTTGAGCCCAGCCTAGGCTACATGATGAGTTGAAACCAGCTGGGGCTGCATACTAAAATTCTGTCTTGAGAAAAACAACAAAAATATTTTCAATTGACATTCTATAGAAAATTACCATCACCACCACAAATCATAGCAACTTAATATTTTAAAGTTGGCTTTGAGTTCCATGGTCAGGGATATGCAATTCAAAAGCTTATAGAAATTCAAAAATTATGCCATCTGGCCTGTTTTTAATTCTATCATGACCCTCCCTTGTGAAGGGCTTAAGAAGTCAGACACCACCTTAATTATGCTATATCTTTAGAATCTCAGCCTAAGCACTAACACAACTCTTGAAAATTATGTCATTAATATTTAAAAATGTAACACGATGTTTTTAGAGTGTCACTGGATAGAGATACAAAGTGAAATAGGTAAAGCAGAGGGTTTTCCTTTACTCTTTGCATTGAGTCTAAAGTTGGTCAAGGGTTTATGAAATTGTAGTAAAACTAATATTGCTTAGTACTTATGGCCCAAATGCATGATTATATCATTTATGTTTACTATGTAAGAATTGACATCAAATCTAGTTCAGAAACCAAAAATTATGTGACGCTAAAGCCCGGGTTCTTAATACTACTTTTTCGCAGTATCTCTTCACATGAGGAAACCAGAAAATACTGTCCTAAGTAGAGAAGCTCAGAGCACTTGGTTGTTAAAAAAAAAAAAAAAACCTTAGAGAATCAGGAGAGTGAGCAAGAGCAGAATGGGGCTAGATTCTGAGCAAATGGAGACACTGACCAAATGTCACAAGCACTAGAGAGAAAGGGTGTGGCCAAACCAAAAACAGGCTGGAAAGGAATGGGTATTGCCAAGACACATACACATGGAAAAAAACACACACATACATATGTAAAGTAAGATACCCAAATTCTGAGTCAAGCCAGGCTGGCAGGTAGCAGGTCCAGGTCTGGTAGCATGGTTGGTATTTATCTGACAGACCTTTCAACAGGAAAATCATGATAGTTTTTCACAGCCACAGTACCTAAGATAAAACTGTCCTCTTCCCTCAACCCTTCTGTGTGTCCACTCAATGGAACTGCGCTCTACGCCACTGGAAAAGTGTCTAAACCTCAACAGAACTCTCCCTCACTGCTATGCAGAGCAGAATCTTCAGTTTTCAGAGATTATATCCTGTACAACAAAGCTGACGTCTTACCTTCACTCCTTATATGTACCTAAACATTGTCACATTGAAATCATCTTTGTTTTGGCCAATTCCAATGTATTAATTTTTATGTTGTTGTATTGTATTCCAGTATTATATCATTACAAATTTTATACATCTGCTTTTTTTTCTAATGAGAGATAGAAAAGAAGTAGATGTGGATGGGCTGCACAGACTAGGAGAGGTAGAAGGAGGGAAAAGAATAATCAGGGTATATTATGTGAGGGGAAAATCTATTTCCAACAAGAGAAAAATGTAGAAATGTATACATTGCAAATATAAATTTTAATGAGATTTAAGAAATTTAAACATTTATGTAATGACTTTTCCAGACAATATTAATACTTTTATCACAGTAAAGAAAAATAAAGAAACTCTTCTCCCCTCCCAGTCCTTTTTAATGTTGGTTCCAGCTATTAGAACCACCACCCATATGATGTCAAGCAGACGCCCTTAAAACAACACAGTGAACGGACATCTGTGGGACTGTCCTCTTGAAGGCAAAGCAGCATCTACAAATAATGGCAGGAATTATACAGGGGAAAATGTCCTGTTCCTATGCTGTCTTCTGACATTTTGAAGTGATTTTATAGGCATAATTACTTTTTATTTTTATTAGCTAAAAGGAAGGACCTCATTAGACGTACGTGTTTGTATCTAAACAATGAGAGTCCCAGAATCAGTTCCACTTTTTAGTACTGTGTGACCCTAGAAAACAATGTACTTTTTATACAGTATAAATACTCACTTCTGCCTGTTATGTAAGCTGCAATGAGGATCAAAAATAAATATGAACTATGCGCTCTACAATAAAATAAGTCTGAATTCTGGCACCACTATATTTGCACCCATGATCAAATTATCTAATTAGTCTAATTCATATTTTCCAGTCTGTAAAATAAAGATAATAGTGCCACCATTTTTGGATTGCATATGAAGAGATTGAATGTTCAGAAGGTAATAAATTAAAAGAAGCCTCACTACAGGGACCAGAACTCAGGCTCAATCATATTGGTTTCCTGGTTCTTATGATGCAATTTTGACCCTAGAATATTATATAAGTCAGCAAATTATTCCATTTAGTCAATGGTTCCTAGTATTTTATCCATGTCTGTGCTGTTAGAAGATGAGAGAAGGAAGTCATGTGAGTGAGTATTTACTGAAAATAAAATAGTATTTATAAAGTTCTTACTATATGTTAAATTTCATACAAGACACACATTTTCACATTTAGTCCCTATCAAAGTTTATGAATTAGGTGTTGATAATTTTCAAAGAAAAAATCTAAATACCTAAAATAATTAAATAAGGTATTCAAAATCAAAGAACAAATAATAAGCTCATTATTCCAATTACCTAAAGAAATTTTTTGTAAGTTCCTATGGTGGGCATCTAGGTCTGGATACAATCATATGCATGCAAAAGTAACAAGGTTACAATATACACTAACAATAGACTAACAGACAGACGGTATGGGAATATCTAGACAGGTGTTGAAAGTGCTAGATTTGATGAAGCATGGAAAGAACACAGAAGGCTGAAGGCTCCAAGAAGGTATTCCAGAGGAAGTTAAAGATGACTTAGGTTGTACAAGAAACAATGGAACATCAGCTAACAACAACAACATCATAACAGAGAGGGGAAAGAGTAAATATTGTCTATTTCCTATAGCACTTGTATGGAAGCTCTACTTCTTGACTGACATGTGTCTCTTGTAATTCAATTGTGTTCCCAATCACTTAGGCACAAAGTCAACAATCAATTAATACTTAAGTAGAGTGACTTGCTGCTAGGAAGCACTTGGTTGAGTTCCATGGGAGCTAGGTAAGTTTATGACCTTTAATTAATACATATTTGGCAAGGACTCATTTCTCAAAAATATCTTGATATAAATATGGGAGCAATAGATGTGTCCTCATAAATATGATACAACTATGACAAAAGAAGGCTTGCTGGTCAGGTAAAAAATGGTTCAGAGAGAGGTTCCTCTTTGGCTGTATATGGCTGTTCAAAGAAACACATTCTGATGCAAGCTGTGTAGCACTCCAAGAAATGACTTTATATGTACACCTGCTGAGGTACACAGCTGAATTCATAAGTACTGCAGAGCATAAGTTATAAGACATGTTTATTATTTGAAAGAATAAACTATAAAAAAATCTATATCATTCCTTTTCCCACATAAGTAAACGTCAGACTGTGCCATGGCAGTCACTAGTAATGAGGATAATTTGGAGGTGAGTGATGGGGAAATGTGTTATCAAGAAATAGTCTTTCACTGTAGTAATATTTGAGGCAAATTACTAAAATAATGTTAATTTGTTTAAAAAATAGAATATGGTTGATTTATTTTGACTATGAATTTCCCCTTTCTGGTTGAAATATTAGTTAATGTTAAGAAATTTTCTCAGGAGATCTTATCTATTTCCCATTCCCAGGGAATGTCTCTCTTAAGTTCCTCTTTGTTGCCTAGCTGTTCAGGGCTTATGGATTGTAACCTGGTTATTTTTGCCTTATGTCTAAAATCTACTTATGAGTGAGTATATACCATGTCTATCTTTCTGGGTCTGTGTTATCTCACTCAGAATAATACCCTCCAGATCCATCATTTGCTTTCAAATTTAAGGATATCATTTTTTACTGGTGAGTAGTACTCCATTTTGTAGATGTACCACAGTTTGTTCATCCATTCTTTAGTTGAGGGGCATCTAGGTTGTGTCCAGGTTCTTACTATTATGAATAATGCTGCTATGAACATAGTTGAGCTACTACCTTTGGGGTACAATGTGCATCCTTTGGGTATATGCCCAATAGTGGTATTGCTGGATCATTGGGGAGATTGATTCCCAATTTTCTGAGGAACTGCCACACTGATTTCCCAAGTGGTTGTACAAGTTTACAATCCTATAAGCAATTGAGGAGTGTTCCCCTTGCTACACATCCCCTCCAGCATAGCTTGTCATCTGTGTTTTTGATCTTAGCCGTTCCGACAGGTATAAGATGGTATCTCAAAGTTGTTTTGATTTGCATTTCTCTGGTGGTTAAGGATGTTGAGCAATTCTTTAAGTGTCTTTCAGCCATTTGAAATTCTTCTGTTGAGAATTCCCTATTTAGCTCTGAACCTCATTTTTAAATTGGATTTGTTGGTTTTTGACCTTCAGTTTCCTTCATTCTCTATATATTTTAAAGATCATATAGGGTAGTGAGCAAGAGGAGGCAGAAAGAAATCATGAGAGAATGAGATGGTTGAGTGAGAGGAGCAACAGAGATGGAGAACACAGAAATAGTTATCTTGATAAAGGGAGACATTGTGGGGTTAGAGAGAAACCTGGTGCTAAGGAAACATTCAAGAACCCACAAGATGTCCCTGGTTAGGACTCCAAGCAGTTGTGGAAGGGTGCCTAAACAGGACTTCCCCTATAATCAAATCAATGACAACCCTAAATGTCATTATAAAACCTTCATCCAGCAATTAATGAAGTAGAAATTGATAGCTAAGCACCAGGTCAAGTTCCTGCTCCAGCTGGAGAGAGAGAGGGAAAAAAAAGTGTATGAGCAAAGGGATCAGGATCATGAGGAGGAGAGCCACAGAGGCAGCTGAGTGGAGCTATGGAAGCTTAGTGACACTGAAATGACAGTTGAGGAACCTTAATAGTAAGGAACTAAACCCTCCCAATGTAGTTGATGGTTTAACACTGAGCATGGGAAGTTTGTGGAGCCTCTTGAGGTAAGACCAGAGTTTATTCCTGGTGTATAAACTGACATCTCAGGACTAATTCCCTACAGAGAAACACCTTACTCAGCCTTGATACTTGGGGAAGGGACTCGGAACTACCTCAGCTGGATATACCACACTGAACTGACCCACTTTGGGATTCCTTGCCCTCCCTGGGTTTGTGTGGAGAGGCCGAGGGAAGACAAGGAAGGGGTGAGAGAAGGCGAAAAGTGGTGGGTTTGAAAAAAAACTTAAATTAAAAAAGATTAAAAAGAGAAAGATTTTCATTGAAATCTTTAAAAACAATAAGATTCAGAAAAACTCATGGTAAAGTTGGTAGAATGTCAAGTAAGATACTTGATCCATAGTATTTTTATTGCTAGTCATTACAATGCTTTGTCTGAACTTTTAGACTCAGTCATTCATTCATTTACTTACTCAAATCCATAGAGTGGTGCTGGAGATTGGGGAGAGATCCTAACAAAACCTTACTTCTAGTGGTTCTAAGGACCCTGCCAAGCGGCCTCTCAGTAATTTACAAAATAAAATATGAACTTACAGAAGCTCGAAATATGTAATTAAGAAACCATGTTATCTCTCTGCACATACCAATTATAATTGTATTTATCACCAAAGGGGGTGACACTGTAAACAAAACCATACTCAAAATTTCTAGCCTGTACTCTGTGCTTAGGTGGGGGAGAGGAGACTTCCATTTGAATACACGGCCTAGAAACACTGAAATACCAATGAGCTGTAGGGAACGCCATACATAAATTGTATGCATTAAGCAAGATAAGTAGGTGAAACCTTTTGGAGGAGGAGGCTGGCTCTTCCTCTCACAAAGTTCTGATGTTTGTCATAATCACAATGCTGACCATACCACTTACTTATACATGGGTGTTACCGAGGTCAACCACTGGCATTACAGCCCTAACCCCTCTTTAGAATGTGAGTTTTCTCTTAGACCATTTATATAGGAATAGGAATGTGTTCAAGTAGATTATGTTGTGGTCACTTCAAAAAGCTTGTTCTTTGTTTATGTTGTTTATGATTCATCTGATTTTTATTTGCATTTCTTTTTTATGTCTCTTTATCATAGCTGTACTAATTTTTGAAGATGTGTGTACTTTAGTGGTGGAAAATTAGATCCATTATCACTAACATTTAAAAAATTTCACTTTATTGGGAAGTCTCTAAATAATCCTTTATTTATAAGTAATGAACATTACCAATTTTGCTGTATATAATGGATGGAGAAACAAAATTATAACATGTAAAGGATTTTTCCACTATCCAAGGTGTGCTAATTAAGCATTTATACACACACACATACATATTTAAGCGTGTCTATGCTACTATTGAACCCTATCTGATTTTGAGTATACAAAATAAATCAGATAAATTACCTAAAAAGAATGGAATCAAATACCACAAAATGGAGATGATCATGTGATGTCTTACTCTAGAGAAAATTTGTTCCAAAGGCATAGTATTTTATACTTAATTTTTCAAAAGGCTCATTACTTTCTATTGTGTTATGTGCAAAAGACTTAAGCTTTTAACTTCAAGTTATAATCAATTTAAAACTATGACCTCTGGAGAAAGAGTAACATGTTAGCAGGAAAAGCTCTTAGGCAGAGGTAAGCAATCATGACTTTTAGGCCAGAGAGAGCCTTATCTTAAAAGGGAAAGAAGCAGCCAAAAAAGAAGAAGAAGAAGAAGAAGAAGAAGAAGAAGAAGAAGAAGAAGAAGAAGAAGAAGAAGAAGAAGAAGAAGAAGAAGAAGAAGAAGAAGAAGAGGAAGAGGTAAATCTTGTCAGAGCAAATGCCATTTGGGGCTTAAGATACACCTGTTTTGAGCCATTTCATCAATGAATGGGCAGCTGATAAGATGGGCTCTGATAAGATCTTTTTATGGTGATATCATTGCATACAGTTTACCTAAATATTGCCTCTTAATTTGAATTTCCAGATATAATATAATGCAGTTGTAGAGAAAGAAATGAACTTCTAAAAACCAGTGGTGAGCTACTATTTTATATTTTATAGAGTTATAGAAGATATTTCAATTCAGTTCATTTTAATCAAGACTAATATGATGATTGAATGGTCTAACTATATTTAATAGTACGCATTACCCATTATTAAATTAATACTTGTGGGAAATAAAGAACACTGATACATAACATATGTAATATTCAATTAAATGCTGGATACATATTTTAAAGGCAAGCTTATATAAGAAGGGTGATAAATTGTTATCAAAAAGATTACCCTCATTTATTTGGCATTATTGTGTTTCTGTACTAGTAAAATAACATGAAGAATGTTTAAGATTATTAAAATATAAGACAAAGTGGAAAATCTTTTGGAGACTTGAACTAGTTTATAATTTATAAAATTATGAAGAATTAATTATAGTCATGGTATTTGTATCTAAAGGCCTGACAGCAAATCAACACAAATAACAAGAATATTGTGCTTCCTAAAACTTTCCAAAACATCCATAAAATGTTCAGAAGTGCTGCTTAATAGTTCAAAGCTATAAGCCATTTCAAACAAGTGCATATATCTCTGCCATCATGATTTTAATCAGAACAAATCATGTTTGAATCCGTCATCAAAGCCCGAGTGAATGTGGAATAGTGATTATGTTTTTCTTGTTCCAACAAGCTCAGACTCACCTTTTACTTCACATTTGTGTAACTGGCATGAAATTTCCTATTCAACCGAAATGGATCTCAGGATTTGGACAAATATGGATAATAGCTTTGCTTCATGATAAAAACAAAACAAAACAAAACAAAATAACTGTACTGTGTTGTCAGCATGGGTTCTGTAGATTTACAAAAGACAGAACATTGCAGCACATACAACTCCATTTGGTGCTATTTGTGTGACATTTGGAGTTAAAGTGTCTTCACTCTTTTAGACATACATTTCTATCTTCTCTAAGAAAGCAGTTAAATGATCCACAATCAAGTGGATTGCTGCCAAAGTTTACTATAGGTCAAAGTCCCTTGACATGTGGGTCAGTTTCCACTACAACACTCCCCCTGGTCTGATGGCAAGAACTGAATTGCATCTCAGCTGACTCATAGTCACATGCTTCCTTGCATACTATGCAGCTGATGCCAATACTTTTTTTGTTGGATTGTTTCTGTGGATTCTCATCTTCGTGCTTTAGGGTTGGGAGGGGAGATCCTGTTATCTCTGATTTTGTCCAATAGAAATGAAGCTCATTCTGCTTCCACATTTGAAGCACTGCCATGAAAATGTTGTTGATTCCTCTCAACAATGACAGACACTAACTGTGAGACTCACATCTGTGAGACTTAGCCAAACTGGTTATTTGGCATCATGTAGACCACTATTTCGCAATCTACACAAGTGCATCATGCATTTGGTGTTCATGGGAAACGCCTTGGGTGTGTCATAGTCCAAGGTTTCCACATTTCCACCAGTTTCCTGTTTGTCATTTCTACAGCTTCTAACTGTCACTGCAGCTATATCTCACTCCAGCCTGATGTCAGAAGCAAAAGTACGGAAGCCCTATGAACGTCTAACTAGGTAAGACTGAGATTCAGCACAACCAGGAGGCAGATGAGAGTGGCCATAAGTTGTAAGGGCTCTGCAGTGAGGCTCTCTGCATGCCCATCTCACCTGTTGGTTCTGTGACCTTAGAGATCATTAGTGTCTCTAAGCCTTTGCTTTGCTATTTGAGAGGATGCTATTAGTAACACATTTATGAAGCTTTCCTATGTTGAAGGAACAGAACTTAAACGTTGAAGACCGTGTCATTGAAGCTTTCAATAGATGCTGTTATTAGTGTCACTTTTTCATTTACGTATAATATTTATAGATGGGATTTAAAGATGTAACATATGTAAGAGGCTATATACATTAAAAATAAGCTGTGCTTTTAAAATTCAGACCTTAATTGGATATAGTAATGGACTTCTGATTTCAGCCTTTTGCTCATTCTAATGATAAAATGTAGAAACTTTTCTTAAGAAATTTACATTGCAGTGTCTTATACCTGTTGTGTTGTCACTGTCACACTGAGAAAATAATGATGTCATTATCTTAATGATACTAACAAAAAAACTAAGACACACAGAGATCGGCATTCTTACCTACAGTCAGAAAGCTTGTTTGTGGAGGGCTGACCTTCAAGCACAGGCTCACTGATTTCAGCAGCAACCAGGAGGTGAGCTCACTTCTTGGATGGTGTTGGTCTGTCTTTGAAAATGGTTCTTTGTGCCATGCTTGGGACTTCTTGCCTTTTTCAGAGAGGGGATAGGGAGATGGGGAGGGAGGGAGGCTCAAGGCTGACTGGGAGGGATTGGGAGGATGGGAGGGGGGGAGCCAGGGGGATACATGGATAAAAAAGACATTTTTTTTATAAAAAATAAAAAATATAAAAATAAAAACTGTGGCAATGGGGTATGAGTACATGTGAAAATGCTCATGGGAAGGCATCACGTCTCTAGAAACTGACTACAAGTTTGATGACGTAGTGGAAACTCCATCTGGCCATTGTTCGGATGTGCTTTGTAGGATGAAAGGCAAGGATATAGATACTCTGCTGTTTAGTTTGCCATGGTGTCAAAACTTATCTTTAGAACTAACAGCTGAATAATGACCAGGTTATAAAAATGTCTTGATTTAAATAAAATTTGAAAGGCTCCCAGACTGACTAGTTTTCTCCATTAGATGACTAATACTCCAAGTAACTTTCTCTGTATCTGTTTCTTTCGTGAAGCACAGCTTTCTCTGCTTTGAGTTTTCCGTAAGGTACTCTTTTAATTTCAGTCATCAACATAGATGAATAAGATTAACCCATACACATTAAATTTTCTATGGCAGGCATGCCTGTGATGTGGTTATTTCTAACAACAGCTTGTTTGATACGTGGAACTTTAAGTGTTAATAAATTCTTGAATTTGGAAAATGAAGTGAATCCTGAAGTATGGATGAACACTGTAAGTCCAAACAACTTCACATAAAATGGGTTAGTGGGCAGGAGGACTGGAAAAGGCCAAGCCCGGCTACTGCAAAAATCTGGGATGATAAGAAACAGTTCATAATTATTTTTATAGTTGTCAGGTTGGTAAATTGGCTCCTTTTCCTTAATAGCTGTTTGTTTCTAGCTGTAAGAAGTAGAACTTGCTAGGTCTTTTGTATTCAACAATCCTACTTTTAAATGTATGCCTTTAAAGCCATTTCAATAATTCATGACAGCATTCTTCTGGCATGGAACTTACCATCTCTAAAGCTGAGAAAAGTCAAAAGAGAAATAACCAGGGAATGTAGCATAGTCAGATAGAACAACACTAAATATTCACCCTCAATATTTTGATACCATCTAGCATTTTGTTTATTTGTATAAAGACCTTGTGTAATAATTTTAATTTACGATTACCTACGGCTATAGATTTCATATAATCTATCCCATAAACTTGTTAGTCACTTTGTCTAGTTCTTTATGTTATCTCCTCGGAGAAGGAGCTGCAAGTAACTCTAGTTCTGCTACAGAGTGAAATCATCGTCTACAATGGCTACCCCAGCGAAGAGTATGAAGTCACCACTGCAGATGGGTACATTCTCGTCATCAATAGGATTCCCCATGGGAGAGCACAGACTGGGCAGACAGGTATAGATGTGTCTCCTGGGGAGAAAGATGCATGACTGAAATTTAACGGTAGCTGTTTATTGGGGGAGGGACAGAGCCGTTCAAATCCGTTTGACATACTGCAGTGGTCTTTAATAGCTAACAAGGAGGCTCATTATTTTCTCTCCACTTCTCTAAAGACTCAAAGGGCAAGACAGAGGAAAATCAGGTCTGCTCCTCAGGTGTGAACGCCAAGGTGGAACATACCTTTATTAACTCTAGTGTTAGAAGGAAAGTTTGCAGAATGAAGTTGACTCCAGCAAGGTACCCAAAGGTGCCTCCTCTGATCAATGAGTCTCTTCTCTTACTGCAGAGTTGAATAACAATGCATTTCTGAAGCTTTCTCTGAGAATGAAAACTAACATTCAGGCAGCCATGATCAAGGGGACAATTTGTGAAATGAAAGAGCCAAATATGCAAAAGCATGGAAATTACACCCAAGAAGGGAAAACTAATTGCAGCCTACACAGAGGGTGAAATGAGTGTAAACAAAACCTATCAAAGGATAGGTAGCAGACGATTCTTTGACACCTGGCCACCATGTTGGTCCAGCAGGCTTTTTTCCTCTATCTGTATTCAGTAGCTAAAAAACCACCAGAATCACTGCAGTGTACAATCTGCCTCTCTGAGAAACAAATATATGATTCAAAGGTTTTCAAATGAAAACTCAGGGTATCCTGTGTACAATTATCCTCTACAAAATGCAGTTTTCCAAGTTATACATAAATATCAAAAAGAATAATAAATACATTTTGATAGAAGATCTATTCTAGGAGATGGTTATGCTCAAAATAATGCACTGCTATGCTCATTTTAACTTAAAAGAGCACTTGGATCTTGTTTACATTTTTAGTTTTGTCTTTTATTAAATCAGGCATCAAACTTTAGGGAGAAAGGGTTATGGAGAGAAGAATTTTAGAAAAATAAATTTGAGGAGAGAAAAATTGTGAAAAGATGTGAAGTTCAAAATCGCTAGTTTTCTGTAGTGTTCTACATACTTTTAGTCACTTAAAAACTCTCAGCAAACACTAACCGTCTCCATTTACAGATGATGAGGGCAGACAGCTTCTGAAACAGGCACAAAATCACACAATAAACAAGTGAAGAGAGAAATAATTTAAATTTGGGAAGCCCGATACAGACCTGTACTTTCAGCCATAACAATATGATATTAGATTACGCCCTTGTTTTGCTTTTTGTAATCAACAGCCCTAGTTTCTCTCATTTCACTGAACAGTCACTCACTTGTGGGCTGTTTGTCATTGTTATTTTTACTCTTTTTCTCTGATCTGTTGTCCTTCCACCCAGCTCTCAAATAAACACATAGAAGCCTATTTTTTTCTTATAAATGCCCAGCTTGGCTTGTTTCTAGCCACTTTTCTTAAAGTATCCAGTCTGCAGTCTGCCTCTTTTGGGGGCTTTTACCTTTCTCTGTTTCTGTATGTCTTTCTTTACTCTGTGGCTGGCATGCAGCTTGGTGGCTGGCCCTGGAGTCCTCTCCCCTTCTCCTTTTGTTCCCTGATCTTTGCTTCCTAGATTTCTCCTTCTATTTATCCTTTCTGCCTTCCAGCCTCACCTACCCTTTCTCCTGCCTTGCCATTTGATGTTCTGCTTTTTATTAGACCAATCAGATGTTTTAGACAGGCAAAGGAACACAGCTTCACAGAATCTAACAAATGCAACACTAAAGAATGCAGCACATCTTTGCTTCATTAAACAATATTCCACAGCCCCATAAACATATGTTACATATCTTAAAATAACATCATACAACAGTCGTGAATCTGGGATTGGGCAGGAGGATGTATAAAATATTCTACTTTCATAGTTTGTAAATCCTCCCCAGTGAGGAAAAGCTTGGGAACAGAGAGAAAGTCTGGCAAAAATTTAATCTGTGCCTACTTACATGTACCCCCTCTTGCTCCCTAAGTTCAATGCAGGACTCTATTAATCACCAAAAAATTTGCATCTTTGTAAGCCATACATCATCACAGAAACAGACCGTGCACTAATAAAACCAACATAAATTGAAAATATAATGGAGGAAAAATATTTAAAGCACTTAATTAACTAAGTATAGCTCAAGAATACAGTGTACTTTATCCTTGTGATCCCATGACTGCCTAGAAAGGTGAGACACAAGTCTGCCCTGTGGGGCACCTAGAAATCTAACATATTGTTCCTTCTAGCAGGGAGGATCACAATTGTAATTAAAGGATGGTCTATGATAGACATCGATTTGTACCATGGTAGGACTGAAAAATTGCAAGACAAGGCATCTTAAAGTGGTGACTACAAACACATGCATAGAACAGAGCAGTCACCAATTAGTGACAAAGGAGAAATGGTATGGTGTGTGTGTGTGTGTGTGTGTGTGTGTGTGTGTGTGTGTGTGTGTTCCTAATGCTCTTGCTTTCTCTCTTCACACCCCCTCTCACAGGTCCCCGGCCAGTTGTGTATATGCAGCATGCCTTGTTTGCAGACAATACCTACTGGCTTGAGAATTTCCCCAATGGAAGCCTTGGGTTCCTCTTAGCAGATGCGGGTTATGATGTATGGATGGGAAACAGTCGGGGGAACACTTGGTCAAGAAGACACAAAACTCTCTCAGTAAATGAGGAGAAATTCTGGGCTTTCAGGTAAACTGTATCTAAGAAAAAATACTGGAAAACTGAAGTAGTTTCCTTAAATATAAATTTGTGGCTAATACCTAAAATTTCAAGCTATAAAACCCCTGTGTTTCCTAATATATCCAAAGGAAAAGACAAAAAGAAGAATTAATTCTACTAGTACTTTTAGATAATATTTTCTCTTAGGCAATCCATTTTGCATAACTAATGTTCATTTTATATTTGTTTAAAGAAATTGTAGCTAAGATTATGCTCCATACTGCCAAGAATGGTGGCTTATACTTGTAAAGCCAGGAGAAGCTGAAGGATTTCCATGGAGAATTTCCATTAGCTAGCCTAGACTGTATTGTTGAATTTCAGACAAGTCATAGTTTGGTTCTTGCTTTAAAAAATAAACAACATGACTGTACCTTAAATAAAAAATAAACAGACACCAACAACAGGAAAAAAAAAAAGACCCAGACCTAGAAAAGGGAAAAGAAAAAGGTTACATGGCATACCACTTTGGGAACAGCTCCAATATGATGTTTTAAAGTGTTAATGAACAGTTAATAAAAATGTTTATAGCATTTTGACAATTTATTTTAGTAGAACTGTTTTCTGCTGTTACTAAAGGACAGAACTGTCATTCCAAAGATTCCCCTTCCAAAGAAACTAATCGCCAAGTTGGCTTGCATCCTGCTAACAGAACAGAGGGCATATCATTTTTGTAACCACTAATAGTTGTTGCTCCCTGAACACAATTAGGGAAGATAAATAATGAATACATTCTTAGGATTACAGCTGTGTGGAGGGGCAACATTTAGGAAACATTTTGTATCTCTAATCTTTGTCAGGAAGCTTGGAGATGTTTCTGTGAGGCACCACAACACTTGGTTGTATCAATTAGATGGTCCTCTCATGTGTCCTTCTTACAGGCTCATGGGGCACTTGAGCAACTGGATGTGATATGGTCCTTTCTGTTCTCCTCTACGGATGCTAGATGAATGTAGGATTTTGATATCAATATTATAGGATATATATATATACACTAATGATGACAACATCAGATTAAGTACCTACTAACAGGCAAATCATTTCTTCCATATAATCCCAGCCCCATAGCAGACCTATAAGGCAGGAACTCCATGTTCATTTTCCAAGCAGACATACTTGTGGCCGTAGCAATTAAATAAGTTCCCTAATGTTACTAAGCAACCACGTGATAGAATCACAAATGACAATTGATTAACAGTCACCAATACCATAGGGGAAATCAGAAGCAAAAAGAGAACAAAGGCAAGAAAGGGGAACAAAGAGGAATGTGAGGAAGAGAGAGAAGAACTTGAGAGAGTATGCAACTACTACCGCAGCCATTCCCGCTACCAGAAAATAAACAGAGCAAATGCACAAAAGTTGCAATAGTCTCCATTTAACTGGGTGCATAATGATATACATAATAATATAATAAGTAGGTGGCACCAGAGTTCCTATATGAAATGAATCAAGCTCATTCCTGAGTTTTTAAACTATAATAATGTGTACTTATATGTTCTTTTATTTTACAGCTTTGATGAAATGGCCAAGTATGATCTCCCAGGGATAATAGACTTCATTGTAAATAAAACAGGTCAGGAGAAGTTGTACTTCATTGGACATTCCCTTGGTACTACAATAGGTATGTTAACAAGAGTTAATGTTGTGACAAGTAAATGAAACCAAGTAATTGTTATTTATGTTGCCCCTCATTCTCTCTCCTATGCTGAGAATACCCTTCCTCTTCTGTGTATCTGTGAACTTGTAGTCCAGAAGCTGAATATGAAGGGCCAGTGTAACCCTTTCCTTTGAGGTCACAGCCACACACACAACTGTCAAGGTGACATTAGTCTCCAGAAATAGTTCATGTCCAAAGTCCAGAGAGGTAATTAATTCTAAAAATAAAATCACCAGATGCCCTTTTAAGCTTAAAGAAACAAAGAAAATCAGAAAAACAGTAGAATTCATATTAGTCACACCTGCCTGACAACCCAGATGCACTCTAAATAAGTTAAAATGAGGGTTCAAGTGTAATTTGAACAAATGAAAACTACTTGGACACATTTGTTTGTGAGTTGAAACTGGATAAGTAAATAGGACTTACATGCTTACTAAAAGGCAAAGAAAATACATTGAATGAGACCACATGCCCTGTTGCATTAGGGTGTGAGCATGTTTCAATTAAACACTTCTTTCCTTTGGGGAAGAATTTTTCTAAATTAAGGAAGGATTCATTTGGATGTTGTTCATTAACCCTGACTCTAGCACCTAAATGTCTGTCCATAAAGTGCATTGCCAGTGTAGAAACCATAGAAGTAACCTCCACCCATTTCCAAACATCCTCTGAAGGCACGTTATCTCCCTGGCAGAATCAGTTCCTGAGCTAATTTCCATGACCCAAAAAGTGTTAACATTTCTGTACGTATTTCTATGTGTGTTTGTGAGTCTATCTCCAGGAGAGACACAACAATGTACCTTGGGAAACTAAATTGCCCAGATATACCCAATAGCTTTCTCAGATGCAGTAAGGATTCCTACCCTATCCTCATAGGGATAAAAATGGGTGTCATGTCCCCACTTGAAAAAAAGCAGAGCCAATGGAGACACCTAGGCCTTGCTGATATCACTGTGGATCCAAGCGAAATGGTGTGGGTGGGGTATAAATATCCAGCAAGACACCAAGGACAAAGACCATGAAATCTTACTCTATGGCAGGCAAGAAAATTTGTGGGATAACAACTGCAGAAAGAACTGCTTCATTTGTGTCTTGTGAACTGACTGTTTCCTTCTAGAAGCTTTGTGACTCATCAAACAGCATGCTTACATGCTTAGGGAAGGAGGTTTCTATAGTTTACTCGGCTCCTACCACATCATCTCTTACCCACCAGTACTACCTACCATTTCCCCTACTTAAGTGCTCCAGCAATAGTGTTAGAGAATGTTATGGACTTGTAACTAGTTAGAATTTAAGTCAGATTATTTTAGCAGAGCAACTCAGAGAACCTTTCTAATCCAGCAAGATGTCTGCAGTAGGAAGACAAAGCACAACAATGTCCAGTCTCACTCATTCCCATGGAATAAATTTTGCATACTATATCATTTTTTTATGAGATTGTCTTGTCTCCTATTCCCCCAGGGTTTATAACCTTTGCCACCATGCCTGAAGTGGCACAAAGAATCAAAATGAATTTTGCCTTGGGTCCTGTGATCTCATTCAAATATCCCACAAGCATTTTTACCAGTTTTTTTCTACTTCCAAATTCCGTAATCAAGGTAGGCTCCTCATTTTGCCAAAACTTATCTCAGGATCTTATCTTGTATCACAGATCCTTATTATTCTTAAATCTGTATGAAATAGAAGTGGGAACTTCAGGCAAAATCCATAGAAATCAGAATCCATGAGAATGTACCTGAGAAAGAAAAAGAGAGAAGAAGAGAGACACAGAGTGTGTGTGTGTGTGTGTGTGTGTGTGTCTGTGTGTCTGTGTGTGTCTGTGTGTCTGTGTGTGTCTGTGTGTCTGTGTAAACAGTACCTGTAGGTACTAAATTCAGTCATTTACCGAGGGGTGTTCATAGACTTCCATCTGAGCTGAGTTCTACACGTTTTTTGTCTACTCATACATTTCTGTTCTGTTTAGTTGGGCAGGTCAGTGAGTGCACAATGTCCAATTGGGAGACATTCTTCAAATTACAAATGAGTATGATGTCTTGGTTTGGTATTAGAAAACCTTTACTAATATACATTTTTCCATATGAGAGCTTAATCTAATCTATTAAAGAATCTAGCTTTATTTTAGCACCTCAATATCTATTAGTTCAAGTATTCATTTAAATTTACTGTTAAATTTTAAGCTGCAAAATAATACTTCAATTAACAATAGTGGACTTAGAATTGCATTCACTTGAGAGCTGTTTTGGTTTTATCTTCTGTTGGTTTCAATTTCTCTTTGTCATGGCCACACATAAGATATCTTGAAGCAAAATATTAATAAGTCCATTGATATTGTCCTTTGACTTTGGAATGATTATAAAAATTAAATTGTAAAAGAATGAAACCAGAAAGCAAATTTGACAATCATAATAATTCTTATAACAGAAGACAAAGCCCTACTTTGGGATGCAGTCCTTGGACCAAAGGAAATATAAATGGAAACGAGCACATTAGTGAGCACATCTTCCACACATGGAAGATATTTTCCTGTGGTCAAATGGGTGGTTACATACCAGTTTCATTACCTTCTTTACATTGAGCAGAGGCAACTTAGCAGCCATTTCCAAATATGTTGTCATTGGCTAGTTTTGACTACCATCTTCATCTGGGCAGGGTTGGTTGAATTAATTTGTTTCTTATCTGTCTGTCTACTTGGCTGCCTTTCTTCCTTCTTTCTTTTCTTCTTTCCTTCACTTCTTCTTTCCTTCCTTCTTTCTCTTGTTGATCTTTTGAGATTCCTACTAAATTAGTATGGCAGTCCTTGGATTTACAGCAATCCTCTTGTTTTTAACTCCTCTACCACTACATTCAAAGTAAAGTAGTTTGTTAAATGAAATTTGGAATACACACATCCATCTATAAATACGTCAGTTTTGTATAATGCATTGCTCTCCTTACAAACATCAGATGTAAAGCCTCATAATGTTTGTGTCTTGTCTCTGTATGCATCCCCTATTCTTAGAAACCCTGTCTCTTCAAGATCTAACTCTCTGGCTCCCTCACAACTGGTTTTCTGTGCAGTTCCTAGACTATACTGAAGATCTGCTGAAGCAGACAAGATAGCTCTAGATATTTTAACATGCTGCTCTGTAGCATCACCATGCATTTGAAGCCCAACACAAAATTCTGTTTGATGTTTCATTTTTTACTTTTCATCATAAAGAATGGTTAATTTAGGACAGTAATACACAGATAGGTCACACATGAAAATATGGATAAAATCCACATGTCCTTCCTGTTCAGTGTAATGTTTCATTTTAAAGTGAAAACCTCTTTCATCTTTCTTACGACTGAATGAGAACTTGAAAACCACTCGTTAGACAGAATACAGGAGACATCCACGATGAAGAAGTGAACTTTGGCTCAAAGATTCCTTACTTCAGTGTGTGACTTCTCCCCTAAGTGATGTTGTTTCATTGACTACGGAAAACAAATGAAAAGACAACTAGGTTCCCAAATTGAGAAATTAAGGAAATATCAAGCTACTTAAGGAGACATCCTAAAAAGACATTTTTTTTTTTTAATTTTCACAGCGTATGTTTGGAACGAAAGGTTTCTTTTTAGAAGATAAGAATACAAAGGTATCTTCTGTCAAAATTTGCAACAGAAAGCTACTCCGACCAATATGTAGTGAATTTATGTCCCTGTGGGCTGGATTCAACAAGAAAAATATGAATATGGTATGTATAATAACTAAGTGGCCATTTGATGCTTGAAGAAATTTCAGATTCCATTTTGTAATACTTATCTATTATACTATATAAACAGGCAGGTGTTTTGAGCTTTTGAAGGCAAGTATTTCATATAAATGAAGGATTAGGTATCTCTATAGACCATAAACATGAATATTAAAAGGTTCATTCTAGCTTCTGTCAAAGTTAGGAAATTGAACACTTCCTAATGAGTGCTAAGAATGTTCCCACATGCTTGTAAGCAGCTACGACTTATGGAGATTTCAGTTTACTTCATTTTGATACTAAACTGAAAATAAAATTCCAGGAAAGCAGATATTTGACTAAACACTGCACTTATTACATGGGTGCAGCTATTAATGTGTGAATTTAGATTCAAAGAAAACTCACTGTTCAATGTGGAAAATCTAATATAGAGCAAAAGGAAATGAAATCCCCATCTGTGGAAAATGTTAGAGTTCTGTTTTATTTGAAACTCATTTCTCCTGCTACTGATAATTCAAGAAGAGTTAAAATTTGCGGAGTAAAGTGGTTGCATAGCTAACCCTTCTATACTCTAGTTAGAATTTGGCAATTGCTAATTAGAAAGAATACAAGACAGTTAAAATGAAGTCAATTCCAAAAGTTATTTACCACCCCATCTCAACCTTATGCTTTCAATGGCTACACCCATGAGGAAACACTGATCAAGGCCTCCTTGTTAAGAAGATAGGGTGAGCAATAGTTTCCTTTTATATGGATCATAATATCAAAGGTACAGATATGGTTATTATTTGTCTCCATAATTTCACCCCATGATCTTCACAAAGATTAATCTTTGGAAAGATTCCTGCTTTCTTCTTGCACTGAGTTGTCTCTCCACAAGAACCTACCATGTAGACAGCATGATTTTTAGTGCATTTATTTGTTTCTGTGGTTTTTTGACACATAGTCTCACACCATAGCCTAGATTGGCCTTAAACTCATGGTTATCCTCCCGCCTCTGTTTCCTACCCCTACCACCCAATGTTAGGATTAAAAGTATGACCTGTCATATTTACTAGGTTAGCATATTTATTTAGAATATGAAAACAAAACTCAAATTAAATAATTTGACCAAAGTCCTAAAAATAGTAACTAACAACATGTGTGTAGTAGGAGGTTTCTGGCCTGGACTTTCGGGCCTAACCTCAAGGTTTAGGACCCACAGACCCGCAGACCTGCAGACCCACAGACCTGCAGACCTGCAGACCCACAGACCTGCAGACCCGCAGTCCCACAGAGACACACAGATGCTTTCATTAATTTGAGGCTGAATCGGCCAAAGGCTCAGGCATATCACTTGCTAACTCTGTACCCTTCATCTAACCCATGTTTAGCCATGCGGCTCCGTACCTTTCTTTAGAGCAGCATGGTTGTCCTCTGCTTCCTCTGGCTTCTCCCTGGCATTCTCTCTGGCATTCTGCTCTGAGCTTCCTGTTCTCAGAGTTTTTAGTCTGGTAGCCCCGCCCACACTTCCTGCCTGCCTTTGGCCAATCAGCGCTTTTTATTAAACCAGTGAGTGGGACAATTATTTACCATGAAACAACACAATACCTCTACATATCCCCTTTTCTCCTTTTAAAATAAAAAGATCTCCAAATCTAATATCCCCCCCCCTTATCTATAACAACTTATAAACAACACTGTAAATAAACACAAATATCCATAATCCATGTTTTGGGAATGTGGGCGTCATTCTCTAGGCTACTTCCTGCTGAATGGGGATGCCAACAATCTCATGGGAATCCAAAGAAAAATGTAGGATTATGCACAAGTCTTTAGTGGAGTAGTCTGTAAGACTGGGTCATCTCAGCCAGTCTCCTTGAAATTGTTTTGGATACAGAGCTCTGGAAACTTCAACAGAGGTGCTCTGAAATGCTGAATCATCTGGTCCATCCATTTCCATTGGAGATTTTTCAGGGGTCTTCCTCTATCAAACTTTATGTTCTTTATCCAGGAATAAATCCACAGTCTTTCATTTTCTGTGAAAATAAAAGGAAAACCTCTTCTCCAAAGTAGCATATCTTTGCATTTCAGTTTTAAAGTAAACTCATTTACAAAATATATAGGTTGATTTACTCCAACATTTATAATCAACTGTCTTTTAGCAGCTTTTACTAAGTCATTTTCAGTCAAGAAGCTTAAAGAAAAGACAATAATATACAGTATCCAGACATTCTTTGTATTTTCCATCTTTACATGGCTTTTTATTTATTTATTTATTTATTATTTATTTATTATTTATTTATTTATTTATTTATTCATTCATTCATTCATTCATTCATTCATTTATTTATTTATTTATTTATTTACTTATTCTATTTCTTCTTTAAGGGCTTTCTCTACTTTTTTTTTCTTTTCTCTCTCTGTAAGCCTATGTATCTATATTTTCAACACACTCTAAACCACTTAGACTTTTTACAAAAAAACTGTCTTTACTGTATACTCATTTCTTAACTTTTTCTATCTCTGACCACACTTTTGCTTGGCTAGGGTGATTGACTCCACCCACATTCTTCTATTTCTTTCAGTTTCTGAACACACCTTTAATCTGACAAGGATTCTTCTATTTCTTTCAACTTCTGAACAAACCTTTAATCTATCAGGATTCAAGGTTGGTAGGATGGGTGGATGGCTCCACCCAGCTCCTAGTCTAATTTCATAGAATTTATCTTTTTAGCCCAGGTACTCTGGGAATTTTAGGGTCCATATAATCACCAAGTAAAGCTTTGCCATCTGCAGCTCATTAACTCTATTTAAGTATTTGGCAGCAGGGCCTTTTAAAAAAAACCACAAGTGTTTTGCCTCTAAGGCTGAATCAGGAAGCTTCTCTTAAAAAAGCCAAGCCTCTACTTGCCTCAGGCAAACAGAGATGATCCATGAAAACATCAACACTAGAAAGCCATCTTTGATTCTGTTCCCTTTTTCTCCTTATGAGCATAAACCTTAAATAAATAATTTATAACCTTTTCCTTATATTGAGGGTCCTGTGAGACTTCAGGAACCAGCCAATTTACACCTTAAACTACACTCCAAAATCCCGCCATTGTAGCTCAAGCCCATGTGCTTCACCAGGGTGTCTCTGTACCACGGCTCATGTGGGAGACACAATTCAGAGGCTGCTTTGGGCTCTAGACCATTTTTTAAGCTTTCTATGTCTTTATGCGGGTATATTTGCCCCACGTTGGGCTGCCATTTGTAGTAGGAGGTTTCTGGCCTGAAATCCAGGATCTGTGCTCTATCTGTGCAGCCTACATGCCTCTTTTGCACACACCACATCTGTAAATGTACAAAATCGCTGTGCTTGCACACAACCCTTTCCATGACTGTTTTGCCCTGCACCAAGATTAGACAGTGTAGATTTTTCCCACTAAGGAAACTCATGCCCAAATCAACCTATCTCTGCTCATATGTAGATGTTTCACTTAGACATGTATTCAGAGATTGTTTTGCTATCTTTTTCAAAGCACCAGCATTTGCTACAAACTGTTAGTTGCTGTATTTCTGAAAGTCCATTGCCTTGGGTGGCTGTTTTTACTTCCTAGAGTCGACTGGACGTGTACATGTCACATGCTCCCACAGGATCGTCAATTCAGAACATCTTGCACATAAAACAGGTAACATCTTTGTCATGGAAAGTCAGCCCCGTCCTTGTCTCTGTTAATACCAAAGGTCATAACTCAATCTCTCAACAAGCTTGTCTCTAGAAGCTTAAAATCTGTCTCCATTTTTGTCCCTGTTACCTCTTCAGACTTTTATTTGCCTGAACTTGAGGAGAAAGGGTTTTATGGTAGAGGGCAAATGTGACTCAAATCAGTCTCCCTTTAAACCAGAGCTGGGAAAATGTGTCCTAGGCTGCAGAAAAGGATACCCTTAAGTGAGTTAAATTTTCCTCCAAAAGAGAAGTGTCTGGGATTTGGCTTTCTAATGGGGCTCGCTTTTCCAGCTTAGTCTCTGCAATGGACAACATTCTCTGAATTGATGAGATGTTTGCCCTTCTGAGGACCTTGGGCCCTTTTCTTCCCCACCTGATATTTTTCTAAAATTAGCTGTGGTTCTCAAGATTCTTACCCTGAAAATCCTCTCTAAACCATTGGGTTTTTTGTTTGTTTCTTTTTTAGCTTTACCGATCTGATGAATTCAGAGCTTATGACTGGGGAAGTAAAACTGAAAACATGAATCACTACAACCAGGTAAGCCACTCAGAGACCTCAGAATAGGGTTTTGATAAATTTTTGATGAGAAATTGAGTAAGACAAATTCTATATGCTAATTTCTAACATTTGTATGAATAGCTTTGTTTCAGTTATTAGTCTGCAGAACTTTGTAATATGCAAATGTTTTAGAAATAAAAGGAGCATATACAAAGGTGAATAAATTGCCTGTATTCCCTCTATCTAGAGGTGTTAGATATATTAATATTTTATTTTATGTCAATATTCTTGACATGTATATTAGCTTAATATAATTGTTTCTCTTGCTCCTTTTTCTCAAATTACAGTAAAAAAAAAAACAACCAATGTTTCTGAAAAGATTTTTTTAATGAAAAATTTAAAGAATGGGTAATAATGGAAATTGTTTCACAAGAACCTTTACTAGCATCCGGGTAAAGAAATGCACAGTTCTGATGGAAACAAAGTAGAACTGTAGACTCAGTTAGCCCTGTGCTTTGAATAAGCCACCAGCCACTTTTCTCTTCTCATGGTTGGAGCTGGACTTCTTAAATATGAAATAAACACATTGATGATAAATTTTCAATTGACTTTTTCTGCAATGTGAGTCACTGAGCTCTTATTTCATTTTTAAAACTGAGGTCCTTCCGTTTTCCCAGAATCACTTGTTGAAAAGATTGTCCTTTCTCCAATGCATGGCTTTGCTGTCCCTGTGTCTGTGTCATTACCTTCTGGGTATTCTGCTGTACTCAGTAGGTCGACATGTCCGTGTTTTATTATTATAACTCTGTTGTATAATTTACAATCAAGAATTCTGATGTCTCAAACATTTTTTTATCTGCTCAGAATTCCATTGGTTATTTGTGTCCTTTTTTGCTTCCATACAAATTTTATGATATTTTCATCTATTTCTATTTTTAAAAAAGTCATTTGAATTTTGATGCAAGTTGCTCTGACTCTGTAAAGTGCTTCTGGTACCAACAGCTCTTGCTGCCTTACAGAAACTTCTGTCCTTTATAAAACATAAGCAAACAAACGTTCCTCAAAGCTCACTCCAACAAGGCCAATGCTTCACAATCTTTCCTAAGCATTTCCAACAACTGGCAACCAAATATTCAAATATATGAGTGTATAAGAGTCATTCTTATTCAAACTGTGACACCTGTCAAAACCCAGTCCACTTAAAGTGCCTGATTATCTATCTCTCATTGCATATTTCCTTTACATACTCTCTGAAGGCAAGGGCCATTCATTCATTCTGTGGGAACTTCATCTTCTCTACTTTCCCATTATCTAGCGGAGTTATGCTCATAGCAAATGCTCATTTTACAGGCTTCCCATTTGTTCAAGTTCACATGTAGCTAATAAAGAGTTTCTTGACCTGGTTGCTTATTGTCTTTCTCACAGAGTCGTCCTCCCATCTATGACTTGACTTCCATGAAGGTGCCCACTGCCATTTGGGCTGGTGGACATGATGTCCTCATAACACCTCAAGATGTAGCCAGGATACTCCCCCAAGTTACAAACCTACGTTACTTCAAACTATTTCCAGATTGGAACCATTTTGATTTTGTCTGGGGCCTTGATGCCCCTCAAAGGATGTACAGTAAAATTATGAGTTTGATGAAAGAATATCTCTAAACCAATCCATCTACTTGCTTCTGAGCCCATGAATGGCTTTAGGAAAAGCACTGATGAATGGTGAGTTCACTTGCTATTTCTGAAATGTTCCTCAGTCTTAGAATTTTACCCATGAACGATCTGACTGTGCCTCTCAAAGAAATGTCTAAGTCTGAAATTCTAGGGTATTAGCCCTTGACAAGGAACAGAAACAGGCTTTCTTTTAAAGCCAAGATGATCTAGTGAACATCTATTCTTGGCTAAAAGTATAATTGAGAGAATTATTTAAAGATGACTTTCTCAAAACCTAAGGGTGTAACTAAGGGTCAAATGTTATCCTAGCATGTACAAAGTTATTCACTTTCAAAGAATTGAATATAAGCATGAGAGTATAGCCTAAAAAGAAATGCTTGGTGGAGGCAGCTATTGGGTCACACTGTGCAGCTGTGTCTTTGCCTTACCTGAAATCACAATTTGATCTGAAGGTGCTATGAACGACATAAAACAAATCTTAGCTGACATCAACAAGCCCATAAGAAAATATCAATATTGAAAAACTATTAAATTTAAGTTTTCCAGAAGCACATTATGCTGCTAAAAACTGGCAGGTGAGTAGAGACATAAAATTTTAAAAATTGAACTAAAAATAAGATTTTAATTACTAAAATTATCTACCATAGGATAATGACCAAAACAAAGATAAATTAATAAGGTTAAATTATTATTAATAACAGAAAGCCTAATTTGGAACTAGAAAATAAGAGTAAAGAAAAAGGAAACAGAAAGAGAGAGCGAGAGAGAGAGAGAGAGGGAGGGAGAGAAGAAAGGAAAAAAGAAAGAGAAAACAAGAAAGAAAAAATGAAAGCTCTATTTGGGGCTAAGGTGATAATGGGCCCATAGATTAGAGGATTTGCAGTGCGAGCCTGTAGATTTGAATTCAAAGAAAAATGTGAGTGTGTCTGTATATGCCTGCAACCCCAGAATTGTGTGGGGAACAGACAGAAGGATGGCTGGGGCTTGCTGGCCTCCAAGCCAGCTCCAGGTTCATTGAGAGACCCTGTTTTAAGAGAGTAGGTTATACAGTGACAGAGTAGGACACCTAACACTCCTCTCATTTTAGTACCTGGTCACAGACACCCAGCACACACACAAGTGCATTGCACACCTATGCACCCCACACACTTTCACAGATACTAAAATAAATGTAGATAGATGATTGATTGATAGATAGATAGATAGATAGATAGATAGATAGATAGATAGATAGATAAAGTAGCACTATTTTTATCTCTAAAAGGTGTTTCACCTTGGTTCTAGAATCTGGTAGGGATAAAGTGTAACATGAAGTTTTATCATCTTTTATTCCTGGATGACATGAACTTGGAAGAGTTCTTTAACTTCTATGAAGATATAATTAAAGAATATCTGTTAGTGGTTCTTGGGAGATTATAGAGAGATAATACACAGTTTAATTTAACTTAAAATGGCTGAGACAGAACACTAATATTTGCATGTAATACCACATCTCTCAGAAGCTGTCTACCTACTACTATCTGGCCGCTCCAATAAATATCCATAATTCATCACAAGTGTTAATTGTAGTGCTTATAAAATGTGATGACAGTTTCAAACATTTAAGAATTCAGTTTAAGTATATATTTTTTCAACAGTTTTACATTTTTTTCATTTTTGAAAGTAATTAACTAGATGACAACTTTAAGGATTTTACTGAGCTTTTCAAATAAAACAAGGCAGCCTTCACATGGGCAATATGCCCGTTTCATCAAATTACCCCAATTAATGAAACTATTCAACTGCTATAGTAAGTATAAGAGGCCACATGTGTTTGAAAATGCTTAAGAAACATGATTCAAACAGCAAGAGTGACGAAGTAGGGCTCTACCAAAGGAGGAGGCTGATAGCCATGCATGGCAGTGATGAACTCAAACAAAAGAAAACCTTGGTCTTATTTGCACATTCTTAGCTTCATTAATAAAAGAACTTCAGAGCAGACTCAAATGGAAGCTGCAGAACAGTTTTATCAGTGTTAAGAAGGACCAGCAGTAAAATCTCAACTTCCCAGGGGGAAATGGAGGAGAGACGGGGAAAGCCATGCTACTCAAGCTGGCATGGAGATCGGACACATGGCTCGCATATAACCATTTTGGAAAAAGGGAAGCTTTAGGGAAAGAGTAAGGAAGTTTAAAATGCTGTGTATGGAGAAGGAACCCAAAGTGCAAAGGAAAACATTCTTTAAAAGTAGAGAAAAGAAAAGATAGCTATCCTTTTCTGAATAGCTCAGATCTATATGATGCTATATGATGTCAGCTCTTAAATTTTATTCTAGGGTGGGAATTTAGGGAAGAAAACATCCATTATCTTGCTGAAGGACTAATTATTCCATCTGTCTCTTTATCATGGCTTAAGGTGAGCACACCTCTCTTTCCAAAGTGGTTCAATGAGCTCTACTGGAATGTTAAGGTCTTCATCCAAGCCAGAGACCCTATTTTCCTCACCAGCAGGTTCCACCACTAGACTCCAACAAAGGCACTGAATACCAGTTAACATGATTTCTAGGGATACACAGGACAACATTAGCACAGAAATCAGACTGAAGCGTGGTAAGTCAGGAGAATTCCTATTACATCAGTACAGTGGAACGAACTATTATTAATAACTCAGTGACTTCTAGCAACAGAGTTCTTTTGTGTGTTTAAGTGTGTAAGTGTGTGTAAGTCTGTAGTCTGTCTGCTTCTGGATTAAATCACTTGGGTGTTGGTTCAAAACCATAGGATAGGTTCAAGCATGTTTCACACATGCTCTTTTTGGTAAGAACAACTCTCTGTATTATTTGTCTTGTGACAGATCCCAGAAGAAAAAAAGGCATACACTGTGTATCTTATTTAAACCTCTGCCTCCTTGACCTGGTTAATTATGGTCATATGATCAAGCTGTTAATAATTGGTCATATGACTAATCACACCAAATGGGTAATTGACTTTACCTACCATGGAAAGCTACAAATTACACAGCACAAAAATAAATAAGAAGCCAGAAGTACACAATTAGGAAAAATAATTTATTCAACCACACATAGGCACAAAAGATAAAATTACAAATAAATCTCTCCTGTACCTTGTTTATACATTCTTTCCTTCAAAGACAACACTTAGGGATGTGTTTTGCACATTTTTCTATGATTATATCACAAAAATCTTGTAAAATTAAGTTAATTTTATCACCCAATTGTAGCACTTTATAAAGGCTCTTCTTCACCTTCATTTTTGATCACTAAATTTATCCCTGGAAGCTCATCATCAAAAACATCATTGTGACTACCTCAAATTTATTATTAGCAGAGATTTCAATGGGTTAGAATCTTTTGTAATTATACCCAGTGGTATAATAAGAATATTGTTTGTGTGTCCATGTAAATGTCATATGTATCTATAATATAAATAAACTATGAAAATATTGTTTATATCTATAGTATAAGTACAACTACATAGCAATGTTAGCTTAAAGAAAATATGAAATATATAATTCAACTTTATATTGTAATCAAAGGGAGACTTTATTATTCAGTATTAAGTGCCTTTTATGGAATTTTCTATTTTTTTGAATATTTTGTAAAAAACAGACAAATGAGAACATAGTGAGAAATTGAGCTAGAGGTGGAAACAGAGGCCCAGTTGTTTTTAATGGTGTGTGTATGTAAAGAGTTTTCTTCTTTCACGGGATGTCCTGGCGCTCACGCTGTAGACCAGGATGGCTTCGAATTCAGAGATTCTCTGCCTCTGACTTCCAAGCACTGGAATTAAAGGCCTCCACCACCACTGCATGGCTCTTCCTTTGTCTTAAAAGCAAGAGAAGGCAGGAAGGTGCTGAAGGATGTTATCAAAAGGGGACCTGTTCATTAGACTGCTTCAAAGATCACTCTCATACAGAAAGTGAAGTAAAATGGACCAATAGCAGATCATGAAGAAATATGTAAAACTGAGACAGGCCCATCTTTTTCTGTTGTACTCTCCTGTAAACCGTTTCCTGTTGGAACCTGTCCTAGAAAAGCCAGAACACATTCCATGACCTGCTGTCAAGTACAAAAGCTGCTGACTGCTACCTACACTCTTCTCTCAAAACCAGCTTTCCAGTCCCATTTTGATGAGCACTGAAGGGTGATGGTGAACATCATGAAAATCATATTGTGAAATGGAACAATGCCTTTCCTATAATGGACACAATGAGCATTATATTATTTTAATATATAAATATTAAAATATAATTGTGGGAATATTTTCAAATATAATTTTAAAAAAAGCCAGAGATATCAGAGGAATCTACCCAGTCAGTCTTGGAGGATCTGACAGTGGTAAGGAAGATCAGCACCCCCAGGGAATATCAGGGAGTGGTGACCTACAATCTGAGTTTGAGGTCATTTTAGTTTACGGAAGGAATTCCAGGCTTCCCGGCAGGCAGCAGTGAGGCCATGCCTTAACTGAGCAAAGAAAGTATTTAAGGCAGACATAGAAAGACAGAGCAGGCAGAAGAAGCCATGGGTCACACTGATCGTCCCAGTACTTGGGAAGCAGAGGCAAGGAGAATCTCTGTGAGTTCAAAACCAGCCTGGTCTTCAAAGCAAGTTCCAGGACAGCCAGGACTGTTACACAGAAAACTCTGTCTGAAAAAAAATGGGGGGTGGGAGAGATAGGAGGAGGTGGATCTGTTGTCTGATATCTCTGACTGTTTTTATTATATTTGAAAATATACCCATATATAACTTGGTAAATTATACACAACAAAAAATTGAAGCATTATTAAAATAGAATGCAGTGTTCTGTGATAATAACATGATGTCTAATGTATTTCATTTTATAGATGTGGTACAATTACTCCAGCAGAAGGTGACTTAAATATTAAATTTAAGCACACACCAAAATAAACATAACTCATATATTCTCTTAACTAAATTGTGTATGTGAATTATTTGTTAATAACTAAAATGGTCTTCAGTATTAAAGTTCATCCATCTTGGCAGCAAGTGTTTATATCTGCTCCAGGGTTAACAAGTGGGTCATGACTCCTTAGGGGGTTGGACAGCCTGTTCACAGGAGTCACCTAAGACCATCAGAAACCACAGATATTTACATTACAATTCATACAAGTAGCAAAATTAAAGTTAGGAGTAGTAACAAAATAACTTTATGATTTAGGTCACCACAACATGAGGAAGTATATTAAAAGGTCACAGTATTAGAAAGATTGAGAACCACAGTTGTAGAGAATTTTGAAGTCAAACCTTTTTTTCTAGCCACTTTCTATATTTCTGTGCCACCTTGTGTATGAATTATTCTGATAACTAAGTCAATCAGCTAAGGTGAACATGCTAATTTTGTTTTGAAGGCCACCTGCTTTTCATGAGATTCATCAACATAAACTCCTTTAAAATATATCTTTCATGTCCTGAAATGTAACTCTTACCTAAGAGTTCCCTGGAAACTACTTAAAGGTGGCCATCCAGTCATTCCCCTGTCAGAGCATGTCAACAGAGTGGGGCACAAAAGTCAGATAACTAAGAGCAGAGGATAATGATAAAGAACTGGGGGTGAATTAGAAAAAGAAGAAAAATTACCATGTAATCCATGAGCTTTAATGTGGGGGTACAGAAAACCTAAGAACAGTCTTCTGTTTTAATTTGGTTTGGTTTGGTTTTGGTTTGAGTTTGAGGTTTCTGAGAGACTGTCTCTATATGTAGCCTAAGCTGTTCCTAAACACAATCCCTTTGTCTTAGTCTCTCAAATGCTAGGATTGTGTACATTGCCAAATTTCACTTAGAAATTTTATGATACTGTGACTACTTTCAAAGTGATAAAATAAGATATGTACTAAACAACTCTTTAGTTTTTGTGTTGTAATATATCCCTACATTTCTCTATTTGTCTAGCTTTTACCTTTTACTCTGTTATTTTTCCATATCCCTCAGCTTTTTGTATATTGCTGAAATGTACTGAGTGTTATTGGGTGTATATGTCTGGCAGTGTTTTTTGTTGCTCTAACACCAGGCGACAAGACACCTTATCTTCAGAAATTATCGGATACTTATTTGTCTCTTGGACTCTGAAGTCATCGTTGTCCTTGGCAGGTTTTTTGTTTTTTGTTTTTGTTTTTGTTTTTAGGTAGCCAGTTACGCAGTTTTTCAAGAAATATTACTTATTTGTTTACATGCCTACTTTATGTGATGGTATTTTTATGTTTCATCATTAAAATTACTATGCATATGATATTCAAGTTTCCTCCTTGGATTTCCTTCTTACCGTGATCTTTTTCCAAGCCACACAAGTTGGTTTTCTTCAACATAAGTTGTCTATGTCATGCATTTTAATTTCTCTGGGCCGGCTCTCTGTTTCAGTCCTTGTATTTAATGTGATCAAAGGAAATCAGTTCTCTACTTAGTTTTTTGAGCGTCTGCCATCCCCTCCAGTATTGGGTTGTGTTTATGGTTTGGTGATAAATCACTTCTCAGGGTTGCTGGTGTTTCTCAGGATATGTAGCCATGTGCCTATTAGCTTTTAGAGCCTGTATCTGTGTGTACAGCTCTTCTGTGTGTTTTATCTTGTTTATTTTCCTTCTCTTCCATGTAATGGCATTTTTCATTACCAAAAAAAAAAAAAATTATCTAAACCTACAAAATTGTAGAGGAAACAGTACAACAAATACCTACCCTGGTAAGCATAAACAGAGTGTTATAAATGGAATTCTTCTCTCCACCTTCTAGAATATTTTTATATCATTTTATATGAATCTCTGTATTTTTCTACTTGTGAATATTAAATTACAAATGGATTTGCTTATCACATATGAGAGTGTATATTGTGTTTACATGTAAAGTGTTACATATGAAAGATAATTTTGGACGGTTAGGGATCCCAAGATTCCGAAGTCACACTTTTGGAGAGTGTAGGTTGAGTTGGGTTGGGTTGTATTTGAGATTATATTGGCCCAATGTAATGATAAGAGCCTTAATAGGTGGAAACAAGAAGGTCAAAGCCAGAAATTGAAAGTTACAATAGAGCCAGGGGTTCAAGTTGGGAATTAGGAGTCTGGGCAAGAAAACTGTCTCCTGGGAGAGAAAGCTGGAAAGAGAAGACAATGGAAGTCACCACATTTCTCTGATACCTCAATCATAGAATCACAACCTCTACCACATATTAGAATAAATGTATGTTAATTTAAGTCACATTTGTGGTAATTTTTTATAGCAGCAATAAGAAACTAAGTGTAGAAAGTAATTGTTACCCTGTGTGACCCCATGCTATATAATACTGTGCCCAGAACTGCTATTTAGATCTCAAAGGTCTCTGGGTTAAAGGCGTGATTACCAGCCTGACATGGCATTGGGAAAGAACCTTTAAGAGGTGGAACCCCGGTAGGAAGGCATTAATTAAGTCAATGAAACTATGCTTAGCACCTTCTTCCTTGTTTCCCAGGTGCATGATGATAAGAGAATATCCACCACACTTTCCTACCATAATGTTATACTTGACAACAGAAGCACTGAGGCTAACCAATGACTGAACCTTCCAAAAATGTGAGCTTTTGTTCTGTTTTCGAGTTATTTCAGGCATTCAGGCATTTTGTCACAGTAATGGAAAGCTGAGTATCAGATATCAACGAAAATCATTCGGAGCCTCAATGTGAACACACATACACAGGAAGATTAAGCACTGCTGAGGGAACTTTCTAGGCAGCCAGAAATAATGGTACTGTAATATATTAAAGTATGTCAAAAGGAATTTTGGCTTGAGGCAGTGAAGCTAAAGTGATGGATGATTAAAGGGAAGCTCTGCACACCCAATGTCCTGTTTCCTCTTTACCTCACCTCCTTCTGTACTGAGGAAGACTCCATTCCTGAACCAGGACTTCAGGAGCACGGGGACTCTGTATCAAGGTAGGTTAGGCCTACACTTCCTTCTGACCCCAGACTGTAACATCTCTGTGTAGCCGTCTCCCTCAGTGTGGCATAGTATTGGTGATTTGTTTTTCAGTTTCTCACTGTTTTTCTTTAAAGCTTCCTGCTAACAACGGCGGCTTCTAAAATATATTTCTCAATTACAAATATTGGAATTTGGAGAACATACTTCTGAATGACTCACCACAGTTTTAAAAATTTACATTATGGTCAATATTTTTAAGTAAATTGATTGCATATTTGAGAGAATGTAGCAGTAAATAAATGGTGGCCTATTTCAGAGAAAACTATCTTTATTTTATACCGTGTGGTATAGGTAGGAGTGTCTATCTGTCTTCATCTTAAACCGAGATAAGGGGACAGGGCTCTAGAAGTGGCAAAACTCTTTAAGGGGACAAAAGAGTGATGAACCTTTCTCCTAGTGATATTTACATTCATTAAAAAAAAAAAAGTTTACCTTCAGAACATTCCAGCTTGAGAAAGGTATCGTGCATAGACAATTCTTGGTACAGAAAAATCTCTTTGCTTTTTCAGAAAACTGTGTCTGAACACAGTCAACACTGGACAGGGTGATTTCATCACTACAGACAAGGGACCTGAGAAGCCAGCTTTGGCTGTCCACACAGATTGCTCAATGGAGAAGCCAGCTGCTCACTAGGCCGGGCAACATTAGCTACACCTATCTTAGAAAACAAAACTACTTCGGACCACTGTCTGCTGTTGTCTTCTTATCATAGTTTATCTGACATATAAGGAAGAGAGTTTTGAGTCCTAAGATTTCCCTCTAATCTTCCTCCATCACGCTCATAGCTGATACTTCCCCTGATGATAACAAAAACAACAATGAATAGTAACAACATATAAACCAGCTTCTGTGAGCCAGAAGCTACTCTATGCATCTTACACATGTATTTTACTTTGGTTTTATAACCATGCTATTAAGTCATTGTTGTTATCAATTCATGAATAAGCACAATGAAAAACCAACAAATTTTCCAAGGATCTGTAGCTAGGGGAGGCATTTGAACCCAGGTCTATTCAGTTCACTGTTCCCTGTTGCCTTGTCAAAGTAGGTTTTGGGTATTTTTGGTTTTATTTATTTATTTTTTTGTTTTGGATGAGATAATTCTGTGGCTTTGGGCCTCAGTTAATATTGCCATATTATACCAAGTGTATACAAGGCCCTGTGCTTATTCCCATAATAACCATTCAGAATTTTTAAAAGAAACTCAATGAAGAAGTTAGAGAGATAACTCAGCTTGGAAAATACCAGCTGGGTAACTACAAAGATTTGAGTTTGAGCCTGGTACCCACATTATATGCCAGTGGTTATAATCCTGAGATATCTTTGGCCAGGAGGATGTGTGGGACTTATTGGCCACTGAAACCAGTAAGTTCCAGACCAAAGAGAGATTCTGTCTTAAAAAAAATTGTCCTGGTCTGGCCTGTCTACACATGCACACATGCACACACAAGGAAAGAAAGGTGGGGAGGCAGGAGAAAGATCTAGTATCGTGCAGCATCTTCTCTCCTTTCGCGGCCTCACTGCATCATCAGTCACTAGGAATACTCACGTTTGAAATGTCAATGAGAAGTGAAGGAGACACTCCAGATTTTTAAGATCATTGAGGGTTTTATTGTTGTTAAAATTTATGAATATCTGTGCGATTTGTTTCATTTTGTCTGATGTGTATCAATGTGATTAAGAATTTACTGCATTTTTCTTGATGTGAAAAGATACCAGGCATACCCCAGACAGTAAGACAGGACCCCGTGGAAAGAGCTTCTGGGAATGGTTTGTGCTGGTGCTAGTGGCAGGGTGAGGTAGACAACCTGCTGATATGTTCTAGAAGTGGGTGTGCTGGGACATCAGTACAGAAGGCAGAATGTACAGAAAGGAGGGGCAGCCTCTCGTTACACACATTGCTTAGAGCTCTTGACATGAGAAAATGGGCATCCTTCGGGAGTCTCCGAACCCAAGTGAAAGGAAAGAGGCCTGCTTGCTTCCTGTCTTTCATTTCCTCCTTCCTTAGCTCACTTCAGTCTCTATGAAGCTCAAGCTCATTAGAAATATTTGGGCAAATGATTTCTTTTTTACTTTGCCCAAGGTTCCTCACCTACAAAATAAACTAGCTGCTCTGCCATGTCTTTGCCTACCCCAGCATTACTCGGTCCTAGAACTTAATCTATTGCAAAACAGGCCATGGTGAAGGCAGAACTGAGTAGCATGCATTTCTCCATCCAGCTAGGAGGACAGCATCACTTGGCCCTCCTCATGGGGATTTGTGGTATCCAGTGCTGTTCTCAGAATCATCCTACATACTAACTTTGGAAGCTACCTGACTCTGGCTCTCCTCCCAGAACTCCAGGATTAAAATAATCCCCAAACATTTGATGTCACACTTCAAAAAGTCCAAAAGAGAAAGCACAACAAAGAAACCAATGTTCTCTAATTTACTAAAGCACTTAGAAATGATATCAAAAGAGAAAGATTATAGAAACGGTATCACCACTTTAAACATTTAAAAAAGCAACATTTTCAAATAAAAATATCCCACATCTCCCAGCATGCATAGGATGAGTCAGTAGAGAGCAGATGATATAAACAAACGTACCATACCTGCACATTAGGAAATACAGTGGTAGAGATGAGACCATTTTACGGTCTCAAGAATTAGAGGTTGGGTTACAAATGACAGGATGCTGTAGTAAACCACCTGACATAGACATTTATGCTCCACTTTGCTTGACTCTCTGATATGATACTGTCTGCACATACGTAGTCAAAGTCATAGTTGTTTTTTTTTTTAAGTATTGATTTTATGCTTGGCTGGTAGAGTGGCTGTGCATATCCATTTAATTTGTATGTGAATGCAAGGAGAAGCCATAAGCATCAGGTCCCTAGGAGCTGGAATCAGAGGTATTTGTGAGCTGCTCAATGTGGGTGCTGGAAACAATACTCGGGCCCTCTACAAGATCAGCAAGCTCTTCTAACCACTGAACCATGCCTCTAGGCCCTCATAGTTATTTTAAACAATTAGAATATTCAACCCACTTGAATTTTACAATATAATGAAGAAAGTATTACTCTAAGGTTCTTGAAGTTAACAAATTCTTAATCTTAATAATTTTATGTGTGTGTGTGTATGTGTTCAGATTATGTGTAAAGCACATTCCTGTGGGTAGGTGGCTTTGGGTAAGAGATTTCTCCTTCCAATTTATGAACTGTAACCTTGTTTATATGATTTTAGCCCTAGGCTTTCTTATAAAAATCTGTGAACTATAAACATTTCTGACTTCCACAGTTATCCACAAGACACACACACACATAAAAATGTTCAATATTTTTTATAGACTGAAAAACAAACAGTAGACCCCAATGACAATTTCAGAAAAATTTGTCAACACATATCATTACTGACTGACAAAACTTTAAGTGTAATTTTTAAGTGAGAATATATGGTTTTCATAGATCTGTGTACAAAGAATGCCATGACTCCAGGATTTCTCAACTTGTTTTATGTAATTGGCCCTTCAGGGATACACACTTTGGTGTGGGGCTGCCCTGTATGTTTTAAAGTATTTAGTGGGCATCTCTAGCCTCCACCACTAGATGCCAGCAGCACTCCCCAGCACTGATGTCCAAATTTCTGCAGACCTTGACAAACAGCCAGGGGCAAACAGCTCTTGTTTAGAAAGACTGCTTCAGGAACTACTGGATCTCACCAGAGCTTCATCCAGATCTCTGTTACATAAGATGAAAACACACAGGTGACTTCCATGCCAGAGAAATCAAGAAAAACTTACAACGTAAAATTAATGACAAGTTAAAAAAATAAAATTTGGATTTAATACCATTCTATATTGTAAAGGAAATTTCAATTGGTCTAGAATTAGATGGAAAAATCTGAGAAAATATGGAAAGCATAAGGTGGAAAAGATAAATGTGAGTGAAACAGAGATCCTAGATCAGAGTTCATATCACTTAACTATAAAATATCTATAATGAAATACTTATGAAGTAACTACACATAGCAAGCCAAAGATTAAAAGAGAAAGCAAATGTATTAACTAACTTGTAATAAAGTGAAGATCTATAATAAAGAAAGGCTCAAGGTCATTGTTCTTTGAAACATTAAGATGAAACAGGCTAGTAGCTCAAAATCCACAAAGGAAAATTCAATGTTTGCAATATGTTAAAGCCTCATGGTCTGACTATAGTTCCCGAAAAGGAAAGCAAAATCACCTTGAGGTGCTCACCCCATGAGACTGGCATTTTTGAATTGTTAAACTACTAAAGGTAGGGTGGGGTTATGTTCATGTTTCTACCAGTCTTTTAGGGAATAATATAACAGGATCTTACAGGATATAGAGTGTACATACTTTTTGCCCAGTTTTCTGTACCTATAAATCTGTCCTATGATGATATTTTTATCGTGTACACTATACGTGCATGTGTGTGTGTTGCCTTGAAATTCTGCCAAATTGTTAATGAAAATTAATTTCCATGAAAAATAAAATGTGCATCTCAACCTATGCAATTATGGTGGTCAAAATTTTACACAAATGGGTATTCTATAACTTTTACTAAATTATATACTTTCATAATATGTTTTAACTAGGAAAAAGAAAGTAACATGCTCAAGTAAACGGCTTCTAGAATTTGTAGTTCTAGTTCTAAAATACTATGACTTAAGTTTCATTTAGAAGTCAATTTGCAAAGGTAACTCACCATATTTATGCTCATGCCACAGATTCTTTTAAGAAAAAAAAGTTGAGAGAGCAAGTGTGGTGATTCATCCCAGTAACCCCAGTGCTGGGGAGGTTGAGGAAAGAAAATTAGTAGTTCCAGACCAATTCAGACTACAGGAGACCCTGGCTCAAAAAACAGACAAAAACCTTAAAATGCTAAAATGAAGATAGGAAAATGAGAAAGGCCAGACAACTCTGTAAATCCTTCTAGATGTCTGACTCCTGCCTTCGATGACTACACTACTCCTCACAACATCTTTTAATGGTAGATGGTCTCTGACTGTGGAAGGTTGAGTGGTCCATCCAAGATCACTAGCCTAGGAAAGGAGAGAGCCAGAAAACACAATTTATCTGAGTATGGGGAAAATGTGATTGCTGTTCTTTCCATCAGAGATGTCCTTGTACCACAAGATGATGGAGAAATGCTGCTTTATCTTAAAAACCTGGGGAAGGGAGTGAGGAAACAGCTAGCAGGCAGCACAAGCCTTAAAACCTGTGAAGCAAAACTGCTGAGCTCTCATTGTGTATCAGGTTCTGCATGGCTGTCTGATGTAACCCTCCTGCAGCCTTAAGAGAAGATACCATTCTGTCACACCTTGCAAATGAGGACACCGTGGCTCAGGGACTGTGGGAACATGTCACAAATATATCTCTATAGCAAGCAATGACATTTGCTGTATGACTTTACAATTGTCTTAATTACCTTACACTAATCACCATTTAAATAATAGTGTTTTTGAAAGCTGGCCTGTGAGAAGGGTGAACTAAACCAAGACAGACAGAAGGTGCTGGCTGAAGTGACTCCAAGATCAGTGCTGGGAGACAGAGAGAAAGCTGCCTGTTTGGGGAATGTGGAATGGGTTCTAATACCTCAGTACTGGAACGCAGTCTATGAAGAACCACAGCACACCTGGTTGACACCATGCCCAGTGGGCACATCTGACAAAACAGGAGACTGATAAGCATGCCCATTTGCCTGAATGCCTCAGAGTCTCCTGAGAAGTGATCCATGTTAAAAGAAATAGGTTGTAAGTTTGACTCAACTAAGAATCATCTTAGTCATTTGATTCTTAAGTCATCCTGGTAACACAAGACATAAACTGTGTGTCACTCATATTGTTTCCATGACAAACTTCCAACTACTTCCAAGATTACTTGGAATAGCTGATATAATCACTTTAATAAAAGTCAGCTGAACACTAGTTTGAAACCGCGCTAGCCTAGACAGGGTGGCTGAAGAACATTTTATAGACTCCTTAAGAAAACCAGAAGGTGGGGGGTCTTCTGTTTTGTTTTTCACTTTATTGTCATCATTAGTTTCTACAGAATCCAGAAAAATTTTATTCAAAGGTAAGAATTGGCTTAGTCAAATATATTGCAGCAAATATGTGTTACTTGTATATGTTAACATAGAATAAACTCATTGTAAGTCTAGAACCTTAGGGAACAACTTACATGGCCTTGCACGCACAGAGTCCTGGGTCCAAATTTTCCCAGCAGTGAGAAACAATCCACACAGCATGGTATAGTTATCTCTCTTCATCTTTTCGTGAGGACACATTTAGGGGACTTTCCATGTGACTGCAATATTAAACAATGAATAAAATATCTGTTTTTATAAGACTGATTGTTTTATGTTTGTGTGTGTGTGTGCATGTGTGTGTGTGTGTGTGTGTGTGTGTGTGTGTGTGTAAGCATGTGAGCATTGGGTAAGGTGTTCAGGTGCCTGTGGAGGTCAAAAGTCTCCTAGAGTTGGCATCACAGGCAATTATAACCCTTTGGACCTCTGGACTGAGAACTGAGTTTGGGTCCTCTACAAGAGCGTCTCCCTAGTCCCAATATCTAAGTTTCACTTCTGACTTTGTCACAGTCTAACCTGATAATTCTGAGGGGATCATTTAACTCTGAAATGAAAGTGAAAGCCACCTCCTACCCCCATTTGGGCAACACAGCATTTTAAAATCCTAAAATGTCAGCAGTGGGAGGTAAAGTTCTTCTCTGAGATCTTCTACTTAACTTTTAAGGAGAGGATGTGGGGCTTTCTGGAAAGAGTCCTTCATGCTTGCTTTTTCTAATTGGGTCACATCACTCCTCTTTAGCTTGTAGCAATCAACAATATTGTGAATAAATGCTCAGCTAGATCCAGATAAAGACATGGGCTTGCCCATTCACACCTACCCAGCCTGTAGAGAGGGTGAATGATGAGTCATCTGGGCAAACACATTCCCACAGAGTTGCCTTTCCAGCTTTAACTTTGGCTTCTTCACCCACCACATTCCCAAAGTCTGCAAATGGGTGTGGTTGCAGTTAAAACTGAAAATGGATGTCAAAGCAGAGAAATTATTTTAGTATATTTTTATTAACTTGAAGCACAGTCTTTACTTAAACTAATGAATCTTCCTTCCTGGCATGCTCAACTAATAGCAAGTGAAGGAACTGATCTCATGTTACCTCGTAGTCTGCTTAACTGGGACATTTGGCTCATAAAAATAACTAGGCTGTCCATCACAATTTGGGTTACTTCAAGTGATTTAATTACTAGGTGTTACTGTCAACAGTAACTAGTAACTACAAACCAAATTTAAATTTTGGTATATATGTATTGAACTAGAAAGAAACGAGCTAAACCTACATAGTTTTCTTACAATTAATATTTTAGCACTAAAAATAAGAAATGTTCTTCAAGTTTTGAGCATTTCAAATAAAAGCAATTGGCTCTATGTTTGATCTTCAGCTACAGGACAGTATTGAGCGAAGCCACCAAATGCAACTATAGAAACTTGCAGTGTGTTCTGCAGGTTCCAATTCTTGCTACTTATCAAAGATAAGAATTAAGCATAAGGGGGAGGTGCTTCATACAGCCTTTACATGGTGATGGCCAACAGGTGTTTGTGGACTACATAAAATATGCATGATACTCCCAGTTGCAACAAGGAAGGCTGGACACACCTAGAAGAGGAAGGATTGGTTTTTACAAGATGAATGAGGGAAGAACAGGAGGAGCCAGATGGGCTTGTGACATTCTAAGCAATGTTTGCAGCCTACACCATGTTGTCTCACCCCTATACCTAAACCTGCTTTATCTGCTTCAGATTTTTGCCACTGAAAAATATACAAAAGATGTTTTAAACCTTCAGGTCCTTCTCCTGACTCTACATGTAGTTGTTACATCCTTAGGAACAAAGCAAATGCAGATGTTGGACCATGTCAGAAATCTTGTCAAGAGCATGGACTGTTTCCCACAGATTGGAGATATGGCTTCTGATTCTGGTGGCTTATTTACTCCAAAGAAATGTCAACTCAGGACATATGCCAACGAAATCTGCAGATCCGGAAGCATTTATGAATATTGTAAGTTGGGGCTTTTCATGTTTGGGGGAAATGATTCGTTATGTGTTAATGTTTGTTGTCTTTGTGCAGTAGCTACATATGCTGTCCTTTTTTAATATTGAGGTGCTTTGTGTGAAGAGAGTCTGGTGAAAAACAGCTCTCTGTACTGAAAGAAAGCTAAACTGGTTGTCAATAGACCTGGGGTCTTCCTAAGCAAATTTAGTATTTTGGAGTGAATAGCTTAACCTTTTTAGGCCTTAAGCAAAAGTTAACTTTTCTTTGAATCCTTAGCCTCACCCTTGAAGGTTTCCATTCTGTTGTTTTCTTTCCTGCTTTGTCTCTTTTGGTAAAGGTGTCACCCCTGACCTTTCTCTGTGAGAGCATCTGCTTATAATAGCTTTATATTCTTATCCTGCTCTGGATGCTGACTTGGTCAAATAACACTGAGAGGTCCCTGTTTGTGTCAGAGAAGATGTGTGAGTAAGATACACAGAGGATAACACATCTCTTTGGAAGTCTTCTGTGAAATTTTTGTATTTACTTTCAAATCCCAAGTTGGATTTTAGTGCATGATCACCATGCAGTACCATTTATTCCATGGACAGTATTGTAATAAAAGTGAAAGAGGCACAATTTTATTTTCAGTACTCTGTCCTGGAGATATGATTGTTTATACTTTTCAAATCGAATCACGGAGATTAAAGAAGCATTTAAACAGGTTAAACGAGTTCTTCTGTTGCTTCTTGGTAGACCTGCAATTTAAATTCATGCTCACCTAAACACACAACTGTAATTATAACCCTACCATATGATGGGGTAGAGAGCCAAGTTCCACATGAGTGTGATGATTGTGCTGGATGCTCCTGAGACTCACCTGACATCCCCATTAAAAGAGGATGCTTAATGCTTTGTGACTCAAGACCTTTCTTACAGAAACTTTCTTTTTCTCCAGTGTTTTCTTGCATGATTTCTAAAACTAACAGCCCATTGTTGTTATTGATTGCTCTTAAAAATTAATCTCCATAGGATTATCAGGCTTCATCTCCTATCCAAATTGATGCTGTTATAGGTTCTAAAACTTATGAACTGTAGGAACATTGTGAGTCTACAGAGCACAGATGCCAGGCTTCTTTCAACCATTTTACTTGCTACCACATTTCTCCTCCCAGTGCATTATTGCAGATCTTTAGGAATCCTAAATACCCCACACAAAGTCTCTAGTATACAAGAAGTCCTTTTGACAAAGATTGCATTCCTAAACCAACCACTGCATGTGTCCAGCACCTCCAGTCTATCAGGACTTCTGGAAGGAACTGGACTTCCCTGCTGAAGATGCTTGAAGTTGTGCTATGCACCAAGGCCACAGGGAAATCTCAGAAAATTGAACACCTGGTTTCACTGAGCTGACAATTCAGCACAAAAATCAGACTCTCAATTACTAATCCCAAGATTGAGATAAAAGGAAAAATGCATAAAACAGAGGGAACTAATCTAGAGTTTAGAAAAATACTTTGTATCCTGAAACCGGAAGAATAAATAGGAGATAGAAAGGGGGTTGCTGGCAAAAATGTCAGCATGTTGAGAAACTGGAGCAGCTGAAAGCATGCCATATTCAAGGCGAGTGTAGGTTATAGTGCAATTGACTTTTAAATATTGATACTTTTATTTTAAGAGCAGTATAATTCACTTGTACGAAACCTAAGAACTTCAGAGCCAATGATGATTAATGCATTAACACATTAATATATTGAGCTAACTACCAACAGCTTTGTCATGCCCTTCAATTTTCTTCCAAATCTATTAACTTTTCTGTTTTCTGAAAAGACTAAGGAACATCATACACAGTTTGCCATTTTTCAACAATATATAAGAATAACCACTGGAGACCCATTGGGAAATGGAGCTAGGTCCTCCAAGGGAAGGCATGAGCAGTATATGGAGCCTTGAGGGGTGGGATCAGGCTGTGTTCCTGTGCCTGGGCTGGCACCTTGGAGCCCATCCCCTGCAGAGGAACACCTAACCCAGTCCTGATTTTGGGATGAGTAAATCAGACTTGCCCGGAGTGGATGTGACACGCTAAGCTGACCCATATTGGGACTTCTTGCCCTTTTGGGGGAGGGGATGGGTGAATGGGGAGGGGGATGCTGAAGACTGACTCAGAGGAATTGGGAGGCAGAAAGGGAGCAGGAGCGGGGGAATACATGAATATTTTTATTTAAAAAAAAAAGACTTTTTTATAAAAAAATAAAATTAAGGAAAAAAATACATCACAAAAAATTTCCCAAATTTTAAATAAGCTCTAAGAACATTTTTCAGTTTTCTCTATCACATTCTACTTTGTGGTATGCATATTTGTCCCAGTTTGGATTCTCAGAGATTAGACATTTCTTTAAAGCATAAATCAGATGCAAGAGGTTTATTGGGAACCCCTGTAGCTGGGTAGGTATGTGGTGCACACTTGCGGTCACAAGCTTCTAGGGAACTCTTGACCCCATAATACAAACACATACACACACACACACATACACACACACACATACACACACACACACAATGTTTCCAAAAACAACAACAAAGAGTAAACATTCTTAAAGTAATGTTTTAATTCATGTAATGGATGTCTTTCTTTCAGGTAAAGAATTGTAAATAGGTAATTAGGTTGAAAGAGAAATATGTAATATGGTTAGAAATTTTAATTTACACTTAGGAAGACAAAAGCATTCTAAGCTTAAGCCCAGCTTGGACTCTATGGTGAGGCTCTGATTCAAAATGCATAAAAGTATGTGTGTTAATAAACATATTACAAACATCCATCTACATCGATAGATGTGCCTTCAAATATGGTTAAGCAGCTGGACATGGTGGTACATGCTCTTAATCCCAGCACTCAGAATGTAAAAGCAGATGGATCACTGTGATTTCAAGGCCATCCTAGTCTACATAACAAGGCCATTCAGGGAAGCATAGAAAAAGAGACCTTACCTTAAAACACAGAGGAAAAACGGTTGTAAAACATTTTTAAAACATGTTGGATCTGTATATTTTAGGTTTTTCCTTATTTCATTTAAGAAATTTTTATTCATTTTACATATGAGCCACAGATATCCCCCTCTTCCCTCCCTCCTCTTCTCCCCTCCCCCAGACCCACCTTCATCCCCTCCTCCCACGGGAGTCAGCAAAGCCTGGTACACTCAGTTGAGGCAGATCTAGCACATACTCCTGGATCTATACTTTTATGTTGACAAATTTGTATTTTAATATTATCCTGTGTAAGCTCTCTTTCCAAATACAGGCTCCTGACCATCTGTCAACAGTGTTCGCTAACATTTCATTCTTTTCTTTCTGAGGTACCCATATCCCTAACATCCACATCTTAGGTTCTCTTGGGTAATATCTATTCAGTTTTAGATAAGCCCAAATTCTCTCTTTTCCATAAAATATGGCCTAATTGGTCCTGTTCATGGGTCTTTTCCTGCTCAGAATTCCTTTTTCCCCTCCTTCCCTCACATCCTTCAGCCACTATTTATACATAACCCACTTCCTCCCCCTTCTCCCCCCGTTACACATGCCTTCTTAGATGCTTGCTAACATTTCATGTATGTACCTCATCTTTCCACGTTGTCCCCAACAGCAGTTCTTGAAGGATGTCAGAACAAGGCAGTTTCTTCAGCATCTGGACGCTTGTCAGAAATAGCAGTACCTAGTCATATTGCTTCTTGTTATGCCATTTTCAGTTGACATCTCAGGGAGGCTCGCTCTTCTCTAAAGGGGAATGGGAGCAGAGTGGAACTTGGGAGAAAGAAGTTGAGAAAAGAGACTAGGAGGAGTTAAGGGGGGAGGAAACAGGAGTTGGGGTGTAATTGTGAGAGAATAATAAAAAAAAAAATAACAAAGCTTTGGGCCCATCCCAGACCTGCCGAAACACTGAGATTAGGATCCAGCAGCTTGTGTCTTGACAAGCCCTCTAAGCAGATCTGATGCATGATAATTTAGCTGTGCAATGGTAATGTACACACCACACACACACACACACACACACCACACACCACACACCACATACACCACACACACACACACTACACACGCACCACATACACCACACACACACTACACACACACCACATATACCACACCACACACACCACACACACCACATACACATCACCTTAACCCACACAAACCACATATACCACACACACACTACACACACACCACATATACCACACCACACACATACACACACACACACAAACACACACACACACACACACACACACACACACACACACTCAATTTCATAATGCTTGGCTAGTTGGGTTTTAATTGTGTAGTTACTGGATTTTAATTATATATAATTCCTACTGAGTACCTATTGTTATTACAGGCATTGTGCTGGTTGGAATGCTATGCACATTCCTTGCCTTACAGTATATGACATGAACTAGCAGAAGAATAAGGCGAAGAACAGTGTAGCTAAGGTTTCTAATATCGTACAGCCAATTTGTGTATTAGGTGAGAGCCGAGGGAGAGACCTCAGCCTTTTATTTATTGTTTGCTTGTTTGCTTGCCTGTTTTGTTCAAGGCTGGGTTTCTTTATGTAACAGCTCTCCTAGAACTTACTCTGTAGATTAGGCAGGCTTAAAATCACAGAGATCCGCTTGCCTCTGCCTTCCAAGTGCTAGGATGAAAGGCATGCACCACCACCTCCAACTTGACCTTTCTTCTTCATGCTTATGCTGATTACTCAGTGTGCTGGGCCTTTGGCACATGGTTTCTCCTCTCTTACCCATTTTACAGTAGCCCCTGATTGAAAAAGGTCCCCTCCTCCTCTGGCTGAGGAGGTGTTGGCAGATGACAAGAGTTGTAAGCGAGCTTAGGAGGAAGAGGTTTAGCATGCACTACCATCTGAAGTAGAGAAGTTTAGCCAGTGGTCCAGTGTAGGCACGAAGGAGTTGAAGACTCTTGAAATTACATACAAAATAAATGTTTATGCTTATCATTTTTATAGGTATCCCCAAATCCAAGGAGGGTCTTTCCATCTAAAAGCTTAAGAATTACTGGATTTTAGTCTATTACTTAAAACCGAAAGAGTCTGAGGTACCGTGGAGCCCAGGAATGTCCTCAAGGCACCCCTAGAACAGGTGTGACTGCAATACAATGGCCTGATTTCTAACCTGGCCTGAACTCAAGATTCTATGTGTTCAGTAATCATTAATGATTCTGAGATATAGCCAGGCTTTGGAATCTGTGTTCTGGTTCCAAGTTTGTCAAACATCAGAATTCTGTGGAGACCTTTTTGTGTGATCTACCCTCAGAGATCCCAACACGGAAGGTTCTATACTCTGTCTTCTTAGCAAACTCCAGGCTGGCTGACAAAACTGCCTTCAACTACTGAAACTCCTGATCTAGTTTAGTCCCTGTACAAAGAACAAAAGGGAAACGAGAGAAACGGGGTATAGTTTAGTGACAGAGCACTTGCCTAGTGTGCTAGGCCCTGGGTTTGATCACCAGGACTGAAAAATCTGAAAACTAACGAAACTGAGCCTAAGGAGGATTGGCTGGCTTTACTAAATAGTATCATTTAGAGAACAGTACGGACCTTTCTGTAACACCAGAAACTTTTGAGAGCTGGGAACTATGACCATGGAGAACTGAACTCTAAATAAATCGTGAGGGTTGTTTGTTTGTTTGTTTTCAGAGTGAAATAATACAACACAAGGGTTATCCCAGTGAGGAATATGAAGTTGCAACTGAAGATGGATACATTCTCTCTGTGAACAGAATCCCTCAAGGACTGACACAGTTTAAAAGGGGAGGTATGGTTTGATCAGACTCACCCAAGTATGACAGTCTTCTTGTAGCCCGGGATTAATTCTTAATTCTTGATACGTAGAATTAAGTTTGGTTCTTAGGACAGTCTGAGGTCTCCCGATAAGGTAAAAAGCTGAAAGATAATGTCAGTTCCCTCATAATGTCTATACCCATTCCATATTACATTCCATTTACACCCATATTCATCAACTGTCTCAGACATAAGTTTTCCATCCAAAATTACCTTTGGTCTGAAGAGGGAGTGCAGGGGTAGAACACATGACACACATTTGTGGGGCTCTGGGGTCAGTTACCATCACTACAAAAAAAAAGAAAGAAAGAAAGAAAGAAAGAGAGAGAGAGAGAGAGAGAGAGAGGGAAGGAGGGAGGGAGGGAGGGAGGGAGGGAGGAAGGAAGGAAGGAAGGAATGAAGGAAGGAAGGAAGAAAACAAAACAAAATCCACAAGCAGAACAAAACAAAATAAAATTCTTAAGAAAAATCCATCTTAATGGATTTTTTAATTAAAAATTCATTCTTGCATTACTCTATTTGAAGCCCTCTCCTACATTCTAGGCCATTCCCTGATAATTCCTTGAAGCAACCCTGTTTGTAAAGAAAAATGCCTGCACCTGAAAACACTGTACAATGTGTTCCCCATCCAAGGAGTATTTTTAATTTTTTATGATGTTGCCTCATTTTCCACTAAGGACCATAGTCTAGGTGCACGTGTGTTGCATGAATCTTCATTGATCTTATAATAAAAACCTGAAGCTAGACATTGGGGTAAAGCTGAAAGACCAGAGAGACAGAGGAACCAGCCAGAGCCACTTCTCACTTTGCTAACTCCTCAGCCAAAAGGCTGATCCTGTCTCCACAAATTTTCAGACTGAATGCCTCTGAGTCCTGAACAGAAAAAGAAATGAAGCAAAGGGCCGGACTCCTGTCTCCGGCCTTGTATTCCTTTTTCTGTCCAGCCACATCACTTCCTGTCTCAACCTTCCTAGTGCTGGGATTAAAGGTGTGTGATCCCAAGTGCTGCAATTAAAAGTGTGAGCCACCTCTGCCTGCCTCTATTTCTCTTTTAGACTTGGGTTAATCTCATGTACTCCACGTTGGCCCAGAGGGGTCTCTGCCTCCTGAGTGCTAGGATTAAATGTGTGTGTCACCACTGCCTGACCTCTATAGTTAACTCTGACTGGCTCTGTCTTCTGATCTTCAGGCAATCTTTATTTGATACACAGTTTATCACTAAACACATATTTTAATTTTCAGTGTGTGTTTACATCATTAGTCTAATTTTATTTTAATATAAGATTCTCAGCTGGCAGTTTTAAAACTTTCATCCTCATCAACAAAGTATGAATAATAGCATGTGGTGGGATTCAGGTGTCAGCTGATAAGGTCCAAAGAGGCTTACCCAGGGTCCCAGGCTCCTGAAGGGGGAGTGGCCAACCCCATTAAAAAGTGGCTGCTGGGATCTTGGGAGGCCCCATTTTTGGTTTCTGACTGCTGGAGAGACCAGTTCGTCATCCATCGACCATCACGTAGATAATCGAGTCTATCAAGCACCTATATAAGCTGTTACGTATATTGTGAGTGTTGGTTTATATTTTAATAAATATTAATCTTAGATTGGTATATTTAAAAAAAAACTTCCGCCTTCATCTGACGACCCAACGTGGTGGCACCGGCCTGTGCCCACCTAGTTAGGGGGTCCATTTGTGTTTTAAACACTTAAAAAGTAAAAGACAGACAAAGTGTTCAGCTTTAAAAACCTGCACTCCAGTTCTTGAGTCATTTCTGAGAGACTAATCAGCTGTGGGCGGCTAAAAGTCTAAGACAACAGGTCTGTAAGTCTAAACCTCTGACCACCAGAGGCCAAAAAACTTCATTGCACAATAACAACTATATTGTTGGCCAAAATATAATGTCTTGGGTCCTCTCTGTGTGTCCAGTATAATACTGAGTGCTTCATTTTCTTAGTCTCGTGTAATTTTCATCGTAATTCTGTCACACACTAGACCAGAGATTCTGTGCTAATACTGACTAGTATATGGCACTCAAATCAAGATGCTTGTAAGAGTGCTTGTTTGTTATAGAGTATGTTTTTAAGAGGTGTTATATTTGGTTATGCTGTGAAACACTTGTTTTAAAGATGCAAAGATGTGTTGCATTCTTCTACGTTACATTTGTTTAACTCTGTGAACTTATTTTGCCTATTATACCTGATTGGTCTAATAAAGAGCTGAATATCCAATAGCAAGGCAAGAGAAAGGATAGGGGGGGCTGACAAGCAGAGAAGATAAATAAAAGGAGAAAAAGAGAAAGCAAAGAAAAAAGAGCAAGAGCAAGAAGAGGAGGATGCTAGGAGATAGCCACACAGCCACACAGCCACACAGCCACACAGTCACACAGCCACACAGTCACCCAGCCACACAACCACCCAACCACACAGTCACCCAGCCACACAGCCACACAGCCACACAGTCACCCAGCCACACAACCACCCAACCACACAGTCACCCAGCCACACAGCCACATAGCCACACAGCCACACAGCCACACAACCACCCAACCACACAGTCACCCAGCCACACAGCCACACAACCACCCAACCACACAGTCACCCAGCCAAACAGCCACACAGCCACACAGCCACACAGCCACACAGCCAACCACAGAGTAAGAGGGAAAGTAAGAAATTCAAAAGTAAGAGCTCAGAGGCAAAAGGTAGATGGGAAAATTTAAGTTTAAAAAGTTGTCTAGAAATAAGCCAAGCAATGGCCAGGCATTTATAAGTAATAAGACTCTATGTGTGATTTATTTTGGAGCTGGGTATCAGGCCTCCTAAAAAGCCACAAGAGTAAAATAAAAAACCAACAACACATGTTTTTAACAACTACTAAAAAATGTTATTGGTCTTTGTTGTAAAAAGCTCAGAACTCTGTTTATCCCAATTTGCACTCATATTGCCTTTTGAAAGTGAGTGCTTGTTTAACACACTTAACCTAATGTGGGTCTACTTGGTTTCCACCCCAGTGCCTTAGAGCATACAATTGTTTCTTTGAAGCTTTCCAAGGCCCTTGTTCCCTCGTCAGAATGCAGCCTCATGCCATCTATTAACATCTGGCCTCACTCCCTCAGACTTTCCCTTATAATGTCTAAAGACATTCCATGTGGTAGCTACTCTCTTGATAGTTTATTGTCTTTGTCTCCCTCCACCAGAGTGGAGCAGGGCCTTTCATTTCACTCGTGACCTATGCATCAGCTAAGACAATGCTGAGAGTAGTCTAGGGGCTGATAAATTTATTTGTGAGATGAAGGAATGAACCACAAATAAATGGATAACCTAGAAACAGACTTTTCACTAAGTTCCGCAAATCTTGCAGGCTTAGGTAAGACATTGTTCTTTCAGTCAAGTGACGGTATTGGTTGCTCAGTGTGGAAGTGCACGCTGTAGGGTCCAGTGTCTTCATAGACTGCTGTCTGGCATGAGCACTGACCTTCAAAAAGCCTTTTATTCCAATTAGGCTGCAATACAGCCCTCTAGTGGCCAATATTTTTAGGCTTCCTGTTGCTTCCTAAGGGGCTGTAAATATGATTATTTATTTGGTTTTGACAGTGTCTCGCTGTGTAACCTTGGATGTTCTCAAAATCATGATCCTCCTGAATTCGTCTCCTCAGTTCTTATACTACAGGTACATGCCACTACACCCAGCTTATGACTTTATTCTGATAGACACATCTTTCTGAAGCATGGGTCCTTTTTACATGTAGTACATGGGTATCTGTGTGTTCATCATTATAAAATATCTTCTGAAACAGCCCAAATATTTCCTGAGGCCCTCACACTAACAGTTTCATATTTAAATAAAAAAAACAATTACAGAAACTTCATTTTAGTGTTTTTTTTTCTTTCTTTGACAAGTAGTCTACTCTGTTCCTTGCGATGTATCTTATTTATTTATAACATCTTATTTATTATAACAAAAATTCTATTTTCTGGTGGAGAAGAAATGAAAACAAAAAACCATTTAAAAGTCAAATAAGATAGTCTAACTAACAAGTGGTCAAAAGAAAGATTTGCACATAGAATTCTCTGGAACGCAAGCCCTTGTTTGCAGGGAAAGCAGGAGGAGAAGAGGACCTTTCATAGCAGCTGGAATTTCTCTTGTCTGCAGGACCTAGGCCAGTTGTGTTACTGCAGCATGGCCTTCTTGGAGATGCTAGCAACTGGATTTCCAACCTGCCAAACAATAGCCTGGGCTTCATTCTGGCTGATGCTGGCTTTGATGTGTGGATGGGAAACAATAGAGGAAATACCTGGTCTCGGAAACACAAGACTCTCTCCATAGACCAAGATGAGTTCTGGGCTTTCAGGTACAAGAAAACTTCAAGGAAGGAGGTGGGCATAGGTGTGCCTGTAAGAGCTGGTAAAGAATTGTGACTTGCAGCATTTGGATAGCTCCTTTAGTACCACCAAAATCCCACCTTGATATTCCCCCAATTTTCCTATCTTGTGATGTTTTGGGTAAGAATGGAGAAGACTGGATTACCCAAGGTATGGTTATCAATGGGCTAAGAACAGTGGCTCATGTCAGGTGATTGAGACTGCAGTGAGCAAGTGTAGGTTCGTTGTCATGAGAGAGAGTATCCAGGATTAACTCCCTCATGTGTGACAACATGGCTGACACTCCCAGGAGAAGTGACCAAGTGTCATTAAGTGATATTTACTAATCTTTGTATGCCATCACCTTAACCACTGTCTCTTAACCTCACTCAAGTTCCTAAGGTCTTTACTTACCAGGAATATTCAACCTATTCTTTATGCATCCCATCAGATAAGTGTTCTGCTATACTTCCAGTATTTGTCCTACAAAGAAATCTGAGCACTCCTCACATTTGGAGGTGGCTTGTGTGTCCAAAACTATTCAATAATCATCACTCTATTATAACATCCAGAAAGCATAGAGATTTTGGTTAGTCTGTGACCTCACAGAGTCACCAGAAATTTCAAACAAGATCTTCTGGAGGGTTTTGAGTAGCAAAGTAAGAAGCTAGCAGAGCTGACATTGGGGGACTTGGCAGATCCTGGGGGTTGGAAGTGAGTAATTTTTGACTGTGTTCTGTTTGTATTAAAATTTTCATATAATTCTATCTTTTCCCATTGTAGTTATGACGAAATGGCCAGGTTTGACCTTCCTGCTATGATAAACTTTATCTTACAGAAAACAGGCCAGAAAAAGATCTATTATGTCGGCTATTCACAGGGCACCACAATGGGTAAGTTCACAGGAAAGAAGGTTTGTATCTTCAGATGTATGAGCCTGTGACCCACGCTGTGCTGGGCTCATTCTATTACTCCCCCTCACAGGGCCTTCTCTTCAGTGGCTCTAAAAGCTTCAGGGAACAGAGGCTGAACTGAAGGAGGCCTGTAATGTGGCAGAAACAGGAATTATGTGGATGCAAACATCATCTCTGCCACTCTTTAGATGATATCCCAAGGCAAATCCTGAATCGTGCTGGTCTCAATTTTCTCATCTGCAAAATGGAGATAATTCTCTCTTAAGTGTATTCTAACTAATAAGACTACTCAATACAATGATGTAGGTTAGCTCTGTGAAGGCAGGCATTTTGTCTTATACCCAGTTGTAGTAGAAGTTTGTATCCCTTGGTGTGCATTCAATTACTGTGTTCAGTGAATGAAGTCTTGGGTTTAAACCTGGCTTCATAGTGAGCAGTAAGAAAGGCACAAAGTGTTATCGAGTGACAAACAGAATAGTGTTAACTCAAGTTTTTCTCTTCCTGTCATTACCAGTCTGGGATTAGGCACTGTGTCCTGCTTTGAGTGAATCTGAGCGACACTTACATGATGGCCCCTCAGGACAAGATCATTTACATAGGGACATGGGGACGGTGGCTTCTCTAGTCTCATATCAGACTCAAACCAATGAAAAACACATACTAGGACTGGATTAGGAGAAAGATCCATGCAACAAAGAGAGAGTTTAAAATCTGAGACTAATCAAGGCTCTTAATCTTTGTTTTGAGGCTACACCCTGAGTTGAGAGCAGGGTTGCAGTTTTATACGGAAAGGTACATACTTTTACTCAGGGTGGCTGTGTCTAGCTACCAAGACAGGATTTATACTCATTGGAAAGATGAAGTTAAGTAGATTCAATACCATCTTTATACTGTCTTAGCCTTCAAAATGATAATTGTCTTGTTTGATTATTTACTAACTGCTTGTCACTAGAAATGCATTACTCTGCTCCATCTCTGAAAAAGAATGTTCGGAAGAAATTTATATTCTCATTTTAGAGTTGAATAAATTGTAACATAATAAAAGATTTAACAGTGAACCACTGAGCCAGTAACTAGTCAAATAAATAATATACAGTGTGGGCAACATAGTAGATGGGAAACACACACATACACACACCTGTCTCAGCTCCTAAGAGTCTTACTTCCGTCTCCACAACCACTGAGGACTATTAAGATTAAGTCCAATCTTTCAAGGAACAGACATGGATACCTTTGAATCCTGCTATCCTAATGAAGCATCATGAATTCAGGCCAATAGACCTCAATCAGCACTGGCTTACCTCATAGGACCCTTGTCACCTTAACTCAACAATTCCTCATCATGCCAGCAGGTTATGCAGCCACTCCGGTCATGGGGTCTGACTCACTAAGTGGTTCCCTTTTCCCAAAGTCCTCGTTGACCATTAATGGTGTCACCAAACTTACTTTTTTTTTTACTAGCTTCATTTTTCCAGTGAATACAGTGGCTATTCACTTTTCTCTGAAATCCCTCAGATTTAGGCTTTGTCGTCATTCTAATAAAGGAATAATGGACTTAATGGACTTACTTTGAGAAATTCAAAGGAGAAATATCCAGAATGAGCTCCATGTTCAAGTTCAATATATTATAGGAGAGTTCATGTATATCAAATTGTCAACATTTTCCCTAAAATTAATTCATCCCAGGACACATATGATAGAGTGTCAAAGAGTAAACCAGTCATGGTCAAGCCCTAGACATCGATCTTGTCCAGTAGACAGCATAACTTATTAACCTGAATCTGAGGAGCAGTAAGTATAATATAACTGGATAATTTTGTTTATTTTCTTTCTCTCTTGCTTTGTATCAATCACATTATTTTCGGTATCTATTGGGAATTGTGTAGTTCACTAAGGATTCTTGGGTTTCATTCATAGAACCAAATGGTTCTCTATAAAAATTTCCAACAATCACTAAATTCAATACTCACGATGATATCATGTAAAAGTAAAGTTGTATTGGAAATCAGAAAGTCTAGTAGCTATTAGAACTGAGCACTCAAATTCAGTGGGCTCATTTTTAATCCATACTCTAAAGAATGAGAGACCCTAAGCTTTCACACTTTCTTTATTTTTATTTCAGATAACAGTAATGAGCTGTAGTGTTGTTACAATGTGTCGTATCTCTACAGTTCAGTGGTCTTTTAAAACTGCTTTTTTATACTCAAACTGTTCATTATAACACCAAGGCAGAGGTGCGAGCACCAAGGCTAGATGCTGTTTTGAGAGGAACGAGCAAGGATGCATACATTATTCTAATGGTAAACTATGGGACTATTCAAACAAAAACCTTGAACTTCCTTTTCGTGTTGCTGGAAGAGGCTCTTTAGGGTTCCCAGACTTTAACGTTAGAGGAGAGTTCTAATGTGGTCATAATTAGTCTGCTCAGGATAGGTTTACATATTCCTATCCATTTATACTCACAGCATAGCTGAGAGAGCAAGGGACAGTAATGAGTCCTCCTGTGCTTGCCTTTGCATACAGCTAGAAAATCTGATCAGGTGCAGAGGGCTATTTAGAAAGATACTGTCTCCTACCATACACGTTGACTTTCTGGGAACCAAACAGGTCATGAGCTGGCTTTTCTCATCTCTATCCTTCAAACTGGAAATATCAGCCTAAGCAGAGAATGTGCATAAATACAAGACTCAAATGTAAGACCATGCCCTGGCTTCACACGACAGCCTTTCTCTTCCACAAGGTCAGCATAGATCTTCAGTAAACAAGAGTGTTTGGGGAAGTTTCTCTGTCTACTGTGGGTGTAGAAGCCAAACAATTTACCTCAATGAGAACATACCAGCTAAAAACAAATATAAAAGGTGTTATGTGAAACACAGGAGTTTTTGCTTCAGGCCCCAAGCCTACTACACCGTGTATACACACTGTATCCCTAAAGCCTACAACTGCGTCGGAGTAAGGCTAAGACACAATCACACATAATTATTAGAGAATTTTGAAAAAAGGAAAATACACATCTTTTGAGGTTTTTGGATATTTGGTGCCCTTGGTGATAATTTTTCTCTCTTGCAGGCTTTATTGCATTTTCCACGATGCCAGAGCTAGCTCATAAAATTAAAATGTATTTTGCCTTAGCCCCTATTGCCACTGTTAAATATGCAAAAAGTCCTGGTACCAAATTTCTGCTGCTGCCAGATATGATGATCAAGGTATGTGACAGTCCAGATGTTTCAGCCTGTAGGGAAGTCTTTCAGCCCAGTTTCCTGCAATGCTTGCTTTAAACAGAAGTCATTCTTGTTCTTGGGTATATTGTCATGGATACTATTTCATTTCCTATCTTCACAGGGATTATTTGGCAGACAAGAATTTTTATATCAGACTAGATTTTTCAGACAGCTTTTTATTTACCTTTGTGGCCAGATGATTCTTGACCAAATTTGCAGCAACATCATATTACTTCTTGGGGGATTTAACACGAACAATATGAACATGGTGAGTAAGAGCTTTATTTTCTAAGTAAAGCTGGGAGTTCTTAGTGTCATTCCTTGAAAATAAGCTAACACCAGCCAAGAGTTGGAGAAATGATGTGCAACATGTAGTTTTTGATTTCTTAATTGTAAGAAAAAGTTGAGCAAGCTTCAGTAGGGGATAATGTAAGGTTAACATGAAAATATTGTCAGATTCTAACTTGAAAGGTTATAGACAAGGTTGGAGAGCTATATGAATAAATACATGAAGAAAAATAATTAGAAAACCAGAAGCCAATCAACCAGACACGGGACCTTTAAATTACACTTGGCATTCTATGATGGAAATGGGAATTTAAGCTTGGCTTCGGCATGGCTTATGGTGGGGTCACTGCATGAGTTCTCTAGCTTGTATGAGTTGGATATTAATTTACAGAATGATATGGCTCTTGAGATAATTCCTAGGGAAAGGAAGAAAATGAACTTGGCAAATAAAAAGTGAGACTATGAAGTCACTTCAAAACAAGCTAAAGTTACCTTCAAAATAGTGATTCTCAACCCTTGAGTCCTGATCCCTACAGAGGTCACGTATCAGATATTTTGATATTTACATTATGATTTATAACATTAGCAAAATGATAGTTATAAAGTAGCAACGAAATAATTTTAGGGTTGGTATCACAATCTGAGGAACCATATTAAAAAGGTTGCAACATTAGGAAAGGTGAGAACAACTGCTCTAAGGTTTGTGAAGGTGAACTAATTTACCAGAGATGCTAGTGAGGGAGACTTTGGCCAAAACATGGATCTTCAGTCAGGAGATCCCTGTGACAGGTGATAATAAAAGTCTGTCTACCAGCGGCATTCTCAGTAACTAGAGTAACAATGTCTTTTGTCCTAAGAAATTTACTTTTTAAAGAAGAAATGAATTAATTTATAACCACATTTAATAGGCATTCTGTGCCAGAATAAATTGTTCCTAACAGCAAACCCAAGAGACAAGTATTAATATCAGGTTTTAATTCACTTGCCCAGAACAACCCCACAATTAAATAATAGAACTAGGTAAAGTACTTGAATCCTTATCCTAAATTTTTCTAGTAAAGTTACTTATTTATTACTGTCTAATCTCTTTTTGTAGTGCTAGGGTTGAAACTTGTAAGTTTTTTTTTTTTTAATGAGAATCTATTCTAAAATGAACAGCATCATTTCATAGAAAGGAAATGACAGTTGACTTATACACACAAGTGTACTTTTCTGTTCAGTAGATTATGGCTGCTGACTTCTTAATGCTCCCATTTCCTAGCCTGATACCATGGGTGTTTGGTCTTGACAACACTGACATCTGGTCTCTTAAGTCATTGTGCTTTGTTACAGAGTCGAGCAAATGTATATGTAGCCCATACACCTGCTGGAACATCTGTGCAGAACATTCTTCACTGGGGCCAGGTAAGAATGCCCAGCATACAACCCTGGACAAGGATCCTTGCACATTTTGTCTGGAATAATCATATAACCTGACAGTTTCTATTTATCCCGAGTTAGAATCTGGCCACTGACATTAGAATATGAACTTATTTGAAATTTGTACTGACAATAGGCAAAGGCAGAAAGCATCTTAATGCCTGTCTTTACTGCATCTTGAAAGCAGGATGGTTCAAATGAGACCCTTCTCTGTCTGAATTCAGAGTTGCAATGAGTGATGAAGGAAATTATGTTTCTAATTGTCCTTACCAGCTTTTTTGAACAGCATGGTTCAAGCCAGAGTAAACATGTTCAGGTGGGCCAAAGAGGAGAAAGAAATTTTCACAGGAGTTCTTGGTTTTGTAAGCCCTTACAGTCTCAGGAAAGAAATATGTGTGTGTGTGTGTGTGTGTGTGTGTGTGTGTGTGTATTTGTATATGCGAAGATGTGGAGAGAAAGAACAATAGGGAGAGAGAGGGAGAGAGGAAGGAAGGCAGGAAGGAAGAAGGGAAGGAGTGAGGGACAGAGGGAGGGAGTGAGGGAGGGAGGGAGGGAGGGAGGGAGGAAGGAAGGAAGGAAGGAAGGAAGGAAGGAAGGAAGGAAGGAAGGAAGGAAGGAAGGAAGGAAGGAAGGAAGGAAGGAAGGAAGGAAGGGGCAGAGACACCGAGGAGGGGTCAGTAGAAAAGCTCTGGGCACTGTTTCCCATCAGCATGGCACTGCACAGGTGCAGTGAGCAGTCCTATTGTGGCACCTGGAATTGGACCGAACACCCATCCACACTGACAGCCAGAGATGCGCTTCCTGCAACAGATGTAATGGCGAGGCTCTGATGCACACCGTATTTCCTGCTAAAGAGTCAGATTCTTGTTTTGTACTCTTCCAAAATGACTCCTAGTATGAGTGAAGGAACAGCCCAAAGAGCCTTTGTCCTCTGTTTTCTCATGACCAAAGATGGGGGGCACCTTGGAATATCCCACCTCTTCCTTTAAATACTTGGTTTCTTTCTTTCTTAGGCAGTTAATTCTGGTGAACTTCGTGCCTTTGACTGGGGAAGTGAGACCAAAAATCTGGAGAAATGCAATCAAGTAAGACTGTCAAATACCACCTGCTAAAAATACACCACTCTTCAGAAATGTGTGAGAGGGAGTTACAGTGACCTGTTATTCCAGAGACAGGAACAAAACACAGAAATTCAAGCAGAAAAGGTGATAGCTCAAGTCTAACTGCATCTGAAAATGGGAAAATACACAGCCTAGCCAGCAGCCTCTTCATTTCTACAAGGAGTAGGAGGCTGGTTTTACTGAACCTGTCCCAGCAGCAAGGCACCAGGGCTTCTTGGGAGCAAGATGGGGTTGAGTTGGTGAGGAATGAGTGCATACTAAAGGGATACTTTTAGGACTCAAACAAACATCCACATAGAGATGCTGCAATGATCTGACACAGTAAACAGACCCTGAAGCAGTAGATGGAGATTACTGTTTGTCATGGTGTTGTACCTCATAACTATGGGAAATGGTACAGAAAGTACCATTCTACATGTAATCCTTAAGATTCCTTTCAGGCTGGAGAGAGATTTCCCTGGTACTTGCTATGCAAACATGAGAATCTAAGTTCCCCCAGCACCTGCATAAAAAGTAAGGTATGATTAAGTATGCTTATAACCTCACTGCTGGGGATTGTGTACAGAAGACAGGGAAACTTCTGGGTTTACTTACTGACCACCCAGTTGAACCAGAAAAAACAGTAGACTCCAGATATTGATAGACAAGCTGCCCATGTCTTCCTTAGACCTCCATCCATGCACACAGTGCTCCAGAGTGTGTGCACCTGTTACACACATATGTACACAGGCAGTATACACACACACCACATACACAAGTCAAATTACAAAAAGAAACCCACACAAATATTATTACATTGTCAAAATTGAGTAAGTATGCTTTTTGAGTGTAAAGCTGTCACTGAAGAATTGTGATGATTATAAAGGTAGATATAGAGATTAATCAGACTCAGCCTAATCTTTCTTTTCAGTCTGACATTATACCTAACATCCAGTTAAACATAGGGAAATGTAAGGAAATTAGATAAAATGCATGGCTGCCTTTAGATACCAAACAGTCACATTTTTCAACTGCCTCTTTTGAGATTGTCCTTGGCTGTCTACAAAACCATGACTTTATAGAGAACATTTGGATTCTAAGGCATTTATAAGGATTTTGTTCACTGAGTTCTAGAGACAATGACAAACACAGACTAGGTATGAAGAAATAGCAGTGAAGGGGGGAAATGTGTGGAAAATGTCATAGATGGTATCAGCTAGAGCTAGGTGGGACATTTAGCTCAGACTTTTCATCCATGAGATGAGAAAGTGTCTCGAGTTCTTGTTCCATGAACTGTAACTAAAAAGGGCATTATTTTAAAAGGAAACTTTTGTATAAAATGTTTAATAAGAAAAGTTATACATTATTCAACGTACAAAGTGCAAACAACATGGGGACTATAGTGCAATTTAGTTAGAACATGTGCTCAGCATGCACAAAGCCCTGCATTAAATCTCATGGGGACACACACACACACACACACACACACACACACACACACTAACTTGAATGCCTTTTTACAGGATCTGGTAAGATTTTAGAACTAGTATGTTCATTTCACAGTGAAGAAACTACATGATTCTAACACCTATGTACACTTTCAATCACAACCCAAAACACGTGCATTATGTTCACTTAAATAAAAGGTGTAAATTTGGATGTAAAACTTTATGTGAAGTTCAATCTATTCTTTTTATCTAGCCAACTCCAATAAGGTATAATGTTCGTGATATGACAGTCCCCACAGCAATGTGGACTGGAGGTCAAGACTGGCTTTCAAATCCAGATGATGTGAAAACACTGCTTTCTGAAGTGACCAACCTCATCTACCATAAGAACATCCCTGAATGGGCTCACGTGGATTTCATCTGGGGTCTGGATGCTCCTCATCGAGTGTACAATGAAATCATACATCTGATGAAGCAGGAACCCAGTCTTTCCCAGGGAACCTGCAAGATCGCATTGTGAAGTTCCTGCTGTTTGCAAGTCTCAGAACAAAGTCACACAGTATGGGCAGGGCCACAGGGGTAAGATTTTCAAAGGAATGTCCAGGCCTTAAGCAAAAGAACGGAGATATGGGATGCCAGAAGACCTTCTGGTCCAAATGAAAAAAAGCTCCTGGTTTCTTCCTTTGACACTGACACATTTTTTTTCCCAGTTGATTAAGCTAGTTGACGAACATAGGTTTTCTGTGCATAGGATCTTCTAGCCTCTTGCAGTGTAGTTATTACTTCACCAACAGAAAGTGTCAAGACATTCATTATATTATTCAACCTTTCCAAGCTAATTTTTGTTTCTGTAAGTTAAATTTTGGAGCAGTAAAATGAAGAATTGGAATAACGATTAAAATTGTAAGGCGTTGCACTGTTGACTTGGATAAAATGAACTAGACATTGCCAACTTGTTGCCATAGAGACAAGGTACTGCTTCAGGAAGCCAAGCTATTTGGACAACAACAGAAAAAATGAAATTATGGTAGGTGGAAGCTAAGCTAAAACAACTCAGAATAGGGTTACATTTATAGTTGAATCTCAAAGATTGTGTTGTAGAATATTTATGAGGTTTTCAATAAATTAATAATGTATCTCATATAGCATATCTGTGTGTCAAAACTGAGATCTCTCAGTTGCTAGTAGGAGATCAGCTGGTCCAAGTGAAAGCCATGAAGAAAAAGTTGGAATGTCATGGGAAGAATGAAATAAATTGTTACATGATTTATCTCTTAGTTGAAGCAGAATCACTTGTAGATAATCTCCCGACACATTTGTACATCTAGATTTAAGTCCTTAGAAAACTCTTTAATTTTCACACCATTCCAAAGATGACACATTGTAAATTATGAACATTATTTGGAAGTCTACTCTGGAGACACGTAAAGTCTCTACTATGCCTGCTAGAGGTACCTATTGAGAATACATGGGTGTTTGTCGAACATAAATTAGACTGTGAAGTCAATTTGTCCTCTCTAGAGTTAACTGGTAACTTAAGTTGATGAATCTTACGTAAGTTTCTTAAAGACTTTAAGACCCTACCTGAACCCTTCAGAGTTTCTACACAGCTCCATAAACACCTCCAGATTTGATTTTTATTGATTCATTTTGCATTCAGCAACAGAAAAGCTTTCATTATTACCCATTGTGGCTGCAGTGTTTAGCTTGACTTCGTCCATGTCTACATCGGTGCCTGGATCATCTGGTTTTTCAAAATTCGCTTACAAGGTAGGTCTATCCCTGTTCAGTGTCATTCACAAAAGAAGTAAGGCAGATAGTTTGGTACTCAAACTTTCACCTATAAATATATCCTAAATACTCTGTTTCTATAAATAAATAAGACCTTTAAACATTTTTTTTTAAATTTTGTCAATAGAACTAAACAAAATTGGGGCTGAGGGTATAGCTTAGTGATAAGTGACACACTTGGTATAAGTGAGGCCCTAAGTTGATTGTTAATGCCACAAAAAAGGAAAATAGATAACTAAATAGCAACTAACATGTATTCACAAGAAGATTCTTTATTTTGGGTGTTGGGGATTAAGCCTAGGATTGTATGCATAGCAAGCAGCGCATGCTCTATCACTGAGCTACAGCCTCAGTCCCAAACAGACTCTGTACAGACATTTTTGATACTTTCATCACTTATAAACTGAAAAGATAGTTCCTTACAAACTAATGGTGAAATGTCTGATGGTATGTAGATCAACCAGTCCCTAGGAAAGAATGACAAAAAACAGCTCTGCTGTGGAGCATTGCTGTGTGTCAATGTCCTTGGTTTAGACAAACCCATAACTGACATTTTATTAAAGATATTCCATCAAAGGAATATTTGTGCTAGAATCTTTAACACATATGCCACACTGTCCAAATGCACATGTGTTGATTGTTTGACTTAGTATGTCAGGAGTCCTGTGAAGAACCATTTGTCTCCCAGGACAGGATGTACGCAACGTCTTTTGAAGGATGACAGAACTAGAAAGAGAGACTCCAGGTAACTCTGACTTGGTTTTAAAATATACCGAATTAGACATTTTTTAAAAATAAGTTCTGACATTAATAAAGATTCTAATAAGTGTTATGGGTCCTTCAGAGGAGGCCATGGGGACCTCCACTGAATAGAAGTCATTTTAAGTCCAGTGCTTGTCATAAGGCAGGAGCATTCAGCTTGAGTGCCCATCAAGCAATTGTCCATGATGAGACAACATCCAGTCCTTCAGCTGTGTCTCTGTCACCACATGGGAAGTTGCAGGACTATGAGGCTTGCTTTAGCATTAATACGATCTGGGAAAATTTTAGTTTCTGTGCAATATCCAGTGAGCTCTCACCATCCTGAAGAAAAAGGAAATCAGTTACTTCCAAGAAAGGCAAATGCTGATAAGGATTAATCAGAGGTTTAGACAGAACAAGTGTCAGTGAGGGTTAGTCAGCAGTTTAGACAGACTGGTGGCTTTCAGGCTTTGTACAGGCTTCAAAAAGCCTCTTGTTCAAATAAATAATAATATAAAATAAAATATTGGAAAGCATCCAGTGTGCCCTACCTTGGCAGCTGAATGAGACCCTGTCTCAAAATTTAAAAAGCCAGGATGTGGGAGATGTACACCAGTCATAGAACATTTGCCAAATATAATAAACATGCTATGTTTAATCCAAAATATGAAAAGTATTAATATTTCTAATTAAAAAGTAAAACTAATGTGATCCTGATCCTTTCTTCTTTAAGAGGAGCAATTAATTTATTGTGCTTCACACGAAAGACAGTGAACTTATTTCTACAAAAGGCCCAGACAAGGAAAGCTTGCTACTGGAAGGACGCTACTTGCTAGACCCTTACCTTGTTCCTTATCATGGGGTCTGCATGGGCTTTCAGGAGCAGAGGGACGAGAGTCTGGTTTTTCATCTGGCATGCATAGTGCAACGCAGTGTAGCCATACTGAAACACAAAAAACCCAACGTTGCAGTTCATCTGTCAGGCTGTCCACAGACTCCAGCTCCCTTCTAAAGAAATATTCATATTTCTTAGTGAACAACTAACAAAAGCCAATCGGCTAGCCATTTACGGACAGCCGCCTTCCTCGTACTGTGAACATTGTCTTCTCTCCCTCACTATGTATTTGAAAATCTAATAAGTTGTTGATATCTTCCCCTTTCTCACTTTCTATTTTAAACTAAAATGTGTAACTTATAAAAAATATTAAACTCTTCTTCATTTAAATGCAGATAGAACATCATTTTAAGTAGTAATTAATAAAAACAAAAATGAGGTAGACATTTATCACAGAACAATGGTAATACCCAGAGAATAAGTTAGGCATCACAAATAGGAATTCAATTCTTAGAATTAAGTTTCAATTTACTCTTGTTTGCTAAAATATTGGAAATATAAAAATTTAGATAACAAATTTAAAAAAAATTAAACAAGACAAGAAAATTTCACCTGACTCTGAGCATTGGTAAAAGTAAATCTGAAGTAAACAAGGAAAATGAAACCTTCCACTTCCTTATGGAAAGAAGAAAACTGTAGGCATTTCAGCTTATATTGCTCCTACCAACACTGGGATGTTTCTCTGAACTTTGACCTTACCTCTTTTCCACTCATAAAAGACACCACTCTATGATATGGGAATGTCTTTCTGTATGCTGTGAATATCAATCTTTCAATAAAGGAGCTGTTTTGGCCCTTGGTGAGCACTGTAGAAGAAGTAGGTGGGGAATCAGAATAGGTAGGAAAAGAAGGGCTGAGTCAGAAAGAGACTGAGCCAGAAGCCCAAAAAAGAAATATGTAAGGAACACAGGTGAGCCACAGGCCAGGTGGCAGACAGATTAATGCAATTGGGTTGAGTTAAAATGAAGGCGCTAGTTAGCAATGTGCCTAAGCCATAAGCCAAACAGCATGAAGTTAATATAAGCATCTGAGTCATTTGTAGGGAACTAAGCAGCCGCAGGTGGCTAAGCAGTCTGGGACTGCAGGTATGTGGGGCCAGAAAACTCATTGTAACAACTCTACTAGTGATTAGATTCATGACTGCAGCATCTAGTAACATCCAGTGAGCATTCTAATCTCTTCTGATGATTTTGCAAGAACATGCCCTATAAGGTCAGTACTAATGTCCAATTTCTAACTAGGCATGGTGGGTAAGTCTGTAATCTAGATACTCATGGGACTGAAGCTTAAGGGTCCCAAGATCAAGGCCAGCCTGAGAAACTCAACAAAAGGTTCTTACATAACAAACAAAAAAAATTAGAAAGGATAGGTAGTGGTTATAGTATTTATCTAGCATTTATAATGGTCTGAGTTCAGGCTCTAGCAAAATTTGTTTTAATCTCCATTTTATGCATGAGAACATTGAGCCAGATATTTTTACAGTGTTCCAAGCCCACTTAACTAAGAAGTGAGAAGATTAAATGTACACATAGACATTCTACCTAACTCCAACTGCCAGTCCTCTAAAGATAGTATTTTAATATCATTTTCCTTAATTTATTGCTACAGTTAAACACATTCTTTTACATTGTTCTATAATCTACAAATATTTTATGCTCATGAATTTAGTAGCAAAATATCAATAATTTCAAAGTTACCTGATGGCAATTGGCAAAAATGAAAGCAAAACTGTATGTAAACAGCTAGAAAAATAAAGCATTTAACTTAGTCAACAGCAAGTATTCTACCCAGGTATATCATTTGAGTATTATTTCCAAATGCAGACATACACAGTCAGTAGCATTAACTTCAACGCCAGCATCAAGGAGCATGCGTACAAGATTCTCATTCTGCTTCGTCTTTGATACCTACAGCAAGTACAAGAAAGTGTTTCACAAACATTTGTAGATCGTGCTTCCGACTGTTACAATCAACTGGTTTCATGTCAGTCCTATGGTCCTTCTTCTTACACACACACACACACACACACACACACACACACACACACACACACACACGCATGTTAAAAACACAGTACTCATGTTGTGCTTCAGGAATACAAATATCAGCACCCAGGAATTTGTTCACAATGTGTATCCACAGACTAAACCCCATTTCTATCACATCTTAAGAGAATGACTTCTAGTTCCTGTCTTTTCTTTGTTGGATCAAAACTTTCAAAAACATCACGATATTCTGAGAAAAATATATAAGCTTTTATGTGGCCCTAGAACACATGGCCTTAACCTTTTCACACGCTCCATCTTCTGGCTCCTCTGCTCAAGTTATAGTACATTTCCTAAGTCTTCATTTCCTTCAAGTGCCCTCCCTGCAGGGAATCATGTCACAGGGTATTTCTCCAACTAGAAGCTTTCTTTGCCTAGCAAATGTGCTTGTGACATTCCCAATCCATGCCCCCTTTCTCTGGCTTTCCCAGGCCAACCTAGCCAGATGAAATCCTTTTCTTCTAGGCTTTTGTAATGCACATGTCCATGACATTTAATAATAACCATCTTCCCATCATACTGTTGAAGGCAAGGACCGCCCTTCTTCTTCCCCTTAACAGCTGGCCTGTCCAGAATGAGTCCCTGACAAACATATGGTGTAGAACAGAAGGAATGAACTGCATGAGCGGAGGCTCCTCAGAAATGTGCTTCCTCTCTCTCTAGCCTGTCAGATGCTGACCAAATACAGTAGGAACCTCCCTCCAGCAGCTGGTCACCTGAGGAGACAAATACCTTATTTGAAACCTACTTGGATGTCTTTTGAATCATACTGTCCTGTGTCATCTTCTAGATTCTTGCTGCCCTTCTCTGAAATGACTTGGTTCTTTCCAGTGCTTTCCTCTGGAATTTGTCTCATGATACCTATGTCGTATACAGCCAGACTTATAATCCCAGGTATTCAAGTATAGCTGGGCTACTGGTTACAGTCAGTATCTTTCCATAGACTCCAGCTTCTGATCCATATGTGAAAGCAGAGCTCGTGACAGGAAGTTCTGAACAAGCCTTAGTAACCATCTTAGAATGCTTTTCTTCAAAACCTCTAAAATGTAAATGGATCTCAGATTCTTCATGCTCAGAAATTACAAATGTTCAAATAATGTAAGATAAAGACACATACAATCTTTCCCAAAAAGCCTTCAAAGATGTATATTCAAACGGTGTGTTCAGAAGTGATTTAAAGAATTCTCACCATGTTCCTTAAATTCTGAGTCCTTTAAGTACCTATGTAGAAAATAACATTTTTAACTGGTGGAATTCGTACTGGAACTTGTGTTAGCAGGAATAACTAATGTCTATTGTCTACTAGATTTGTAAAAGAGGAGCATAGTCATTGAACTTGAGTAAGTGCTGCATCTCTCAATGGTAGTGACCAGTAGGACCCAGATGAGAAAAAAGTGAACAGATCAGTGTGGATTAGTCACTGTGTCTGAAGAAAACAACAAACAAACCAAAATGACCAAGTTCGACCTTCTAATTAATATGATTCTTGTATTACCTTTCTACTTACTTATTCAAGAAAATCATCCTGCCAAAGACCCATGCAAGTGTGATTCAGTTCCTCGAGGTGAGAGACTGGGTCAGATCTTCCAAAAATACCTTCCGTGTTCCTTAGCTTACAGAGGCCAAGGACTTGGAATTTATCCTTCAAATTCAGAAACTTGGGGAGAGATGATATAAAACAAAAACCTCAGCCAGTGACTCTGAGACACTTGGCTGCTTGACAGTGGAGGTGAACTATAGCTCCCAGTGTGCCCAGATACTCAGCACCCTATATGTATTCTAGAATGCACTGCAAGGCTAAGATGTGACATTTGACAGGCTGGCTGGGTAAAGCAAATGCATTTCTACCTACAATATTTTCATTTATGAGAGGTATGTTGAGGCAGGACCCCACTGTAAGTCAAGAAAGGCCTGCGCAAAACAAGGGCTTATTTCAGAGCCATTTCTTCACATTACACTGTAAGAGGAAACTCGATAAGTAATTTTGTAGCTTCCCTACACATCTGCCCTTTGTCCTAACAACAGTACTCACCATGAGAAAATATCCAATAAGTAACACAGGCATTAGAAGGATAATGAGTAGATAATCAAAGAAGGTAAACCTCTTCCTCACAGCATAGTGCAAGCAGGTTCTCTGCTTCTATAATTAAGAAAAAGGATTAATTAGCTTGAATTTCCATAGCTCTTTGATTACCAAAGCAAAAGATGTAGTTCATGAACTTTTGTCATTTGTAAGGTACCAATTCCAAGTAGTACAGAGTTGATTTCTGACATTATGCCATATAGTTTCAGGTCTCTTAAATGTATATAAAAATTTTAAATGTTGGACTATACTGCATAGTCAAAACTGTATTCTGAGTATACATATTCAGCCTAAGTACCTTCTTTTATGGTACACGTGTGATTGATTAACTTGGAGTTTTGTTTACCAGAAGGTTGAATTTATACACTATGAAGGAAACACTAGAAGAGACCAAAGATAAACAACAGAGATTAGTATATATGCAGATGATCATAGGATGGATCCCCATGCTTGTTTCAGTTTTTTATTAAATATATATATGTGTGTGTGTGTGTGTGTAAATATATATGTATATGTATACATATATTAGATATAAACATAAGGATGAAGTTGGCATGAAAATATACATGGATATAGACAGCCCTTGGTCATTGGTTATGGAAATGTGATTTATTGTGCAGTTTTTAACTACTTGGCAATTCTTCCATGTTTCTTAGCATACAGGCAGTAATAAAACATTGCAAACAATTTAATTTCTTAAATTTGTGAATAATCACTGGGTAATATACTTGAGGAGTGGTGGGTAATATGCTCCTTCAGCTGTGGTGATATGTTACATATTTAATAAAAAACCAATCTGAAATATCAGAGAAGAGATCTATCCACAATCAATCCAGGAGGATCAGAAAGTGGTAACTCACACCTTTAATCCCAGCATGGGGAAAGACCAGGAGTGGTGACCTACGACTTTAATCCCAACAGATATAAGTTTGATGCCAGCTTGACCAGAGGGAATTCCAGGCTCCCAGGCAGGCAGTGGTGGTGCCAGGCCTTTAATCCCATAATTCCAGAGACAGAGATCTGTGTTTCTGTGAGTTCACAGCTAACCACCAAATAAATAGTAGTAGTCCACGCCTTTAATTTTAACCTGCATGTGAAACAACTGGGTGAAGAAGGTATTTAGGGCAGGTGTAGGAAGACAGATGAGGCAGCAGAAGCCACGAAGAACAAGGCTGAGGAAGTTGGAAGACAGCTGGGGCTGGGCGAGATTTGACTGTGGTGTTTCCTCTCTTTGATATTTCAGCCTTTTCCCAATATCTGGCTCTGAGTTTTCTTTATTACAACCAGAATTCGTGCAACATTCAGGTCCTCATCATTGAAATAGGACAGAAATATTAACAAATAAGGCCTATAGGCCTGCAGTGTTAGCTGTAATACCAGCCAAGGTAGGAGGGGGAAAAGGAGAGAGGCGAGTGACCACTGAGGAGAAACACTGTTCTCAAGTGATCTGTCTTATCTGTAAAAATGTTAGCAAATAGTCAAGAATATGATAGACTTTTAAATAACCATCCTTGAGCAACCCAGTGTTCATTATTGACGTTACGCTCAATTTCCTTTGTCTTATTAAATAAGCATATGTAAAATTTGAATATATAGATTATTCAATATTTTAATATTGCATATTCAAACCTATTCATTGCTTTCATCTGTTTACAAACATGTATTTCGAATATATTCATCTTCAATGCCACCAATATGTTTAAACATAGGTTTATAATGGCCATTTGGCTTCTGTCAAATGGAATTCTTCTAACGTCTTCAGTCAAATTCACTAGTTACACATTTAAGATGTTAAATTTTAAATTATACAAATAATACTACCAAAATACCCTTGTTTACAAAGCCTTGACAACAACTTTAAATTTGTTCTTTGCATAAATTTCTATAAATTGACTGCCAGGCATAAAGGGTATGAATGTGTATCACATGATGCTACCAACTTATGCTTGATGATTTAAACTTCCTTCCCAGTAAACATTCCCAATCAACATTTGACTTTTTTTTTATTCTAGACAGTTGTCAATGGAGACATATAATACTTTTGATGAAATCCAGGTTCTCTGCATGGTAGAAAATTCTAAGAACTAAAAACAGAAAGATAATAAAAACCTCAAGATAATAAAGTCTACATGCCTCAAACCTATGGCCAAACATTGTACTAAATGGGTAAAAACTCAAACCAGACATAGAGAAAGGTGTTCATTTCTTCACTCTTATTCTGTAATGCTTGAAATCTTAGCCAGAGGAATAAAACAGAAGAAGCAGTTAAAGGAATATGGGCAGGAGAAGGACAAGTCAAGTATTTGCTAATGGTGTGATTTCATGTGCAAGAGATCCTAAAGGTTTCAATATGAAACGCTTAAATCTAACAAATACTTTCACCTCAGAAATGTAGCAGGGTACAGGAATTAATTTAGAAAAACCAATAGTCTTCTTACCAATCAATGCCAAGTATGAGAAAAATATCAAGAAAATTATCCCACTTTCAATTCTCCAAAATATATATTCAAGTGAACCTAACAAAAGAATTGAAAGGTCCCTGCCATGCTCTGCCTGGCTCCAGGGATTCGCCCAACTTGGGGGTGAGGGAATGAAGAATGGACAGACACACATACAGCAAAGCTGGGATGGTGTAGTTTGGACTTGTGTAAAGATAAGCCACGGCACCTCTGAAACTCAATGTATTTGTTATACACAGTTGAGCATGGAAGAGTGGTTATTGCATACATCTGAATAAGGAAGCAGGATGTTTATAAACAGCTGAACAATAAGGAGATAGGTTTAGTTAATATTGGTAGGAGCAGTCTGTGTAAGGGAGAAATCTTCATTTAGTGGTGGTGGGAGTTATTGTGTACATTTTCTGTATGCTGTGGTGGGATTCAGGTGTCAGCTGATAAGGTCAGAAGACACGTATCCATGTTCCAGGGCTCCTGAAAGGGGAGTGTCCAGCCCCATTCAAGAGGGGCTGCTGGGATCTTGGGGAGCTCCTTTGTTCCTGACTTTTTAAGAGACTAGATCAGCATCTATTGCGTGGCTCATCCAATCTCTCGGGTGCCTATTTAAGCTGTTACCTGTATCATGAGTGTTGGTTTATATGCCAATAAATATTGATCTTGGATTGGTATATTTTAAGAGAGATTTGCTGCATCATCTGGCGTCCCTCGGTAGGCAATTGGCTGGCCAGCTTGGGGGGCTGGAGGCTCACCCAAAAGCAAAGAACAGGCACAGTGTTCAGCTTTGGGAACCTGCACTCCGGTGTGTGGGCTCCTTCATATGTATCTCCACCCCACACACTCATAAGACTTCAAGGGCCTTATAAGGCCAGGATCAATTGTGTCTGACATGCCAAAAATGTACACTGTGACAAATCCAGTCTCTTCAACAAATGGTTCTGTTACAATCAGATGTCCACATGTAGAAGAATAAAGCTACACCCTTGTCTTTGACACTGTACAAAACTGAAGTCCAAAGAGAAAAATGCCTTAATGTAAAAGCATTCTGTCATAATGCCCTGAAGCTGCAGAGGTACAACAGAGGAAACACTGCATGTTGTGGACATGGGCAAGGACTTTCTGAGTAGAATTCCGGTTGTGTGAGAAATAGTGTCAACAAATGACAGTGGAACCTCCTGAAATAAAAACACTTCTGCATGGCAGAAGTGAAGATGCAATCTAAAATGTGAGACTCAGTGGGGTGTTCTCTAACTCAAAAGTCACAGCTGATATCTAGAATACACAAAGAACTAAAAACCAAAATAACAAACTACTCAGTCAATAAAGGGGCAAATGAAGACAGACTGCTCTCAAAAGGTGATTTATAAATGTTCAATAAACAAAAAGAAAAGATGGATGTTGTTAGCCATAAAAGAAATGCAAATTAAAGTTATATTAACATTCTATCCACTTCTGACAGAACAGTAGCCCCTAGGAATACTAATAAATAACAACAAATACTGGGAAGGATATGAACAAAAGGAGACTTTAATACAGTGTAGGAATATAGAGGTACCTCATAACACACACACACACACACACACACACACACACACACACACACACACACACACACGCCAGCTCTAACACATGGTCCAGCTACACCACTCCTGGGTATCACCTAGGAACTCCAAATAATCACAGGTACCTTGCTTGCCAAACATGTTTACTACAGCACACTTCTTCACGATAGCTAAGTTACAAAGCCAAATTAAAATGCCCATCACCAGATGAATAAATGAGCCAAATGTGGCACATATGAATGATGGAACTTTTCAGTCATGAAGGAAAATGAAGTCCTATCATTCAAAGGAACATGGATGCAGCCGGAGATAGTCAAGTGAAGTGAACTAAGTCAGTCACAGAAAACACCCCATTTTCTCTCATTGGTAGGTCATAGATTGTTATAAAGGTACATACAGTCATGCATAACTATTTGAGATGAAAACGTAAGCAAAACTGTCTTGGGGAACAAGAGAGAGAGTGACAGGAGAGGGGGAGAAAGTAGGGATAGTGGAGAATGTGTTCAAAGTACACAACAGACTTGAGGGAGAATGTTCTCCTGTAACCAGCGTCAGCTACATGAACACATGACAGCAAGAAAATAATATAAAAATACCTAAGCTATATTAAAACAACAGGTAAACATCTAAATAGTGACAGGCACAGACAGACCATCCTCACGCAGCAAACTCACCATGTTTTTGAGGTTAACATCAGCATTTCTCCTTAAGAGGAAGGAGACGATTTTCAAGTGTCCTCGCCTGCAGGCACAGATGAGGGGAGTGTCTCCGTTGAAGCCATCTTGAACATCCACGTAATGGTTGTCTTCTTTTACCCACCGCCACACTTGCCCCAAGTCGTTCTGGTAGGCTGCCTGGCAGATGGGCTGAATCAAGAAGAGAAAAACAGTTCTTGAAATACAGGCTTGAAACACCGAGAGAGGGGAAAAAAGATAAGACAAAAACCAAAGACCACTACTCGGAGTCTATGAAAATCTGCTTACATTTCCCAAAATCTCTTGCCATGTGGAATAGACAAAAGGTAAGTGGATGAATGAGCAAATAAATGGGTGAAATAGTATGAATTTCATTCACCAAGGAAGTTTTATATCATGACCTCAACTTGAGAAGAGATTTTCAGAAAAAAGCAAAATCTGGGTGGAGTAGAATTATGCATTAGAGAAAGAAAGGGTTCAGGGCAGTAGTGGGTGATTTTTAAAAGTTCCATGTGACTTTCTCTGCAGAGGGTAAAGAAATTTGCCTCAAAGCCTGGTGACTTGATTCTAATCTAGAAACCCAGAGTGTGTGAGTGTGCATGAGAGTGTGTGTGCATGTGTGAGTGTATGCTTGTGTGTGAGTGTGTGTGTGAAATGTGTGACTGTGTGACTGTGTGAGTGTGTGTGTGTGTGTGTGTGTGTGTGTGTGTACAAACATAAACAAACAAGCAGCATGCCTTACTGTGGTGGTCTGAATGAGAAAGACCCCCATAGATTCATATATTTGTCTACTTAGTCCCCAGCTGGTGAACTGTTTGGAAGGGTCAGGAGATGTGACCTTTTTGGAGTAGGTGATGCAGGGATGTGACAGTCAGCCCTGACCCATCTGTGTTATTACCTGCTCTATCTCAGTCTATTAGTGACACTCCCTCCAGAGGGCTCAGACCTGTGTGGTAATTGACACATAACTCCCCTGTGATGGCTAAAGAAACTTAATAAAGCATTAGGCATCTCTCAGGGCCCTGACATACCTGGGAGATCCAGTGACCTGCTAGTGAGATAAGACTAGGAGAATGGTGTTCTTGCTGTAAGGCATTTAGCCTATTAACTGCTTGCTTATGCCCTGGAACAGGCATGAAGTGGTCTTTCTATTACTATGCAAACAGAAACAACCGAGGGAAGTAAAACAATTTTCTTGCTCTGCTATCAGTTGCATAGGTAATCGTAATGTGTACCCTTGATATCCACCTTCATAAACCCCTCCATTAGCCCCCTTAGGTACGGCAAGCTGTTTGGCTCTAAGGCTGTTTTCCTTCTGCTAACAATGAGAATAAATTCATTTAATATGAACTTGAATTGAGTCTACATCTTTCGTCTTGCCCAGTGGATTCAGTATTTTGAGGTGTGGTCTTGTTGGAGGAGATATATCACTGACAGTGGGTTTGAAAGTTTTTCTTTCTGCCTGCTGCCTACATATTATGATGTAGACCCCAGAATCATGCACACCACCATGCTCCGGACACAATAATGGACTGACCCTCTGAAACTTTTAGCAAGCTCCTAATTAAATGCTTTTTTAAAATAAGAGTTATCACAGTCCTGGTGTCTCTCCACCACAATAAAATGATGACATACCCACTGTTCTGTATGATGCCGAGGATTACCTACAGCAGCCATCATTTAGTTTCAGATAAGCATGTAGTGAACAAAAGGAAAAGAACAAATGTGCATATAGCACATAGATGCTCAGTATAGAGAGCAAACAACTGAGTCAAGTGTTCGCCTTCTGAGGCATCTGAAGTGGATTGGTTGAAAGAAAAACCAAGGTCATGCCATCAAATCAGAGGCTTGAAAATGTTCAGCAGAAACAGACTGTGAAAGTTGCAGCCATCAGCTGGGATTCCCAACTGAGCTCTCTCTCCATAAGTGAGCCTTCCATGCTGAACTTCGGGTTTCTACTTGTTCTCACCTACGAAAAGGCATTTTATACCATGGGAATAAGCAAAAGTAACTTCTGATGGAAATTATTTACCCTCTACTTGTCCTCAAGGACAGGATTTCTATCCTTGACCTATTTTTGCTGTTCTTTCAGTAAGAGAGCCAGTTGGGCTAAACTGCCCCTGGACCAAAAGATCTTGGAGAACACTTTGAGACAAGCACGCTTGAAATGTGTGAGGGGCAACCAAATTTTGGGGGCCAGCTCCTCAATGAGCTTAAACAGCACAGGTAATTTTAGAGGATAATGTATATCACAGTCACTGAGTTGAAACCCCCAAATAATCTCAAACTGGACTAACTGAAGAGATCCTCTGCTATTTTGCACTGCTTCCAGTAGGGGGCAGCTTGGGGTCAGAAAAGCACATAGGCAGGGGAAGTGGTAGTGGCCTGTCAGCACCTACTAGTGCTCTACGTCATGGAAGGGTGGCTACTCTTTTAAATAACTTATATATTTTATAAGTAAATAGAAAGGAGGAGTTCAGAGTTTCCTGACATAAAGAAACAATAGGTCTTTCAAGAGATGAAATAGACACCCTGATTTTGTCACTATACATTGCATAATTATTCCACTGTATTTGTTAAAATGTGAAGTTTACGTTAGATTAAAAAAAAAATTAAAAATTCTGATAAAGTACAAAGTAAACCGGAAAAGGAAGGTATCCATTTGGGCACAAAGAGAAGCACTTCTGGAAAATTACCTCTAAACTCTAAAATTTTCCCTGTATGCCCAGAACTCTCTGCCACCTTCAGGGCTCACACCCAGGTTCAGATCCTCATTGCTTTTTCTTTACCCATGACTATCTCACCCATCCAGTCCCCAGCTCACCTCCCCCCCCCCGCCCCAGGGTAGCTTCTCATCACACCTCTGCTGAAGACCCTCTTCCATGACCTGTTGGATCAGGATGCTGTCCTTAAGCAGACACAGCTGCTTCTGTATTCTCACAAATCCTGTCTTCCTGAATACTTCTCCTAATAATCTCTTAGCTTCACCTTTGGTCCAAGTTAATAAATCTTGTTTGCTATGGTTTAAATGTATCCTTCAATTTTCTCTATTAGAAATATAATCCCCCAATGTGATAGTTTGAATGTAATTAGCCCCCATAATCTCATAGAGATTGGCACTATTAGAAAGTGTGGTTTATGGGTATGGCCTTGTTGGAGGAAGTGTGTCACTGGCGGGGGGGGGGGGCACTTTGAGAATTCTGATGGTCAGGATACTACTGAGTGTCTCAGTCTACTTCTTGTTGCCTGCAAGATGTAGGACTCTCAGCTACTTCTCCAGCACCATATTTTCCTGCATGCTGTCACACTCCTCACCATGATAATAATGGACTGAACCTCTGAAACTGTAAGGAAGCCACAACCCTATTAAATATTTTTTCCATTATAAGGGTTGCTGTGGTCATGGTGTCTCTTTACAAAAATAAAACCTATCCCAACAAATATCACATGTGATATATTAAATATAAGATTAATATTTATTTGAATGTAAATTAGCACTCACAATAACAGGTTACAGCTTAGGAAGATATTTGAGCGACCAGATGGTCCAAGCAATGGATGTTGATCTAATCTCTCAAGAAGGCAGGAACAAAACAGGCCGCTCAAGATCCCAGCAGCCCCTCTTGAACAAGGCTGGCCACACCCCCCTCAGGAGTCCTGGACCCTGGATAAGTGTCTTCTGAACTTATTAGCTGACACATGGATGCCACCACAGAAATCCCTAACTGAGACACCCAATATGGTGTTGAAGAGTGGTAGGCACAAATTTCAGGTTTTTGGATCACGAGGACATGACTCATGAATTAGTACTGTTTCTTTATGAATGTATTGCTTATTCTGCTAGTGGGTTCCTTATATTTTTAAAGGATAAATCTGTTTCTGGTTTGTTCTCTAGCCCACCCTCTCTTTGCCTTTCTGCCCTGGAATGATGGAACCCTCACTGAGTACTGACTCTCAATCTCTCACTTCTTTCTTTTTCTAATGGTGGTCCAGTACATTATACATTACTGACCTGCAATTGTCTTATCACCTAAAAACAGACCATCGGGATTATTGGCAGACATCTCTCCAACCAGCCTGCTAATAACATGAGCAAACATGAGCATAATTATTGTTGTCTATACATGTCATTGCATTCCAGCACCTAGCATGGTGTGTGACTCCTCATGGGCATTCAGCATTACTCTGTGAGTAAATAAATCAATGAGTGAAGTGTAAAATACACAAACATTTTTCCCAAAGTTCTCAAAACCACCCTATAAAGTAATATTTTTATACTCACTACACACAGGTGAAACTTGGAGAAATTGTTTCCTTGTCCCGAATCACACAGTTCATAAGTGATAGAAACAGGAGCCCAACTATGGAGCATAGCTGCCATTCACTCTGCCTCTGGGTACTTCCACCTCAAGTATTTTCCTAGCTTCAAGACTAGCTGCCAAGAATAAGCTGTAGTTTACACCCTCAGGGTTCTGATAGTCTTCTGATGCCACTGACCTGCTAGTACTTAGCTATGTGGTCAAATGCTTTCCCCAAACTGACCTTGAAATTAGCAATATCTGAGGTATAAAAAGTGCTAGATATGAAGACAGCTGCCTACAATCCCACGATTTAGGATACAGAAGCAGGAGGAACCAGAGTTTAAAGCCAGGCTATATTCCATAATAAATCTAAGGTCAGCCTAACTATACAAAGAGACCTACCTGTTCAAAGACAAAACAAAGCAAACAAATAAACTGTAGTAGAACTAGAGATGCAACATAACAGAAAAATAGGAAAGTCTCAAGAAAAAGATGTGATAATTACTACACAATCATTGGTTTCAGATGACAGGGTAGAAACTGTTTTTGAACAAGAATCAGGAAGAGAAAGTTAACTGTAGCACACCAGATCCAGCCAGAATTCTGCACATTTTGGTAAGGAATGGTGCTTTCTGGTGATTACAAATACAAGCTTTGGATGTGAGCATCCTGTGTTCTAATCTTCACTCTGCGACTTAGCAGAGGTATTGCTTGACAATTCACCAGAACACTTTAAACACGTGTCCTGCACTAACCATTCCATCTGCACAAAGCTATGAAAAGACTATGACTGTGTGGATGAGACATTTTGTTTGGGGCTGAGTCACCTGAAACCCTCAATTAGTGCTAACTTTTCTAATTAATGAAGTATACGGATCCAGTTAAGATGAGCAGAAGTGGTTATGGAATAGAACATGATTTCTGAAAGAGAATGCAGAAATAACAGGACAGGGCAAAAATGGATTAGCATGATGACCCAGAAGGAAAATTCTGGATCCAAGCTCAAAACAGTGGAGGGAGGGACAGATAAACAGTAGAGAGAACTGTGGATTGGCTGAAGTAATTTTGCCAGAGAAATCTAAAGTTTAGTCACCACACTTTATTTTAATAGGTATTTGTTTTAAGTATATGGACTGGTAAACATAGCTAGGCAAAGGAATAAACACTGATGTTCACCTAGATGAATGTGTTAATCACATAGGAGGTAGGGTAGAAAAGCCTCCTGAAACATGGGGCGGAGGAATTAGTGTATTCCTAATGACTAGTGTCTCTGGGTTGAATGAAAACATGAAACAGCTTTAATCATCAAGTGTGGAATCACAGTCATAAACAACAGCTGGCTGAGCTGGTGTGGCAGTTTCTTCAGCAAATCTATGGTTAGAGAAGGGTGGAGTGAAGGAGCCCAGAGCACAAGTTGGGAAACCTTCGTGTGACCTGGGAAAAATGTCGGTTTACCATCTCACGCATAAATTGGCAATATGAAAGGTGGACATGAAAGAAAGAAACCAGGGGAGGGCGTGAGAGAGAAATTAGACATGTGGGCTAGCAGGAAGAGTGGCTACAGCAAGTTGTTTCTTACAAAGCACGAGATCGAACCACAGATATAGTGAAACCCACTTTAAGAATTTATAAAGGATGTGGCAGAGGAAGAAGTGGACGGGTGGGTCTGCTTTTTAAAGACAGTTCGGTGCATACACATAGGGACTTACACAGCTAAACCAGAAGACATTTGTATAGATTATGTCGTCACCATGCACACAGATTACATAGACATAAGGCTCTGGGGTGACAAGGCATTTTTTTCCTGAATGCTGACCGTGAATGTGTGGCTGTGGGACCCTGGAAATGGCTAAAGGATGTTGGAAATGCTAGTATCTGGGGTGACTAAACTTTTTGCCTAAATGCTGATGGCTCATACCTACTGTTAAATCCCCCCTACCCACCTCCAAGTAGCTGGAGGATGTCTGAAATGCTAACACGAGGTGCATATACTAGGAAACCATAAACCAAATTTAAACTATGGGAAATCTGCTCTGTGCATCTCTTTGAGACACTCCAAAATTAACATTACCTACAGACAGATCCCCTGGTAGGCAGAAAGAACTATGTCAAAGTAAAAAGGTGGCAGATTTCCAAGATGACTGACTTCCTCCTCACTCCCCTGATCTGAGACAAGTTTGACAGTGTAAAACAAAGCCTGGAAGCTTTTGTTTCTCACCAACAGACACAGATCCGTGGCCTGGCTCAGCAAGCTCAAACCAGATCAGGATTTGTTACAGGACAGTTGTGGGCCAATCAACCACCCTTAGAGACAAAAAACAAAACAAAACAAAACAACAAAAAAAAAAAACAAAAAAAAAAACAAAAACAAAACAAAACAAACAAAAAAAAAACCCAGCTGTTTGAAAGCGGCTGGAGTCTTAGCTTCCAAGCACACCTGCTCCCTTCCCTCATGGGTGTTGTCTCCAGCTCTGCTCTGCTGAGCATCTTTTTCTCTGTCTTCTGCATGTGTGTGTATCCTGTCCCCGAGAAAATAAATGCAGCAGACTGCTGCTGTTTGTGGCTTTGAGATGCCTCACCTGCCTCCTGCTGCACTTGGGATATTTCTTGCCTTTTAATTCTTTAACCAGGAGAGAAAATGTGGGGATATTTTTCAAATATAACAAAATACAGTCTGAAATATCAGAGGGATCTACTCACAGTCAGTCTAGGAGGATCAGACAGTGGTAACTCACACCTTTAATCCCAGCACAGGGAATATTTTAGGATATTTGAAAAATCCCCACAAGAAAATAAACCCAGTTGACCAACAACCCCTAGATTATGCTAGTGCCACACCTTGCCTTACTTGGGAGCAAAGAGCAAAATTCTTGCCAGAGTATTTGTCATCGTCTGTGTGCTTCAGGGATTCGTCAGTTTGATCAGTTTGCCTAACAGAATAAAACAGATAAAAAGGGGCATGAATCCCCATATGGTGTGGGCAAGATTTCTTTCCTCTATCAACAATTAGGCTCTTCTAAGACAATGGCATTTTTGAATTTTTTAAAAAAATATTTTGGGAAGTATAAAATGGAAGCCTGCTCCTCAGAAGGTCTCTCTGAACACAAACTATTTTGTATTTAATGTAGAGAAGAGCTAAGGGGTGGGGGAGGAAAATGTACAAAGGGGCTTAGGCTATTCTGGTTTTAGAAAAATCTGTAGGGCATTTTTAATATCTCCTCGTTTGAGGAAAGAACAAATCTCTGAAGAACTGTTGAATTATAGTGGCATGTTCCTGGGATCTGACGCGAGCCTAGTTCCCCTTTTCACCCAGTGACAGCCTGTTCCTTCGGTTTATTGCCCTTCAGACTTTCCGGGGTGCAGGTGTTTACAAAGAACTAACAATATTCATTATGATAGTTATTGATCCCCAACTGTAGTATGTGGGCTTAACTGAAAGAATCTCAACCTATGGTCTGCCCTTTGTATGCTGCCCTAAATACCCATGGCATTTTGTTTTTCCTCCTTGAAGATTTATACATTCTTTCCGATTTGCTAGCATAATGTTTTTGGTTTTGTTTCTATTAAAATGGTTTCTGAGCTGGTTGTGGTGCTAATGCCAGCATCACAGAGGCAGAAACAGGAGGATCTCTGTGAGTTCAAGGCCAGTCTGGTCCTCAAAGTGAGCTTCAGGATAGCTAGGGCTGTTACACAGAGAAACCATGCCACCCAAACCAAAAAAAAAAAAAAAAAAAGAGTTGGAGATATCACCCTCAGATGCTTTGGAAACATGAAGATCATCTTAAGAACCCACATCAAGAAAAGCTAAGCATATTGGTGCTCACTTGTCATTCCAGTGCCTTGGAAGCCAGATCTCTAGGTCTCACTGGCCATCCAGCCAAACCTAAATAGTCAGCCTCTGACCAGTAAAGACCCTATCTCTAAAGATAGTGAACAACTCCTGAGAACACCCAAGCCTACTCTAACCTTCCCATGCACATGCATCAAATAACACACACACACACACACACACACACACACACACACACACACACCCCACAGACCAGCATTGGCACACACAAATATGATAAGAGATAACATCAATGAACTTTGTCTAAGAAAGAAAATTTGAGTGGCCCTACTGAGTGCCAAGATAGAGGCCAGAAAGGAAAAGGCTTCTTATAGATTTCAAAATCACAGAGAATAAAATCAGAAAACAGGAAGAAACATAAAATTATGTTTTGAGAATTTGGAAATAGATTTGGAATATCAAAGATAAAATGACACAAAGGTAGAAAAAGGGTTATAAGCAAAATTCAAGAAACTAATCTATAATACACACACACACACACACACACACACACACACACACACACACACAAACTATTTATATATAGGCAACGGTGAACCCAGAAGGCTACATGAGAATATGGTGATGCCTGGTCAAACCCACAAATTGTTGAAGACACAAAAGAAGATAGAAGATCTACTAATAGGCAAGGAAAAAGAGAAATATTTTCTAAAAGTATGTTTATGTTATGGACTTACATGACCTGGCCTGTAGCCTGTGAATGGCACTACCTACAGCTCTGTATAGCAGAAAAACTAGCAATACAGGATTAATTGAACCTAAGCTGGTTTTTCCCCTTAAATTCATCCACCACTCCTCTCTTTCCTTAGACCACTCTGGCTGTTCATGAATGTTCTATATTTGTAACCGATTTCAGGTCTTCAAGCCTCTTGGGATCTATAAGGCAGTTTCAGCAACATGAGCCAACCACAAGAGACACAAGAGACATTCTTGACCACTGCATCTAAAGCACCGTTTCCCAGCCCACTCCCAGGTCTATCACTTTCACTTGTTTTGAATTGCACATTTCATTATAGAAAGCAGGCATTTCCCCCTGTGGCCTCCAGAAGAGTAAAGTATCCAAGATATTCTGTCTTTGGTGCTCATTTTTAAATGTTGAGAGTCTCTGGGTGTCCTTGTTGTGTGGAGCACTGTCTTTCTTTGTGAACTCATGTCCATGATCAGACCATCCATCCCTTCTACTTCCACGTTACCTGCTCATTATCCGTCTGCCTTTCAGACTATGCTGGGTTTTCCAGGCTCATTGCCCAGAATGCCCTTTAGTTTTACCTACTCACAAGTGCCCAGAATGTCAAGTAACTCCCAGGCCCTTTTCCAATGGTGTCCTTAACTGGATTGTTGCTTTCCTAAACTTCTGTAGGGGTGTGTGCCTAGAACACGGATAAAATCCCCTCTTGTCTGACACACAGACCCACCTCACCTGGCTGAAAAGTGAGGGTTAGAAGAGGTTAAGGCTTAGAAATTAATATAACATATGAGAACCAGGTCAGCATTTGAAGTCAAGGATTATAAACCCTAGTTAAGTACTGTAGCATTTCAAAACACACCTCAGGTCCCACTATTGACCCATTAGTTCAGAACATTTGGGAATCTGATGAAAGCATTGTTGCTCTCTCAAAGTTCTCTAGGAGATGTTGATGCACAGAGGGTTGAAGAACCCTGTAAGGTGAGCAGAACAACGTCCATATTATAAGTAAGCAGTCATGGCACTACAGCTTGTAAACTCACAATAGCTGAGGCCTGTTTGACTGAGTTACGACCCCATCCCTCCTATCAAATGAAGGTTTCTCCCCTGATATTCAAAGGGAGATTCTACAAGTTGAGAAATCATTTGCCAAAACAAAAAACACCGTATTTCTGCAGTGACTAAGATTTACTTACTGATGCATGAGCTTCAGATTGCCAATCCTGAATCAGACCTACTGAGAAAAATAACAGAGAAGAGCCTAAAACCTGCTTCCCCTTACAATACTGCAACAGTATTTGTTTCAACCATACTGAACATGATTTGTGATACACATTGATCTTGAGTTTTGTATTATTGTTTATGAGATCCTTTAGTAGTATTTTTATATGAGCGTACTTTAGATTTCATAGAAAATTTCATGTCAATGTATGTCATTTCCCAGCCCTTTTCCCTTTGCAATGAACTGAATAAATCTTCCTTTAAAAAAAAAATTGCATCAGGAAAGTAAAAAAGAAAGCTCCAATTTATTTTGTCCTTGAAATAGCTGAAAAGTTAAACATTTATTCCACTTTGGGAACTATTTTCACCTCTACTTAGAAGTAATTAAACATGCCTGACCTGGCCTGTACTTGCCTTGACAGATCAACACCAATCTGACAGACAATTGCTTTGCTTTAGTCTCTAATAGATGCTTAAAAACAACATGCTACTCACAATACTGTTTAAGTGACCATCAACAGAATTGGAAGGCCAAATGCATCATCTTAGCCTGCATTTGAACAAGATTAAGGTTATTTCCATACACTTGAGTCTGATTTGCACCCTCCTCGAGAAAGAGTTCTGTCTTCCAGGACAGTAGTAAACTAGTCACACCCACTTCTTTAAAACTAGTGTTCTGAACCCTACATGAGCTGAATTAGAACTCTGGAGTGGCTGGCCTAGAAACTTCACTATAAACAAATCTCTTTTGCTGGCGCTTAGATAATTTACCAGAGTGGAATGATAATACATTGTATGTTTTGCTGTCTTCATATATATATGAGATCTTCTTGAGCTAAAAATCACTGAGCAAGATATTCCCAGAAGGTGAGATAAGCAAACTGCATTTAGTCAAGAAACACACAAACTCACTCACATGCGTGCGCGCGCACACACACACACACACACACACACACACACACACACACACACTCATATATTCATGTTGACACGCTCACATTCATGCTCACACATGCACATTTTGAGTAGCTACCAGACAATTATCTTTTATACTCAAAGACCAAAATCAAAGAGATTCCCCTGAGTTTGGAGAATGGAATGCAGTTTAGCAAGTTAATTGTTTCAGAGAGGGAGTAAGTCATGAATAACAATACTGGTAACATCACTGTGCCTCTGATATTCTAGTTCAAACATCACCCCTTGAAACATTACAACTGTATTTGACTGTAGTAAGTTACTTTCAATGTTGGAAAATGCCATGTGTATCGCTATGAAAAGGAATTAATCAAAATATCAAAGCTGTACTGCCTGTCTCCACTTCTATACGGTGATAATCTGTATTATTAATTGCAAGTGGTGAACTTCCTTTCACATAACAAGCTTAAAGGTGTTTCTTTATTCACGGATTCCATAGAAAAGTCTACCAATTTGGGGCTTTGTAGAAGATCCAGTTAGGTCCAAGTGTCTCTTATCTTCCAGTGTTAACTGAGACACAATAAAGCTACAACTTCATTTTTCCAGATTTGGATGACCTATGCAATTAGCATGTCAGAGAATATGTATCCCACCATGCTCAACTAAGATCTACCTGCAACTTTCGTGTTTCAAACTAATTTCTGTTAAAACACTAAAAATTACTAAATATCCTAATACACAAGAACTTTCCTGACTTAACACTTAGAAGGAAAGTTAAGCAAAATTAAAAAGAAGACATAATAACAGGACTAGAAAATGATATGTGAAACGTATGAACAATTTTTTAGGTCCTTTGGATCCCTGTGTTCAGAAATATGACATACCTCAGAATATAGGATTCCCATGCCGGTCCTTCCTGGGTTTACTCCCCGTCTACAATGCAGTGGTGAATCTTCTGGAGGCGATCTTTAGTTAACATTAAACTTCTTTCCGAAAAGAAATGTCCCTGAAAGTCTGAGGTGGTGGCAAGCCCTCTCTTTCCACACCTGGGAGTGCTTTCCCAGTGGTCTGTAGCAGCAACACACCTGGTAGAGAGACTGGCTGATGAGGCAAAGGCATTGGCTTACAAGGTAATGATCCCAGAGCTGTATCACTGTTACAGCCGGGGGAACCGGTTTCTGAGTCATGTGTGCTCTGCCAGTGGAGGAGTCCAATAAAGGAAGCAAAAGTGGGGTGCTGGGTGGAGGAACTTCTCAGGCTAGCAGGAAGTCTTCAAAATAGGACGGTGTGTTTAGGAAATTTCTTAATTGAAATCTAGCATTCAGTGGCCATTAAGGTGAGCCAACTCATTAGTGAGAGTCATTGGTCTAGTTGAACGAATAATCCTCAAATTCTTCAAAAATAATTGCTAGCAAGTAATATCTTTTCCTGGCCATATAAGAGCCCTATATGCTAATAAATTAAACTTAGCTTATTAATGTTTAATTTTAATTCACATGTGGTAATTACAAGCATTTACATGCAGTACTATGTAATATTTTAAAACAAGCATTATATATAGTGGTCAAATAAGAGTAATTAGAATTTCCACATGCTTCAGCATAATCCTTGTGCATTGAGAACCTTCAAAGTCCTCTCTACTTCTTTATAAGAATAAAATGCATAGTAAGTCACTCTGAGGTGCTGAGGAACACTTAGCCTTACAACCTCTATAAATCTATTATGATACCCGTTACTCAACCTCCTCCATCCCCACCAACACCCCTGCTGTAAGGTCTTCTGTGTTGTGTAAAACTGCCTTGCTCAAGAGACTTCATTTTACAAGCAATATTTGACTCCACTGTGGGATTGGTGAATGGCCGTTCATCTGGTAGGAGAGTCAGCAACACCATTTGTCCAATACCACCTGAGAGGTGCAGACTGATGAGTAGTTTATTCCTAAAAGGAGAGAAGATCTTATCCTATACCGTGGTCATTGTCAACTGGACTACAGAAGCACATGGGCATACTGAGATCACAACAGGAAGACGAGGCTGAGGACCTAGCACAAACCCCAAACTGAGGAAGGGAAGCAATTCTCTCACCTGAACTGATAGTAATGCTCCATTTCTCTGTCCACCTGCCAGGATCACGAGCAGACCAACAGAAGAAAACTCATGACTGCCCTGAGATTTCAGCTCAGCACACTTCCTATCCTCCATGTTGTCAACCTCAAATTTCTATCCATCCATCTCCTGGTCCTACCATGCCCTCCAAGTCACTGTGGTCCAGTCTCATTTCTGAAGCTCCACTCCGACCCTGCAGCCTGTATCTACCACCACCATGGCAGCAGCAGTGTCTCCAGCACACTCTCTGATAGAAGGGATATGTATGTGGCATATAATGTGTGATCTGAGTGAGTATTAGTAATTAAGATTGGAGTAAAAAATCCGTGCTTGTTTCATGGAAAGGGGGACTTTTCGGCAAATTGCTGCCAATAAAACTGATCTATCTTGTGAATCTGTTGTTATTGATGGAGGATGATATTGTAGAAAGACCCAAATGTGTTCATCTGTTTCTGCTGTAATATGCTTATGACACATGAAAATTCTTAAATTGTTTCAAATGTCTAAAATCAATTACTGAATTATATATCTAAAAATTGAGTCATCAATTTATTTTATCAAACATGCTGATATGCCAAATCCCTTAAGCATTGCAAACATTTTGTGTGCTGTGTATAGTGTCAATTATTCACATTTTCTCTTAAAAGTACTGCTACAGACTTTTTCCAGAACTAAACTTAACATCTGTTTCCACACTTTCCAACATGTCCATGTAAGAGACAGTGCAACAGTCTCAAACTGGTTGATACGGTTTTCTCAATCATCATAGGGGCTTTAGGGGTCAAAAGGGTCTGTACCTATGCCTATTTAGGAAAGCTCTTTGATTCCATTGGTGAACATACTGAAATTTTAAGAGGAGGGGTTTTGCTTTGTCTGGGTTTTTGTTTCTGCAGTGCCCATGGAAACAAACCAGAGTTTCAGGCATGCTAGGCAAGCGCTCTGCCACTGCACTGTGTTCTTAGGCCTCTCGAGTTATTTTAATGATTGTTGTATGAAGAATTTTTTTTATATTTTGCCTTCATCTCCCCCTCTCTATCCTTCACCCCCCAACATACACCTCTATTCTGAAGTTGCCTTTGAAGCCAGCCTCCTAAAAACTTAAGAATTAGTTAATTCTTCTCTTAAAGGAAACGGATAGCCGCAACACCCACCAAGATTGCAGTTGACTTCCTCTGCACTGCGGTTTGATTTTGCATTTTTTATTTCCTAGTGCACTTCAGCATCTTCACTTACGCCTTGTCTCCGGGAAAAGTCACTCTTAAAAGCAAACCTTTTGCTGTAGGCCTTTTGTAGTTCTTTGCTCCTCTCCTTCGTGTACATTACATTAAAGCATCTTACGATTGGCTTAGAAAAAAATCGTTCACCCTGTCTCCACCAGGAAATTCATTCTCCAAAGCAAAGCTTTTGTAACTCTGTAACAGCTCCTTGTAGATTCTTTCAAAGCATGTGTGAAAGAAGAACTCTCACTTTCCTGCCCACCTGCCAAGGTTGCTGGGCTCTTCACCCAAGCTTACCTCCCTGACTGAACAATAAAGGTTTAGTTAAATGGTTTTCTGTGAGCCTCACAGTCCACCTAGTTGGAGTCTCCATGTCTTGCTGATGCCATCTGGTTTTAAAGGAACCATATACATTTATAACTGTGAAAAAAGTAACTGTTTCACCGGAAGATTAACCCAGAAACAAACAAACAAACAAAAAAAAAAATGACAAGGTAATTGATCCACTACAATTTGTAAAACATATTAACTCTAGGTCCAGGTTGGTAGATACCAACCATATGACTACCGGGTATATTGAGTTAAATATAAACTTCAACTGCTTCTAATATTACATGGAACATTTTATGATAAAAGATATTGCATTGTTCCACTAAAAACTAAGGACCTATGGCAATGCCTGAAGATGCTTCAATGTTATACCTAGGACCTGTGAGATTGCTGTATGGCTGGTGGAGGCCAAGGACATTGCTGAGCATCCCACAGCACATGCGTTCTTCACTGCAAGATTTGTCCAGTCCACAATGGTGGTCAGGTAAAACAATCCAGCTCTGAACTAGCGGGTCAGATAGAGGGAAAGGAAGAAAATTTGAACAGTGGTAGTGTTAGAATACAAAATAGAAAATTGATTTCGGAATATAGCCTGATAAAATAATAACTATTAAAGGAGCATGTGAGGTTCATTTTGCCAAGCTGAGCTCATTAGTACAAAGTCATATGAGAAAAAGAAGTTCCAGAAATATTTCCTGCCAAGAAATAATCAAACACTAAAGTCTCAAAGTTAGAAGCCGCCATCCAGTCCTGTCTATAGAAGAGGACAACATTGGCTACCCAGCAGCCAACTCCTTGTGAGGAAAGGCAGGCTTCTGTAAGCTGTGTGATAGAAACTTCCTCCAAGAGGGGTTTAATAGAGCGCTCACAGACACTCAAGCTTTTCATGAGTTTTCCAGCATTGCCTAATGACTCCTACTGGAGGGGATTAAGTCCAGTATGTGGTGATCAAAAATGATTCATATCAGTAAAGCTTAATCTGGCTACTGTGTCAGGGTGGAAGTAAGGTCAATTCTGCTATTCTTTTTCTTATGAATGATCTACATTTTGTCTTCTAACTTAAAATTAAGTACAGTACCCAGAGCCAAATTGCAATAATAACCAGTGATTTGCCTCCTTTTAAAAGCAAACTTAAGAAGGAAAAAGCAAACCTAGGGGCTGGATAAATGCCTCAGCAGTTAATAGCACAGGCTACTCTTCCAGAGGATTTCCAGCAACCACAAGGCAGTTCACAACTGTCTATAACTCCAGTTCCAGAGGATCAGGCACCCTTACACAGACAGATGTAGGTAAAACACCAATAAACATAAAAATAAATCATCTTAAAAGAAATAAAGCAGGCAGTGCTGGCACACATCTTTAATCTCAGCACTTTGCCATAGGCAATTGAATCTCTGAGTTCAGGCTAGCCTGTTCTAAAAGTGAGTCCCAGGACAGCCGGGGCTACATAAATAAACCCTGTCTCCAAAAAATCAAGAGAAAAAAACAAAGCAAAATGACACAATACAGTTTTAAAGACTTCATTTAAACACCGAGCCTTGTGGTACATGCAAGTAAGCCCAGTTTCTCAGGAGACTGAGACAGAAGAGTAGTTAAGTTCAAAGCCAGCTTCACTCATTCAGGTCATCCCGTGCAAAGTAGTAAGACCTTGTCTCAAATAGTAGAATAAAAAGGTTTTTTTTTTAAAAAAAAAAAAAAAGTAAGGAATGTAGCTCAGTGGTAGAATGTTTGCTACAGGCCTAGCATAGCCAAGGGCTTAAGTTTAAAACCCAGTACTACAGAACAAAGAGGGAGGATCATTTACGCAAATGGTGCCTCCTAAACTGGGCAGCTACACATCAGAAATTATTCAAGGAGCCCTTAGAGGGCATTCCAGGGGAAGATTTTCCTTTGGCATACAGAGAAATAGCATGGGAGCAGCCATTGGCTGCAGTCATAGAGTTGCCATATTTCTATCTTGTGGGGAAAGTCTGTTATATAATGCATCTGGTTGTTTCCTTCTGGGTTGGCCTTCAGTTTTGTTTGTCTTTACTGTAAGAATTTCTAAGGAATATCCCAATTTAAATGTTCTGTTTGCAAATCAAACAAGGTTATCATGACTTATAAAGCCCGAAGGTTGTTTCTACTAAGGCATTCATCAGTGCTGGTCTACATTTTAATGTAGTATTTTAAACATTTTCAATTGGAAAAAAATTGCCAATTTTTAAATTAATTTAAAATTTTCCAGTAAAAATGAAGTTTAGAAAAATGGAGAATTAACTGCTGTCAACCAGCTCTTAAATTAGGGAATATCAGCACTGTACACTTAAATATAAAGTAGGCCACACCATTGTTTAACATTTAAGCAACACTTACTTAATCCTGTGGTGTGCTTTATTCTGTGTCACAATCCTTTGTATATTCACAATGAATCAATTATGATTATGGGTTCTAAGGGAAAACGAAGAGGACATGTCATATTCAAAAATCCCTTGTCACTGGAGTTTAGGATTTGTATATTCTAATTTGTGAGATGTCAACACACTGGAGGCGAGAAATTTCACTTATATTCCTTGGTTTAGAATGAAAAGGAAGATAGACGTTGTAATGCACACCTAGAATCCCAGCACTTGGGAAACTGAGGCAGGAAAATCAAGAGTTCAAGGCCAGCCTGAGCTACTTAAGAGTCTGGCTCAAAAAAACAAAACAAAACAAAACAAAAAAAACCACACACACACACAGTTGCCTACTCTACAAACTCCATCTACTCCTCCGGTGGCTCTGGAATCAGCTAGATGGCTTAGCACTGTAAATCTGTTTCTTAGGAAAGTGAGTTGTACAACATGGATTTACCAACACAGACAAGGGGAAGAGAGAGCTGCTTACTGTACTTATTGCATGGTAACTTTTCTTTCTATCTGCTGCCCTTTACATCTGAAAGGGGATACTGTAACTCAATGACCTGGCAGGGGCTCTGTGTTCATTGTGTACATTGTTAGTTTTAAGATAAAGCATAACTTGGGGATTTGAGGAGAAAGAGGATTACTTTTTAAAACTTGACATGCTAAGGTAAGGGCTGTTAGTCTTAAATTGCCCAAGTTCACATCTTCGCTCTCTTGAACCTGATCTACTTTTAGGGCTTTGCAAAGCCCAGATCTTCTCAACCAACCACTCACCACAGTGTAAGAAGTAGTATCCTGAACTATTCTATCAAATCAGCAGGCCACATTTCTTTCCCTTTATTATTCAGTAATTCATCAAAACAAGTGAACAAACCTATTCACTGGCTCAAGATAAAACATTTTGTCACATTAAAAAATTGCTTGCACAGTGCTAGACAATGAAGCATCGAATGTATTTGAAAGACATAAACCAGTTCTTAATCCATTGCCACAATTTTATAAGGAGGTTAGAACTCATAGAAATTTTCCTTTGTTTTTACTGATTGATAATTGATTGGTTGATTTAACACAGAGTCATACTCTAGCTCAGCTTAGTCTTGAATTCACAAATCCAACCTATCTCAACCTTGCTGAGTGCTGGGATTTTAAGTATGAACTATTATGTCTAAGCAGAAGCTTTCTTTGGCATCCTTAGTCTCTCTGTTCTGTAGTTTACATTTCTTGTTGCTATTCTGACTGGAGTCCAGTGAGTAATAAAGAGATTAAAAAGGCTAATGAATCATGGCAGATAGGAACTCTACATGATACTTGAAGAATAAAAACACACTGTAGGCGGAATTTCTGTTAAAATGCACCAATCCAAGATTAATATTTATTAAAATATAAACCAACACTCACAATACAGGTAACAGCTTATAGTGGCGCCTGAACAGGGACTGGAGTATCTGAGCAATGAACGAGGGATGCCAAACCAGTCTCTCTAGCAGTCAGGAACCAGAAAATGGGCCTCCAGGGTCCCAGTCGCCCCTTATCAATGGGGTTGGCCACTCCCCCTTCAGGAACCTGGGATCCTGGATAAGCATCCTCGGATCTTATCAGCTGACACCTGAATCCCACCACAACACACATCTTAAATTTTTAAGCAGATGTATTATTTAAGTGTGTGTGTGTGGGGGGGGCGTATGTCTTATGAGTGTGAACTGTGAGCAAGAATTCCTGGAAAGAAGCTATGTCTGTAACAACTGGTTGACTGACGTAAAAGGTTGGGATGCTAAAGGTCCAGAGCCTAATTACACTTTATTTGGGCTAGCCTTAGCCCCCTGGATAGCCACTCATCAGCCACCTCTATGTCAGACTAACATCATATAATATGTAACTAACAAATTAAAAAAAAAAAAAAAGCTTAGCATATCACTAACTTAGACCTCCTCCAAAGCTAAAAATGTCATTTTACAGGAAAGATCCTCCTACCTTGAGGTAACTCCTGCCTCTCTGGTGTTTCCTCCAATGTACTTTGAGCATTTTTGATGTATAACAACTCTGGTTGCTATAAAACAACTTACACATTAATAACTCAGATTTTGAGGACACTAACATGTCTATGACTAGACCATGGTCACCCATATTGCTCCAGAGTAAATGATATCTGAAGGGATATGTTTCAAATTTAATAAAAGCCAGTCTAAAATATTAGAGCACAGAGCCATCCACTAAATTTGAAACATATCCCCACACACATCTATCACACCTTTGAGAAGATAGCTAGCTGTTCCTTTCCACAACAGAACCGACATGTGGAGGTCAGATGGCAGCCATTAGGAGTTGCTCAGAGTCTCTCTCTTCTGTTTCTAGTTGTGTGCCTGCAGCCTCTGAGTGATGCCAGACTCCACCTCCCATCTCATCACAGGGATGCTGAATTACAGATCCTGGCTACTACTATATCAGATTTTTCATATGGGTTCCTGGAATTGAACTCAGCTTGGCAGGCTTGAACAGATAACTTTTATAGCTACTGAGTCTTCTTTCCAGTCCTAAACAAGTGTAGTGAGGTTTGTATTTGTCCAAGTTTCCCACAAAGGGACATACAAGCGAAGCGAAAGTATTATCAGGGTACAATACTCACTAACTGGGAAGAGCAAGCACACAGAGGCAGGAAGTACATTTGGGCTTGTTCTAGTAAACGTGGCAGCTGTGTCTTTTCCCCGTTGGCTAGAGTCCAGCCTCACAGTTTTTCCCAATAATTTTCTGAGCTGGTGTAAAGAAAATGAAAAAAAAAAGGGAGAAAGTGATGAGGATCTTAAATTCAGAGAATGTGGCAGGGCCTTTGTATAAAGAAACATTTTACCGGGTAAGGGGGATTAAAACATTCTCATAAAGAGTTTAAAGGTGGGAAGATTAAAAAAATTCATAAAAATCTTATAAGGCAGTGAAGGTGAAAAGGTTTGAATTGCTTGTTTTAAGCAAATTTTCAGTGTTTGACAAAATAATATTTACTGCTTCTTACACTGAAGAAATGCAAGAACTTTTAATTTTTATGCATTTATCATTATTATTATCAGCATCTTCTTATTATTATGCAATATGCCCTTGAATAACCCCAGAGCTTATAAAATGAGAATCCCTCCACCTACATCAGAGGTAATGAATCAGTCTCTGTAAGCTAGAGCATGGAGACCTAAAACTAGTATTGGGTAACTGCACGGTGTGGAAAGTCTGGAAGGAGTGTGCCCACTGACAACCCTAGCACGTTACCTGGACTCAAATGCGGTTTTGAATTAGTATCTAATTGTGCTATCGTTTAACATTCTGAAAACTTTTCAAATAAAAACAAAGGAAAATGAACAATGAGTAACATCTATTACCATCTTGCCCAAATCTGAACAGCTAGCCTCCAAGGGAGGCCTTTGAGCCTGGATCTAGGCATGATCCTTTATGATACATGATCTGTGAAATCAGAGCAGGTTATGAAACACGGATTTTGACCTACTAAATTTCCTAGACACTGCCATTCTTTTTTTAGGTTATTCTTATTTTGATTCATACCGTCTCGGTGTACATGATATTGTTCCCCCAGGAGAAAAATTGGCAGGAAGAAAAGGAAGACAGTTCCTTTACTAGGTGACAGAGTACATATAAGATCTCAGTGACAAGTAATTTGAAGATGATTAGGATTGGACACTTCAAACCAGTGGTTCTTAACCTTCCTAATGCTCTGATGTTTAGCACAGTTCCTTGTGTTGTGGTGACACCCAGTCCTAAAATTATTTTAAACGCTATTCCATAACTATAATTTTGCTACTGCTTTCTTATGGTCTTAGTTGAAAAGTAGTTCAATTTCCAAAGGGGTCTCAATCCTTATGTTGAGCACAGCTGCTTTAGATCATTTAAGTATTGGAAAGAAAAGACGCTAATGGGAAATGAAAGGCTTTTTGGAAAGATAAGTGAGCGGTCAAGAGAATTGATGTGATGTATGTGAAAATATATTTTATGACTTCCATGCCAATAACACATCCTTGGAATAGGGATTTAGGGCAGATGACATTTCCTCTCTGGAAGCAGATTGATCCTCAAGAGCATTCATAGCTGTCTCATTTCCAGAAGTTGGCTCCTTCAGTCAGAAGAAGGAAGACTACCAAGTTTTGCATGGCCATACCTTGTGAATTTGTGGATTCTCCAAGTCTTTGGCTTAAAATAATCTTCATACAAATGTGGAATGTTTGGAGTGATGCGTTCTGGTCCTTTTAATTTGCCTAAATAGATATAAAATATATCTGTAGATGTAAAAGGGTTAAGAGGAAATGTCCTGTGTGGCTGAAGATGTAGCTCAGTTGGTTAAGTACTCGCCTTGAAAACACAAAGCCCTGAGCTGGATTTTATGAATCCACATTAAAATGAAAGCAATACAAACACAAAGGCCTTTGCCACACACTTATAATCCTGCCATTGGAGACGCAGGACTGGGCAGATCCCTGGGGTTGATGGGCAACCAGTCTACCTACCTGGTGAACTTCAAGACAGGAAGAGACTTTGTGTCAAAACATAGAAGAGGTGGACAGCATACTAAGAACTGCTTCTGAGGATGTCCTTTTACAAACACACACACACACACACACACACACACACACACACACACACACTCACACAGGTGGCTCAGTAAGACCTTAAATATATATAACATTTGTTATGCCAAACAGTAGCCACACCCTTTACCTGTATTAACTTCATTCACGCTGCCAACAATCCTACATATGAGGAACTCCCTATCCTTTTAAAAGCTGAGGACTTTGAGATACAGAGCCCTGAAGGAACTTGCCCAGACCTACACAATAAATGGTAATACAAGGAAGGAAAACCAGGAGAATCAGCTCCAGAATCTTTGGTTTCAACCATCGCAAGAATGCGATCTCATTTTTTTTTGCCCATGAACATGTACATATTAACTTATTTGCCAAATCCAACAGCTGGACCTTTCCATGCTATGAAATAGATTTCTTCCATGTCATTGTTAACTATCTGGCACCTCCTTGCTTTAAGCAATAATTTTCATTTATTTAGCATATCAGAACCTTCCACTGTGAGCAAAGCACAGCACATATTTTTACAGTTTAAACATAATAATTTCTTGAGACATTAATGAAAACTGCCACCATCCGTGATACAACTTAAGAACTTAATCCACATGGCCTCATGCAGTGCCTTTTTACAATAACCCCATGAGATTGTTGCTATTATTATCCCCATCTCACTGATAAGGAAACTGAGCTTCTGAGAGGTAAATTTATCCTCTCAAGATAACAGTCAGCAAGAGGCAAAGCCCAGACCCAAACTTAGCTCTACTTGTGTGGTAATCCTCTGTATGGCTGTGCATTGCATTCCAGCTACCCAGAAGACAGTGCCATTTTTTTTTTTTTTTAAATCTCAGTGAGCTTTATTTTCTCCTGGTGACCAGCAGACTTCCTGCTGCTGTGCCTGATTTCATAGTTTCTTGATTTCTCGCTGTATTCTCCAAAGCACAGCTAAACCACTAATATTCCATATCAATATTTCTGATTTATATTTCTTAATTTTTTTCTGAGCCAATCAGATCAACTACTGTCCTGGCATCACTAACTCTGGCCATAGAAATGCCATAGCTGATACATAAGTAATACCCAGAACACTTCTGTTTGTGACAGACACTATTTTGGGAGAAATGAGACTACTTTCTCTAGTTAGGGAACAGATGGCAAACCAAAGTAAGGATGGATACCAGTTCAGCTAGGAGAGCCAATGAGTTTATTGGGATTTGTTTTAGCTTATTATCTGCTGCTGCGATAAATATCATGACCAAAAGTAAGTTGGGGGAGAAAACGGTTTATTTCTTACAATCTTACAACTCTCAAATCACATTTAATCCCTGAGTGAAGTCAAAGCAAGAATTCAAGGCAGGGACTTAAAGCAGATTCCATGGGGGAATGTTACTAACTGGCTTGTTCATTATGGCTTGCTTAGCTTGCTTTTGGAGCTATTTGCCATGATGTGACATTGACTATAGTGAATGAGCTTTCCCACAGCAACCATCAATCAAGAAAATATCCCACATACATATCCACAGGCCAATCAGATCGAGGCAATTTCTTAACTGATGTTCCTTCTTCCAAGGTGACTTTAGCTTGTGTCAAGTTGACCAAAAACTAACCAACGTGGGATTTATTATAGAGACATAGGTCAAGGGTTATTTACAGAAACAGAAATGACTCAGGATCAGCTGCAACATAAACATGAGCAAGGCCTCATGAAATATGGGAACCTGGAGTGCATCACACACCCTGCAGACAGCTCAGCAGGTGTCCTTCAGGCTTCTGGGCCTCTGGCTTTTCTAGTTCTCTCTCTCTCTCTCTCTCTCTCACTCTCTCTCTCTCTCTCTCTCTCTCTCTCTCTCTCTCTCTCTCTCTCTCTCTCTCTTCTTCCCTCCCTCCCAGAAGAGTAAAGTAGGAGTGACTTCTGTGGCACAAACAACTGGGGTGAGGGGTGGGGGGATTATAGAGCTCTTTGACCAGAGTCCTTAAAATTCCTACATGGTTATCTGTTCTAGAAATGCAAAATGATTACTAAGGAAGTCAACATTTTACCCACTATTTTGACTGCAATCCTGATAAATATGTATTTGAAGACCTCCCCACTTTCAAACTGTCAAAAATAAAATTTTAAAGAAAAATTCAGAGCTAAACAAAACCAGCAAAAGGGGAAAGAGTTTTTTGGTTCCTCTCCACTTCTGACATTGGCCCGAGAGTGGATGGAGGCTGTGCCATGTGCCTTCCAGAGTCTATTTCTAATTTCTAAAGCAGTAGGCAAAAACAAAGACCAAAAAAAAAAATTTGAAAATTATGAAAGAATTAAGGTTTCTGGGAGGTTTTTTTGGGGAGTGGTGGTTTTGGTTTGTTTTAGTGGTTCTATGTTACTAAGTAGCCAGCTTCAGAAATGCCGGCACGTGATATAGCTCTTGTGGGTCAAAAGATATAGCAAAAGGGGATCTGAGCATGTATACCCCTCCTCCTTCTTGAGCATAACTCTGATGGGAGAGGTGTAGTGGGCTTGTAGACGTGTCTGGAGAGTAGATGGCTGTTACAGGGATGGAACAGGCATACACACACTTGCTCTATAGAGAAACTCTATATCTACCTTCTATCTCTACGTAAATGTATTTGGAAAAAAAAAAAGTAACAAACATGGACAGCAAGTACCCCAGCTTGAAAGAAGGGCAACAACAAGAAACACTGATAGAAAACTTTTTCCAAAAACAGGCTTCAGTGTTGGAGGTACTGATTTTATTGACTCTACCTGATGACGGTGCCTGTGGTATCTTCCGCAAACCAGTTCTGTGGGATAATCCCAGGTAGGGACATGGGAGCATCATCTTCCAGCAGTTATCTTCGGGCCCTCTGGAGTTTGGAAGCTCTGTCCTCCATTTCTTTCTATCACAACTATTTATCGTGACTAATCTTCTAAAGAGCTGGTGACTCTCCATTTGAAAATGCCTATTGCAAACCACTTCCTGTCATTTGTTTTCCTTGGCTCATTTAGCCTCCTAGGTGTATCGTAAGTCAGCTGCCTTCCAAGCTGTTCCAGCCAGGTGTAAGATCTCTGTTGTCTTCAATCTTAATAAATAGGAAGTGAGTAAATGAATCATTTAGAGTCTGGACCTGGAGTAAAATGACTTCAGGAACAATTTCTGTAGGAGTTAGATTCCCAGACTTTGAGTTTCTGAACTCTTGAGGAGATTCTGTCCAAATCTACATTAAGAATTCCAGCTTCCAAAGTACATCCATGAGTTTGACCGTTTGCTGACTGCTTACTCTCCAATAGCAATGCATCCTAAAAAAACCATTTCTCAGTTCCTGAAAAATAGTTTTTGCCCATTGGTTTGTACAAGAATGTACATTGACTGAACAGTTATCTCGGAGTTAATATTTCCTCTATACATTTTAGTGCTAAAATTCACAAAAAGTATTATACTTAAAGGATTGCTGATCAAATTATTATTTGTGAATTAATATTGGTTTAATAGTTAATATTGGTTTTCATCGCTAAAAACATTTCACAATGGCCTTACAGTGAAGTTCCTTCTCTTAACTTTCCTAGGGGTGTACATGCACTGTACCCTGATAACCTCTAAAATGAGCTATTTTACCTTTCCATTTTTGTACTACGCATTAATTGGATGTCACACTGCAGTTTCTTTCAACTGTTGGAATAAGGAGTCCAATTACCTTATGGTTTGCTCTGCTCAATTATAAAGGAAACAAGGAAGCCTGAGAAAGAAGGCTCAGTGATTTGGAACACCTATTGCTTTTGCAAAGGCTCTGGGTTCAAGCCCCAGAACCCACATGATGACTCACAGCCACCTGCAACTCCAGGTCCGGTGGATCTGATGCCCTCTGGCCTCTGCAGGCACCACGTGCACATGGTACCAAACACAGATGGAAGAAAACCGCAAGATACAATAAATAAATCTTTTTAAATTAATGAAAGCAGGATATCCACACTGTAAGTTATAGTACTCTTACTGTTTCTCCATAAAACATGCCATTTGCAAGATCTTATTTTAAGAAAATGAATAAAGATCTATTTTATGTGTATGTGTCTGTGTATGACAATGTGCAGGTGGGTGCAGCGGCTGTGGAGGACAAAAGGGGGTGTTCAAGACCGTGGAGATGGAGCTGTAGATGGCTGTGACCCACCTAAAGTGGATGCTAGGAGCTGAACTCAGGTCTTATGCAAGAGTAACAAGGACTCTTAACCACTGAACCACCTCTCCAGTCGCAATATTCACTATTTTACGTGAACAATAAAGGAATGCTTTTAATCATAAAGAATTCCTTTTTTATATCCGTGAGCCATTTCATGATCATTTCATTTCTTTGTTTATACTTTAAAAGTGTATTTTATCTACATATATGTTTTTTGGAGAGTGGGGGAGAAAGGTTCTAGATATAAAGTTCAGGCAGCTGGCCTTGAATTCAAACTTCCCGCCTCAGCCTCAAAGTACCTGGATTACAGAATCGTGCTGACACTTCTAGCTTTTCATTAATATATCGTTTATTTTCTCGCTGTGTAGCATACATACCTGTGCTGGGTGGAAGCATAGCTCAGCTGATAGAACTTGTTTATTACACACAAAAGCTTGGGTTGGATCAGAAGTAACACATAAACTACATGGCGGTCCATGCTTAAAATCCTAGCATTTTAGAGGTGGAGAAGAAAAATCAAGAGTTTAAGAACATCCATCCTAAACTTCAAAGTGAGTACAAAGCCAGCCAATGGTGTAAGAGTGCTCTCTCTCTCTCTCTCTCAAGCAAAACTTTAACTGCAAGAGAGTAGCCATTTAAGAAGGAAGTGTTATGAAACAGCCAATTCATTTTTCATTTTAATCCTGATAGCCTATCACCCCCTCCTCAGAAGTAGTTTTAAGTTCATGGGAGTTCTCAGATTTGTGAGAGACTGTGAGAGCCAGAGAATATTTGGCTAAACTAAAATACAAAGCTTGATTTCTGTGTCCTAACTGAGGGTAGTGAAAGCCCGGCCAGTTCTTTAAAACCAAGTTAACATGTCCTAGGTTATATAACTCCTTGAGGAAAATGTATGGGAGTTTCTAGTGGGAAACAGAACAGTCCTTCTGGATGAAAATGACGATTATCATCAAAAAGACAAGGCCAAGGAAGGGGGAGATGAGTCCAGGGATAAAGTGTTTTCATGTAGCAAAAGTATCTAAGTTTAGATTCCCACACCTGTGCCAAAGCCTGATGTGGTAACTGCTAATCTCAGCACACCATACTAAGATTAGAAGAGGAGAGAAAGTCTGGAAGACCACAGGCCAACTAGCCTAGTATATGAAGCAGAGAACAGTCCCTGATTTGAACAAATTCAAAAGTGAGGGCTGACACCTTCCTGATCTCAGTCTATACACACACATACACACACACACACACACACACACACACACACACACACACACACATAAACATTCCCACACATAAACACACTTACATTCATACAAAGATACTATCCAGACAAGTTTAATGATATTATTAAAACTCATTAAGTTATTATGGTTTGTTAGTTTACTACTTAATTATCATACTAAATGCATTATATTACTGAATACTTACATAAACAAAAAGATAACATCACTATTTATTAAATGAATTTACTCCTTGACAACTTCATACATGTCTTTAATGCCTTCTGGTCATACTCGTCCCTGGATCCTTTATTCTCCTTCTATTCCCAAGACCCATCCCCTTCTTTCTACTAAATCTTCATTCCTCTTAAGTCAGATTCCAGGAGGTACCCAGTCGTTACCAGTCCTGGGCCCTGGAGATGCCTTTTTTCTCGATCTCACCTCTCCCCGACTCTCAATTCCTATTTCCCATTGGAGAGGAGCATCCTGACACCCTTACTAGACAGCAATATACACGGACTGTGTTGCCCTGGGGCATTCAGAAATAGTCCTTATTTATTTTCAAGAACTCAGGGACTTGAAAGAACTCTATCTAGAGTCTGGGACTGTTTTTCAGTGTGTGATAACCTGCTGATATTTTCAATTCTACCCTGGATATTTCTAACAAAGATGCCATAAAACACTTAAACTTTCTAGCTTCAAGGAGATACACAGTGTCAAAATAAAAGGCCTAAACCCTCCTCAAAAACAGTTGATTCCCAGTTACAGGCAGTCTCTCTTGGGACTTTGCCTCTCCAAACACTAAACAACATATTAGATAATTTGGGAAAATGGCAGGATTATTTCAGAGTTGATTCCTAGATTTTTACATACTGGCCTTTATAAAATTACTAGGGAACTGGGGCTGGACTTTTGGACTGGATCACTGAGATGCAGATAGTCTTGTCCCCAAAATCAGCACTAAGTCAGGCCCCAGCACTGGACATACCAGCCTTAAAAAAACCTTTCATTTTCTGTGTTGCAGAAAAACAAGAAAATTGATACAGGTGTATTAACTAAATAGCTGACTTCCAAGTTTCAGTTTCTTGATGAGTAAATACAACAGTTATGAAGACTAACTGAAATTACATCTATAAAGCATCTAGCACTCTGTGAGAGGATGCTAAGGAGAACAGAGTCTTGACAGCAAAAGATGTATAGTTTCCAATATGGACATGGAAGGAATGAAGTCAGGATAACAATGCTGGAAATTGAAAACAAGAAGGAATGATCATGTTTAGGATGGACACAGGAGAAACATCAGCAGTCTGGAGAAATTAACTTCATGGTTTATATTTGGGTGAATATGTTCCCGGTGTTAGCATGCAGCACCCACATAATGGATGAGATCCTGAAGGAACAGGAGTGGACTAGACTGAAGTATCAAGGATTGAACCTTAGTAAATGCATGCTTTATCTATACAGCCACTCAAGGGCAAGGTCAGGTTAGGGTGGTCTGAGAAAAGTGGTAGGACCAGAGATCCAGTTCATTTGGTAGAGTGCTTCCCTAGCTTGTGCTATGCTCTGAGTTTGATCACTAACAACACATAAAACTGGATGTGATGGTGCAGGCCCCTAATCCTTGCACAAAAGAAGTACAAGTAGGAGGATCCAGAGTTCTAGGTCATCTTCTGCTCTATAAGTATAACTATATCTGAGCCTGAAATACTTGAGCCTTGTCTTAAAACAAAAGGGAGAGAGGGGGAGAAAGGGAGGGAGGAAGAGAGGGAGGGAGGGAGGGAGGGAGGGAGGGAGGGAGGGAGGGAGGGAGGGAGGGAGGGAGGGAGGAAGGAAGGAAGGAAGGAAGGAAGGAAGGAAGGAAACTAAGAGCCCGGGCCTGGGGAAATAGACGCTCAATAGGTAAGGGCAGACTGCCCAGGCATGGGGATCTGAGTTTGAATCCCTGGCACTCACAATAAAAGCCAAGCATGGTTAAACACCTCTGTAATCCCTGTGTTAGAAGATGAAGAAAGCTCCTTGGAGCTTGTTGGCAACCCACACTAGCCAATTAATAAACTCTGGATTGATTGAAATAGTCTGTCTCACATGATCAGGTGGAGATCATTAGTAGATGATGCCAAACATCAACATTGTCTTCCAGAAGCACATTCACATACAGGCATACCCACACATGTGTACACATATGCATAACAGTTGAACATATATACACCACACACACACACACACACACACACACACACACACACACACACACACACACGTATACCATATACCAAATATAAAATAAAGGAGCCATGTACAAGTCAGTATAATATTCACCAGAGCTGTTAACCTTGGGCTACCCTTATTTAACACTAATGGCTCTCTTAGGTCTCCACATCTTAGATTACACTTACACCACCCTCTGAGGTAGATCATATTAGCATGGTTGTACAGAGGAAGGTAACCTTCCCAGTTCCTAGCTTAAAGGTGACTCCAGCCATGCCTAGCTATTTACATAGGTGTTGAAGTTCAGATTCGGGTCTCCACACTCACACAGGAAGCATTTTATCTACCGAGCCAGCACCACACACATTTTGTAATCACATTTTTTTACTCCAGTAACTGTGGATGTTCCCCCCATCTCAAACTAAAAGCATTCTTTCTCTGGATAACAGATTTTAAATTTAACCAATGCAATGCCACCTTTTATGTGTAACACCTTTTCTTTTAAGAGTTGATCAAAGCTACTGAATAACTGAAACGTATTGATTTGATTATGCTCTGTTAAGTTGTTTTGACTTGTTAACAATATTACATAACAATAAATCTTTCTGATTAAAGAATCAGTTACGTTGGAGAAGCTTCAGCAAAGAGAGAAACAGCCAAAGGACACTTGATGGTGAAGAAATGTCTCTTATCTCTCCTCTGATGAACTTTTTCTTCCTTCACACACATGCTTGTGTAGGTGCATCACACTACCAGAAGAGTGCTTATTAAAAATACAACCCAAACACTATAACATGTCAATATCTAAGTACCTAAGTCCAAGAGTCAAATAAATATTAGCAGAAGGGGGAATTTTTATTTTTCACCAAGGGCCTGCCTGCATATTGGAACATTTCCTAGAATAAGCATTCTCTCTGCAAAGCACATGCTTTACAGAGTGTTTCAGTGTTAAATAGCTTCAGATTTAATTTCTAAGCTCTCATGAGCTATAGTTCTTGCTTAGCAATGGAAAAACCTGAGCTCATAGGAATAACGTCCAGGAGAGTTTGTGAATGGCAGAAAAATGTTCCAGACTTTTCAAGTCTCCTCTGGTATGTAGAACATGGAATGTCATGGCTGTAAAATTGTCTGAATTAAAAGTAGCAGGAAAACACACACACACACACAAATAAAGCTCACATGTGGAAAATGTCAAATGTGCCCACGGTTTCCATTCTAAAAGTTTCTTCCTAGGTTGAGAGGCTCGGGCTTAACTACCATGGCAATTACTGAAAATGGAAAAGATTCTTTTTGGCACAGATCAGTGGCTCTCGAAGTTTTTAACTGCAGAATTTCCTTAGATTTTTTTTTTTTTTTTGAAATACCAGGATGGAGACACACCCAAGGCTTCACATGAGCTTAAGTCGGTAAACCACCAGCAAGTCATACTCTTAATGCTGTTTCTATCTCTGTCCTGCCCACACTGAGAGATAACTGGAGTTTTCTATTTGTGTCTGTATTCAAGTTGGGTCCACACCACACATGCAGATCTAGAACTCTCTAGGGCAGACTCGTGAGAGAACGAGAGGGAAACTGACAGTCACTGCCTTTGTGTTTCCATGAAAATCCTTTTGCGCTTGTTGACTGAAAGGATTTCACAAATGCCCCAGGCCGGGTCTAACCGACTGCAAAATCAGAACGGTAAGAATGAGTTTCCTACAAGGTTCTTGTCCCTTCTGAGCACATTCTCAAGTCTTCAAGTAGGATCAGCTTGGTGTTTTAGTGCTTATCTTTCACCTTAGCCTTGACATTAAGTATAAGCTAGAGCCACGTAATTCTAAATCTACAGCCAAGTACAAGGACTTCAGCCATTCTGGAGCCACTGAAGGGCTGAGCCAAGAGACCACCACTATAAGAACGTACCTCAAGCTGCTGGAGTAGTACATAAACAGTTTAGCATCCTGACTAATGCAACCCTTTGAACTTTGTACTGCCAGTTCCAAGCGATAAGATCCCAACAAACAGGGAAGTTAGAGACCACTCCTTGTTCTTGGCATCCGGGTTCCTGAACTAGAGTACGGATCTCTGTGTTATAACCAGAGGCAAGGAAAGACCTTTTGGGTTTGAGTACCAACATGCTGAGGGTGTTTCACATCTCAGGACAGATCATCTCTGATGTTGTGGGACAGGAAAAATCTGCATCTGCCTGTATTACATGTCTAATGGGACTCATTTGTCATCAATTGGGAAATCCGGAGATGCAGTGTTGCTCAACAAAGCAATTTAGAGTGCAGTGCCCTGTTTCTGTGAGTGCCAGCAACTAGGCAAATGGCAAGGGAGTCACATCCCTTAATTCATGGCTCTTCGGGATATAATGTATTTCATTCCTTCTTCCTTCCTTTGTCCTTCCCTTCATTTCTTTTGCTTCTTTCCCAAATATTTGTGATAAATCTCTTATGAACTAGGTATGGAGAAAAGCAAAATTTCGCCATCATCTGGCTGTCGGTTTCACTTAACTTCAACTATCAAATTCTCTTTCCTAAATAAAAGAAAATTATGAGCTTGATAGAAAAATTGAAACTATGACCCACTATAAAGAAGACCATCACTGTCCTAACTAATATCTACGAGGTAATTTAAATGAATTCTTCTAGAATTTTTCAGTACTTTTATACACGTAATATTACACAGATAGCAATTTTGAGACTTTGTTTTAATGTCCTTAAAAATCATCATGAATGCTGTGATTCCCACCGTTGCTCATAAATGATTCAGTGGAAAACACTCACTCCTCATTTCAGACTCCCTTGGTACGTCCCTTCTTAGAAATGGCATTTCCGAGGAGAAGGACACGCACATATTATAGTTTTGGTTTAACATATAGAAAAATTATTTTCCCCTCAATTGTATCAGAGTGACACCGCCAGATGACAAAGCTCCTTTAATTGTGCCCTAGTCAGCAATAGAGCAAGGTTGTGTATAAATAAGCAACTCTGCTGACATGATTTTTTAAATTTTTTTTAAAACATAAGTGGCACTAGAGGCTGAATCTAGGGCTCCGTGCATATTAGCAAATTACTATAACACTGAGCTACAACACCAGGCTTCTTTCTTTAAATCATTTATTTGGAGAAAGGATCTCAGGAAATTGCTCAAAACTGGATTTGAATTTACTCTGTAGGGCAGCCTAGTCTTCAACTAGGGATCATCCACTCCCAGGGTCCTGAATAGCCAGGATTATAGGCCTCTCTCCCTTCCTTTTTCCTCCATTTTCCCTCAGATTTGTACAATTTTGGGTAATCTTGAAACTCTCTTTAAAAATGAAAGGCAAACTATACTGTGGATTAGAATTTAAAATCTAATATAAAAATTCTAGACTCTTGTAGTACCTCTTCATAACGTGCTTAAATCACCCCCAAATTATTGTGGCAAACTGGAATTATTTCCACCTAGCTGAATTGGAAAGGGGAAGGAAGGCCATCAAGATGCTTATCAAACAGGCATGGAAGCTGGGCATTTGAAATCAGAATGGGTTTTACTACCAACAACCCACGTAGACATCACTGGCACAGCCTCTGTAGAACAGCATCATTGTCACCCTGGAGCTACTATCCCTAGACACAAAAGCCCCTTCACAGATAATAGAACTTTTTCTAAAATTTCTTAATAACAAGATCTAGATTCAAAGCCAGCTAGAAGCCTCCGATTTGCTAGTCAGATAATAGTGTATTGCATGCCAAAATGAGGATGGAACATATTGAGGTCATTTTTACTTTTATCAAAATGTTTAATTTAACATTTATTTATTTATTTATTTATTTATTTATTTATTTATTTACTCATTTAGTGTGTAGATACATACGTGTGTGCATGCATGTGAGTGTATTTGTGTGTGTGTGTGTGTGTGTGTGTGTGTGTGTGTGTGTGTGTGTGTACATGAGAGGACAGTTTCTAGGAGCTGGTCCTTCCTTCTGTCAAGTGGGATGGATCACACTCAGGTCTTCAAGGACCACAGCAAACATCTTTACCCTCTGAGACATCTGTCTCACATACTATTTTGTTTTGAGACAGGCTTTTTCTGTGTTGGCTATGCAGACCCATAACTCTTAAATCTAGTCAGTTCTCTCACCTCCGCCTCCAATTAGGACTACAGGCAAGCCCCATCCTACTCGCTTTCAGGTGAGACTTTGGATGGTAGGTGGTAAGTCACATGATCAGTCACTCTTATAAATACGTTTGGAATTGTAGAATGCAATACTTAATTCACTATTATTACCAGAATGCAGATTATCTAGCTGTCAAAATTATCCCATGTAGGACATCAGATTCAAATGTCTAAAACATCTTCAAATGACACTGAAGTGCATGTATCCATGATAGTGCTAGTCCTGGAACTGTGGAAAACTGAAGACCTTCTATCCAAGGGTGGCAATACTATCTTATGGAGCCCTTTTCTCGATTCAGGTTCTCTCTTCACACATGGCTCTAGCTTGTCTTACGTAGCCATAAAACCAGCCAGCGCAGAAGTCAAATCACAGTGGTGTCTCCCTCCTTTTTCATCCCCCTCTTCCTCTTCTTCCCACACGCTCAGATTTAACGTGTGTCGTCTATCACTTTGCACCGGAGTAAAAAGGATCATAGAAAAATAATTTTACTAGTCCATGTCTTATTTGTGGTAAGAGTATAAGATGCAACTTTTATACACGGGGCTGTAGCAAATTTGTCAGATCGCGTGTGGTGTGTGTGTGTAGCACAGGTGGAGGGCCGTATTAAAGACACTGCATATGGTAATAACTGTAATAATAGCAAGGTACTGTTTGCATTCTCCTACCTCAAAAGAACGGGGAGAGAGATGGTGTTTCCTGGCTGCAGTGCTTGGTCACAAACAAAGGGGAGTCCTACATAAACTGTAACCCTATATCCGGAGCAGGGGCCATTCCACTAGCAAATCCAGCTGCATCACTGCTTGTGAACCCTGCAGATTTGGAGTCTCCCAGCCATCTCTGCTTTCTAGGCAAAGCTGATGGTTCTCTGGACGATTCCAGTGCTTCAACCTTGGGTTACAAGCGTGCAGGTTGTCTGGGGGTTAAACCACAGGCAATTATTTCCCTCTGGCCCTATGCCATCAGGAGGGACCCGCCACCCTGGTGGTTTTTCTGCAGCACGTGGGAGGCTTTGGCTACGGAGGAGGGGGCGGAGGCAGAGGCAGAGGCGGCACCCAGGGGCCCGGGCAGGGGAGGCCAGGACCATCGCAGTGACAGTTTCTTTCCTGGCATTGCTGCGGCAGAGAAGGCCGCCACAGATTCCGAGGTCACCGGCCGGTGCGTGGGTTTGCAAGGGCTCTGGGGCTCTTCCGCCAGGAAGAGCGAGCCCAAGACACGGAAGGCAGCAGAGCTCGTCCGACCACTAGCGGAGAGAACCCAGAGGAGGCACGACCCGGACCAGCCCGCAGGCGCCTCCCAGCCTGCTGTCACGGTCCCCAAGCGCCCGTGCCTGGTGGAGCCGCCACCGCCGACCAAGCTGCAGAGGCCACACGGATGCCCAAGCCACGCGGCCCGCGCGGGGGCAGCCGCCACAGTCGCCGTCCCACGCGGGCTCCCGAAACGCAGACTGCTGGTGAGTGGCCGCGCACGTGTGCCCGCTGGCCCCGGAGGTGCGTGGAGACGACTGCAGGCTTCCTGTCGCCCTGAGGTCCCCGCCCCCGTGCGCCCCTCTCCCGCCCCAGGCTTACTTTCTTCTTGCTGGGGGAAGGTGGGGACTGGGGTTACTGGCCTCCGAGCCCTCCGGGCAGTGACCTGGGCCTGGATGCTCGAGCTTTTCTTGTTCAGACTTGGGATGCATCCTGGCTGATGATGTCAGAATTCTGAGAGCCCACCTCACCGGTTTTGCGTGGGCTTCACGGCGGCCGCGCTGGATGTCAAGGAGGGAGGGACGAGAATCTGGTAAAACACACCTTCGTGCTGGAGGGTGGGGGAGAAGAGGGCTTTCTGCGTGTTGCATTGATACCACTTAGCCCTTGAGACAGAGTCTCTTATCGGAATAACTTGAGTGTTCGCTAAAAGCCTCAAGGGAAATTCATTAAAAGTGTAATTCCATAAAAACCGAATTTACCAGAACCCTCCGGAACAACCCAACCTACTGGGAGTCTAGAGCCCAAAGGGCTGTGAAACACTGAAGTTTAAAAGCAAATTTCACAATGAAGCAGCAATTCAAGAAACAGGATCTGATTTAAAGGATTGAAAAAAAAAAATTCTAGGTTAGTGTGAGGGGGAGGGACTGGTTTGGTTGCCAGTAAACCCAGGTGAGCATGCTGCTTTCCAGACATCCAGCAAGCCACTGAAATTTAAAGTCTTTAGTTTTAAAAGTGTTTCCAGAAATAAGGTTAATTTGAGCTTCTGTCAAGGTCAACATGGAGTGTGAGAGCAGACAAGTAAACACTTGAATGTTTGACTTCCGGTTTCAATTTTTAAGTAGTATTTGTTTCCAGACTCGTTCCAATGAGCAGTGTGTGTGTGTGTGTGTGTGTGTGTGTGTGTGTGTGTGTGTGTGTGTGTGTGTGTGTTTTCCTGGTGGATGCTAAATTGAACTTTACAAATGTTCTCTGTAAGTAGACTCTGCTGGCCTGTTTCAGATCGACTATAAATATCTGTGTTTCTTTTAAATACATTAATGTCACAGCAGCAGGTCAATCCCCGAGGGCAGTGGTTCTCAACCGTCCTAAAGCTGCAACCCCTAACCACGGTTCTTCATGTTGTGGTGACCCCTAACCCTAAAATTATTTTTGTTGCTACTTTATAGTTGTAATTTCGGTAGTAAATTCGTAATATCTGTGTTTTCCGATGGTCTTAGGTGACCCCTGAGAAATCCACTCCAAAGAGTTGTGACCCTCAGGTTGAGAACCACTAGGTTAGAGCCTCTTAACTCAAAGGTAGGGACTGTTATTGGGATCTGTTCAGTCTTCTCATGGCAGTGTTTAGTTCATGGAAATGCACTCTAGAGTACACCTCAGCTGCAATGTATGCATTAGCTGTTGCTTAGGAATTTTAGGAAGCATTTTATTTTCTTCTTTTCATGAGTAAAACATACATCCTTTAGGCTATAGATGCAGATTCTCAGTCCTTTACTCATTTGTAAGGAAGGAGTAGTTTCTTGGAGGGAACAACAGTGAGGGGCCCGGGTCCTGTGGGTGTGCTCAGAGGCAAAATATGCTATGAAAGGTGTCTCTGAGGTTGGTTCCTGAAAGGGTTGATAAAAAGGTAAAGAACACTTTTTACTTTCAGTTGGTTGAGACCCTTACTCTTCGGATTCTTCTCAGGCCTACTTTTACATTGGTGGTGCACAGCTTTAATCCCAGCTCTGTGAGTTCAAAGCCAACCTGGTCCACAGAGCAAGTTCCAGAATAGCCAGCACTGTTACAAAGAAAAACCCTGTATTTTCTTTTAATCTTGATCATTCTCAGATTAATTTTTGAAGTGTAAAGATATAGGTTTCATTCATACGTGTATTCTATATGCTGTTCTTAATTAGCTTCCTCTCTGGTTATCTATCCCTCCATCCTCCAACCTCCAAACAGTTCCCCTTTTTGCTTCATGCCAAATATATTACCCTCACTTGTTCCTTCCTTCCTCGCCGACTTCTCCCTCTAGGGTCCCCGTCCACTTTCATATCCTCCTCTCTCTCTCTATCTATAGATAGATGCGTGTGTATGCGCGGACGCGTGTGCATCCGTGTGTCATATGAAATATAGACTGCACACCAGAAAATGTATTTTGTCTTTCTGAGTCTGGTCAGTTCATTTCACTTAACATAATGACCCATTTTTTAAAAATGTTATAACTTCATGTTTCTTTACAGCTGAATAAGAATAACACTGAAAGTTTACTACATTTTATTTACCCATTTATGCATTGATGGACGTCTAGGCTGATTTTTAAATTCAAAATTATGAGATGAAGTAATGTAGATTCCCCTGAGTACATATCAATTGCCCTCCAGGCCATTGTGTTTTCACGTTAGAGACATTTTTCCACTTATTTATTTAGTGTGTGTACATGCACATTACCTATTGGGAGTCAGAAGACAATTTGGGGGAGTTGGTTCTTTTCTACCATCTGGATCCTAGGGATCCAACTCAGGCTTGGAGCAAACAGCTTTATAAACTGAGCTGTCTCTCAAGCCATGACAATTAACATTTTAAGCAACCCACTGGATGTCTGTGTTTGTTTCTGTTTAATCCAGTGATTTTTTTTTTTTCTTGACCTAACTAAGGATTTATAAGGTATTCCCAAGGAAACCATAAGAAATGACTCAAGATCACTGCTGAAAATACCAGAGTCAGTTTTCCATCCCTTCGGGCTGATGGGTTTCAGCTGTTCAGCAAATAATTGTCAAATGAGCAACAGGTTCTAAAATGTCCTTGTCTTTCCAACCTAACCTACATTGGCTCTTCTGATTTTGATTTTCTTTCTGGACATAACTTTATATGACTCACATCCACTCCATCAAATCAAAGCAATCAATATATTCAATGAAGTTTGACACCATCGATAGACCAGTAACCACTGTTCCAAAACATCGCAACCCTTACGGTACTTCATGTTGTGGTGACCCCCAACCATAAAATTATTTATTTTATTGCTACTTTGTAACTAAAATTTGCTACTGTTATGAATCGTAATTTAAATATCTTATATGTGACCCCCGTGTAAAGGTCCTTTGGCCCCAAAGGAGTCATGACCCACAAGTTGAGAACCATTCCTATTAAACACCATCTTGGTCTGGTGATCTGTTTCTCCCAGCTCCCTGAATGCATGAATTCTCCACTGGACTGTGCTGTGGGCATATTCAGAAACCCTGAGTTGACATCACAGAGTTCCTTTCAGGAATAATCTGGATGGAACTACAGCTGGGTGTGGCTTTTGTCAGAAATTATTTGCATTTCTAAGCAAATCCCCTGCATGGCTAGTACAGTCCTGCTGCTCTTTAGCCAAGTAGAGAGGCTACATTTGACAGAGCCGCTTAGTCTTCAAACCACAGACCCTTTGATTCTCTTTCTAACTTTTAAATCAAGACAGTGTTGGTTTTGTTGATTGAAGCACTTGGCTTAGAGACATTGGTTCCAATGGGTGGCCCCTTTGTTACCCTTATTTATGAAAAGCAGTCCCTTATCCCAAACACTGATGAGTTCTATGATTTGTCTGAGGAACTTGTAAGGATTGTTAGAAGTTTATCTTCTTTCTGATGTAGTTCTGACTTTTCATCTGTTCTTAGCAATTGTCTACGTCATTCAGGATGAAGGTTAGAAAGCTATCAGAAGTGACCTAGATATTAAAATTGTATCATTTAACAGTAATGCAAAATTTCCTTTTTTCTTCTTCTCTTCCTCCTCCTCCTCCTCCTTCTTTGTTTATTGTTGTTGTTTTGTTTTGAGGGGGGCAGGGGTTTCTCTGTGTATCCCTGGCTGTCCTGGAACTCACTCTGTAGACCGGCGGCTGACAGATCTATCTGTCTCTGCTTCCTGAGTAGTGGGATTAAAAGCATGAACCACTATGCCCTTTGGAAATTTACCTCTTTTTTGCAGTAATTTTCATAAAAGCATTCTGACTGCTGAGTAGGAGTGGATTAAAAGAAAGAAAGAAGAGGAAGTGATAATCAGACCCCCAAAGATCTTTACACACCCAGATAAAGACAGCTTCAGTGGCCAGGCGTGGTGGCACACACCTTTAATCCTAGCATTTGGGAGACAGAAGCAAATGGAGCTCCATGAGTTCAAGGCCACCCTGGTCTACAAAATGAGTTCTTGGACACAGGGTTACACTCTGTCTTGAAGGGGGGAGGGGAGGTGACTTCAGATATCAGAGTTCCTTATATCAAAATAGGCATAAACTTAATCGCCAACGTGTTTCACTTTTATTCATTCACCACCATTTGATCCTGGCATTTTTTTCTTCTAAGTCCTGGTCTAACTTCAGAATCTTGCAAAATTGGGGAAATATTGTTATGGAGTGGTTAGTAGAAACATGGATTGATTTTACTACTTACTATAGCCAGTCTTTCTTATGGACTTACAACTCCCAAATATGACTTATTAATTATGAAAGTTTGGCCTTTAGCTTAGGCTTGTTCCCAACTACCTCTTACAACTTGTCTTTATTAATCTGTTCTGCCATTTGTCTTTTGCCTCTCTCCCATTCTGTACATCTCTCTGTTCCTCCTCTTTCAGGCATCTCTCTGCCTCTCTTCTTCCCAGAGTTCCTCTCTCTTCCCAGAAGTCCCAGCTGTTCTCTCCTGCCTATCTTTTGGCCATTCGCAATGACCCATCTTCATACAGTGTAAACAAATATCGTGCAATAACTTATTGATTGTGTCATTGGGCAAATTGCTCACTTCTCTGAGGCATTGTTTTCTCATCTTTCAATTTGGAGTTTGGTTTTTAATCTCATAAGAGGTGAATTGGAAGTCATGAATAAGTAGGTATAAATAAAGTGTCTGATACAAATGAGGAGCTGTGTCTGCTTGTTGATATTTTTACTATTAATGAGAACCCCTGTTTGTAGTAGACACTTCTTTGCATATTTAAAATCTGAAGTTCAAAGAGGCCAGGTATATTGGGTGCCACAAGTTAGAAGGTGACATATCTGGGAGTCAAAACCAGACTATCTGCTAGGTTTCTCTGTCTCCTATTCTGCATATTGCCTGCTAGAGATACTTACAGGTGTGATATGTGTAATTTTGTTATGGAGCTTCACAACTCCCAAATCAAACACAGACTTACAGATTATTGTACTTTTTAGAGGACTATTTTTTCTTGATGTTTTAGTATTTTCTAAATGTCTTTACTAAGCTCATTAGGAAGTATTCCATTTACACACACACACACACACACACACACACACACATGTTTGTACACAAGCTGGTCTTGGAGTCCATATGTAGAGAAAATAGCTTTCAGGAGTTGGTTATCTTCTTCCACCTTGTAGGTCTTAGGAATCAAAATCAAGATTGTAGATGCAGTACCAAGTACTTTTACCACCTGAGCCACCTGACTGGTTCTAATTTGTGTTTTAACATTTGCTTTAAAATTAGTTCTTTTGACTTTTCTGCCAGTGCAGTTGACATAGACAACACACACACATCTGCCATTATACCCAGGGACTGTGCTTGAGAAAAGGAGGATACTCCCTCTTAAAATGGGAAACAGGTTCCAAGTTCTGTATTGGTTGTCAGTATTCCGAAGACCTCTGTGCCATCTACCTCTCCCCATGGTCCAGTGTCTGATATTGCCTCCACTTTATTTCTGTTTTTTATTTAGCTTGGCAGAAGGGTCTGGAGGGCACAGGCAAAGTAAATTGTAGCCGTGCTTTGCCTTACTTAACTAACTGCATCTCGTTCTCAGAAGTCAGATTTTAATTATTGTTGGGGAGACCTCTGTGGTGGTGAAAAGTAGGAATTGTCAGTTCCTTTAGATCTTTTCTAGGTGGATCTAGTCTGCCATCACTTATTTATGGACTTTCACAACATTATATTAAAGCCTTTTGATTTTGTTCTTGTAAGTAACTTTGAAAAGTCTATAACTAGGACTTTGGTCTTGATTTTGTGCTGGGTTTTAACTCACAGACACACATATTAAGCAAAGACTTGATCACTGAGCTATATACACCTTCGGTCCCAATGTTGTGTCTCCCTAAGCATGTGAGAGCTTTTCCTGGTCTAGGATAAAGCTTTTCAATCAACAATGAATTATTTTCTTGAAGGCATTTTAAATAATAACATCTTCATTCTTTCATATGAATATTTCTTTATTTCAGCAAAGTTTCATTCCTTCTTAAAGAAACCCTTCAATCTCTTGAGTTTTAGCTTGACTACAAATGACAGAACTTGAAATTTGGTAAATTTGGTGTTTTAGTTTTTAAACTCTTTCCATAATTAATGCTTTATTGGCATCTCAGTTGAGCCAGAGATTTGGCAAAGGTTCCTGTGAGAGGTAACTTTAAGTGAACCATCACAGATCAGTCACTGGTGAGTTGACTTGGTGATTCATTGGGTTAATTTGGAAACAGAAGGTCAAAATGACTCATTTTAACCCTTTCTGGCTCCCTGTGTGCTTTCTGGCTTCCTGTTTTGCATTTGCTTATGCTCAAAAAGAAGCCTTGATGCAAGTCCCTTTTAGAACTCTATCTCAGGATAAAATGACTGAACCGTAATCAGACAGGCACCTCTAATTAAAAGCAAAGGAAAAACTACATTTAGTAATGGGATTATGGTTGAATCACTCTTATCTACTGACCCGTGATTTCATTTTGTTCCTGGACAGGATACTATTTTGTGTTCCATCTCTAAATCTACATCCTTTAGCATTTGTGATGTGCATTTCTGTGGCTAAAATGAAGCGTAAAGAACTCTTTCTTTTTGTTAGCTGATTTTTATTCTTTGACTCTTTGGGGGCCCCACCACCCAGCTCTCAAACAAATACATATGGGGCTTGGCTTGTTTCTATCCAGCTTTTCTTGAATTATCCCATCTATCTTTTGCCTCTGTGCTTATACCTTTTTGTATATGGGTATATCCTTTCTTTCCTTCTTATTCTGTGCATGGCTGTGTGGCTGTGTGGCTGTGTGGCTGTGTGGCTGTGTGGCTGTGTGGCTGGGTGGCTGGGTGGCTGGGTGGCTGTGTGGCTGGGTGGCTGGGTGGCTGGGTGGCTGTGTGGCTGGGTGGCTGTGTGGCTGGGTGGCTGGATGGCTGGGTAGCTGTGTGGCTGGGTGGCTGGGTGGCTGGGTGGCTGTGTGGCTGTGTGGCTGTGTGGCTGGGTGGCTGGGTGGCTGGGTGGCTGGGTGGCTGTGTGGCTGGGTGGCTGGGTGGCTGGGTGGCTGGGTGGCTGGGTGGCTGTGTGGCTGGGTTGCTGGGTGGCTGGGTGGCTGTGTGGCTGTGTGGCTGTGTGGCTGTGTGGCTGTGTGGCTGGGTGGCTGGGTGGCTGTGTGGCTGTGTGGCTGGGTGGCTGTGTGGCTGGGTGGCTGGGTGGCTGGATGGCTGTGTGGCTGGGTGGCTGTGTGGCTGGGTGGCTGTGTGGCTGGGTGGCTGGGTGGCTGGGTTGCTGGGTGGCTGGGTGGCTGTGTGGCTGGGTGGCTGGGTGGCTGGGTGGCTGGGTGGCTGGGTGGCTGGGTGGCTGGATGGTTGGGTGGCTGGGTGGCTGGGTGGCTGGCCCCCTCTTTTCTTGCTCCTTGATCTCCCTTACTTCCCAGTTCTTCTTTTTCTCCTTCTATTTATTCTCTCTGCCTGCCAGTCCCGCCTATTTCTTCTCCTGCCTTGCTGTTGGCTGTTTAGCTCATTATTAGACCAACCAGATGTGTTAGATGGGCAAAGTAACACAGCTTCACAGAGTTCAACAAATGCAATATAAAAGCATGTAACACACCTTTGCATCAGTAAACAGATGTTCCGCAGAAAACAAACAAATACAACATATCTTAAAATAATATTCTATAACTCTTTCCTTGTCCATGGGTCTATGCTTTGCTGGATTAACTCTAGATTTTTTTTTTCTGTTTTATTCTTAAAATTTGTTTCTAAACTGTCTCAATTTTTTCTTCTCTAACAGTAAGAGTCAAACCAGGAGATGGAATGGGATTGGAAAGGCCTGGAAAGGGCCCTTCATGTGTGGCTGTTTCTATGGTACAGGGAAACTGCTCACTGAACTGATGCAAAACTCAAGTATGTAAAAAATAAAATAAAATACAATTCACTTGGAGTGAGGTGGATTTACTTGTTGGGAAAGTGAAGCTTTTGCTATCCCAGTTAGTAAAATATCAAAATATTGGAAGAAATAGAACTGTTGTGTTCTAATGACATCTATAGTCAATTTTCCTTCATCAAGTATGATATTGTCTTTTATGAAATGACTTATAAAAGTAATTCTTGAGTTAGTTCAAAAATATCTTCCATTCTACCTACAGTTTCTCTTTCAGAGGTTGGGGTGGAGTCTGGCAGCCTCTGTCTCAATGTCTCTGCAAGAGATGTAGATGCAATTTGTTAGTAAGACATATTCAGAGAAACATAACAGTGAAGTCTAATTTTATATCCAGATGTTTAGTTCTAATTTTATTTTTGAGCATTTATTTCTTCCCCCTTAAATATGTATTTTCACATAATCACATACCACAAGACAACCATGAGGGTTGTGGTATGGTACAGTACCTTTCATGCTCATGTATTATGATCAGAAACCCTTAGTGTTGGCAGGTGTTTGTAGAGATAACATCAAATGTCCTTCTAAATGGCCAGTGTTTGGAAATAGATTTGTTTAAAGGAAGGCTACAAAAGATGTAAGCAGTGCAAAACAGTCTAATAACACACAGGGGAGGAGAGGGCCAGAAGAAGAAGGCCTTCGAGAGCTGGCCAAGGTGCTTAAACCTTCTCTGGTATGCACAGTTGTAGGTGTGGTTGGTAAGTGTAGTCTGGAGTTGAGGGTGGACCAAATTCAAGGTATCTATTTCTAGGACTTGCTTTGTGCTGTGCAATTGGTTGGACTTTGGAAAGGGACACATTTTCAATCCCTGTATCTGCTGACAGTTTCAGAATCTTCATATTTCTGCATCCCATTGCATCCAAGTTCCGTGACTTCAGAGTGTTCCCCCAACAGCCATGTTCCCCATTCCATTTACTGTCTCTAGTTCAGACCTGAGCCACTTCCTCCCACAGTGATACACTTGCTTCCAGTCCAGGCCACCACATCTTGTGTCCTCTATGACTTTATCCATCACAGCCTGATAATTTCAAGTTTGTAAATATGTACTGAATGCCTTATTTGAACAGACCACCTTGTGAGCCAGAATTGAGAAGTAAACAAGAAACTAAATATATCTCTGGAGACTCATGGGTCATTTTCCAATTATACTTTGAGACAAAGAAAAGGACTCTTGCCACTAGTTTACCATGAATCTAAAAAGCTTCCACAGGCCTGTGTTTTTGCTATCCATTGTTTCATGACCTTCGAATTAATGGGCAGAGCTTAACAAGTAATGATTAATAAATGAAAGGAGAAATAAAATTATTTGGAATAGGCAGTATTTGTAGGAAAGATGTATTTATCCTTGGACAATATTGAGTGATGCCCTGGCAGAAATGAATAAAGGCAGCTGCAACACAAATTATACATTAGCTGTGAAACCACTGTATTTTATAGCGAAAAGACATGTCAAGTGCAAAGATGAAAATTCAGTATTTGGGATGAAGATCTGTAGGTCAGGAAATGAGAGATACTTTTAAATCATAGAAACCATAAGTCTGTTGTAAAGAAATGTCAGCTGAGTGAAGGTTAGACATTTTTAGGTTCTCTGTTAGTTACCATCTTAGAAAAGTTTTGCTTAATACAGTGTCTTGAGCTTTGATGTAAATAAACATATCTTGGGCTGTTGGATTAAAAAGGAGAGGCAGTGAGAGAGATGATAGGGGCACCTTCCCAGAAATCCTGACTCATTTGAGACCTAAAAAATTTACCTCTTGTTGCCAGCATTTCATTCCTCCGCCATGTTACTGTGGCTGAGGTGGTTTAGAAACTACAGTCAGAAGACACAGCATGAGAGAGATGCCACCTATAGGGGAGAAGGCAGGTTTGGAAAGGTAATAACAGGACTAGATGGTGGTCACATTTTATGCACTCCGTTGATAGAAGGGCCTCTTGAAGAGCATTGGTATATTAGAGATTGCCGTTAGAGGGTGTGTGGGTAACCCTGCATTTTTTCTCAGTACTCCACTCTCATCATGCTATTGTCATTCAACAGTGTTTTGGGGCCTTTGTCTACTGCACTGAAGAACTCATCTACTGCAATGCCCAATGTAAATGCAGCTGCTCACAGGAGCGTATTGAACAGTGCAGACTCCTGTGGCCAGAGAACCTTGGGAAGCACTGGGCGGATGCTTCGGGCTATCTGGCTTGTTTCGTTTTGTTTGCTTTTGAATAGTAAAGTCAGACTACCATCATGTGTTAGAAAACTCTCCATAGAGCATTCATGAAAATTAAATAAAATTAATCATGGCCAAGAACTGGTCTCATCTCTCTCAGAGTTTCAGTCACTTTGGCAAGCAAAAATAAAATAAAAATGATAACATTTAAAAGTGGGTTTATTGAACTATGTACCTTTGAATAGAATTTTTTAAAAAATAATTTAGAATAAAGGGAAATATATAATAGTAACAACAGTACTTTCAGAATTTTGGGGGATTTATCAGCAGGAAAGCAAAATTATCATCCTTGATTATGATTATAAAAGTGTGTTGACATCTAACTTTCTTTCCAACACCTTAAATTTATTTCCCTAAATGTTTTATATTGCATGTTAATTATCATATTTAAAAAGCTCAGATCACCATATATTCAACATGATAATGTTGCTTTCGTCCTAGTAAATCTGTTTGTAAGTTTATGAAATGTCTTTTGAATATCAAAAAATTTAGAATTTATCTTAAATGCTAGTAAATACTTTGAATTGAACCATGTCCTACTAGAATAATTGTGCATTTAGATTTCTTTATTTACATGTATCAGGTGGCCAGCCACAGACACTGAATCATGTGAAAAATGTAAGGAAAATGTGAAGGAATGTTCATATTATGTCTTGGGCAGAGAGATGATGAATCATATATTTTTGGTGCTTGACCAAAGTCACTTCCTAATGTGGTGGGATTTAGGTGTCAGTTGATAAGGTCAGAAGACATTTATCTAGGGTCTTGGACTATTGAAGGGGAAGTGGCCAGCCCCACTTAAAAGGGACTGTTGGTATCTTTGGGAGTCCTGTTCGTTTTTAGAGAGACTGGATCAATGTCTATCGCTCATCCATCCAATTATTCAAATATATTCCTAAGTTATAGCCTGTTATCATGACTGTTAATTTGTTTACCAATAAATATTTATTTATATTAATATATTTTAAGTGAGATATACCGCCACATCTGGCGACCCAACGTGGGGCCCATGACAAACACGATAAAAAAAATTTTAAAAAATCACAACATAAATAAAAATAAAAACAAGACAAAGTCAAACACAGGCCAAGCTAGCCACCCAAAAAAGAAAAAAAAAAAAACATATAAAAAACAAAAATAAGCCACAAGCCACATAACAAAATAAATTAATAAAAATAAATAAATTAAGATAAAATAGCTAGCTAGCAAGGTCCCTAAACCATAGGCCAAACAGCATAGACTTAATATAAGTGGCTAAACTATTTCTGGGGGCCTAATCAGCAGCGGACTGCTAAGGGGTCTAGGGCTACAGATCTATAGATCTAGACCTCTGGCCGCCTGGGACCAAGAAACCTCCTTGTAACACAGGTGTTCTGACTATGAGTTACAGGTCTAATGTGTAAACTCATGTGTCTGTTAAGCTCTGAGCAGGCTTTCTTTACAGCAGTGTGAGATCATGTGTGTTAATATTTGATTCCATTGGGGAAGGGAGGTCTATATGAGCAGTACCTATAACCATCATGGCGGCTGTCTTGATATTGTTTGTTACCTTAAAGGAGACAGGTAGAACTTTATTTGTGCCTCCCCTAGAATTCAGCAGGTGCTCACTGAGAAGATAATAGAGCAGCAGTTCTCAACCTGTGGGTGGCAACCGTTTTACAGGAGTCAAATATCAGATATTTACGTTACAATTCATACCAGTAGTAAAATTACAGTTACGAAGTAGCAATGAAATGATTTTAAGGTTGGGGGGGGGGGGTCACCACAACATAAGGAACTGTATTAAAGGGTCACAGGGTTGGAAAGGTTGAGAACCGCTGCAATAGAGAGAAAGAAAGAAAACACTTTGAGGGAAAAGACTGGAATTTCTGGGGTCCATTGAGAGTCATCAGCTTGTAGCTCATTCCATAGGTGAATGCTTGCTACAAATCTATACGCGGCTATATTTTGTAAAGATTTCAGTAAAATAAAACAGATTAAAAGAGATGAAAGTCTAAAGTTAGTGCTTTTAATGAAAAGTTGGATGCCCCAGACAGGGCTTCTCTGTGTAACTGAAACCTGGCTGTTCTGGAACTCACTTTGTAGACCAGGCTGGCCTTCAATTCACGGAAATTTGCCTGCCTCTGCCTCCCAGGTACCGCCACCATGTCCAGCAAGAGGTCCTTTAATTCCATGAGAGACTAAAGGAGTCGAGTCAAAAAGAAGGAAGCATTGCTACCAGCAGCTGTTTGTGTTTGACACTAAGGAAGAAGTAATCGATGTCAGAACAGTTTCTATGAGAAACAGCTAAATCTTACAAGCTTTCAACATCATTAGTGTGTTAACTCAGTAGTTAACAACACATGAAGCTCTTGCAGAGGACCTGGGTTTGGTTCTTAGCACCCCCACAGTGGTTCCCAACCATCTGTAACCCAGTTCCAGAGGTTATAATGCCCTTTCCTGACAGCCATAGGCACCAGACATTCCTATGGTACCGATAAACACATGCAAGAAAACATTCATAATGTCAAAATAAAATAAGTAAATCTATAGAAAAATGTAAACTCTCCCCAAGAGTGATGTATTTAATACTTTCCTCTTCAAACCCTTCAGTGTAAAATGGTTACTTAGGACATACCTGCAGGGATGACACAGAAGCCCAGCGCCCAGTAAGTATATTAACTTATGTTTAGTTGAAACTCTCAACAGCAGCTGCTTCTCATCACCTTACCTGTTCATTTCCATGTTCATACTTTTATTTTCCCAGAGCTTTACTTTATCTTTGGTAACTGTACTCTTCATTGGTGCTTTTGGAATATCTAAGTCTTAACAACTTTAAAGATTTTTAATATCCAATTATTGATTGGCAAATTCTAGTTGTGTATGCTGTCTTTACTTTCACCATATTCTGGTATAGATAAAATGTTGTCCGGGTCATGGTACATTTCATGTGAGTACTATAGATAAATATTTTACACACTGAAAGTGGTTGGTTCTTGGGATCTTTAAAAATGGGTAGAGTGGCTGTACATAGCTTGTTTTTCCCCTGAAGAAGGTTTCCCATCTTTAAGGAACTCCCTCCTTCTGTTTCTGTCGCTGAAGGCATGGGACTAGCCCTCTGCCTTTATCTAAATCAGATTAGATCATTGCAGCTCAAGACCTGGGTTACAATAATTTCTTTCATGTATCTCCAATTAAGTAAATTGCACCCTCTTCTTCTGGAAAATGAACTCTAACCCAGTGGGGGCCAAGAAAGGCTGTTGGTTTGGCAAGTGAGAACCGAGACAGGTGGCATGAGTTTTTTTTTTTTTGTTTGTTGTTTTTTGTTTTCCCTCACCTGGCAGCACCTCACCTGCTTATCCAGGTCACTGTGGCACTCCGGGAGAAAAGCACCTAGCTGGGGAAGGATGTCCCCACCTCTTCCTTGCCTGTGAAGTCTCCAGGGAGAATGCTTACTGCCTGGTAGATTCCTTTCTATAGTCTGGGAAAATACTGCATTTTATGAATGAAAGTGGGTCAGAATTCTGAGCTTAAGTAAATCTCCCTGAAAAAACAAACAAACCAAAACCCAAAAGTATATTTTTAAGGGAAAATAAATTAACTATATTGATACTGGAAAAAAGAAAAAAGCAAAACCAGCAACATCCCGACACAAAACTGCCCAGAGTATGTAACTTAGTTGTGGAGTACCTGTCCAGCATGCTAAGGCTCTAGATTCTGAACATTTCCTGCCCTTCAGAAGGCAAGGGAGAGACCAGAGGGGAGGGAAAACTAAAAAAGACTCAAAGAAGTCACAAAATACCAGCCAGACGTTCTCTTCTGTCCATTCTTGTCATTATTGGCTCCATATTTCAAAAGACAGAATCAAAGTGCTCTCCAGTCTTTTATGGGCAATTGAGATTTAAAGACAGTAGTCTGGACATCAAGTGGCAAGAGGCTGCTACTGTTGCTTGGAAAGATGGCCAGCTGTTGTGAGCACAGTGTGCAATCTGTTGTTTGGAGAAGGTACGTGGATGTGGCCACTTTTGTCGTAGACTTTCTGGGTAGTTTGTTGCTCACTTTCTTCACTGGGCTGCTGTCAACTGATCCTCTGGGACAGGGGTTAGCTAAACACATCTACTTCTGGGCACTCAGGTTCTCAAGCCCTATGTCAGATTAGCAAGAGTCTGAGGCTCCCCACATCTCTGTAAAAAGGTCAGTTTAGGAAGAAATGATTTCATTTTCTAGAGGCTCCATGAGGAAAGGGGTTTGTGATAAATGCAAGTAGGCAGAAATTACAGGACAAAAGAAACTCCTGAGGGAGGTCTTTCAGGTTAAACACCTCATGGCTATAACTCAGATGTTATCAAATTTGAAGAGTGTGGGCAGTACTGGGACCAAGGTTAAGAATGAAGCTGAGACTAAATCAAACAGCTGTAAATGTAAGGAGAGCAGTGCGCCAGGACAGGCCATCCTGAATAACATTAGAGGGCTAACAAAGCGATGTTAGAACCAAGTTCACCTCCAACTTGTGTGATTAACAGGGTTGTTTGCTTTGTGTGATTGCGGCACATCAGACCTTCTCTTGGAACAAGTGATTACATTTTCTTCTCGAATGGTATGCAATACCGCCTGTTGCCTCTGACATTGTGCTTCAGTGTATTTCTGACTCTCAAAACTGCAGTGTTTATCTTTAGCATTTGAAGTCATCCTCAACCCGCCTTCCCTGAGTTAGCTGCTAAGTGTGAGAGAGCAGATGGCTTCCAGCCAGCTCTCCTATTGAGTTAATGTTACATGGATTGCTTCCTTCCACGAAGTGCCATTTGCTTATCATCTTAGCACTGAGGTGGTTTGTCTTCTTTCCTGTTGGTATAAATAAATTAAAATGTCTTTGATTCTCTCATCAAAGTCTTGCTTCTATTTCTCTGATCCCGATTCACAGAAGAAACAACTAAATATTCTAAGTGCCTAAGTACAGGGCCTCAGGCTCATTTATACTAGAGTCCCTGATAGCTGAAAATCTATCTGGGCAGATAACTTGGATGGTAAAGAGCTTGCCACTCAAGTGTTCAGACATGTGTTTGTATTCCCAGCACACACTCAAAGACCGAGTATGGTGGTGCACACTTGCTTGCAATTCTGGCAGTGGGGAACAGAGAAAGGAGTATCCCTGAGGTTGGCTGGCCAGTTGGTCTTACTGAATTCATGAGCTTCAGGTTCAGTGAAGGACTTTGTCAAAAGTAAGTTAGAAAGAATAGAGAAAGATAGCACTAAACTGACCTCAACTTTCTATCTACACATACACACCTGTACATGTGCATAAACACACAAGAACAGGTATAGATGCAAACACCACAAGTACACACACTTTTTATATTAAATATTCCTATTTTTAAATGGTGATGGCTGACTTAAAGTTTACTATGAACCACCAAATTAACTCTGACAACCAAAGGTAGCAGTAGAGACTGTAGCTTACTGTAGATCTGAAGATTGTATGATATTGATTCTGGAGAAGCCTGAAACTTCAGTATGGATTGGGAAGTTCAGTGTTACAGTCTGGACCACTTTTAGGAGGCAGAGAGAAGAGAAGAAAGGTGGAAGGCAACCTGACAGACTCTGAGCCTCGAGAAAGAAAGGCGGAAGTTGGCTTGGGTTTTTCTATTAGCATGGGCATAGTTACTATGTTTTCTTGAGTCACTGCCTTTGTAGGATGCTGGTCCAGTTGCCTATACAACCACTCAAAGCAGTCAACAAGAGAGATCTGTATCTCTCTAAGTCAGTGGCTCTCAACTTCCCCAAGGCTTCAATTCTTTAATACAGTTTCTCAAGTTGTAGTGACCTCTCCAACCATAAAATTATTTTCATTGCTACTTCAGATAATTTTGCTACTGTTATCAATCGTAACTATCTGGTATGCAGGATATCTGAAATGCAATTCCCTAAAGGAGTTGAGGAAACACTGTTCTATGTAGGCAGAGTTTTTCTGTGTTCTGGCAGTCACTCCCAAATAACCACACCGGGACTTAATATTAATTATAAATGCTCAGCCAGTAGCTTAAGCTAGTTTTTAACTAGCTCTTATAACTTAAATTAACCATTTTCTGTTAATCTGTGTGTTTCCTGAGATTCATTTACCTCATGTACATACTTCCCATCCTGCTCAATCTGTGTCTCATGACATCTCCTCGGACTCTACTGTTCTTCCTAGCATTCTCTGTGCCTCTGTGTGTGAAAATTCTACCTAGTTGTAGGCCAATCAGCTTTTTATTAACAATGAGAGCAACATGTCTTCACAGTTATAGAAAGATTATTCCACAGCATTTCTGTCTAATTAAAAAGGAAAGTCTTAACTTTCGCATAGTAAAATTACATATAACAAAACAGTTATCAAATAAGAATTATAGTTATAATATCCAGTTCATTTGTATTTGACAAAATAGAAAATATACTTCATCAACTGTCCTATCTGAAGAGTCCAGAGTTTTGCACCTAATTTATTTTCTACTATGGTTAGATAGAACTGCAACTATAACTATCTAGTATTCAACCCATCAAAGACCTGAGAAAGATATAATATTACCTGAGTGTAGAGCAAGGAACTCTAAAAATTAAGAGATGACAGAAACATCTGGCTTCCTGGACAATTACCCAAAGTTCGTCTGTCACAGTGGGGCATCCAACTTTACCTACAGTCCCAATATATCTGATAGACAATTTTGAGAAGCAGAGAATTTTGAAAGATTGTTTTACCCTGTCTTGACAAAGTTTGGCAATTGCTCTTTTGTTTCTACATCCTTCTGGACCAGTTTGGACAATATACTGTGAGAAATTGAAGCAAGGGTAGCCTTTTTATAATAAAGATAACAAAGTCCATATGGAGTTCTACAATATCCATTATTCTCTTATAAAGTAAATCAGTGCTGTCAAGAACAGCCTATGTTATTAAAACATTTTAAATGCCATATTCTGTAAGTCCTTGAAGGGTTTGAGTATCACATATCTATTTAAAATATCTCTGTATTACCTTGAAAACATAACTAACATGACTCTAAGTTTAATAATTATGGGTGACTATCAACCTGTATTTTTTAAATATACGTTATATTTTTAAAAGAGTTGCATAAACACAATACCTTAAACAAGAGTAGAAACATACGTACAGTAAAACAAAATTAACTTTAAATTTGTATCAATAAACCAAAATCCATACCAATGTAAAATATTTATTATAGTTGTTTTTTTCAATTATAGTAGATTCAGTGATCTACCTTTTTTCCCATCATTCCTCATTTTTTCTTTAGAAAGAGATATTTGAATTTAACTCTTTTTTTTTATTATGACCAAACTTGTAATCAACCTCCTCCCTAAACAATTACAAACATTTATAATTCATTGTGTAACCAAAACCCACCCTTACTCTGTCTCTTGAGAATGTGGTTGTCATTCTCTAGACTCTTTTCTGCTTTTGTGGGCACTGGTATCTTTGGGAGATCCTTAAGAAAATCAGGATAATTGTTAAGTCCTGGATGGAATAGTCTGTGAGGCTGACCATCTCAGCCAGCAGCGTCAAAACAGTTCTGGATGATGGATCATCAGGGCTATCCATTTTTATTAGTGTCTGATCCCCTTGCTCTGAAAATACATAAACTTTTAAAGGTAACATACATATCTGCATTAATACAATATAGACTGTGCATTGTACAAAAGACAGCCAAAGATGATTTTTGTTTTATGTTTGAGCAGGCAAAATATACATCCCATGTTGTAGTTCATTTTATGTCTGTAGCCTGGATTTTCAGGTGTTCTTTCTTGATCAAACCTGATAAATTTTAACAATTTTTAATCAATTTTAACAAAAAAACTGTCTTTACTGTATATTTATTTCTTAATTTTTTTCTGTCTCTGACCACACATTTGCTGGGCTAGGGTGACTGACTACATCCATATTCTTCTATCTCTTTCTGTTTATGAACACACCTTTAATCTGCCAAGGTCCTTGGCTAAGGATTAAAGGTTGATAGGATGGATGGTTGGCTCCATCCAGATCCTAGTCTAGCTTCATAGAATTTAGCTTTTTAGCCCAGGTTCTTTGGGGAATTTGGGGTCCATATAATCACCAAGTAAAGCTTTGCCATCTGCTGCTCATTAACTCTATTTAAATATTTGGCAGCAGGGACTCTTAAAAGACTCACAAGTGTTCTGCCTCTAAGGCTAAATCAGGAAGCTTCTCTTTAAAAAGCCAAGCCTCAGTTTGCCTCCAGCAAACAGAGCTGATCCAAGAAAACACTGCCACTAGGTTTGATTCTGTTCACTTTTTGTTTTTATGAACAGAAACCTTAAATACATTATTTACAACTTTTTGCTTATATTGAGGGTCCTGTGAGACTTCAGGAACAAGCCATTTTACACCTTAAGCTGCACTCCAAAAGCCCGCCATTGTAGCCCAAGCCCACATGCCAGGGCATCTCTGTACCATGGCTCATGTGAGTGACACAACTCGGAAGCTTTTTTTGGTTTCAATTTTATGCTCTAGACTGCTTTTAAGCTTTCTCCAGCTTTATGTGGGTGTACATCGTGTATATCACCCATGTTGGGCTGCCATTTGTAGTAAGAAGTTTCTGGCCCAGACTTTTAGGCCTACCCTCAAGGTTTGGATCCGCAGACCCTCAGACCCACAGTCCCACAGTTCCAAAGGAACACAGATGCTTACATTAATTTTAGGCTGATCGTCCAGGCGAATAACTTGCTAACTCTTTATCCTTAAACTAACCCATGACTCTTATCCTGTTCAGCCATGTGGCTAGGTACCTTTTCTCAAAGCAGCATAGTTGACCTCTGCTTCTTTTGGCCTCTCTGTGGCATTCTGCTCTGTTCTTCCTGTTCCCAAGAGTTTTCTTAGTCTGGTAGCCCCGCCCACATTTCCTTGCCTGCCTTTGGCCAATCAGCACTTTTCATTAAATTCATAGATGGGACAATTATTTAGAATGTAACATCATAAATCCACTACAGTAGACTTGTAGAAAGCCCCTCAGGCAACTGCACATAGTTTCCAGGGCAACAATTCCTGAGAGGAGTCTTTGGTATAGTAAGCTATAGGCAGCCCTGTTTGAAGTTAGTGACAGCAGGGTGGCGTTTTGCTCTACCAGACTTCTGTGAGATTTGGGGTAGTGTTTCTAGAAATGCAGCCTCAGAGCCCAATTTGACTGGGATTCCTAAAAAATACACCATTCCTCCATTATGCTCTGAATTCAAGAGTCAGGGGATTTTCCTGAAACTAAGAATCTTGCATGATACATTCTCAAGTGCAGTCATTACAGTCCTCCTCATAGGTAGGTTCTGAAAGCTTTTGTGTGGAAATCCAAGACTTCATTCTAAAATGCCTGTTCCTGGGCTTAGAATCTTTGTGGATGAATTCTAAAACTCTACATTTTAACCAATTAATTAAAAAACATGGTTTAGAAGTTCAAGGGTGCCTTGAACTCTCGGTGTAGCTCAGAATGATCTTGATCAGAAATTCTGACCCTCTTGCCACCACCTTTCCAGAAATAATTCTACTTTTAGGAAGCCCAGTGAGTAATTAGTATTTCTCTGTTCCCAAGCATTTTCCTCCACCCATTCACATATTCTGGCTCTTCTTCAACTTTTCATTCTTCCTGTTCTTTCTGATGTTTGAGACAGGTTCAGGGTCTCGCTTAGCCTAGGCTGGCCTTTCATTTTCTATATAGCTCTCTTTCTAGCTGAAACTGACTTTGAACTCCTAATCCTACTGACTCTACCCCATTCATGCTGAGGAAACAGAAATGTGCAACTACATCAAGTAAGGAGTCTCTGCAATTCTTTAAGCTTGTTGTCTTCACAGAACTGAGAAGTGGCAATTTCCCCAGTGAAAGTTCCTCCCATTCAACATCAGCCAAGTGGCTGGAGTGATCAGTTCAGAGGTGTGACTTGTAACTGTAGCTCTCCAAGGCAGTTTCTTTCCTGAGCATCTTTGTAACTTAGGTGTTTACTCTAAGGTTAACTGGAGACAAGACGGGGGTGGGGTGTGTTCTGTGGGTTGGGGGTGAAAAATAAAGTTGAGAAGAGATGGTTGATCTGATTGGGGCTTTCTGCAGTCACAGAAGGTAACAGTCTAAGATACTGCCACTGTCCATAGTTTCCTAAGTGAGAAGATGAATGTCCAAATGTGACAGGGTTAGAGGTGGAAAGTGAACAGGGAGAGGTTGACCTATACTGATGTAGCAGTTGTTGAGATAAAATTTGAACTTGGGTATATTCTGGTAACACTGTTGAAATCCAGTTTCCTAGATGGAAAAATAAAGATTCTGATAATTTTAATGTTTCTAGAATATTGGCTATGGTAGGAACTCTTTATAGCTTCTCTGCTAACTCATTTAATCCTTATTACCATGTCATTGGTAATATTTTCTATTTTCCAGATGCCCCAACACTGTAACTTATCTATAGTCACACCACTGGCTGGTTTTTATTGCTATCATATTCATATCCTAGAATTTAATATCTAAAGACAGTCTATAGTCATCTCAGATTTTTGTGGGGCATGTGTCTAAGCATAGTTTGCCTGGATTTTCTGCATACCATCTTAGGGTTGAGTCAAGCTGTTGACCTAGTAAGGACAGACTGGGAATCTGTAACTTGGGTGTTTGTGGGTAGGGGCTCAGCTATGGCTTATGGCTCCTCTCTGAAGTTCTTGTGGGTTTTGGTAGAATTAGCTTTCCTGCAGCTGCATAACTATTGACATCTGGATCTCAAAACAAGAAGAGCACCTGCTTCTGTTCAAAGTCTCACTTCCTTTGGTGAAGACCTCATGGTCGCTTGGGTTTTAATTAATTTATACCAACAGCTTAAGAGACTTAATATATCTGCCATAAGTCCTCATATTCGATGCACGAGGGAACATAATCATGAGAGCAATATTCATTTATCGTCTTCAGTAGACCCACTAGAAAAAGTCTTGTTCATTCTCAAGGGGGAGGACTCCACAAACCATGGTCCAAATGCAGTTTTAAGGCTGTTTAAAACCCAGCCTGGCTCCAGATGAAGAGTCAATGTCCTCAACATTCTTGCTCATGCAACTATGTTCTTCTTTTTTCTTTCTGAAGGAAGTAAGCCTGCTTTATGTATAGCCTTGCATAGGATTCTAAATAAACCAGCACATAGCAGCTACATATACTCTGCTAATCAAACAAAAATTCCCTGCATCTCTCCACCTCTGAAGATCAATTTTAAGAACCCATGATCACCCATGGTTTTTTATTATCTAGAGAAGAACTCCATAGTCTCTTTAGGCATGCTGGTTGTGTAAGTTTTTCAAAGTGTTCACATCCTTTTGAACTTTGAACTGAGGAACTGAGAGGAGTTCTCACAGCATAACCTCAGCTTTGCTCTGTGTCTTTGAAACAGATGAAGTGATTGAGAAGAAAGAGTGAGCACCTTGCCTTTGCAGACGGGACAGCATGGAACAGCCATTTACTGTGAATTCACTGGTAAGTCTTCCAACTGACACTTTGTCTGTGGCTGAAAAGCTCCAGAAGAAGAGAAACTTAAAAGAATCATAACTACTTCAAGAAGCATGGTACTTCCTTCTGTGTGGTTGTGCCCTTCAAGGAAGTGACTAATAAAGCCATCTTTGCAAGACAAAAACAACACTTTACTCACAAATCTGTGACATTTTAATCTGTACAGCTAGATTCTAGGGGTCTAAATTCTCTCAAAACACAGGAGAGGGGATTTCAGAGCGAACATCACATTGAGTATTTCAATCTCTTTGCAACTTGACTTCTTTACAGATAGAAGTTGGAGGCTTACCCTATGTGCTATCAACTGGAAATGTGTTACAAGTTCAGCATGTCGGTATTGCCTCTGCATCCTCCTTATGTGCCTGCATTCTTGAAAGTATTATACTTTTTTTTTCTCTCCCCAGCCTTTCAGTATTCATCTCTGAAGGGCAGTGTGTGGTGAGGAAGTGACCAGGGCTTTGAGATCGCGTGTGGTTGCTTAGTGTCCCAGATCAGTCCCTAAATGTGAATAGAGTCACACTGCGCAGTCTCTTTGGCCCTCCTATGTGCTGTGTTCTCAGCCTATTATGGTGACTTGATAAATGGAAGCTGTTAAACTATTCCTTGAGGTGAAACTCATTCAAAGTGATGGTGGCCCTGAGAGTAACAGTGGTCTGACTACCTGTCTACACAAACCACAGACCCTGGACATATAACAAACAAAAAGAATTTGAAGTTTCTTGAACTGAAGTGACTTGTGACAAGCCTTAATCCTGGGCAAAAAATGACTTTCTTATAGGTATCATGTGCTTTTCCATATTTTTTTGGAAATACTTTAAATTCTATTGTACTTGTTAATGTAATAAGGAACACTTTTTATGCGGGAAATTTATGTCATCAGGTTAAGAAGTGCATATGCAAATTAGATACTAAAGAACAATGGAATTATGCTGGGTAATTTCCTAGTGTGTCTTTGGTAATCTAATCCTCTCTATCTCTATTTGTCTCGCTGGCCTCTGGACTGAACCCAGTCTCTGTCTGTGCTAAGTCCACACTCTTTAGCTGACCTCTACTTCCAGCTTCTTTCTCCTCTCTCTCTTTCTCTCTCTCTCTATCATCTGTGGAAGATTAATTGTTTCAAGGAATATGCTGCATCCTAGAGAGTGATATAAAATGATTATCCAAGGAATTAGTGAGGGATCGAACAGTTTTCTAGAAGTAATTGATTCCATGTGGACTGTAGTAATGAGAGAAGAGTAATAAGTCTTGAACATTGTGAAGCTAGAAGCTCTCCTCAGTGTCCTGATTGTTGAGTCTTCTTTTTGTCAATGAGACAGTTATCTGGGACTGAGTGATAATGCTTTCATTCAGTGCTGCTGAGTTTTACAGGGATGTGTCAGCTGAGGGAAAGTGGATGAGTTGCTGTAGTGCTGGAGAAATCTCATTTAGAAAAGGCTAGATCCTAAATGCTCAGTTCACAAGCTCCCATTCCTGTCCTTCTGTAGAAGTGTCTCCAACAGCTTCTCTGAAATTAGAAAATTATTCATAAAACTACAAGAATAGTATCGTATGGTGTGGACCAAAGCAAGAATGCATGGAAGTCTGTTTTTCTGTTACTTAGTACTTTATGTCTTCATTGATAGAATATTTTTAAATGTTTTTATTAACTTTTAGAGAATTCCATACACCTACACAATGATTTTGATCATGTTAACCCCTAACACTTATCAGAGCTATAACCCACCCACACTCCCTCCCAACTTTATGCTCTCTCTCTTTTAATAGTCCACAGAGTTCAGTTTGTAAACTCAGGGGCATAGGGTGCTAAAGCATGATTAACATAACAGAAAATTACCTTTAAGGAAAACCAAGTCTCCCTCTTTAAGAATCCATCAATTGTCAAGAGCTCCTCAGCCAGAAGTGGGGGCTCATGAGCCCCATACCTCTCATGTTGGAGTGTTGACTGACCTCATCTTATATAGGTCTTTTGCATTGACCCGATTGTCTTTGAGTTGGTTAGTGCATCTGTCGTGACCAGAAGACAATTTTTTTTGCACCTCCTTGACCTCTGACTCTTCTCTCTTTCTGCCTTCTCTTCCATTATGGTCCCTGAACCTTGGATGGTCTATGATATAGATGTCTGATGTGTGGCTGGGAACTCCATAGACAATTGTTCTCTGCACTTTTATTAGTTCCTGCATTAACTGCCATCCACTGCACAAATAAACTTACTCTATGTGGTCTAAGAGCTGCACAAATCTATGGGTACTTAGAGGGCAGTTTGATATTCTCTCTGTTGAGCAAAATAATACTAGTAAGTCCTATGAGCTTCCATCCATAGGTTCTTGGTTAATACCAGATATACATTTCCTTGGAGAGCAGACCTTAAATTCAGTAAGTAGTTGGTTACCTCCATAACATTCATGCCATTATTGCACTCATGGGCATATCTTGCCATATTAGTCATTACTGTAGCCAACATGGGTCATATTTGGATATGACTGCTGGTGACCTTTCCCCATTAGCATTCTGAATAGCACCTTAGCCAGCAGGGAGTAACTTCCTGGTTAGTACTAACTTGATTTCTCCATGTATTGTGAGCATAGTATGTAGTAATTCTTACTATCAACTTCTAATGGGAAAACAAGATCAATGTCTACAGCCTGTGTTATGTAGGAGATCTTCAGGACAACCTTTATAAATAGCTTGAGAGAAGGTATCATGTGCTGGACACTGGGCTTTTTATCTGGGAATCTCTCCCATCTAGAAGAAGCATTATCTCGTGAATAAGAAAACTCTAATTATATTTTTTGTGAATCTCTCTCTCTCTCTCTGAAATAGTAAGTTTCCATATGGCTTTTAAAGACATCCTTGTTGTTAGTTCTTTCTCCTCACCTTGTGCTCATGCTCCTCATCCCCTTCCCACATAAACCTCTTTCCCCATTATATCACCTGAGCCCTACTGGTCCTTGCTACCTTAAGATCTTTTTAAAACCTTACCCTTCCCATCTATGATTCCTTTCTGGTTTTCTGGCTTCTGTGATGCTAACGTCTACATGTGACTGAGAACATGCCATATTTGTCCTTCTGTGCCTTGGTTATTTCACCCAGGATGTTTCCCAATCTTATCCATTTACCTAAATATTTTATAATTTAATTTTTTTCTTTGCAACCGAATAATAAAATTCCATGCTATATAAGTACCTCACTTTCATCATCTATTGTTTAACTGATAGCATCTAGACTCTTTCTATGCCCCAACTATTGTGAATAGAGCAATGATGAACAAAGATGAGCTTGTGTCTCTCAAGTAGGAAAGAGGATAGTTTGGGTGTATGTCAAGGAGGGATCTATCTGCATCATGTGGTAGATCTAGTTGTAATTTCTGAGGAACCACCACACTAATTCCCATAGTGGCTGCACCAGTTTGAACAATGCATGAGGCTTCCCTTTTCCCTATTTCTTTGCCAGTATCTGTTTTCCTTTGTGTTCTAACTCTTAGCCATTCTAACTGGAAGTTTTTAATCTATAATTCCTTGATGGCTAAGGATTTAAAATATTCCCTGGCCAGGTGTATTTCTTTTTCTGAGAACTCTCTGCTCAGTTGTTTAGCATATTATCAAATTGGGTTGTTTTATTGATGTTTAGTTTCTTGAGTTTTCTGTATTAGAAGATGCTAATCCTCTACCATATATATAGCTGTTGAAAAGGTTTCTTTTAAATGCAACTCTGTAGGCTGCCTCTTCGGTCAGTGTGCATACTTTTTTGCAGTATAGAAGATTTTCAATTGCATGAAGTCTCACTTGTTGACTGTTGATCTTATTTCCTGGGCAACCAGGATCCTATCAGAAAGTTCTTACTTGAGCCTGCATCTTACTCTTTCTTCTAGAACTTTCAAGTCTAGCATTGGGATCTTTGATTCATTTGTAATTATTAATTTTTTTTTGAATGGTAAGAAAGAAGAATCAAGTTTTATTCTTCTACATGTAGAGAGATGACACTTTCTGTTAAAGATGCTCTTTTCAGTGAAGTATCATTGTTTTCCCGTTTCTGTCAAAAACCAGTGACTCTAAGGTGCATGGACTTATATCTAGGTCCTTGAGTCTACTCAATCAATCATGTTGGCTCTTTTTGACTGTCTTCTTTTTCCTACTATAGCTTTTCAGTATAACTTAAAATCAGAAGTAAAGATTTTCCCAGCAGTGTTTCTCTTGTTCAGGATTGTTTTAGCTAACCAGAGTCTTTTGTGCTTTCATATAAATTTTAAGATTTCTTTTTCAATTTCTGTGAAGAATTGCATCAGAATTTTGATGAAGATTTCATTGAATCTGTAGATGGTTTTTGGTAGGATGACCATTTTTGACAATATTAATCCTACTCATCTATGTATGTGAGAGTTCTATCTTCTGGTGTCCTCTTCATATTCTTTCTTCAGTCTTTTAAATTTTTCGTTTTATAAGTTTATACCGTGTGGTTTTAAAGCTACATTAAATGGGGTTGTTTTCTAGGTTTCTGTCTCAGTCTGTTTTTTGTTTAAGTTGTTGATATGATAGAAAGACTTAATTTTAATGTTAATTTTATAGTCTGCCACTTTTCGAAAGTGGTTGCCTTTGGAGTTTCCTGGTGGATTCCTTGGGGGTATCTCATATATGGAATCATTTGCAAATAGGGATACTATGGCCTCTTTAGTTCTTATATATAATATTATATAATATATAATATATAAGAACTATATATTATAATAATATTATATATATTTTGCAGAATTATTTACTTGCAATTGATCATGTAAAGGATTAATATTTATTAAGGGATTATCTAAACACACACTGATATAAATTGAACCCTAAGACAATTTTTGGAGAGTGGAACTGTCCCTCCCACGCTGCACAATGCAGTCAGAGAACACAGGAACAAATAGGAAGGAAGGTCAGCGTTCCATGGGAGTCTCAATGAGGGCTGGCATGCCCCATTTAAGGTCTTGAGACCCCAAAGCTACACCCCTAGGCCTCCCCCAAAAATGCCTAAATCCCACTACATATTTCTTATTTCATTTCCTTGTCTTACTGCTCTAGCTAAAACTTCAAGAACTATATTTTATAGAACTGGTGACATACTTGTCTCTGATCTTAGTGGGGATGCTTCAAGCTTTTCTCTGATTAATGTGATGTTTAATTATTGGTTTTCATTATGTACCTTTATTCATTGAGGTCTCTTCTCTCCTTCCTTTATATAGGAATTTTATCATGAACAGCTGTTGGATTTTGTTAGAAAATACCTCTGACAAATTTCAACAGAATTAAAAAACATTTATAGGATGTTAATTCAATATAATATGTATACACTCTGCAGTGGTCGAAACAGAGCAGTTTTCTATGTTAGAAACTTTCCCATTATTTCATGAATTGTGGTTTTTTTCATCACCCTACTGTGCTTTAGTACTTTAAATGAATTCTAACTGGGTTTTGTTTCCTGTTACAATGAAGAGAATGTGTTTTACTTTGGCATGATCTAACTAAAGGAGGAAGAGCATATATCAAGTTGCTGCTCATCATTTTTCTCTAGTTTGTCGAGTTTCTAACCAAAAGAAAAACATCAAAAAGTTTAACGTGAGGATCAAAGTTTTGTCTATCTTCTTACTGTGGTCACGTGGACCAGAGACTTCTTTCCTCTAGGAATACAAAAGACTAAATAGTGCTTCTATTCCTTGAACTGTAGTGGACTTGGTATGCCCAACAATTTACAGGAAAGATACCTGGAAACCTTGCAGAGAGGAAGTCCAGTCCCGGCCACTTCCCTGGGTAGGAAATAGCAGGAAGAAGTTTTTGCATTCATTGCTATGGTGTAATCAAAAGGAGCAATTGGCACAGGAAGTGTGGCTGCCTTCAGCATAATGAAACCTTAAGAAAAGTTTTATGGCTCTCATTATATATTAAACCATTAGAGTCAAGAGTCATTTCAGATTTCTAGTGTTTCACTTGCTATGAAGTTGGAAGTACAGTAAATCAAATGACAGATGAAACACTCTTATGTATCTAATCTCCTGTACTCTGCCCAGTCGGCTCAGTTATTCACGGTCAGAATAAAGCTGTATTTTATTTGATTTTTTTTTTCAGAGCTTTCTATGGACTTTGTTCACTCTAGTTGGGCTTCTAAGTTGCCCATATCTGATTAAGAAAGGCCACAGGAAGCTAAGTTTTCTCTGGAGTAGCCCCATTCTTGGAGGGTAAAATAATGACTAAGTGGTTTAAATCAGGAGAGTGCAGTAGGTTCTTCTGTGAACACAAACTGGAGGCATCAATTTCCAGTAGCCTCCAGAGACCCTGAGTTTGTAGATCTTCAGTGGAGTCAGTTGGGAATTTGCAGTTCTAATCGAGGCCCCGCTGCTGCTGATCCTCTAGGTGCCTGTACCATACTCTTGAGAAAGACATGTCTGAACTAGGGGAGAACAAGCCCCCTCCCCCCAGTGTTGTTTCATTGCCTTGGCAAGTAGCCAGACTTGTTCCTTACTGTGCTGTTTACAGCTGCATTTTCACGGGGAGAACTGAATTCATGTTACAACAAAGAACATAAAATATCTACTACTGGGAACTTAGTAAGTGGGGAAAACCCAAAATGTTTTCCAAGTCTTGCATTTCTGAAGCACAGTGTCTTCTTCCTAAACAGTTCTCCTGGATATCCAGGCTCGGTGCTCTTCTGAGAGTATATATAATAGCTTTATTAGTAAAATTCAAAGATAGCAATAGAAATGATTTTTCTCCAAGATTATCATTTTCTCACTTTAGAACGAATTAATAGATAAATTACTATTAGATGGAAGTTTACTAGATTTATTCAGGGGGGGTGCTTGGAGGGTGCTTTTTTCCCAAAGAGTCTCTCTAGGAGTTTTTAGTGGTTTTTGCTTTGTTTTGTTTTGTTGTTTGCCTGGTTGTTCAATGACAATGGAGGGAGACCCTAGAAACTCTCAAGTAAACTAGATATATTGTGGGATAGAACCAAATCCTAACAGTAACTTCAGTGCAGGCAATTTTCACAGGAACCCTCCTGTGAGTGACAAGAAAGACCCAGAATGGTTAACGGCCACACCTTACAACATGCTTTATCTAAAATACTTGTGTACCTAGGAAATTCCACACAATTGTACTTTGAAACCTATGGAGAGGTCTTATACCAATAAAGGTGTTTATTTTTTCCTGGATGATGTCTTGGAAGTGTTTATGCAAAAATATTTGGTCCTATAATAAAAAATATGTTGGTCCTATAATTAACTCTCTATGGGAGGCTTTTCTGAGTTATTAGTAATGGGTTTGTGGCCCAGAAAATACATGAATTAAATAAAAAAGTATGTAGTTTTAAAAAATTATAATCAGATATTTAAATGTTGCATTGCAGAAAAAGTTAGCTGCTATGCCTGATCATACAGATGTTTCTCTAAGTCCAGAGGAGAGGGTCCGCGCCCTAAGCAAGCTCGGTTGTAATATCTCAATTAATGAAGACATCACTCCACGCCGTTACTTCAGATCTGGAGTGGAGATGGAAAGGATGGCGTCTGTGTATTTGGAAGAAGGAAACCTGGAAAATGCCTTTGTTCTTTATAACAAGTTTATAACGTAAGTCTTGCTTTAGAGTTCTTTAGAATGAGAGCACTGAATCAATGTCTTTATGATGTTTTGACATGGCAGTTAATACCAGTGTTTATATTCAAACCAGTTTGACCCTTTTCTAAAAAGGGAATATATGTATATGTGTGTGTGTGTGTGTGTGTGTGTGTGTGTGTGTGTGTGTATGTATATATATATGCACTGAAAAATATTGAGATATCCTGTGTGAGCCTCAGGAATGAGAAGAATGTCTGGGGGGGCTGAGTGCCTCAACAGCCAGCCTAACCTGTCTCATACTTCACAACTGTAGTTTCCCATTTCATGTGATTTTCTTCCCATGGGAATATCAGTTTTCTGAGAGCAAGAGCTGTATGACTTCACCTAAAGCATGAAGAGTCTGCTGTCAATATTTTAAAAATTTGAGTTGGAGGGTTGAGAGAAAGGACACCTTGGGGAGCATAGGAAAAATGTGATTTCTGTAGAGGGTACACTCATCCATTTCACATGGAATTGAACAGTTTGTTTTGAGAAGGCATCTGTTTGTTTACCCAAGAAGTGAATATGCAAAAGGACTTTCAAATTATTGAACTAAAGTGACTACACTGGAATATCCATCAGAAAAGACTGCATTTCCCTTCAGATGTTTGTTAGTAATATATCCTGACTTTAAGAGTTAGCATAACTGGTTTTAAATTCCCATTACAAATTTGGTAATTTCACCCCCTAGATCTCTCCTTAACAATAATGATGGGATCCAAGCTAGGCCTTCTGTGGTTTTAGTTTAAAGGCATGTGTTAATTAATCCCATTAATTTGTTTTTAATTTTAAAAATAGTTGTATATTTATGTTGTTTTTTATTTGCCCACACATTTTCAATGGCTAGATCAAGGTAATTAACTTAATATATCACCTGCTTGCCATTTTTTATAGTGAAAATGTGCAAAAATTCACTGTCTTGGCAACCTTCTAAATATAGCTCATTATTTATAGGTCTCATGTTCTACATCAGATCTCTAAACTTATTCCTCTCATATAACTGCAATTTTGTACCCTTTAATGTTTCAAAACATGTGTGTGCATGTGCCTGTGCATGTAACTCTGTGCGTGTGTGTGCGCGCGCGCGCGCGCGCGCGCGCGCGTGTGTGTGTGTGTGTGTGTGTGTGTGTGTGTGTGTGTGTGTGTGTGTGTGTGTGATGGCTCTACATCTGTGTTCATCTGTCTGAAAGAATGAAGGTGCTTGCATACCATATCATACATATGGAGTTCAAAAACAACCTCACGTGTTGATACTCCCCCCCACCTTGTTGGAGTCAGGGTCTCATGTAGCCCAGACTGACAGGAAGATACCACGCACCCAGGAAAGGATGAAGTTAAATTCTTGTTCTTCTTCCCTCTTTTAAAAATAACAAGTCTAAGTGAGACCATGAAATACTTATATCATCTATTTTTTTTATTTTATTTATAATTTTAGTAGTTCAGTTGGGAGGTGTTATTCTGAAAACATTCAAGTTGAAGAATAACATATTTTTTTAAAATTATTTTTAATGATTCCACTAAGGACAAAAGTAAAAACAATTTACATATTATTTAATTCTCAAGTTAATAAGCTTGGAAACTTAGTGTGGAAATTCAAAGAATTGGTGACTGCCTTCATTCTATGTGGAAAAATTAATAGTTATCAGGAAGTTGAGCAATAAATAGGAAATTGAATGTTGTCTACCACAGTTTATGGCCAAAATGCTGTAAAAGTTTTAGTTTCTGAACTCTATTTCAATAGGTCATATATTTTCCACCTTTAGGTTCAATTTGGTGTAAACTCCCCCAGCGTCCTCCTCATGAAGGAGAAAGGCCACTGTCCCTCAAGTTAGTGAGTACGCAGAGCACCATAATTCTCTTGTCTCATTAGTCAAGTGAGAATTTTTACTTTACTTACTTTCCCTGAGCCTGAGTGAAGTATTGACAAATGAGGCCTTATGAGAAAAAAAACTTCCGCGGACACCTCAGTTCTATGGGTCTGTGATTTTACTGTTTCTAGCTTTTCTTTAGCTTATGCAAGCCTTAGTTGTCTCATGGAGACATGGAAGCTATGCTGGTGTTTAAGTTTGACCTATAACCTTGTCATAAGGCGAAATGAGTGAATATGTATGTGTGACTGAAGGCATCAGAGCCAGTAATTCCAAGGTACCCATATTAGATGATATATACACCACAACAATTGATCAAGGAGAGGCTAGTCCTTCGTTTTGCAATCTGTATTGATCACTTATTATGGGCTGCCACCATTCCACATGCCAGGATACATCATAGGGTAAGGAAGAGAACATTGGTTCTGCAGAAGTGCTCTCTTCACTTCCGTGTGAGTGGTGAACCCCGCCTTGTGTGGTTTTCTCTTTACCTCTGCTGAACCTTTTTTTCTCCCAAGGATAGTGGAAAATAACTTCTGTTTAACGTATCCACTAGAGAGATTCTGTTGCCATCTCTCTTAGTTGTGAAGTTTCAGATACAAGTTTTTACAAACACATAATAGTGAGGCTAATTCACAAGTGGTTGTTTGAGTCTTTTTTTCAGAAATGAAAGGGATTGATACCCATTGTTCCAAAATCTTATACATAAATAAGATAGTGATGTGGTGGGTTCAAGTACCCAGGACCCAAGAAAGACTGGAGTATAAAGGGAGATATTTAGCAATCCTGATCTTAATCTTTGTATTCGTTTGCCTACTATTGCTTTGCTAAAGATCATGACCAAAAATAACATGAGAAGTATAGGATTATATTCCAACAAACAGTTCTGATCACAGTCCATCATTAAGGGAAGACAATGCAAGTAGCTGGATTTCAAAACTCCTGCAGAAGCCTTGGAGAAATGCTGCTTACTGCTTTGTTCCTCAAAGTTTGCTAGCCTGCTTTCTTACACAGTCCAGGATCAACTGCCAAGGGGATGCACCACCCATAGTGGACGGAGCTTTCCCACACTGATCATTAATCAAATAAATGTCCCAAAGACTGACCTACGGGCCCCTCCGATGGTGACATTTTCTCAGTTGAGGTTTGTCTTCCCAGATGATTTGAGCATGCAGGAACTTAACAAGAACAAACAAATAAACAAGAAAAAACTAATCAGCACGACTCTGCTACTGTTGGTTTGGTATAAGTACTGTAGAGTCAGAATAATGTGCATGCCAGCCTTTATTGAAAAAGTGGGGAGAGACAAAATGTTGAGTGGATCATTTATATTTCTTCCTATCTATCTATCTATCTATCTATCTATCTATCTATCTATCTATCTATCTATCTATCTATCTATCATCTTAAAGAATGCTCCTTAGAAACTGTCACTGGGTTTTTGCTGTCAGAGAATATTAATGCTGCATTTTCTCCTCCTCTAGATTGTTTGTAGAAAAGCTTCCCAGCCATCGAGATTACCAGCAGTGTGAAGTACCGGAGAAACAGGATATCATGAAGGTACACTGAGCCGATCCTCCACTGTGGGCTCAAATGACCTTAAGTATAGGTTATTGATTCACAGCTTCCTCCTCTGGAGAGTCTAAGCACAAGAACTCCATTTTATCAGCCATGGCACACATTTAGTGGTTATGACTGTGGCCATTCAGGGTGTCTAATTTATACTGGAAAAAAAGAAGAGAGAATGTACTAAATTGACTTGGGATGTAAAGAACTAACAATTTTTACACTTCTTCCCATAGACAGAGAATGTTTATTTTTGTATACTTACTTGAAGCAGCCACTTTAGCTGCTATTGATTATTCTCCACAGGATGGAGTAACTATTTGAAAATTGGGGTGATTTATGAGGTGGCTCCAAGTTTTAGCTGCAGTCACATGCTACGTGCATGATTATGCTTCAACACTTGAACCCTGTAGATGACAGTGGTTCCATTGACATCTATTGCCTAGTGACATTGTAACCATCTTAGTTTATACTATAATTTTCACATAGTAACAAAATAACTGGAATATAAGTTTCCTAGGACATATCCCTGTTAAGTGTAAGTCTGTAACCATTTACCTCCTAGAAAGAAATTTGAGTGGGAGAGCTTAGTTAGAGGCACAAGGCCTGGCTTCTAGTCCTAACTAGACCATAACTTGTATGAACCAATCTCACTATGCTTTTTCTCCCTTTCCTACACAAGGGATGGTGCGATTGGACTCTGTCCAGGTTCTTCCTGTCATTAAGAACCACTAGGGAAGTTGTCTGAGATCCTGGCTCCTTCACATCTCCCTAGAGATGTGAATCCAGCCGATCTGGAATTAGCCTTGGAATATGAATTGTTATAAAAGGCTCCTAGGCTGCTTTTGACATCTGACACGAGTAGGAAAGTCCCCCCACTATATACCCTTTATTCTCCCTTGTAATGCCAATAGTAAGTGATTTCCAAATACAGTGTCAAATTCTCTTGATACCTACCTAAACAAAATGCTTCTCTAGTGGAATCAATAGAAATCATACAAAGGGACACACACACACAGTTTATTTTCTTCATTGCTATATTTTGGAATCCTAGAATAGATTTATTTTTCTGAGATTATCTTTGCTTCTTTAACTTGATTTCTTATATACACCCCTGATGTGGGAATGCCTTTTCTGTATGCTGTGAATCTCAATCTTTAAATAAAGGAGCTGTTTTGGGCCATGACAGGCACCATAGAAGAAGTAGGAGGAGGAATCAGAATAGGTAGGAAAGGAAGGGCAGAGTCAGAGGCAAACCGAGCAGTCGCCCAAGGAGCAACATGTAAGGAACACAGGTGAGCCACGGGCCACGTGGCAGACAGATTAATAGAAATGGGTTGATTTAAGATGTAAGAGCTAGCTAGCAATGTGCCTGAGCCATAGGCCAAACAGCATGAAGTTAATATAAGTGTCTGAGTCATTTCTGGGGGCCTGAGCAGCAGGCAGCTGGGCAGCTGAGGGGTCTGGCGTGGCAGGGTCTGGGCCTCTGGCTGCCTGGGACCTAGAAATCCTATGACTACACACCCCACTGATTTTCTTTCTCAGTTCATGCTCTGAAAGAATGTACTGAACTTCCCACTAATTTATATGGGTTTTTTTTTTTTTTTTTTTTTTAAAGAAACTGAAGGAGATTGCATTCCCAAGGACAGACGAATTGAAGAAAGACTTGCTAAGGAAATATAATTTAGAATATCAAGAATATTTGCAAAGCAAAGTAAGTTAAATGGATACATTTATTTCTTCCCTGTGTGTGTGTTAGAGAGAGAGAGAATGGTTTTTGAATATCATTTCTGTATGAGCTTCTGAAATATATACATTTAAATTAAAAATTAAAGATGCAATAATGTGAAACTAATAAAAGATTCATGTAGCTGTCCAGATGAAGCACGTGCTCTAAGGATGTGGCATTTTCATTTCCTGAAACATCAAATAAAGCAATGCATTAGGAAGTATATTTCCTACAGTGATTTAAATGGGGCATCTGACCAATTTATGCCCGTGTAACCTTGAACCAGATGGCTGATACATTTTTTTTTTTTCAGATGAAGAGAAGCAGCAGAAAATAGAAACAGAGCATGATTTTTGGTGTATTTAATTATGTAGGCCTTGGAAATATAAATTTATTTCTTAAACAGTACAATCAACATTTCATGAAGATAGAACAGCTAACCATGTGGGTAGGACATAATTATGATTTCAATGGATGCTCGTTTCTGGCTTTTGATTACACAGTGAAAGGAGATTGGATGGCACTGAAAGGAGAGATTAATAAATCTATGGGGTTCTCAGGTGCTGTATGCAAATTCTAAGGTCTTACGAGAGTCTTCGTCTTGTGGTTGGGTGGCCATTGCTCTAGAGGTTGCCAGCTTCACCACCTCTCACTTCACGTCAATCTTACTACTTCTGTTAACAATTCCAGAGCTTCTAGGGCATAGCTGGAAGGCTGGCTGGCCTGGGAGTAGAAATGTTGCTCCTGCAGGGTTTCCCAAGGAGGATCCTATCAGACAACTGTGCCATGTTATTCTTCGGTAACATCAGTAGCCTCACAATCGTACCCACAGCCCTCAGTTGTACCCATGTACAAATTTCTAGAAAAGTATGTTGGCAGCATCAGTACCAAGGGGGATTAAACCCACCTGTAAACCCTGACTGTGGCAGCAACCCCAGCAGCCCCCGATGCTTGTTAGGAATGTAGAAGATGTGCCAAACCAGAATTGTGTGTGTGCGTGTGCGTGTGCGTGTGCGTGTGCGTGTGTGTGTGTGTGTGTGTGTGTGTGTGTGTGTAGCACTGCTGTAAGCTGAGTCTCCTGTACTGGCCCCACCTTTCAATAGCTCACCACGAAGTTTCTTTGAACATTAGTTGGGAAATTTACCAGCCCCTTGCTATCCATCTACCCTAATAATGCCCAGATATTTTGTTAGGACTTTGTGTTGAGGTTTTTAATTTTTAACAGGACTTTTGATTAGAAGAAATAGAAACACTGATAGAAAAAATGTGAAACACTTTGGGGAACTACTTCTCTGAGATTCCCTTTCTCAGTAAAGTATGCCCAGAAAGTGCATTCTATAGCAAATGCAGAAAGGCTCTCGGGAGCGCTCTGTAAAAGAACTTAGAACAAGGGACATGCTCCATTTGTTATTTCCAGTACAGCAGCCCCCAGAACAGGAGGCTTCTGGATACTTAGTGACTGGTGTGCATTGCTAGTTTTATTTCATCTGAGTTACTTTGAATTTAAATAGCAGCATCTGGCACAGGGTTATCAGATTTGGCCTTGCTGTTTCAGGAATGAAATACTTTGTTTCAAGCTGTCTCTGGGGTCAGGAGGACAAGATATGGATATTTCAGTATTTAGAACCACATGGAAATATAGAGCATGATTTCTGTGTTGCCTTTTGTGAAATATGATCAATTTAGAAGCTGTTTTCTTGATCAAATTCAGCTTTTTTGCTGTGATGTTTATTTTTCTATTTTACTATGCACCTCTCTCTTCTCTCTCTCTCCCCCCACTCTTAAATTTTCCTCTGGCAACAATCACCTCAGAGCAAATATAAAGCTGAAATTCTCAAAAAGTTGGAACATCAGAGACTGATAGAGGCAGAGCGCAGGCGGATAGCTCAGATGCGCCAGCAGCAACTGGAATGTGAGCAGTTCCTGTTTTTCGAAGACCAGCTCAAGAAGCAGGAGTTGGCGCGGGGCCAAATGCAAGGTCAAGACTCCTCAGTGCTGTCTGAGCAGACTGACGGAAGCGCGCTGTCCTGCTTTTCCACCCACCAGAACAGCTCTCTAAGCAATCTATTTGCCGATCATCCTCGTAAAAGCGATGGAAGCGATTTTGCTGACCATTCTCCTCCAGTGAACAGGGCCTTAAAGCCAGCTGCCACTCTGAGTGCTGTTCAGAGTAAGTGACATTGGGATGCAGGCACATACATAGTCTCTTGCTGTATCTAAATTTAAAATCCGTCCTACCTAACTTGTCTGATTATTGAGCTATTTTTACTTTTTTAGTGACTAGAGATTTTTGAATGAGTAGTCTAAGCATTTATCTTCCTTCTTTGTGTTTTACTCAAGACAGATATACATCTTAAAGGGACACACTGGGGATTCCCAAAAGAAAATACACTGTCTCAGTAGTCAGATACTTAAGTGCAGTATTTAGCATCAGTATGGACCTATGAATGGAGTACCAGTCTTATCAATAGATAGCCTGTGGACTCTGTGGGTTTCCACCAGTAGTTAGAGGTGTTAATTTTAAGCAGTCTGCCTTCATCTCTAGCAAATTTCCCAATTTGAGTACATAATTCTCTTTGGTAGGGACACCTATTTAAGAGTCCCGGTAGGCAGCCGTCGTGAATGTTTCTTTACTGGTAATTTTTTTTTTAATGCTTTTGTTTACTGATCTCTCATATTCATTAGGCTAGGCACTAACACATAACAAACACAATAGGGAATATTCATCCTGCGTTCTTATAATATGTGAAGTGTGGTCTGTGGGTTCATTGGTATTATTTGTGATATGCAGGAAGTATACACACAGGTGTAAGAGTTCTTCCAGAGGGCAATTGTGTAAGACAGCTGGCCCTTTGTAAACTTTCTTATAAGATAATTTGCATATGAAATGTACTTATGTCAGCTTACCCTCCTCCTTCTGATCAATATTTACTTTCAAGAGTTTTTGTTTTCTTTCTTTCTTTTTTAAAATGAACTATGGAAACTGAAACACCTGATAGTTTCAAGGTTGAAATTTATACTTGCTGGCTAAAATTCTGTTCTGAAGGATGCTACTCAAGCTTGGGATTTTTATCATGTTTTTTCTTTCTGTCTTAGATTTGGTAGTTGAAGGACTGAGGTCTGTGGTTTTATCAAGAGATCTTTGCCATAGATTTCTGCTGCTGGCTGAATCAAACACAGTAAGGGGGATAGAAACCTGCGGCATCCTCTGTGGCAAACTGGTACGGTCTCGTTTCATCTCTCAAGGGGTTTCTTTCAGTAGCACTGACTTTCCTGCGAGGAACGGAGAAAGGTAGAAGCGTGTAGGCAAGAGACTGTAACTATTACGAAATTAACCCCATTCACACAAACTTCCTTAAACAACTGTCATTGCTCATGAACTCAGCATTCTAAAGAGAAAACTCTAAAATGTCAGAAACACTGTAAAACACTTCAAACCGAATATTTAGAAAAATGGTAGATTACAAGTCAAGATGTAAGGAATGGTGCTCCTGGGTAGGAAGGCCCTGAGGCTGGAGAGAGGGTGGTTCTAGAGAAATATGAGAAGTCCAGTGGGCCTGGAGGTGATTCCAATTCTTTCATAATTACATATGATTAATAAAAATAAGACACCAACCCTTACAACTCATAGGAGTACCTTTTAGTAACACTACACATTTGCCAAAATAGTCTCTGTCCCTCCACAGAAACAGGCCCTGCTATGTGAAGACATTTCCTTTGAAGATCCAGTATGCCAAGGGAGTATTATTAACTAAACTTCTATTCCCTATTGGTGTCCTTGATTCTCATTCATTCCATTTGTATTTCCTACCACAGACATGGGTTTTAAACCCCAGACAACTGATGCCCGAAACTTTCAGTAGTTTTTTTTCTGAACTGTGATAGTGTCACAGTAGAGGGGTGGGACCAGTCGTGAATCTGCTAGCCCATAATGAAGCATCCCATGTCCCTTTCAGGCATCTCTTCTGTCGGAAACTTGTGACTGTTTTTGGATAATTGTTTTCTAGACACACAATGAATTTACTATTACCCATGTGATCGTGCCAAAGCAGTCTGCAGGCCCGGACTATTGTGACATGGAGAACGTAGAGGAATTGTTTAGTGTTCAGGATCAACACGATCTACTCACACTTGGATGGATTCATGTACGTTTGGGATTTTGGTTTGTTTTTGTGTGATGGGTTGTTTTCTTCATATGGAAATTTAGCTGAATTTAAATAGTTTCTTGTTTTTATGTTTTCCTGAATGTTGTAAGTATCATGATAATAAAGCAGTGTGGTCAGTGATGAGCTATGTATAAATCTGTCACATCTGGATTTGAAAGGGGGTATTTTATACATCTTTGTTTTACTCAGAGTTTCAAAAGGTTCTGGGTAAAACACAGATGGGTTTGCATAATCTAACAGAGCCTTAGCCAGATTCTTAACTGTTTAATAGTCTCCTCTCCTTTGCTGTGGGTCTAAATTGGTTAATTTTTTTTTCTAATGATACTTCTTTTAAAACAATGTTTGCGTATACCAAAGGGGTCCACACAATCAGTTCCCTGCCCCACAAAGCAGAAGAGTATACATAATAAAATGGCTAGGGAGTTGAATAAATGGCTAAGGTCAGAGTATTGGGTTTTAACATCACTTGGGCCATTGCAGGTGTGAAACTGGGCATATATGTCAAATAGACATGAGTTTAGTAAATGATGTCAGCTCCTCTAAAAGTTCACGATAGGAGCATTGACAAATGGAGATAGCCATGACAGCAGCTTCATCATCCACAAAGTGGGAATCATAATAATTGACTTCATATAATACTGAATGGGAAATGAAATAATGTCAGTGAATTTCTTAATATTTCCTAGTGGCTCAGAAAAACTATGACTTGTTACTGATGAAGGTGGTCTATTTTTCATAGTTGAAGTTATCTAAGGGATTTTTCCTTGCTATGTAGTTGTTTACAGCTCAATCTGGGGAAATCTCTGTTTATAGATCTGTAGTACAGTTTTTAAAGAAGGGAGGTTTCATTCCTTCAGTTCTAGAGACTGGTAGAAACATCAAAGCATTGGTTTCTGGTGAGAGCTGCCTTCTGTTTCAAAAGCAACAACACATTGCTCTATCTTTTCTCCGTGGAAGGAGGACTGGCAAGGAAACTCTTCCTTCACCTTGCAGCTTTTCCTGGGGGAAGAGAGGGGGTGCTTCAGCCACGCTCCGAGGACCACACCTCTCCTGGCTGTCTTTTTGACTAGGTTCCTTTACAGCATATCTTGAGAACATCATTCTCATGATAGCAGACTTCCAAGACTTTAGATTTAAATTGATTTACTGAATCAAGCTGCTGTGATTGAATGGATCTGCACAACTGTTGTTACATTTCTAAAGCTCAGCAAAGTCACGCTGGTGTCTACAGCGCAGGATAATAGCAGTCAATCCCAGGGCAAGAAAGTCTGAATGGATCTGGCAGGCCTGCTGTTGAATGTTAAATGTCTTAGCTTGACTGGCTCTTTGACTTCTAGAAGATACCCGGCTGTTAATCTCAATCATCTCCATGTCTATAGAACAAGGATAATAACAACGCAGACCTTAGTGAGTCATTCTTCATGAAAAGTGATCGATATTTGGCTTAGCACTTCATTCATTTGTGATAAATGGCATTTGCTGCTGCTGTCACCACCACCGTCATCATTTTCCAAGGGAGTACCATGCTCCCATGGGAGATATGTCCTTCTGAGCATAAAACTAGTTCTTTGAGTCAGAAAGAAAGGGTTCAGATTCAATCTGAAGTAGATTGATGGGCATAGTAACTTCTCCTTGAGCGATTCCTTATAACCTTTCTTCCATTCTGCCATGACAGAGAAAGCTCTGTTTTACTCAAAGATGGTATTCTCTGGCAGAGGAGAGCTGTCAAGTGTTCTTAGTCATTCCTCTCCTAAGTCTTTGCATTTTAGGAATGAAACTGCTGGGCAAGCAGCCCTATGGCAGGGTGAGTGTTGGGCATAGACAGGGTTTTGTTTATAGTTTTCTCTTTGTGAAGTTTAATGGCTTGATGAGTCTCAAACACCTTCCCCAACTTGGAAACCCCCCTCTTCCTCCTGGTAAGGATGAAGAACCGTAGATGTTCTCATTTATGTGCTATGTTTAGTTTTATAAGATTACAAAAGTGTCCTAGACTCCAGGTTTCTGATCTCTGTGCCATGTCGCCTCATCTTCCTGAGTCTGGAGACCCTTGTATGTAGACTGAGATAGTCGATTGCTGCCTCATTAGACTAATGAAGGTTCCAGTTCAGGCCTCTGGCAAGTGACGCCATCTTGTTTTCTCTCAAGGGAAGCACATATGGGTTTTTTTTTTCTTTCTCTAAACAATAGTTTTTCTAAACAAACAAGCAGTAGCATGGTAGAAATGGAAGAATTCTATCAGCGCCACCTAATTCAATTTTATTTACATATTGCTATTGTTGTTATTATTAGTAGTAGTAGTGTGATTGTGCAAGTGCAGGTGTGCAGGTGCCAGGGCACACTTGTGAAAGTTAGAGGGCCTATTTCAAGGAACCAGTTCTCTTCTTCCAGCATGAACTTCAGGGATCAAATTCAGGCCATCAGGCTTGCATGGCAAACTTCTGATCCGTCTTACCAGCCCTCACCAAACATGTGTTTTTATGTGTATTTGCTTTGTGAAAGTTTTAAGTGAAGAAGCTTGGGCTACCCTAACAGGCTGTCTTCTTTCCTTTATAGACACACCCCACACAAACTGCATTCCTGTCCAGTGTGGATCTTCACACTCACTGTTCCTATCAGCTTATGTTACCAGAGGCCGTTGCCATTGTGTGTTCCCCAAAACATAAAGAGTAAGTGTGACTGGAGGGGCTCCTGGACCCACCATGCTATGATACTTGGATATGAGGCCCTTCAGCAAGAGATGGGCTGTGGCTAGTTCCTGCATACCTGTAGCTCTACAATCTTTTGTCTTAAGTTCTTTCAAGGGTGATCCTGCTAGTTCCCCTTGTGTTATAAAATGTTATAACATATGATATGTTATGTGATAACATGTAACAGGGTCACCATCCCAGTTGATTTGGAAATTATATTTCTATTGTTCTGTGTTTTATGAAAGAAATTTACTAGCCTTGCTCACCTACCACCAAAGCTTTCCTAGTTTGGGAATACAAATGTGATTATGTTGACACAAGTCAATCTCATCTTGGAAAGAATCGTTTTACTCTTGAGCCAAGCATAAGTGGCCGTGGCCCAGGAACACAGATTCAAGTTGCCCTGAAAAACATACACAACAGTGAAAGTAGTTGCATTAGATCTTATTGTTTATAGAACAAAACTAGTTATAAATCAAAACATTTACCAAATGTATTGGCAAAAACAGCATGGAGAATAGTTGCAGCAAACCAAAGGGGGACTGTGCTGTAGGAATCAGATGTTGTCTGATGACATTTATAACTTCTGGATTCATAAAAAGTATGTTAAGAATTTTTTTCTAAAACTGTAATAGTCATCAACACAAAGACGGGCAGTGAGTAGCTTCGAAGGACACTAAAAGCAGCTCTAGATTTGTCACTTATCCACACCGTTTTAACTCTCTACATTGATCTTCTAACGCAAGAGTGGCTTTTCATTTCCTGGAGACTTTATAAGTACTTATAACCATAAGAATCAAACAGACATTGTTTGAAGCTCGATTCTACCTGCCGGCTGTAGGATACCTGAGCGCAGTGATCCGACTTCTTCATCCTTATGTGTCTTCCATTGATGTGTGAAAGACACTAGAGAGTTTTTATTATGTGTTTATCACAGTGCCCAACATTACCACTGCTTCATCATTGACATAAAGAATAATAACATTACAGACATTAGAACTACCTGCTGGAGTAGAGAACATGTGTATGATCTTTCCTATGGGGATTAGTGGTTCTGCCACCTGTCCTTTTTGGGTCTGGTAGGCACTTGGAGATCAATGTATCTAATGATAGTCATAGTAAAGCTAGTTGTGAAGGTCACTGGGATTCCTGGGTTGTGATTTATTCCTCCATCCTCTTTGAGAAATATGAGTGTTTATGTATTCACAGGTGGTCATTAACTTTGTGCTTATTCCTCATATTTAGCACTGGCATTTTCCGGCTCACCAATGCAGGCATGCTTGAGGTTTCCACTTGTAAAAAGAAGGGCTTTCATCCTCACACCAAGGATCCCAGGCTGTTCAGTGTGAGTAGACATCATGGATAATTGTTGTTGTTATTATTACTATTGAGGCAAGGCCTTTCTGTGTAGCTTTGGAACTCACTATATAGACCAGGCTACCCTCAAACTCAGAGAGATCCATGTGCCTCTGCCTCCTAAGAGCTATGTTTAAAGATTTGCACTACAATGCCTAGCTCAAGAGCAAGGATTATTTTCACGGATGTTCAGTGTGAATAGACAGCATGAATTATTCTCACAGATGTTTATGTTATGTATACCCCTCAGCAATATTTATAAAATTCAGACAAAAGATAAGTAAGGAGCTCTATATACCTTCCTTAAAGAAAACTACACATTAAGCATTATTATGTAATACTTTTTTTCTTTTCTAGATATGCAGCCATGTGTTAGTAAAAGACATAAAAACAACTGTGTTGGATCTGAGGTGACGTGCTCTAAATATAAGACCATCTGCATCAGATACCTGCCATGGATATGTGTGGCTGCTGAATTTCTTATGATGTTTCCAGAAGTGACTGATATTTTATATTTATATATTTTAGACCAAAACTTTGATATTTATTGTTCTTGCATATTTTGAAGTTTCCTTTTGGGGTTGCTGTGTCTCAAAGGAGATCACATGCTGTTCAATCTATACCTATTAATGTACCCAAATAATATCCTCAGAAATAAATTGTGCTGCAAATAAGTATACATCTATTTGTAAACCTTGATTTTGATTTATTTTATTTTTATATGTATCAATATTTTGCCTGCATGTATATATGAGCACAACGTGTTTACCTGGTGCCAATAAAGGTCAGAAGAGGGTTTGGATCCTCTGGGATGTGAGTCACAGCCAGGTGGCTGGACGCCACCATGTGGGTGCTAAAAAATTGAGCCCTGGGTTCCCTGGAAGACCAACAAATGTTCTTAACCATGGAGTGAACAGTCCAGCTCCAATAAGTCTGGTAGTTTTTGTTTTGTTTTGTTTTAAATCTTTGTACTTCTCAAGCCAACAGAAGAGAAATTGTTGAAGTAAGCAGCCCCCCTTGAAGTAGTTACATGTCTGGGACACCCTTGGTCTCTTCATTTGAAAACTCATGGTAACACATCTCCACACAATTTTAAAGAAAAAAATGGTGATGATATGCAAAATTCTCATGTATGATGAGTGACATGACTGGTCCTGGGAAAGTACTGCTGTTTTTTCCTTCCTTTCAGCATAAATACATCCACTGAATTTTTTTTTCAGAGACAGATATTGGTCAAAAGAAGAATAAAAGACGACCCAAGTGCATTATGAGACCTTTCAAGAAGTTTCTCAGGGTTTCACAAAGTTTGCTCTTTTTAAAAACAAACTCAAAAATTACACGTTCTTGACCACACAAGGTTTGAAGTACATTAAAGTCAAATAGTATGCAAGATGATGCAAATTAAGAACCGCACATGCATATTAATGCATAGGTGTATGGTTTAGTACAAAAGATATATTTTTAATAAAACCATGTTGCTTGCCAAATTTTAAATACATGTAAGATTGCTTTTGTTTCCACCTTCCACCTATCAGGCTGTCATTATATATGTATAAAAAGTAATATAGTCACTCAAATAGTTGTGAAGTCAGTGTAGATTTTTCTCTATTGGCGCTAACACATATTATTACATGTGAAATATATGTATCCTATGCACTCTCATATGCATCCTATTTACATCTTTTTAAGTGGGGCTTCACCTGTTGAAGTGGTTTTTATCCACTGTCTGCCTGGGAACTCATTCTAATTATGTCACATCCTTTCTTGACCACCAGAGGGAGCCACCCTATATAAAGAAGTCCCATCTAACAGTGTTGATGATAGGCCAGGGCTAGAAATTAAGGGTATCACATGTCTGATTTATTTTTTTAAAAAAAACCACGAGTAACAAGTCAAAGCTTTGGGTAGGAATGATTTAGAAAGGAGCCAAAGGCGCTGATTCAGAAAACATTCACAGTCGTGTGCTGGAGACAGAGCAGGCAGGTGACTTAAAAGCATTTGCGGTGGACGATGGAGGGACCAGCTTCATCATATTCCTGTTTGCTGATCCACATCTGCTGGAAGGTAGATAGAGACGCCAGGATGGAGCCGCCAATCCAAACAGAGTACTTGCGCTCTGGAGGGGCAATGATCTGTCGGGATAAGAAAAGCAAAGTGTCAGTGCTAGAAGGAAGTGCCTCATGTTGGCCCTTCCTGGAAAACATCCTTTTAGAGTGGGTGTATAGAGATTCCCTGGTGGATCCATTGATTTTTTTTTTTTTATTTATTTTTTTACATGCAATCTATGCCAAACCATCCTTAATTTCTTTATTCCCTCATTAGGCAAACCCAAATTGGCCTTGGATCATGTGAGGCCTCTGCATAAAAGCCCTAACACTGTCTCTAGGAGAGGTTCCAGGAGCTGTGCCTAAGAGCTCAGCAGGACCTGCACCTTCTGTAAAAGTCCACATGTAAGCAGAGACATTGTAGTGTTCCAGAACTTACCATGCAAGTGGCCTTTCCAAATTGCCTACAGCTTTCTGAAATCCCAACCAGAGGCACTGATCTGAGAGTTCCCCTGCAGGGGCTGGCTTTATTCACAGTGAAAACTAGATACGCTCACTTTTCTGTGTTTCAGTTATGGCTTTGTTGGTCAAATAACTTAGGCAAGGGACAGAACATCAGGCTAGGGTGTACCACAGCAACTCAAACATAGAGCTGAGCATTATCAAATTGGACTCCAGTCCTAGTTGCCTGGCGAGCAGTGGACACACGTGAACGAAGTATTCTGAAATGCTGGTCACATTGGTTCAATGTTCAATATTTATCTCGTTCACTGAGCTCTCATTGTGTCCCCTCTGCTAAGTGTTTTCCAGGTTTTGGCTTAATTTGATTTCTCTAACAATTCAGAAGGGTAGGTATCCAATGATTTTCATGTTAACATACAAAGAAATAAGTTCCAGGGACTGGCAGTCATGGTCACAAGTAGCTATGTCAGTATTAGATTTAATTTTACACTTGGCCCCACAAAAATTTTGTTTTGAAGCTATACGTTTTAATGGGAGGGTTTGGTGACAATTTTATATTTGTAGAAAGTGGTACACACATTACACAGGCTTATTCCGTGAACGAGTCACCTCTGTGTCCTCAGCTTTATGGACTCTCTGTATTCACTGACCATACTGGGCCCCCAAGTTTCACATCCATTTCCATTTAAGAAGTAAAGTTTGGAGAATCGAGGCTTGTCTAAGCCCTGTTGCATACAGACTGCCTGTTTCTCAAACTCCAACTAAGTAGGTCGTATGGCAGGCTCAGCCTTGGGAGGGGGATTCTAATCAGCCAGACAGGCGTCAGTGGAGCACATGCCCTTTGGAAATCAGTGGAAAGGCTTTCTCTGAGCCTCTTTTAAGGGACATGTGCTTAAGTCTAAATCACTCTCATCTCCATTCTCTTTGGGAACAACAGAGAACTTGCCAGGCTGCCTCATATGCTGATGAGCTCTAGAACTGTTCCTCTCCCCCGCTTCAGAAGTCAAAGGGTCTTAGTGTGGTACCTTGATTTTCATGGTGCTGGGTGCGAGAGCTGTGATCTCCTTCTGCATCCGGTCAGCAATGCCCGGGTACATGGTGGTACCACCTGAGAGAACGTTGTTAGCATAGAGGTCCTTCCTGATGTCGATATCACACTTCATGATGCTGTTATAAGTGGTTTCATGGATACCAGCTGACTCCATCCCTGGAAAAGAGTCACAAGCCTTAGTCCTTGGGTGCTGGGAAAAACTTGGGTTGAAAATAGAAAACCAGGTCAGCACAACTGACTAATCTCCTGGGTGAGACAGACAGACAACAGGAACTAGAAACTGCCATCTAAGAGACCAAGGGGCCTTGTTACGCTCCATGCCTCCCTGCTTCCTATCTACTGAGGAGGCTCAGCTGTAGCACTTCAGGGTGAGGTTACAACATGCTAATACCAGTGTCTCACTAGAGATTCTGCTATGTATGGCTTGAATAAGGGGCTGGGCCTTCAGATACTCCATAAAAGACAGGATCAGAGCCATTGATCAGAATACCCACATCTCTCCCTGACTCGAACACCCAAGGTGGAATGGTGGAGTCATCCCAAAAGTATCTATCCCATTTAGATAAAGTATGTTTTTAAACATTTTTCCTCTCTCTGTATCCTTAGCTAGCCTTGAACTTCCTATGGAACAAGTTCTGCTTGCTTTGGCCTCTCTAGTACTGGGATAAAAGCCATGCACTACTCTGCCCAGCTACCAAAGATGCTTTCTAAGCAATCCTTATACAGACATGATTTTGGGAGGCAGTGGGGTTGATTTTTTGTTGACTTCTGAGGCAAGCTTTTCTTCTTTTTATTTTTATTTTTTTATTAAGCCTCTAGGTCGTCCCCTCATCCCCCTTAGCACCAAGATCTAGTTATACTAATAACAATAACACCTTATTCATTACTGACAGTAGCAAACTGTTGACTGATTTTTTTGAGCAGGCACTGGGCTGAGGGTGCTACAGAACTCTGCTATAAATCTTCCAGATATTCTAGAAGGAGGAAACCCAGTCTCAGGCTAAGTGATATTCTCAAAATTCTGAAAACAGAACAAACTCTCAAGCCCAGGCCCCCAGCCAGTGTGGAATAGGGATCCTCTAGTTGTTCTGCACCCCCACCCCAACACTCAGTTCTTCTTCCCCAACATCCTAAACACAGATAATACTCCTCTTTTACATCACATGCTGAGAACGAGTTTGTATTGACTATTGCTTAAGAAATGCAGTCAAGTAAGTCCTCTCTTGGATCCCGGGAATCTTCTCATTTGGAAAATGTGACACTTTGTCTACTGTAGAGCTGCTTCTGTTTCTGAAACTCTGATTCATTTCTATCTGCAAATGGGTACTGTTGGCCATGGCTGACTGGGTACAGAACAGGGAAATTCCACTCCCCAGTGCCTACCAATGAAAGATGGCTGGAAGAGGGTCTCTGGGCAGCGGAAGCGTTCATTCCCAATGGTGATGACCTGCCCATCGGGCAGTTCATAGCTCTTCTCCAGAGAAGAAGAGGAGGCGGCAGTGGCCATCTCATTTTCAAAGTCCAGAGCTACATAGCACAGCTTCTCCTTGATGTCACGGACAATCTCACGCTCAGCTGTCAATCACATACAAACAAGGTACACGTTACGGTTTGCACAGGTTCTAAAGCCTACCAGTACCATGTCACTCTTCTCCTGAACCAGCTCCTCAGAAGTCTCGGAGTTTTCAAAATGACTCAAAGATCTCCACTTCCCTGTCCTGATAGGTAGTGATTCAATCTTTGACACATTTCCTCACTTTTCAAAATGAAGTAGATGGGGTAGTTCCAGTTCTGGTGGTACATGCAGAAAGAAAGAAATATGAAAAAGGTGGCCGCCTCCACTCAGTCTCCTGTGCCTCATGATTCCAAGGCACCAGTTCTACCTGATTTTTGGGAATCTTAGGGTGGTGTTGGGGGGGGGAGGAATAAAATTAATTCAACATCAGTTTGGAAAAGAAGATTGTAATATTTATCAAGGTTTGAACATGGAGTTAGAATTGGCTTCAATATGTCTAGAAACCTAAAATTCAAACTGTTTCCAATTTGTAAGGGCTCAGGCAACTAGAGACATGGTCACTGAGGACACATTAGTAGTTCTATGCCTCAGCACTGTCCTTTTGTCAAGGGAATGTGGGTGGAACCAGCTTTGATAACACACACACATACACACACACACACACACACACACACACATACACCACTGCCTGCTAGGTCTAAACTAAAAACAACTAATAACTATTGAGTGCTTGCTTTTGGAAGAACATTCTACAGGCATTGTAGTATTTCATATTTAGCAGTTACAGGAGGCAGAATTTGTGACTGTGTCTATTTGACAGATTTTACAGGGGCTAAAACTTAGTAAGGCTAAGTTAGCACGGCTGGTTAGTGTCCAAGGTCACAGAACTAGAGTGTAACAAACTGGGACTCAAGTCCTGTTAGACGTCTTCAAAGATTTCCAACCACATCTCTCTATCTTTACACTTTCTTTTCTATTTATAAATACAGATATTAAAAATTATCCAAGTAGCTCTCTGGGTGTGGCTCAGTGGTGGAGTGTTTGGCTACCAAATGTGAGATTCTGGATTTGATTTCTAGCAGGGTACACACAAATGGGTGTTCACTCTGGCTTGTCCTGCTACATACATGTCTATAGCCACTCTCAAAAAAAATTGTTATGACTTTACAATCACAAAGCAAGGAAAGCTGTGCTTTGCTCTATGCATGCATGGAGATAGACTCGACTATTGGTTAAGCCACTAACTCACCAGCTCTTTTACTAGTTTATTTTTATTTTTAAAAACTTTATTATTATTATTATTACTATTACTATTATTGTGTGTGTGTGCATGTGCACGCGCAGGTACACATGTTGGATGGCAGAAGGTAGCATCTGCCAGTCTGTTCCTTCCTTTCACTGTCGCTTCAGAAACTGACCTCAGGTTATCATGCTTGCACAGGAAATGCTTTTACCAGCTGAGCCGTCCTTCCGGCTCTATGACCCCTTCTGAGTGACATCGCTCCTTCCACTAAATAACTGTAACATGCTCTCCTTCCTCCTCTTCCCTTGACCCCTTGGTCCTCACCAGTAGTCACGAAGGAATAGCCACGTTCAGTCAGGATCTTCATGAGGTAGTCGGTGAGATCTCGGCCAGCCAAGTCCAGACGCATGATGGCATGGGGCAGGGCATAGCCCTCGTAGATGGGGACGTTGTGAGTAACACCATCTCCAGAGTCCAGCACAATACCTGGGGGGATAATTGAGCATGCCGTAAGTCATCATGCTATAAGTCACCACAGCGGCTGGTGTACAGTTACTTGCTGCTCTAGTACACCAAAGACTCTGGGCAGTACTTTCTAAGCCTCTTACATACAAGGAAGAAAGAATGTGTTTTGTGAGAGAGATGTGTGTGTGTGTGTGTGTGTGTGTAGGGGAATAGGAAGAAGGAAACCATTGTAAACGCCTTGCTAAAGAAATGGGGTCTCAGTTAATTTGGGGAGAAAAGCAAATGGGTTTTTTAGGGGTGGGGGACACCTCAGTTCTAATTCACTTCTCATTGGTTCCAACCCAGAGATTGTAACCATCAAATCTCATTTTCTGGTGGGTTCATTTGACTACGGTTCCAATTTCCTTGGCTACCTACCAGTTGTACGTCCAGAGGCATAGAGGGACAGCACAGCCTGAATAGCCACATACATGGCAGGGACATTAAAGGTCTCAAACATAATCTGAAAATGAATCCAAAGAGTTAAGGAGATGATGTTGTCAGTCTTACAAAGAACACATAAGAGCACCCCCCCTTCTTGCCTGGCGCTGACCCTCCAGACACATAGGAACAAAGGAAGGAAGACCAAGGCAGACCTGGTCCCATGAAATGGAAAAATGTAGGTGGTGATAGACAGGACCATCACACTGGTGACCTGGTTGGGGAGGAAAGGAGCCTGTATGAACACAGACCACTAAGGTGAGGCATGGCTAAGTGCAGGCTCTAGTTCTGCTCCTGAATTGGATCTGACAGATTCACTATGGTGTTTGTTTTGTTTTTTCCTTATTTCTCAAATGGAAAGGGAGAACAGTTTTGGACTGAGTGAGTTCTCAGAGAGAGTCTACGAGCTATTAACTCTCTCAAAGACATGATAATATCCAAGGGACATAAAGAAAAGCCCAGTGCTTAGACTGGCTGGGAATAACCCTGGCTGTGTGATCTCTTAGGTTCCATTTAATCTTTTTCCTGTTTTTATGCAAAATGGTCTAGTTTATGCAGTAAGGACGTGAGCACTGTCATAATCCCTGGCCTTTGGGGTCTCCAGGTGGTCAATCTTTAGATGAACTGCCAGTCAGGGCCCTCTGTCTACCACACTGTATAGTCGTATTCTAGTTAGCCTCGTCCCAAATCCAAAGGTGTCACATTCTGGAGCAGATATTTACCTGGGTCATTTTCTCCCGGTTGGCCTTGGGGTTCAGTGGTGCCTCTGTAAGCAGGGTGGGGTGCTCTTCAGGGGCCACACGGAGCTCGTTGTAGAAGGAGTGGTGCCAGATCTAGAAAGCAGGGGAAAGAGAAACATGGCGGTGTGCTGTTGTCCAGCACTAAAGGGCCTGGAAAGGGACCAGGATGTGCAGAGCAAAACCAGTATCTGATTAAATGTTCAGGGCCTCATATGTCCAGATGCAGACACAGAGGCCCAGAGGGTGTGAACAACATCCACAGCATGCACATGTATCGACTGGGTAAGCAAATCCAAGTCTGTGTGACAGGATGGTGCAGTGGTCAGGACAGGCTCTGTAGTCAAATGCAGATCCAGACCACAGCTGGACCACTCCCTGTTAGTGTGAGCTAGCAAATCCCCCCCCCCATTGTTTTTCATCTCTAGTCTTTCCACAGGTAACTGAAGGAGAAAATAAACAGTACACACTTCACCAGTTGGTTTGTGAGTTACATAAAATCACACTAGAGTAACTCGTCAGCCCAGGGGCTAGAATCATTCATATTTCTATAGCCTTCATTATTCAGCTACACGTTCTTTACTCCTCATGCTGCCCTTTATTTTACTTGTGGGAAACTGATTTAGGAAAAAAAAATGAAAGGACAGATGACTATGCATATAGATGAATGGGGCTGATCTGAAACCTGAAAACCTAACTGCCGTCTTTAATGCTTTTAGAGACCCTAGGCTGTGTGTGTGTGTGTGTGTGTGTGTGTGTGTGTGTGTGTGTGTGTGTAGGTGTGTGTGTAGGTGTGTGTGTAGGTGTCTGCGTAGGTGTGTGTAGGTGTTTGGGGTGTGAGGATATGTGTATGTAAATGTGTGCAGGGTACAGGTATGTGTGTAGGTATGTGTATCTATAAGTATGTGTGCAGGTTTGTGTGTGTGTGTGTGTGTGTGTGTGTGTGTGTGTGTGTGTGTGTGTGTGTGTGTAGTGTGCAGGTGAGGAGAAGGTCTCCACCTCAGCTTCCTTCAGCATATTCTCCCTCCAGGGATGGGGAAAGCAGCCTCTGCAGGAACAGTCCAGACTTTCTTTTCAGGAACCGATTTTCTCCTAAGCCCACACCCATCAGTGTGCAGTGTGTTTGTATAAATCCATTTGGACAAAGTGCATTGGCTTTACAGTTTAGTAACCTCTTTAATCTCTGGAGGTTAAAAACAACACATTACTATGAAAGGGCTAAATAACTCACCTTTTGAAGGAAGGCTCTTGTTCAGCAACACTAGGAATATGCCATTACCCAGGAGTTAACTAGCATGCCTAAGGACAGCTTGCAAAATAACAAAAGGAAAACTAACTTCAAAGACTTTGTCACAACTCAAGTTTCCCGTTTTTTTGGTTTTGTGGTTTCCAGCAAAGAACAGATCACTGGCAAGTCCTGTCCCTTTGGGCATGACTGGGCAGTTTGGAACACCATCTTTATAATTCACCATTACAGTAGCCCTTATTCCATCAAACAGATAATCAATTGAGTAGACACAATGCTCTATATAATTGAGCAGAGTGCTCAGGAACCCGTTCATCTATTACACACTGTGGTCACCCTGAGCAGGTTTTTAAAACCCCAGCCCTTCCTTTGCTCCTTTCCCCCGGAATATGCTCTGAATTTAAATGCCAGGATGCAGAGTTATCTGTTTGTTAGTTTTGTTCCGTTCTAACTCTCCCAGATCCAATGTGGTTCCATGGAGTGGCAGACGCCTGAAGGGTCCTTTCTCACAGGTGATGCTGCCCCCTGCAGGTACAAACTGCAATTGCACCAAGACCACAACTAGATTCAGAAAGACTGGGGATGGGCAGCCCTTGCCCCCAAAAGGGTGTACACTTAATTAGCAATACATTTTAGTAGCATTTTGTGTAGGATTTATTTTAAAATGACACATGTGAGCGTGTCTGTGTGAGTATATGTGTTTGGGCGATATAGAAAGCTAATATATAGGTAAATAAACAACATCTGTTACAGTTTTAATATGTTCAGTCACGCTTAAAAATTATGTTTATTTCTTATTGATCCTTTTGATTTTTGGTTACTATTGTTTCTAAAATGTCCAATAACAGTTTTTGTAACCCTTAGTTTTAACTCTGTGTTAGCTCCTTCACAATGTTCTGGGAGCAAAGATCTTACTCAATGTGATACTGAAAGGGAATTTTAAAGTATTCATTTATAAAATTTGTCAGTCACAATTCACTTCAGTATGCTCAGGGGTATTCTGGAATGCACCAAATCCATTGTGCCCTTCTATTCCCAACTCTGAAAAGTAAGAAAACTGTTCCAGGAAAATTAACAAAAAAAAAAAAAAAATCAAGAATGGGCTTGCTAAGGATCTTCCTAGGATTCTAGCTCTGGGTACCTGAGACTCTGGGATGCCTGTCCTCAGAGGACAGTCCATGACTGTGGAAGAAAATCAGTCCCACATGTAAAGGGTTTCTCTCACCTACAGAACTGCCTCCATGTGTTTATAAATACCGATAACCAAGGAATTTGTTTCTGAATAAAAAAAAAAAAGTAAGTCAAGATTTTTTTCAGTGAGTAATAATCCAAGTTAGAGAAAACCAGTAGCTGCCTCTGAACAGTGGTAACCAGCTATTTCACAGCAGCCCCGCGCTGTAGTGTGTTGATCTGATTCTCTGGGGCGCTAGAATTCGGCACCCTGAAGACTCAACCTGCAGGAAATTCTTGGTACCTTTTCCATGTCATCCCAGTTGGTGATGATTCCGTGTTCTATCGGGTACTTCAAGGTCAGGATCCCTCTTTTGCTCTGTGCTTCGTCGCCCACGTAGCTGTCCTTCTGACCCATCCCCACCATTACTCCCTAAAACGGTTCAACAAACACGTGTCAGTTCTTTCCTGAAGCCTGGGAACTGATGATGTCTTTGACAGCTAACATGATACAGAGTTACACTTAGTAACAGCACTTTCTTTCATTCAAAACCGACCTCTGGGAGGTTTGAATTTCTTTCCCAGAAGTGGTGATGACACACACAAGGGTGCTTATAATGATTTCTGCGGCTGCAGTGAGGACAATGGCCACAGCGGCTGTATTTAGATAGTGTACACAAGAAAATGACAGATTTTGTATTGTATTATAATTATATATTACTATATATCATATATGTAATCTGCCATTGTATATTGTATATGTTATATTATTACATGTATAATATATGTATATAATCTTCCAGAAATTCTTTATGCCTGATATGTGAAATTGACATTTATTCTTGGGCATCAGTCATCACCAATATGGAGAGGAGAGAGAGAGAGGAGGAGGGGTAAGGAGAGAGGAAGGGAGGGAGGGGCCTTGGACCACTAGGTTCTCTCCCAGACTATCGCAAGTTGTGCTCACAAGGTTATATAAACTCTGGGCAGAAAGCCCCTGACAATTGTTGGATAGATGTAGACACAGAGAAATCTAGCCTATAGTCTTGCTCGCTCTGTATTCAATAATATTTGTCTCACCTGATGTCTGGGACGTCCCACAATGGATGGGAAAACAGCCCTGGGGGCGTCATCACCAGCAAAGCCAGCTTTACAAAGCCCAGAGCCATTGTCACACACCAGGGCTGTGCTGTCCTCTTCTTCACACATAGCTGCTGCAGCCTCACAGGACTCTAGAGACAGGGAGGAAGCAGCCCCTGCTATTCCATACAGCTCACAATCACTTCCACCCACAGACAGGGTTCTTGGCCCTTTTGAGAGGTTTTTTTTGTTTTGTTTTGTTTGTTTTTTTTTTTTTTTTTTTTTTTTTTTTCCTGCAGACTGTCCCCAAATCTCAACTACGACACTCTTAATCTTGAAATGCTTTCACTAGGCTGTAAAGTCTTTGATGAGCACCAACTTCCCAGGTTAACAACATAGGCCCTCAGCACTGAGTGGACTTCAGTGCCAGGCTCTTGTTACCATCTCAAGTTGGCCAGAGTGAGAAGCCAGTGAATGAACTGAGCAGATGGGAGTTCCAGAGTGTGAGAACAGATTTCCACAGGGACACGCTATTTAGCACGTATTAAATAGTTAGACAGTTTTATTTGTCTATATCAAACTAAACTCACAATTTTTTTTCTAAATTGAGTTATTTTTTTTCCCAATACAGATCTTGAGGAATGGAAAATATACAACAATTTTAAAATGTCAAAATATTCTCTTGTTTTAAATGTTTAAAAGAGAAGTATTTTGGTTCTAAAGATTTCTATACTTGGGGAGAGATTAAACATGAATCAAAGCTGTGTGGGGTGATGCGTACCTGTAAGTCTAGCATGTTGGAGGCTGAGGCAGGTGGATTACAAATTCGAGACCATCAATGATCTAGTGAAGAAACATGAACTGAAAATTTTTAAGAAGGTATCTGAAGTTTTAGAAGATACAGTATTTGTTCATTAATTAAAGTCGCTGTTAAGCAGAATATCTAACAGGATGCTAACAGCTATATTTACTTAAGTTTGTTAAGTTAGGGAAAATAGCATAATCAGATTACAATAAAATATGAGGGGGTTGTTTTGTTTTTGTTTTTTTATTTTGATTTGTTTTGTTTTGTTTTGTTTTTTTGAAAAAACATTACTTGTTCTCACCGAAGTATTGACCAGGGTTCTTTTAAAGCACTAAGTATTGGGTTTTGCAGGAGTGTTTATTTTCTTCCTTGGATTCTGGCAAATCTTCTAAACTTGATTAATTGAGCATACACTCCTCTGGTTTTAAAGCAAAATACTAAGTGACCAACATTTAAGGTTGGATTTTTTGAAAGCTTAGAAGGATCTTCAGAGCTTCGCAAATGGATGTCATTATGAGATTATCATCATCATCATCAAGGGACCAGCAGAGAGGCCATGCATACACTAAGCCTGTTTTTCACACTGAGCATCAGGGCTGCAAACAAGCCACTTAGAATTAGGAAGCTCTCTCCAAATGGGGAAGGATAAACCAAATGAACATTTTATTGGACAGAGGTGCCTTGGGGTTTTGCTTTAATGTATTCAGAAAATAAAAAAGCTGCCCCCCCCCAATACTGTAAAAATTCAGTAAAGACATATTTCACCAAAAAATGTGAAGAAATTCTTTATTAATAAATCTTGAGAGGAACATTGTCACTAGGGAAGAAGTCTTCGTGTTCCCCGAGGGACTACTGCTGTGGTTTACAACTCTTATCTATTCTGAATGAGAGCTCAGTACAAAGCTGAGCATTTCCTAATTAGGTAAAACGCTCTGGCCTCAGCGTCTGCTTTTGGAACTGCACTGGGGTCAGCAAGTTCGGTGCAGCACAGTGGAGGACATCTTGTGCCAAAAATGAATTGCTAGGGAGGGGTAAGGGAGGGGAGGAGGAAAGGACAGTACCATTCCTGGCTTGTAAGTCTCAAAATGCAAACCATATTTAGTCACGAATCACAAAATGGGAGAAAAAAAAAATCTATTGAGAAAACTGCATTCCCTGCTGAAGCTTCGAAGCAGAGTTACAGGGGTTAGCCTAGGGTGGAAAGGCTGACTCCACAGAGCGCTGCTTACCAGGCCAAGGGAGAAGCGAGGCAGAGAAATGCAAATCAGCCCTCCCTTGGATGAGAGACTTCCTCCTTTCTTTGCAGAAAGCTATGCTATGCTGCAAATGAGCAATGCCACAGATCTGAACAGTAAGGACACCAGTGCGCTCACGAGATACACATTTCCAACACGGGGCACTAGCTGTTAGAATCAGGGAGACTCAAAATCAGCACATACATTCTGCCAAAATCAGAGGGCTGGAATCTGCTCCAGTTCACTCCTAACATCCACTTATAGTTACTTCAGCTGCTCTAAAAATGTAGTCAGATGAAAAGTCTCCACACTAAATATGAGTCATAGACAAATCCAAGTTTCCAAAGCCTAAGTAGACATTACCCCTACAGTAGGCTGCAGTATCTGAGCAGTTGGTTTAGAATAAACAGATTTTACAAGTGACATACATGATGAAATTTCAGTTCATTCCCATCACCTTCTCCACTAAACCAAGCTTCATTGTAGCCCGATTTGAATGCAGAATCATGCAAACTCAAAAACTACAATCATCTTAATAGTATAAATCTTCATTCAAAAATGCAGAACATGCGAGTCATCCAAAGTCCAACAGACAATGTCTGGCTACACCGGGCAATCAAAAGCTTCTGGAATCTCACAGTCATACCCCTGGTCTGTTGCCACTTACCCTAACGGTGACTGGTGGGGCTTCTCCTCTCTGGGTGGGTGGTGTCCAGGGAAACTGAATTCTGAAGAGTTATATAGCCCCTTAGTCTGATCCCCTCCCACTTGCTTCCCAAACAAGGAGCAGAGACAGGCTGGAGCTGGCTGTTCACGCTAACACAACCATATAGGGACCTCAGCACAAAACTCTCTAATCTGGGTGGCCAGAGGCCTGGGTCTCTTCCACAGCATTCCTCTGCTTTACTCCCGAAACCGGAGGCAGCTCAGCTGCTTATGGGGATAAGCATCCTGAGCCTCAGAACAACTGCTGAGATGCCCAGACACTGAGTTAGTGTCATGGGGCAGATGCAAGCATGGTTTGCACATTCCTCAGAAGATGCCAGCCCACCGTCAATCTGGCCTTTTGAAGCATTTGCTGAGGAACTGAGATCAGGAAGGGCCTGCCTCTAACTAGATAGGATTTTAAAGCAAAACTCTTAGAAAAGTAGCCTATAACAAAAGTTAACACAGCCACTAGTAAATATGGAGACATGTGATTATTTTCTTGGTTGTCACACTGTGTTTATACACTGAGTCTGTATGTAGTATGAAGGAAAATAGGAACTGAAGTATGTAGTAGACAAGACTGGCCAGCCTGTGTTGACCAAAGAGCAACTATGAAGTCAGAATCACTTTAACACTTAGACACATTCCATGTGTTAAAGCTACGTCACTGGCACTTGGCTGCATGATTAAAGGACCATCCTTTGGCTGTCTAGATGACTTGTCATCATGTCATAAAAATAATTTGTAAAAGTTACTTGAAATGTTGAAATAAAGCCTGCTGATACTCCTCCATGCCTCCATACCCACTGGATAAAAGCAGAAGTCAAATGATTCTGCCATTCTTCAAAGGTATTAGCTTTATGGCTTCAATGGGCAGAGTCAATAATTTTACATTTCTGTAACCCCCCCACATGGCATGCATACTCGCGCGCGTGCACACACACACACACACACACACACACACACACACACACCAAAATTCTAATTCCATTCATGATAGAAATATTTTTGATGGATTCCATGAGTACTTCTGAACTACTCACGTCAGGAAAACCTCAGGATGAATGGCACCAACTGTTCTCTCAGGCTACTAAATCTCATGCACTTGATTTATGGTGTCCACACACATCCATATTTGTCTTTGAGAAATTACTCTGTTGATTCTTAGAAGTGTTTGATTAGTTACTAAATCATTACATGTTGTTTGAGAGATTTCTACCCTGTATCAACTAGAGAATACAATTGTCTGACTACTCAAATATAGAACTACACAATGTGACCCAAAATGGGGCACTTTATGGTGTTCAGCACGAGTGCCATACAAAGCAATAATTCTATACTTTCTCTATTTAAGCTCCTGACGTGGAAGTCTGTGATGATGTCCACTTTCATGCATGTGTCTTGATCACTTTATGAACCAGCTATTCCTTTAAATACCAAGAGAATCGGTTTAATCATCTAATATCATTTTATCATTTATAGTGGTTGTATTTGTCAGTAATCAGAATATTAAAACATAAAACATAGAAAATAAAATAGAATTCAATGTTTAGGTTTATTTTTAAGAATTAAAACACACACACAATTTGAAGTAACCAAGGATCTGTAACTGAAGATCAGTTTCTGAACAAGTGATTAATGATCTCATTATATGAGTTTGAGATGTTAAATCCAACTCAAGACTCCTCTGTGTGAGAAAGCTGCACTAGATTAGTGTTTGTATACAAGGAAAGTTCTATTAGAGGGCTTAAATAACTTCTGGAGTTGACAGTCATGAATGCAGGGAGTTACGGAATGATTAGGGAAAGAGTAACATTTGGCCACTTGGTTGCAGTTCAGGAAAACTATAAAATAAATCCATGCTATAAGCACACATCAAGAGTCATCTCTAGCTATATTGCTCTACAGACATCACACGGCACTTTGGTAATGTGATTCAGTGATGATTTACTGTACAGCCCTTGAGAACTGGGGATCATTTTCATCCTCACTGGGAACCAGTCCAGAGCTGAGTTTGCATGGTACTCACTGGGAATGAGGAGAATGATCAGAATCAGCAATGCTGATGCAATAGTCACTAGCCACATGCAACAATAGGCCATGCAAGTGTGCAGAATTGACTTTTTAAAAAGTTTCATTTAACTTTTGCTTTGGAATGTAGGGTGTACATGCCTTTGTGTGTGTGTACATATATATATATATACATATATATATACATATATATATATATATATATATATATATATATATGTGAGTGAGCACATGTGTATGCATATGGATGTCTGCGAAAGCCAGAGGTTGATAGTGAATGTATTCCTTCATCATTTCAACATGATCTATTAGACAGGAGATCTAACTTGAACCCAGAACTCACCGACTCAGATTGCCTCACTAGCTGCATTGCTCTAGGTATTCCATATCCACCATAATTTTATGTGGGTGCTGGGGATCAGAATTCCAGTCCTGATGTTTGTACAGTATGCCTTTTACCCATTGAGTCATCTCCCCTACCCTTCATTTTATTTAATCTTAATTAAATTTTAGTTTTCATAAAGCATCCTATTAGAGTTCACAGGTGTAGTAAGTTTTAAACATAACTAAACTCCACAAAAGGCCTTTAAAAACTTCCAGTGTCCAGGCTACTACTAGATTGGCTAAAAGAGATCTCTTACCCCAGAGCCCACATCCCAATTCATCACCAAGTATGAGAATTTTCACAGTAGCTGAAGTTCCTCTGAGCAAACCCTGTGACCTGTCTTTATCAGAGTCTACAGGACATCATGTGAGTGATTTACAAAACTGGAGCCGTCACTCCAATCATCTATTGAGCCATAATTCCTGACTTCAATGTTCCTAAATGTTTAGTTGAGAATACTGTATTTTTTGATTTACAGAAAATGAAAGAGAGTATTCCTATCTATCCTACACTCAGCAGCCTCTGGTGTTATTGGCATCTCTCAGCACTGTTACACTTTTGTTACAATTGTTGACATGTTATTATTAACTAAAGCCATCCTTATCAGCATTTCTTCAGTTATTCTTGTATTTTTTAGTTTTTTTTTGTCAACTTGACAGAAGCAAGGGTCACCTGTAAAGAGGGAATCTCACCTGAGAAGTGCTCCCATCAGATTGGCCTAAGCTCAATCCAACACTGATCATTCCAATAAAAGAGAGATGAATAACAGAAATGCTAATGGAAGTTTACTGAGATACAAACTTCATACCCAGATGAAAAGCATCCAAGGAATGAATACTCTAAATCAACAAGTGATTTAGAACCTCTACTATATGACAGTATTTGGAGATATAAACTCACAGGATGGAGCATGAATCTAATTGATCTTAATGATAAAAACCCAGAATCAAATAACAAAATAACACAACAATAGAAAATGCCTTTGGATTCTTAGGGGGGGGGGTCAAGTTTTGGAAAAGTAAAAATATGTAAAGAATAAAAGGCAGGTGAATACAAGTAGTAAATTGTTTCGTGGCTGCCTCCATATCAGCCTTCAGGCAGGTGACTGAGATCATCTGTGATAGTCAATCTTTGTCCTTCCTGACACTTTCTGTCCTCATCAATAGGACAATATAGGAAATAGACAACTTAAAGAGGCACAGATTTTACTTCGGCATCTGGTTTCAGAGGTGTCCGTCCGTCTACTCCCTTGGCAATGTGAGGAGAGTGGGGCGGAGCAGTTACGCTTACAGCAGCTGGTTCCTCAGGAAGTTGAGAAAGAGAAATACAAGGAGTTGGGGCAAGATCCAGCCACAAGGAGGTGCCTCCATGACTGGGACCCCTCTCTTCCTTTTCACACCATCAGTCATGTTCCATTGCTGCAGTCACACGTTCAACCAAGTAACTTCCAGCAACTTTTATCTTTTCTACACATTTTTCCCTACACTCAACCATTGGGTCGCAAACATTTGGAGAGAACTGGGTGTATTGGCTATTCCCTTGGGCTCAGGAATACAGTTACATAATTTCCTGTTTTCCACAACTTCAAAGAGCTACAATGAACATTTAGACACTTATTTTTAGTAACTTTCTAATTCATTTTAAGAAAAGAGTAGATAAGATGTTTAAAATAGGAAGAGCTCTGTGGTCCAAGGCTTTTTGTTTTAAATTTCATATATATTACAATTTGAGAGCTTGGCCCTATTTCCCATACATAAGGAGTATTTAGTGTCTTCCCAGGATCCTTGCCCAGGAATTTAAGCACATCGGGTACATCAGTGCTATTCAACAACCAAAAGCTCATACACAGACCAGAGACTGGATGGTATATGTTCTAGGATATCAGGTCATTAGGCAAAGTGGCCATGGTGGTTTCCAGGCCTCTTCTGTATGTGTATAAAGCACAGATTCTCTCAAGATTCCTTAGCTTCTATGGAAGAGTCTCAATTTGGCAATATATTTGCTGTTAATTGACTATTATAGCCCATTTGGGGAAGGCCCTTATTAAAGGGATGTGGGGACTCAGATACAGTCACAATACAATCACCAACAAGTGCAGAGTTAGTCTCTTATCCAGCAATTCACCTCTGTCTGTTTCCACCACAGCCACACCTGCTAGGTCAAGAGTGCGACTAAGTGCAGACTTGTTGTCTGCAGTACCTACTGGGGACTGTCCTCGGAGTTTTACAGAGCAGGATCCACAGCTCTCGCCACTGGGCCCTATCCTGAGTCCTACTCAAGTATTTTGGAAACTATAAAATGTCAACTTGTAGAGTCTTGTGTCTGTTGTCATCTAAGCTGTTCAAGATCAGGAGTTGATGTCGGGTGGTTAAGTATTTGTTGCTGAGTGATGCGGAAAAAGGCAGACACTAAAGTTTCCATCAGAGGACCTTGAGACTTGATCAACTCCGGATGAGCAAGGTGGCCTGAACAGCACAGAGGCTGGCTTTGAGACAAGATCATTCTGGGAGTTGACACCGAAAAAGAAAGTGAACAGTAAAGGCCTGTGAACGATCACTAGATATGAGAAGCTGCAACTTGGAATTTGAGACATTCTCTTTCCTTGCCTACAACTTTGAGACCCTATAGGGTAATTTCATACAGCCAAGTTCCCACTGCTTTGAAAGAAAAACTGATTGGAACTTGAGATAGCTGGAGCCAGACAAGATTCTTATTATCTGCGAGAAAAGACAAATACAACAGAGTTTGAAGTGTGGCCTTCGGAATTAGGTGAGAATCAAGCATCACTGCTTGATCACCTTCTCCAACCCTTGTGGTTTTGAATCTGACCCCTTTGTTTTCTTTTTTGTTTTGTTTTGTTTAATCTATAAAATAGTCATGGCACAGCACCTCCTCTTGTAGATGGCCATGAAAACTGACAAGAGTGTGGTGGAATGCTGGATTCTGGTGACAATATTATAATCCTTAGCATCGTCCACTCTCATAAGCATTTGGTGACAGTCCATGGTAAACCCCAAACTGCTAACCACAGGACAGCTGGTGGTGACAAATTTCACACAGCAGAAGGACTCAGCACAATGACCACTGTTTCCTAAGCCATCACAGATGGAGAATGAACATGCAGAGCACATCTTACTTTACGATTTTTGTTTCTGGAATTTGAGTCTTGAAACGGTCAATTAAAATTAAAAATAGATAGATAGATAAATAGATAGATAGATAGATAGATAGATATATAGATAGATAGATAGATAGGTAGGTAGGTAGGTAGATAGATAGATAGATAGATAGATAGATAGATAGATAGATAGATAGACAGATAGATAGATAGACCAGACTGAAACTTGCGACTTCCACCAGTCCAGAAGCAATAATGGTTCATACGCAGGAATCCATTTCAGTCACCACTTAATTAATTCAAAGTAGAAGGATGGAGTATAAGGTCATACCCCTCACCCCTACCACCAGACGCTAATTGTAATAAGCCTAAATGTATTATCATTATCTTTTCACCATTCAGTGAAACCTTTATTAACATTTTAAACAGAGATACAGCTATTTCTGAAATTTAATCTGTAAACTTAAATCTGAACGGATGACTACAGTGCAAAGTAATGTCATCGCTGCCCACTGAGAATGCAGACTGACAATTAATATCCACCCCTCAGATGGAGGTTCACGTGCAAACTTGACTCTTTTGGGGTGTTATAATTAGAAACATGTAGCCATGCCCCAGCTACTTGCCTACAGAGGTGATTCTCTGCTGGTCTGGGGATTGCCCTCCTTATACATCCTAGATCCTGGCTTTCCCATTCTTGATGATGTCACTGGGCTCTATCTCTGGATAATGCTCTTTCCAGTCTGGGATTTGATGAAAATTAGCATTTTTATCTGTTAAAGGAAGTGTAAAACTACAAGCTGCCAAGCATGATCTAACAAAAACCCTCATCTCATTCACAAATCTAAATCTTTATGTGACTACTTGTGAGCTTGAGGTATGTCAATATTGTGTGTTTTTATTTCAGAAATTAATTAATTCAGGAATAACTGTGTCATAATTATCAGTACTTCTCTTACATTTTTGTACAGTAGTGTGTATTGAAGTCCTTGAAGTTATGTGCAGACACTCTCACTTAACCAGAATATTTGACTAACCAGAATAGTATGGTGCATGTAAGGAGTCCTGGCTGTGCATTTAACTCATGTTCTTATTACATAGCAAAGATAGGCCATAAGCATATTCCTTTCAGAGACAAGATCCTGACGAATTTCCATGCAGCTTTTTTCACCTTGGTTTAAAACTCACGATGAAACAACTGAAAAGTATTTGTTTTTCTAAATCCATGACAACAGGAACTTAGTCCAAAACTCAGCTGTGAAAGTTGGTAACAAGGGCACTGCACTAACCTGAAAGAATGCAGGCATGGTCTGCAGTTTGGGCACATATTTGTCGGTGGCATACTTTTTTTGGTAGAGAAGAACAGAAAATTCTGGCTTCCTCAGAGAAGAGAATGCCTCCTTTCAAAGTAGTCAAAATACCACCCCTAGAACCTTGACCTTATAAGGGAAGGCAGCTTCTGAGTCAAGGGCTTCTGCTGCTCAGTTCTCACTGGCAGGCCTGGAATGAGCCTCTGCTAAAAATGGTCTAGGCAGTTATTGACTTAGACCCTTCTCTCTCCCTTTCTACTAACTTATATGTGTGTTTCGAAAGAATGCCCTCACTCCCCCTTCTGAGAGCCTTCTTGGAAAGTAGAAGTAGGTGGAGAATTTCCCAGAAGTAGAATTTTCTGTCAGAACTCTGTGAGTTTAGTATTTGGAGTAGCAGATTGCCTGGTGTGATTTCCAAGCCCCACACTATAAATGGGAAATACATCTAAAAAGAAAACCTTCCTGAGGGAAAGGTTCTTTGGAAAATATAAGGTGCGGAGCACATGGAGAGCTTTGTTCTGGGTTGTGACAGAACTTTTCAATTTTTCCCTTTCCTTCCTAAGTAACATTCAGGACAAGAAATTTTATAAATAAGACATTTATTGGTAAACAAAAGATATTGATCATTATTTAAATGATGAGAGTAGAATACACTGGATTTTTTCCTTATGCTCTTACTCTTGATTCTTCTACTGCTTAGCTTGTGCTATTTATATTATTTCTTAAAATTAATTTTGGTATTAATAGTTCACATACAAACTTCTTTGAAAAAAATTAGTATTTCCACTGTTATGACTTTGTTATCAGATGTACCTAAACTTATGTTCAGAAGACCTAATCGTTACTTAGCCTTTGATGTCTCTGTTTGAAAAGGTCTACAAGTCTGAGAAAAACCTTGAGCGCCCTGCATGGCACAAAGGAGAGATTTGGAACTTCGGTCTTGGATGATCTGTTTTTAATAGATTTTTAATAATATCTTATTTTTATTTGCGTGTGTGTATGTAGGCATGTGTGTGCGTGTGTGTATGTAGGCATGTGTGTGTGTGTGTGTGTGTGTGTGTGTGTGTGTGTGTGTGTGTGTGTGTGTGTGTCTACCTCTGAGGCTAGAAGAGTAGCTTTAGATTTCTTAGACTTGAAATTACAGGAGGCTGTGAGCCACCCAACACAAGTGCTGGGAACCAAAATTTGATTCTTAATGAGAGCAGCGATCACTTTTGACTTCAGAACGTCTCTCCAGCTCAGAACTTTTATTTTTTTAATTAAAACACTTTGGCATTCATAGTATCCTTATTTTCTTTCTCAGATCTCTCGATTAGTTTTTCACGGGAGGAAGCACTATCTTGAGCACCTCAGTCAGATCTTTTTATTTTATTTTTTTAGACAGGATCTTGGTATGCTGTTGAGGCCGACTTCAAATGCCTGGTCTCAAGGATTCTCCTGCCTCAGTCTCCAGACTAGCTGGGCCTCCCAATGTACACCAGCATATCCAGCTTAGGCCTTCTTATAGACTTAATAGTACACTCTCTTTTCCTTATATGCTTACTATGGTCTTTAACAGCAGATCTGTCTATGGTGTGATTTCATTAATATCCACCTTCCCACCTGGGCCATATCAAGGACTCTGATAGATGGTTTGTTCTGCATTAGACCCCAGTGTCTATCACAGTTTTGGCATAGGAGGTCCCCAGTAAATAATGCTCACATGGATGTTGTTTTATTATAAGTGAATGTCTAAAATTCTCTGACAAACAGGTGCTCTTTGTAAAGAATGCTGATATCAGCTTTATATGCAGTTGTAGTGGTGTTGGAAGGAAATACAAATATACAAGTTTCTAGGATAGAATACTTTTTCATATCTAGACACTATTTAACCTGTGTCTAATGCTAAAATCCAGGATATGATGTTTAGGAAAAGACTCCTTTTTATGCTTCCTTGTCAAAGAACCTACTTACCCATTCTTTACTTAAGGGCAAAGTCTTTGCCCTGTTTGCATGACTTTGTCTTCCAGAAATTCTCCCCAAATCAATTTTCTCTCCCAGGAAATGTTCAGGAGTGTGACTGAGCCAACTTTCCTTCTTGTTGATTCTCTTTGAGAACAGAATATTTTCCCTACTTCCAGTTTCATTTACATCCAACCTCACTGCCCCTCAGGTGAGCCACATCAGTGAGAGCACAATTCATGCTAGTGTTAAGGAATGGGAAAGACAAGAATGTTATATTGGGAATGTCCAGAAATAACTCAACATAGTTCTAGAATGCCCAACTTGATATCTGTGCATCTAAAATACAGAAAAAGGATACATCCGAGTTCTTATCTAACATTAGGATTCTACCACTCATCAACAGCTTGTCTGCTTTTTCCTTAATCCATAAGAAATACACCAAAGAGACATCTTCCTGAATACTAGACTCTAGCCTTCCAGCCTTCTTCAGTAAATTGTGGATTTGAGCTGGAATGCATTTTCCTGAACCACTTTAGGAAGAGGAGAATTTCATTGGCTTTAATTTTTGGATGTTCAACATTTCAACTACTTTAATGGGTGTCTCAACTTCAAGTGGGTATGATAATAGATAATGTATTTATTTGCCATCTTCAAAGGCATAACTTGATTGAATACACACAGCTAAAGGTACATGCAATCACAGAATAGGCAACTCACAAGCCAGGGATATGGCATAGTAGGTAAAGTGCTTCTCATGGGAGCCTAGAAACTTGACTTTGATCTCTGGAATCCACTGTTGAAGAGGAGATTTGACTCCCATGTTATCCTCTAATCTCCACATATACATTGTACTATGGGTATACCAACACTCACATCTCACAGTATATAGCATTAAATATACAATAATACTAATAAATGTAGAATTAATTAAAGTAAATGTAAATGACCAAATTTTATGCAATATATATATATATATAGGGGGATTATGTTGTTCCACTGTAAATAATTGTCCCCGCCTATGAGTTTAATAAAAAGCGCTGATTGGCCAAAGGCAGAAAGGAAGTATGGGTGGGGCTACCAGACTAAGAAAACTCTAGGAACAGGCAGAACAGAACAGAATGCCAGAGAAAAGCCAGAAGAAACAGAGGACAACTATGCTTCTCTGAGAAAAGGTACCGAGCTGCATGGCTGAACAGGATAAGAGTCATGGGTTAGATTAAGGGTAAAGAGCTAGCAAGTTACATGCCTGGGCCTGAGGCCGATCAGCCTAAAACTATTGTAAGCATCTGTGTGTCTCTGTGGGTCTGTGGGTCTGTGGGCCTAAATCTTGAGGCTAGGCCCAAAAGTCTGGGCCAGAAACCTCCTATTACAAATATGTTTGCTGACATGTCAGTGGGAGGGAGACAACTGATAATGTCTCACTCCTTGTCTACATGACCCCCTTAAATTCATGTTAGAATCTAAGTGGTGTGTTAAATAAAATAAACTAAGAGTGAGTGGCAGTTTTATTTCTCAGAGACCACTTGATGAAGGTTAGATCCATATATTACTCATGTAACACCCCTTTAGATATTTGGATTTGTTATTTTCCCTTTATTGGTTTGCCAGAAATAAATGACAACTACTTGAACCAGTTGCTTTTTTATTTCCAAGATAACAGGAAATGACATCCGAAAATGTATATCTAGCATAAGAATGCATGTAGGGTGATTGAGGCAGTTTGAACTTAATGTGGGATGTTTTTCTATATAATGTAAATTACCATTGGATAATAAGGGAACTGTTTTGGCCTATGGCAAAGCAACTTATAGGCAAGTTAGAAATCCAAGCATAGATAAAGGGGAAGGAGGGCAGAGTCATACAGAGAGGCTGTGAGCTGCTGCCCAAGAGGGCAAGATGTAATGGAAGACAGGTAAGCTACTAGTCAAGTGGAAAGACATAGATTAAGAGACATAGTTAAGTTAATAAGAGCTAGCTAATAATGAGCCTACACCATAAACCAAACAATTTGTAATTAACATAAGTTTTGTGTAATTATTAGATAAGTGGTTGTGGGATCACAGGTTGGAAGATTCCTCTGGGTTGCAGTTCCGGATGGGTCAGAAACTTCAGGTTGCATGCACTGCTTGCCCCTGCTGTATATTCTTCTTGAGAAATCAGCCAAGAACCAATGGTCACAGAGTGGCACTCTGACTGAGAGCTGACAGACGCATCTAGTTTCTTGGCAGCTTTTGTATGAAAGGGGTAGAAAATCTTAATGCTGCTGGCTAGTGGGGCTGCTTGTTAACTTGCCATTGTATATGAGATGAAACAAAATCTCAAAACCCTGACACACAAAAAAACCAGTTTAAAATTAGTTGTATCTTTGCTTTGAACCTCAAGAATAGGGGAAATGGTTACTGTTTGAATATTAATGACATGTCACAAAGGAAGTTTAGGAAAGTGATTGATATCCTTTTGTAATTAGTCTGTTAATAATGTAATCTTTGAAATGATTAAATTAGCTCAATCATTTTATGATCAGTTCATACCTGCTGCCTTTATAATATTTGAATATTTTCTGTGTATTGATTTGAGCATCACCATGTTATCAAAATCATACAAGATGCTAGGGAACAAGCACTCTGTGAAGGTATCATCGTCATCAGACATCACATCTGCCTTCTGTCATTTTGAAAGTTGTTGTTCTAAGGGTTGCAATATATATGTTTAAACAGTCACCTCCCAGTTGGAGTACTGCTTCACTGACAGAAATGGCTAAAACCCTTTGACAGCCTAATGCACATGTTCCTTCATGTAGAAACTGTTAGCAAGCCCATACAGGGGCATAACTTTTCCTTCGGTATTCTCTATTACTTCTAGTATTGTATATACCCCTTCAAGGAGAGCATATTTATCCTTCAATGATTTTCTGATTTTGTTACCAAGGTCTGTGTAACTGAGACTCCTAAGATCAATTCCATATCACTCTAAGGTATTTTGGATGATAGTCTAAAGCTTGTAAGCCTGAAGGTGTGCATGTTTATATACAGGACCAAGTTTCTGAGGAGAAAAAGCATTTAATACAAAATCAAAGGTGAACAGATATGTAATTTTAAAAACAAAACTTATAAATCCTTAGCCTTCCTAAAAGTAGTCTTCGTTTCTATGTTTAATTTCTCTACTTCATTTTTCCATGGCATTCATGGCATATCAGTATGACTCCATTCTGTCACATGTGCGACCTAGAGAATCATGACTGGAGTTATAAACTGCCAGGTATGTACTAGGGACTGAGGTGGGGTTCTCTGCAAGAGCAGCCTTCACTCTTAAGTGATGAGACATGTCTCCAGCCCCTGTCTGAACCACTTTAAGAGGAGCAGGGACTATATGCAATGTTTTAACGGAGAAAGTGATTTGCAATCCCAGAAGTTTCCAGGGCAATAATTGTGAAACACTTCTGTGCAATTCACAATGAAGAAAACAATTTATTAGACATAGTCCCTTCCTTCCCATTGTTAAATTGCATTTTCCTCAGCAGTCAATCGGTTTATCAATGTCAGGCCCTGACACAGAGGCTCTGGTTGCAACACTGTCCTCGTCCTTTCACACTACAGTGGAAAAATACCTCACAGACACAACCTACAAAAGTGGGAGTATTTGAGCTCACATTTTAAAAAATTAAAAACTCTGAATTATATAAATATACGTTGTCTTTGTGTGGCTGACTGTATACATTTGCAGCACGCAGGTGCCCACGTAAACCAGAACAAAGTGTCAGATCCCCTGGAGCTGGAGTTACAGGTGGTTGTAAGCCACCCAGTATGGGTCCTAAAAATCACATTTAGGTCCTCTGCAAAAGAACTACGCATTCTTAACTACTGAGTCATCACTCCAAATCCTTGGCTCATGGTTGTAAAGAGTACAGTCTATCATGACCTGGAAGGCTTGGTGGAATTCACAGCAACAGGAACATGTAGTAGAGACATTTCCCATACAGCAGATCTGAAGCAAAAACTCAAGATCAGACCAGAGGCAGGCAAAAACTTCAAAGACCTCCTTGTAATCTGTCACCAGGCCTCACTCCCTATAGGCTCTGATGCCATTTAAATCATACAAGACACTAGAGAGCTAGCACTCAAAATGCAGTTCTAGAGTCCTACCATAATGAATGCCAGTTACATAGCTGCATACAGCTTTAAGGCCCAGTCAGTAGCTCTCCAACTGGGAGCTTAGTATTCTAGCCTTTAATAGCTTCTGTCTTTTGTCCAGAAAATATACTCTTTACCTGTTCCTATCAATAACTGAAAACATTACTTAAACACAGGACACATGCCACATATTTGCTGACCCCAGAACATAAGAACATTTGTCAGGTTCCAAAACTGCTTCCTAATTAGGAGAAAAGAGATTTATTAATTTTTTTTTACCAAACAAAGCTTAGATTGACTTTGCCAAGGTCAATGGTCAGATGGAATTCACGGAAATATTTTTATTTCTTACTAACCATTAGCTTATTTTTCTAGGTATTCAAGAAGAATGGCCCTTAACAAATTTCATTCTGTGGAGGGACAGTTTTATCCAAAGTTTTAAACCCAATAGGTAGGGTTTTGGCTTTAATTTTCCTTTTAAAGCATAAAGCATGAGTTTAAAGTGCAAGCCCTCTAAACATCTCTTTTTGGAGAAATAAAAATGGTCTTCTGTTTGCATCAGTTTCATAGAGAGGGCTTGGGAGCTTAATTGAACTACCAGGTAGTTAATTAAGTCTTGAGAACTTACTCCTTCATCAAGTAGCCAAGCTACTTTTTATCATTTTTTAAAAAATCACTTATGAGTCATCCTAATATTTCAGCCCTAATTTTAAATTTTAATAACTTAAGACTCTGAACTAACTCTGAATAATCTCTGAACTCTGGAATGAGCAGACCTCAGGCCCTGACTGTAAACTGTAAATTCTATCAGGGTAAAAAATTAAAAACAAGTAAACAAATGGAAAAAAAAAAACAGTATCATTGTGTGTGTGTGTGTGTGTGTGTGTAAATGTGAATTCAACAGCACGTGTATGAAGAACAGAGGACAATCTGCACAAGTTCATTTCCTCCTCCTACCTTGTGAGACCCTGGAATTGAACTCAAGTCTCTGGCAAGCTCTTTATCAGCTGAGTCATCTCACAGACACATTGTTGTCTTCATTGCTGCAGCCTCATGATGTAAAATGACCAACTACCTGATGGGCTCTTGATAAATATTCCGAGAGAAAAAAATGGTCAAAAACTGTTGTAAAGTATTCTTCATGTAGGAAGGGACTAGATAATTCCCTGGCAGGTCACAATTTTGGAGCCTCGCTAGCTTTATAGTTGTTTTCTTCCCTTAGCTTTGAGGTGTGCTCAGTGTGGAATTAGCATATTGGACAAGCATTGCAGAACTAAATCACAGTGCCACACAACAGGAGTTAGGAGCTTAACTTTGAATATTGTCAGGATGCAGGCCTCAGCAAGATCCACTCCAATAGATTTCCCAATCAATTACCACTCAAATCCAAATTCCCCCTCAGGCCTAAGGCCAAGGTTAGATTGTCTCACCGCTGAGTCTTACATTTCCTTTTACATGAGTATCCTGCCCCAGACTGCCATCCTTAATTACTTATAGCAGTTATATAATGTATAAAAAATGTATTAGCGTGTTACATTGTCACACATGACAGTAAAGGAAAGAGGCAACATGCAGGGAGATTGTTGTTCCATTGTAAATAATTGTCCCCGCCTATGAGTTTAATAAAAAGCACTGATTGGCCAAAGGCAGACAGGAAGTCTGGGCGGGGCTACCAGACTAAGAAGACTGTAGGAACTGGAAGAACCAAGCAGAATGCCAGAGAGAAGCCAGAAGAAGCAGAGGACAACTATGCTGCTCAGAGAAAAAGTACTGAGCTGCATGGCTGAACAGGATAAGAGTCATGGGTTAGATTAAGGGTAAAGAGTTAGCAAGTTATATGCCTGGGCTTTAGGCCTATCAGCTTAAAATTAATGTAAGTGTCGGTGTGTCTCTGTGGGACTGCGGGTCTGTGGGCCTAAACCTTGAGGCTAGGCCCAAAAGTCCGGACCAGAAACCTCTTACTACAACATGTATTCACAAATATACAGATTGAGAGAAGGAAAGACAATATAATTCATCGTGAAGATCATGTAAAACGGAGGAAGGTTCATGACTTTTGACTTAATGGTGTTGAAGTGTCACAACAGAATATGCAGATCTAGACTTCATGCTCCAGCTTCCTAACTTTATATTTCAAGTGCATTAAGTACAATTTCCACTTATTTTTCTGCCCATTCTCTCGAATTCTTACTATGCCTAACCTAGACTTTTTCATTTATACATGGGCCCCAGGAAATTATAGCAATAAAGTAAATAACTAAATAAGCAATAAAATTTCAAAAGAAAAAGTCTGTCTAAAGTCTTCCAAACATAAATTTTGCTCATAAACTTTGGCTTTGTTTGTCTGTTAGGATCCAAAAATTAGCTTGGTAGGACCATGACAACAGAAACTATAGCTTTATAAGCTATGTAGCCTAGGCTGGCTTCAAATTTACTATGTAACTCAGTCTGGCCTTCTACATGCCAGGATAACTGCCATATGCCATCACACCTGACCTCACAAAGTCCGTTTTATAATTCTGTTAATGCTGCTTCTGATTTATTGATTCCTGTTCACACAAAGCAAAACACAGAATGATTGTGTAGGAATACTTCAACACCATCAAGTCAAAAGATGATATTTATTTCTGTTCTGAAATATCATTCTTTCAGATACTTGGTTTTCTGATGAGGAACACATCACATGCTCTCTAAGATCAAGTAGCTACTAATAAATAGAAGACAATGGTGCAATTCTAGCTGAATCTAGATTGATTTTAAATATTTGTTTAAAAAGACAGGAAGCTAAGTGTCATAGACTCCACTGCAACATTCTCCATTGCTCCTCAACCATCCCAAGAAAGGTCAGAATTGGGCAATGTGAGTCTGGAGAGGCTACCAGCCTTTAATTTTGATTTATCTGGGGAGTAAGATGCAGTAAGATCCTTTCAGATGAGACATTTGGGTGGCAGGGTAGGAACAGAACACAGAGAGGCCAGCTGCAAAGAATTCAGGATCAGGAAATGGCAGCACCAAAGAGGAAGTGGTCAGTTGACAATGTGAGCTGAGGAGGCTTCATACCTGTGTGGCAGCCTCAGCCCAAGCCCAAGCCAGCTATGTGTAAGTTACTTTTGTTCATCAGATTTCGGTTTCTCCATAAGAAGAGCAAAAAGAATTGTAGGCACAAAGATAAAGTTAAGATGAGATGATGTGTTTTGTATATGTCAATTGTTTGATACAATTAAGCTCTTGATAAATATTGACTTCACATTAATCACTGCACAGAGAGGAGTGCCTACTTGCAAGGGACTGGCAGATGTCTTATACTTTATCATTGGTTGGATATGGTGTTTGGTGTTTTAGCTGTACTTACAACATGAAAATTGGGTAATAAAGTCTATTTTAGGTGAGTCTATTTTAGGTCTATACTAGTATTCAAGGAAAATGCAAAATGAAGAAATATGATCCTAAGGTATAAGGCAGAGCCAAGTTAAGGTTGAATAAGGCCCTTTCCCAACCCACTTGGTTAATGATGTTACAAAGAGCTAGATGGGTAGATGATAAACTATAGAGATTGTTAAGAGGGTGGGAAAATAGAGAGGTAAAGACTGACCTGAGACACTTTCTGTAGAGTGATCATTGCCTAACATCTTCTCCACCCTTTTTCTCATCTAACCTGAGCATGGACTTTCGAAAGGTTTAAGATCAAAACCAAGCAAAACATAAAGCAAATGGTCTCATTCACAAATACAAGAGCTATGTCATGTATTGTACAAACCATAGAGTTTATTCAGATGTACCATAATGCCTGGCTTTCAGCATGGATTTGTTCTGTTATCTAAATTAGAGAAGTCTGAGAACTAAATATGACAATATATTCAAAGGGTCCAGAATATTTTGAGTTGTCAATTAACTAATATGTGTAAAGGTAGCACATTGCAGAATTCAGGGAAAAATTGACTTGGTTCCAATCCCAGCTAGGAAATTTACTCACTGTGTGATAAATGTGTGATCCTTCCTACTGGGTTCCTTTTGCCACTTTCTCTGTGTAGTGGGGCATTATGGAAACTTCTGTAACCATGAAATATAACCATATTTATAAAACCTTTAAAATTGTTCCTGGCTCATACTGAGTTAGTTATGATTATTAAGAGAACCAACACCAGTGTATGAAGTAGTTAAGCAGTGGATTTTGAGATGAGTGATCACATTGAACTTAAATGTCTTTTCATAAGTGGAAAAAGTTAGAACTAAATGGCAGAGGGTGTGGCTCAAAGCTGCAAGATACAAGTCCCCAGGACAGAAATAAAAAAGGCAGAGATTCCCAGAAGGGGCATTCATGGACATTTATGGTCACATTCTCCTGATTGGTCGAGGGACACAGCAGACATCCAGCCAATTTTTCTTCAGTGCACAGAAAACCTCAGTGTGCTTGAAAGGAACTAAGGTCTTTTTTTTTTTTTTTTTTTCTTGTTAGGAAAAATACACGTTTATGCGCTCAAGGCAAACTTGTCTCTGGAGCAGAGAAGGGTGGCTTCCACACACACTTCAATGAGATCTGAAGCTTTAGCAAATAGGAACTGGGTAACATAACATGCCTTTTAGAAGATTATTGAGTTCACTAACTTTCCCACATTTCTCCCCTAAAACAACTGAAAGACGCTCAAATAATTATACAACTAACAAAATGTTAAAGGCAGAAAAAAAGGACAGCTTTGCTTTTATGTATTTATGGATAATTTCTCCAAATTGGCTACATCCTTGTCACTTCTTGGGCCCTTTTGTGTCACGATATCACTTTTGCCTGGGCAACTATAGCCTTCTCAGATTTCAGAACCCTAAAAGAATATCGAATGCTCTTATCCACTGAGCCATCTCTCCAGCCAAAGAAAGCTGAATATTTAAGAAAACAGTAACTCAAAGGTGTGTTATAAATCCACAAGAAGCCAAGTATTTGACAAAACAACAAAACAATCAGGCTTTGTACTTCATTGTCAGACCACTGATACAACAGTTCACCTCTAAAACCTACATAGTCACTGAATTACTTTGGACAGAGACCTATTTCCCAGGGAAATGAGAAACTTAGGTGGATTGATATAATAGAATGCGTCCACATACAGCCAGTGTGAGTGTTATATGCCATAAATAAAATGTAGCACCTTAAACTATCTTTTTCTCAACATACAATGACAAACTACACAAATCCATTGGTTGCCTCCACAGGTAGAGGGCTACTGTCCCAGTGTCTTAGGTGTGGAAGCTGCTATTAGCTACATCCGTTGTTCCTCCAAGTCCCCAACTTACTATAATTAAAAAGTCGGGCTGCCTCATTGTTCTTGTTTCCTGGGTACAAATTCTCAAGGTGCAGGATGGTGCAGGGTTTGGGGAGGTCTCGTGTTGGGGGGGTTAGCGTCAGAGGACATCAGACTTACAGTTGTCGCCTACCACCTGGGTCCTGTGGCTTCAATTCAAATTGTCAGGCTTATGCTTTTACCTGTTGACCACCTTGTCATTCTGCTATCACCAATTTTTTTATGGAACAATTTTAGTCTTGCTTAGAAGTATTGTTCTTTGCACTGTGAATGCTAAACAAAACTTTGTCAAACTACAGTAAATTACAGAATCAAGGAGGATTTTTAAACACTGGACCTCTATTAGGGAGTAAATTGTCTTGGGAAATGGTGGGAGTCAGTCTTGGAAAAATTTAAGCTAAGAATGGTGCTCAGATTCTAGGAGTAAAAGGGAGGAAAATTAGGTTTGAAATGGTGGATGTTAATTTCATGATTCCAAGTTTGTCCACTCACAAACTCTCCCCAACTTTCTGCCTACAGAGGTTAGAAGTTGTTAAGGGTAAGTAGAAATCATACAAGTTTCACAAGCACTTCGGGAAGATGCACTTCTGCCAGTGGGGGATATTTCTACTACAATCTCTTCTCAAGAATCAAACTGAGAGCAATTCCTTTTCAATACATCGTTATTGGTACAGTGACAGAGGGGGCTGCCTTCATACACAGAAATTCTCTGTAAGAAGCAGTTAGGAACCTTCAAAGGCAACTAAGATCAAACTCCTTGAGACTTTGGTTTTACCTCCATCAGGTCCCTTGGCTCTGATGCGTCAGCTTTGTTGGTGCCAAACAGTTCCCACTACATATCTCTGTGGCTCCCAGCGGAGACTGAAATTGATTTTATCTTGAGATCTGTCGATAGGCAACAACAGATTCTCAGATTCTCCTAAGAATGAAAATTCTAATTCAATGAATGTTTTTGCTATGGTTTTGAATGTGTCCTCAAAGATAATGCAATGGGAAAAAATTGAACTAAAAATTTGAATGTTGATATTATTTGGAGTTGGGGTCTTTGGAAGTTTTTAGAATCAGATGTGATGGGTGGGGGAGTCTTGGGGACTGGGAGAGTGGCTTTATAAGAAGAGAGACCTAAGCCTGCAGACTCTTGCTCTCTCACAGCAGGCTGTCTCTCCTTTCTCAGACTAGTCTCAGTTAGGAAGCAGCCAAGAGTGGCACCAGATGACGCCCTTGACCACAGACTTCCAGCTTTTAGAACTGGACAAAATAAATTTCCTTTCTGTGTGAATGACTTAGATTGTTGTATGCTGTAATGGCTACATGAAGAGATTGGGGCAGCTATTTTCTGAAGCTTTAAAAAGAATAGCAACATAAAATAAAATAAAGATATAAGATCGTAGTAGACGAGCCAAGACTCTAAGCAATTGTATGCTCCCTGAGCTAGATAGGGAGATGATACAGGAGAAGATTTTGTACCAATGTTGGTAATCATAGGTAACTTATAAAGGGTGTTGGTGAATCACACAGTCCTGAGAAAGCCATTTGTTAAATGATAACAAAGCTGCAGAACACAAGGAAAATTCTCATGCAAGTCATTATTATTTAATGGGCTTCTGTTTACTGAGTGAGAAAATCGAGGCTGAGAGGAATTAAAATCATACCCAGCTGGTGAATTATATTGGAACACAAGCCCTGGCATCCACCCTTCACAAAACAAGTTGTCCAAGTTGAGTGTTTTTGAAGAAAGGACAAGTTTCTGTGAGCAGGCTCTAACAAACAAAACCTTCTAAATTCTTTTGCCTTTCTCCTAGAGTATCAGCCAGCAATCCATCACCTAAATAAATGACTAAAACTCCCTTCTGCAGAAAATTACCTCTACACCAATCTCTGCTTTAACTCAAGTATTCTTGACTCTAAATTGGGCCTTGGCTTTCTTGTCCACTCTCCCAACTTCTTCATGATATCTCTCTAGCTACACAGGCCTCACTGTGGTCCTTCCTGTCTTGCTATCCACGTGTCCTTCTAGTCAGCATCTGCTGACAGGGCAAGGCCTTTCAAGCAGAGGATACTGACCCCACTTCACTGGACATAGATGGACCTTCAGAGATAAACCCATCTTCACTCACCCACTTGAACCTCACTGACCCAACATCTTCTCTCACATCACCTCTCTGCTAGGGCCCAAGGCCAGTTTTGAGAGTTTAAATTTGTCACTTGAGGGTAGGTCACTGGATAAGCAGAGAGCAGGCACTACTCTGCCTGATTCCAACCTTTTCAGAGCTATAGAATTCTTACTGGTAATGACTTGGGAAACAATTTTAGTGGTATGCAAGCAAATATTTTACTTCGTATTTATTTTTGTAGATATTTTCTATTTCTGTCAAGGAATGTTAATTTTCCATTTTTGACTATCATGTAACATCTTGTTTTAAAAATAAAATGATTGAAGAAACAAAGTAAGCTGATTTTTAAACATATATTTTACTCAAACATGTACATATCTTATACTGTAGGCACTCATGTGGTGCCAAAACATTCATACACACAAAATAAATAAATCTATAAAAGAAAAAATGATTAATACACTATGATAATTATTTACTAAGTGGTGTTGAATTTTTAATTTTGTCATCAGTTGGCCAGATGTCTGTTTTAGCCATGTGTCCTGTTGATTATAGAAAAGTGACACACTTATCAATTGTACACTTGCTTTAAGTACTTACTCAGAAGTAGGATGAGTTATGCTGAGTAATTTACAGCCCATCACCCAATCTTTCCCAGTGTAGAGATGATGAGAGACCATCATGTTTAACACTGACTTAAAAGGAGCCTACTTGAGATTAAAGCCCATCAACACTAGGTCAGCACTTCTAAAGTCTTGTTCCCGTTGTGTCAGTTCTGAGCACCTGGTGATAAGTGCACTTATTGTGCCTGGAGTTTGTGTTTAGTGCAGTCCCCCTTCGCTGTCACTGGGGTGTTTGAAGCCAGGGTCTGCAGATTTCCCGCCTACCTGCTGCCAGGCTCCCTCTCAAGCTGAATCTCACTTTCCGGATGCTCTTCAACACACTGCTACCTGCATGTGATTAGTCAAGAGGGACATTGGTGTGCCAGTTTTCATGGTGTGAGAATTTGGAAGTTTAAATAATTTATTCCATATTTCAGTGGCCAGGCATTCAGCTCTCATTTGGCTCTGCGTCTCGTCTCTTTGGATACTGCCGTTCCTTCAGGCACGTGAACATGCTTGAACAGGAAGCAGTTCGGGAAAGGACACTAGAAACTTAATTTATCTTATCTGTGACTCTAAGTCAGTAGTTTGACTTGTAAACCTACCTGGGACTAGCGATGTGTATTTTGGAGCTGGCTGCTGAAGAGTGCTGAGTATTTTAAACATAGTCTCCACCCTGTGAGAAACAGTGTTTAGGGGGTGAACTTAAAGTTCTTCCCTTTCTTTTTCTATGAACCTAAATATATTTGTATTGGTTGCTAGAAAATTTGATCTGTATAAGCTCTGATGCCCTCTAGTGACAGTAGATTTACTTTGTGGAGGAAGTGTTCCCTGGACTTCATTCAGTCTCTAAGGAAGTGTAGTGACAATCTTCCTTATTTACATTTGAAAACAGAATAGCTGATGTTAAACAATTATTATTGATAACAAAGAATTTCTTACACTGACACTGACTTCAGGTACTTTAATGGTGCCTGAAGGACCCAAGAGTTGTAAGAATTTGGTTTACACAAAAGTTGAGAAGTGACTGGGTTTAGGCTGTGTAAGAGAGCCTAAGTTTCAACCCCAAGGCTAAGTCATTCAGAAGTTAGGAGGAGCCGCAGGCTCCAATCTCTCCATATGACTTCCTTTCAAGTATGAACACTCTGCTTTTAGGTCTGTCAAACTACAATCTGTGGTGGGATTCAGGTGTTACTGAGGGAGACCTATATGTGTAGCTTTGGGGTCTCAGGACCCTGGATGGGGCCTGGCCAAGCCCTTATTGAGGACCAAGTTGCAGCTGCTTCATGCCCTTCCTGTTTGCTCCGGAGTTCTCAGAGAGAGGATTGTTGGCACCCCCACTGTCAACTCTCCAAGAATTGCCTTAAGATTCAATGTATCAGTGAGTGTTTATCTAAGCCCCTTAATAAATATTAATCCTTTATATAATCAATTGCCAGTGCATACTTACTACAATATCTGGTGCCCAATGTGGTTTTTCACAACCAGCCTTAAACAGATGTATTCATTCCCGTTTCAAAGCCAGTGAGAGTGTGTGTCCTAGCTGCTTCTATCAAATGACTCCAAGATTTGCTCCAACTGAAAATAATTAGTTGCTTTCCTTGGCCAAGTAGAGTTCCTAACTCAAACATCTACCCTGGTTCTAGGGCTGGTGTCACCTCTACTGTGAAGGCTAGTATCATCTGTCATGGTGACTAGACTGTGGTACCCATACACTGAGACACTGTACTTTTTAAGAAATTCATATCTAAGTCCATAGACTTAGTAAAATTATAACCCTTCACAATATGAATAGCCCTTATCCAAGAGGCTCGAGGCTTTATTAAAAAAGACTGTCTGTGTTTGAGAAAGTGCGAATTTCACCAACAGGCTACCTTTGGATTTGAACTACAACTTTTTCACTGGTCTCTATTTGGCTGACATACATTAAAGAAGCTAGACATGCCAGATTCTGTAACTACATGAACCACTTCCTGAAGATCTATCTCTTATTATTTCTCTATCCACCCATCCACCCCTGCATCCATCCATCCACCCATCCACCCCTACATCCATCTACCCATCCATCCACCCATCCAACCCTACATCCATCCTCCCATCCACCCATCCATCCCTACATCCATCCACCCATTCACCCCTACATCCATCTACCCATCCATCCACCCATCCATCCACTCCTACATCTATCCACCCATCCATCCATCTACCCCTACATCCATCCACCCCTACATCCATCCACCCATCCATCCACCCCTACATCTATCCACCCATCCACCCATATACCCCTACATCCATCCACCCCTACACCCATCCACTCATCCATCCATCCACCCATCCATCCATCTACCCATCCATCCATCCATCCACCCACCCATCCACCCATCCACCCATCCACCCATCCATCCATCCACCCATCCATCCATCCATCCATTCATCCATCCACCCCAACATCCATCCACCCATCCACCCCAACATCCATCCACCCATACACTCCTACATCCATCCACCCATACACTCCTACATCCATGCACCCTCTATTCTATTGATTTTGTTTCTAATTCCCTGGAAAGCACTGACTAAAATAACCACTCATATCAGTCAGCCAAGGAGAGAGGAGATGGGTCATTTATCCAGAATCACCTTGGAGATCCTGTTACTACAAAGGAAGAGAAAAGATGGAGGATTAAAAAAAAAGTTATTTAGTCAAAGCAATTTGGCTGACATCAATGTTTTAAGACATTCTTCATCAAGGAATGAATGAAAATATTGCTGGCTGTAAAAGTTGATATGTTTTTACCTATTAAGTTTTTTTTTTAATGAAGCTAGATATCTATGTGAACAATATGCAAAATGTTTAGAAGCAGTTATCTTTACAGTAGAAATGTACTTTAACTTACATGGTATGGCTTAAGTAAGAAAATATGACTGTCCAAAACACTCCCACATCTGCCAGAGTACCTGAAACCGTATTACTGAATGTATTTGTTAGAGCTGTGGAGGAAGTTCAGTGGGTAAGATGCTTGCTGTGCAAGCATGAACCCCAGAGCTTAGTTCCCCTTAAACCATCAAAAAAGCCAGGGATGGCTGTTCTCCTGTAACTCCAGATCTGGCAAGAACAGTTATAAAAGAATCTCAGGAAATCCACAGATCTTGGCCCATATAAAACTAAGAGAAGATATATCCAGCCATGGATAAGCAGAGATTCATAGCTAAGCACCAGGTTGAGCTCCAGGTCCAGCTGAAGAGAGAGGAGAGAGAATATGAGTAAAGGGATCAGGACCATGAGGAGGAGACCCACAGAGGCAGCTGACCCGAGCTATTGGGAGCTCACTGACTGAGAAACAATCTCTGAGGAACCTTCAGGGAAAGAAACTAAATCCTATGAAGGTAGACAGCAGTCAAACATCATTGGCAGTTTGTGGAGCCTCTTGTAGTAGGATCAGACTATGCTCCTGTGCATGAACTGACATCTCGGAGCCCATTCCCTACAGAGGAACACCTGTCCCACCCAACCTTAATACTGGGATAAGGGATTTTAACCTACCTAAACTGGATATGCCAGACTGAGCTGACCCACCTTGAAACTTCTTGCCATCCTTGGGAAATGGATGGGGGAATGGGGTTGGGGGAGGCTGAGGGAGGACTGGGAGGACTGGGAGGAGGGAAGGCAGGGGGAGCAGAGGTAGATACAGAAAAAAATATTTTAAAATAAAACATAAAATCTCTCAGGCTTTCTGGGCCTCCAGCCTGGTTATGTGACACAGAACATCAGGTTCCAGGTTCAAAGAGACAACCTGTGTGAGGGGAATAAGGCAGAGTAACAAAGGACACTCTGTGACTTGCATGGGCACACATTCGCATATACACACAATTATTTATTACTTTTTTTCTTTTTTCACTTAAAGGCTTCAAAATGTCCTAATAGACCAGAAACAACCATTAGAAATACTGTTTTAGCTTGCTTTTTGTTGCTGTGATAAAACGTTGGTCAAAAGTAATTTAGGGAGGAAAATGGTTTACTTCAACTTGCATATTACAACTCCCAGAACCACCTGCCTAGGGGTGGCACTGCCCATAGTGGGCTGGGCCTCCCATTTCAATCAGCAATCAAGATAATGCTCCCACAGACATGCCCACAGGATATCTGATGGGATCAGTTTCTCCGTGGAGAGTCTCTCTTGCCAGGCTACTCTATTTGTGCCAAATTGTCAAAAAACTAACCAGTGCAAATATCCCAAGACACTTTCCAGATTATATTGATATTCAAGCTTTACTAATTCCATACATATTCCTCAAAAGGTTACAAACAAACAAACAAACAAACAGACTTGGGGGTACAGCAGATATGATCATTCTTTAGATAATAACAATACACATTAGCATATTAAAGGCTATACAAAGTCTTAGATTAAGAAACTCTAAACACTACTTTATTATTGTGTGTGTGCATGGAGTTTTATGCCATGGTTCACACATGTGGAGGTCAGAGAATGCCCTTTGAGAGTTAGTTCGTTAGGGTGTGGGTTCTGGGGAATGAATTGAAAGTGAAAGTTGCTAACTCATAGTTTATATTTAAGGGATACTGACTTTACCAAGTTCCATTTTCCCAAGTGTCCCTGCTCCTCCCAAAGGCATCTATCTCTACAGAAGGTGATGCAAGGTGGGGGTGGGAGGAGGGGGGGAGGGGTGAAGGGTAGGGGGTTATAAATACTGTAACATCTGCAAAATATTCAAAAGAAATTGCGGAGTGTTCTTCCCCCTTCCCTCAGCGTGCATGCATCTCTCTCTCTCTCTCTCTCTCTCTCTCTCTCTCTCTCTCTCTCTCTCTCTCTCTCTCTCTCTGGGTGTTCTTAATTAGAAGAATCCCCCAGGGAAAAGGTGAAAATACAAGGTGAGCACTCAGAGGCTTTTGCAGACATTCTGACCACAAGAGGTAGAGTCCAGGAACCATTTCCTGACCAGGACTTCTTAGTGCTGCCTTTGAGCAAATTTACCTTATAGAATAGTAGTTCTTAATCTGTGAGTCACGACCCCATGGGGTCACATAGCAGAAATCCTGCATAATAGGTATTTAAACTACAATTTGTAAGAATAAAAAAAATTACAGTTATGAAGTAACAATGAAATAGTTTTATGATGGGGGAGGGTCACCACAACATGAGGAACTATATTAAAGGATCAAGCAACTTTAGGAAGATTCAGAATTGCTGTTCTAGAACATTCACAGGACACTAAAATGCTACCTATTTATCCAACATAATAGTGACTTTGAGCTGTATTAATCAGCTAGAGCAGTAAAGAATGACAAGAACTGAGTTTTTCAAAGAAATTTGGTCAGGAAATAATCAAAGACAAAAAGGGGAAGTAATAGCAATGTTTAATACAGCTGTGTAAGGTGATTCTGATTACATCCCTCCATGCTCCCTCCTCTACCCTCTCAGGCCCTCCCCTCCCCCTCCCCTATCAGGCACTCCCTTCCTGTCAGTCATTACAAAAAAAACTGGTTTCTAAGGGATAAGTAACAAAGAAAACAAAGTATAAAATAAAACAAAAACTAACACATTGAGCAAATGAATCAAACAAAAGGAAAGGGAACCCAAGAGAAGGTAGAGAAAACAGAAACCACTCGTTTGCACACTCAGGAATCCCATACAAACACTGAAGTGGAGGCCATAATATACAAGCAAAGGGCAAAGGATGGAGTGCGCCCAGTAGGCCCTGTGCATGCTGTGCATCCTGCCTCAGTCTCTTGAGTCCATAGTGAGCTTTGCTCAGGTTGGCTTGGAGGGTCTTTGTGTCCTCATCTCCTCTGGTTCTAACACTCTTCCTGCCTCCTCCCCTGCTGCTGTGTTCCTTGAACCCTGAGGGGAGGGATCTGATGTCTCCCATTTAGAGCTGAGGGTTCCTGGGTTTTTCACTTTCTGCATAATGTCTGGCTGTAGGTCTCTGTATCTGTTTCCATCTGCTGCAGGAGGAAGGTTCTCTGACTATGGCTGAGCAAGGTAATGATCTATGATGAGCAAAGTATCACTGGGTGTCATTTTATTGCAATCTTCCTTCCTTCCTTCCTTCCTTCCTTCCTTCCTTCCTTCCTTCCTTCCTTCCTTCCTTCCTTCCTTCCTTCCTTCCTTCCTCCCTCCCTCCCTCCCTCCCTCCCTCCCTCCTTTCCTTCCTTCCTTCCTTCCTTCCTTCCTTCCTTTCTTCCTTCCTTTCTTTCTTTCATTTTTAGAACAGTTGTACGGTTTTACCCCAGGTCCCTAGGTTATCTAGCCTCTGACTCTTGGTCGCCCAAGCAGTGTCAGTATGTGTTCCATCTCATGGAGAGGGCCTAAAGTCAAATCAGATATTGCTTGGCTAGTCTCACAAACTTAATCCCATTATTGCACTAGTGTTTAGCAGGCAGAACACCTGTGTATATGCATATGTATATTTTTTAGGATGCTTCCTCTGTATCCAGTTTCCATATTCTCAAATGGCAGTTAATTTGAGCTATCTCTCCTCTCTGTTTCCTCCATCCTTCTTCTCTCCCCTCCCAACTTGATGCTCCCATCCCAAACTCCCTCCCCTCAGTCATAACCACCTAGCCCGTTTCTCTTTCCTTACAAGATCTGTCTGTCCAGGAGTCCCACACTCTATACCTAACCTCTGCAGGTTTATAACACCTAAATAACACCTGTGTGGCTTGTCACAGGTCATTTAGCTTTGTTATCCATTTGGGAAGTACAGTCAGGATGGGCTTTCCTCAGGATCCCACAGCCCAGTATCTCTACCTCCTATATGGCCACTCTGTACACTACTCATGGGCTCCGTGGAGGGGCCCTCCGTCATCAGAATCCCAGAATCTATGTAATTACCATTCTGTACTATTCAGGTGCTCCAGGGGCCTCAACAGTCCAGTCACTGACAAAATACTGAACGCTGGATGAAGGCAGGGTGACATGAATTATTCAAGGTCCAATTCAGGATTCTTTCCAGGGTGCAACATCAGAAAGAGGAAAGGTCTCTAACTTGGACTGGGGGTGTGTTTGTGAAAGAGCCCAGGATGGGGAACACCCATTTGTGCAATCAATTTCTACTCTGGCTTCCCTCTCCCCAACCCCCACCAGTGAGTCGATGAATCAGTGGATTTCCCCTTGAGCCTTGCAGAACTTCCTCCCAAACCCTGGGGCTTTACATAGTTTGTGTCTGATCCCTCAGAAAAGTGACATACAGGTGTTCAAAGCGATTTCTGGGGAGACCCGGAGGAAAGCGGTTTGAGAACCACATTGCTGACACACCAGGGGCGGGCCCAGGCAAAGTACACAGAGGCCATCTAGGGCAGGAGGTGGGGCCGGCAGACTGCTCTGTAGATGACTGGAGACTTAGGCTGACTTACCCTCGCGACACAGAAATGCTGTGGACCTGGGCTATCCTACATCTGGTAAGTTTTGGGACGCCTGGGATGTGAGACTCTCCTCATTGGGGGGCACTGCATAGGAATTTAGATGCGGCTGGTATTTGCATGGTGCCCACCTACTTTTATCCACTTGATCAGAAAGACCGGGGCGTTGCTTTCTTTTCTGGTTTAGTGTTCAGTAACTTGAGTGCATTTCTGGAAAGAGTGTGGGCAGGGAACGGCCAGACTTGGTGCTGGCTGAATCTTGGATGGTTTTGGAGAGGGACTCGGGCCGAGAGACATGCCAGGGCAAAGACTCACTTTGTGGCAGAGGAGGGGTTCCCTCTGAGACTGTGTAGCAGGAGTGGACTTGGCATTTCTGACTGTTCATTCACTGGGGAAGTGAATCTACTCTGAGCTGTGGTTACAACCCAGCTGTCAGAAGTTACCATTCCTTAAAGTAACTTTAAGAAAGTTATTTTGAACTAAACAGCCTATTTGCTTATGTTCTTATGACAAAAGGAAAAAACAAAACAAAACAAAAACAATTTTTTTTTCCTCTTCCTGGAATTCAGCTGTGAAACTGTGGGTGGCTGAACTGGTAGATATTTTTATATTGTTGTTCTGCCCAGTTTCTTGGCTTACTCTCTTTCTGCTGGCGCTCACATGGAAAGGTTGGCTCAGCGACTCTTGGGGGCTGCTGCAGGTACAGGAGACAGCTCTTGACCTCAACTGGAGAGTTCTCTGTTCAGAATTGCCAGCTTAAGAATGGGCAATCAAAGGGATTCCTCCTTGGGAGATTCATCCAGCTCTGAGTTGGGGCAAACTGTTCCCGAATACAATGATCTCAAATGAATTCTCAGGGCAGCAAAGAAAAGAACACAGTCTTTGCTTGCTTTTACAAGTATTAAGTCGAAATGATGGTCATTCTTAGTCCAAGGTCCAAGTGACAGCCCATCTATTCTTATCCTCAGGGGCCTTTTTCAGGGATCAAACCAGGTACTTTGACAGCAGGTGGGATGGTGATGATGACTAAGGAAAGGCCCTTCCAGACAGATTCCAGGGTCTGGGCAGGGATCTTCTGTACCCAAACCAAGTCCCTGCTTGGAAATGGTGGGTGAGTTCAGAGGTGGCAGAATTCCCTTTACAGGTCAATGTTGGTCAATGACTTGGTGAACTTCCTGTGCTCTAATCCTGCTATAATTTTTTTTTTAAAGCTATCGACCCTTTTTGTTGCAAGTTTTATGATAACTTTTTGTTATAGATTTTACAGTTTTTTAATCGACACCCAGTGAATTTACAAATCCTGAGATACAGGGAGTTTACACAACAGCCTCACAAGTCTTGAGATATATGTTTATACTTTAGCAAACCCTTCGGAGTTTTCAGAGAGGAGAGTATTTAGATAAGCCAAGAAGAGGAGTATGAGATAAAGAACAATGGTCTCTACTGAAAATAGTTTACTTTTTAGCCATTTTAGAGCATAGAGTGTTTTTTTCCTGTGTGGTTCTGTTTTGCTGTCCTCCCAGTCACAAAGACAAGTGTTCCTACCTGACCCAAGACGGAGATTTTGTAGGAAGCTTTAAAAAAATCATTTTTGGGGCCTGGAGAGGGTGGCCATAACCCAACTCCAGAGCTGGATTTTGTTTAATAAAGCAAAATAGCATGTGGTAATATTTAAATATTATCTGTACACAGAAGACATTCAAATCTCTGTAAAACTGAATTTAGTGGTTAGGGGAAGAGGTTAGAGCAAGCAGAGCAGAGAAGGCTCAGAGAGAGGTTTTTGAAAGTGGAGAGCAGAGAGATTTACAGATAAGAGATTTGGGGATCATTTGTTAGTGCAATAGCAGAAGTTGTTACAATGTGTGAGAATTTGAAAATCTGGTGTAGGACTTCTGGCCAATGAGCTGTACAAAGAGGAAGCCAAGTGCAGTAAGACAGTGAGGCTTCCTCTCTGAGCCTGTGAAAGATTACAGGAGAAGCAGCAGGGGTGGTGGGGTGTTCCTGAATAGGAAGAGCCCATGGTTAGAGATAGAAGCAAACTCCAGGACGGGAGAGAGAGATGGAGGGAGAGAGAGCGAGGAGACACTCTTCAGAAGCACAGTTATAAGCAGGTGGGAGAGGCCTAGGAAAACTCTACTAGAGGGAAGATTCCAGTATCTTAGAAGCCTAGGAGAGCATAGAAAAATGCCTGGTGTATCTGCAAATCTCAAATAGCAGGTTCCAGTGAGCTATCGAGAAGGAAAGAGACAGAGTAGGAAGCTCCAGAGGGAGATGAGGAGAGATAAATAGTTAGACATGGTCCAACCATGTGGTCAAAGACAGAGTTAGCTGAGAGCCATAGAAGCAGCAAGGGAGCGTCCAGGATTAGAGTGAGGAGATGGATTAGGGAGAAGAGCAAGCTTCGGGGGAAGGGGGGAAGGTGAGACCTTGTCTGGAGGGAAAGCAAGGATGGGAAAGTGTCCTGGTGACAAGAATTTCAATCCAGAGCATCCTCAAGTAGACTTAGATACTTGTCAGGGTGAAATGTTCAGAATCACAAAGAAGAGACATCCCTTTTCATGTGATGCATTTCTATATGGGAGAGAGAAGCTGCCTGACAAACCAGCACAGCTTTTATAATAGTTATAGTCTCTATAGAGCTGACAGAGATGAAGCAGCTAGCTCCAAGGAGAGAGCAGGTGGAGGGAAGACAAAGCTGAAGACGTGGATTGTAAAACTTGGAATCAGGGATGTTGTGCATCAAGATCCAGAAGAAGCAAATGTTCCATACCTTAGGAGAGTCAAGTCAGTAGTTTGGTTTGGTTCAGAGAGGCTAGGCATCTTGGAAAGGGGTCTCTGTGTACCACTTTTTGGGTGTTGGGCTGGGATGTGGTGATGACTTGACCAATCCACAGTATGATTAAGGGGAAGAGTTTTTAATTGTAGATATGAGGGAAAGAACAGAGGCATCTGGAACAGTCAAGAGCAGAGAGAAAGAAGTAGACTGGACATGGCCAGCAGTCGAGATATGGCAAGAGCTCTTTGGGAGAAAGGAGGTATAACAGAGGATAAGGAGCAGAGAAAATACAGTGAGAGAAGCAGGAGGAGAGATGGGGGCACATAGCGAGAATAGTGGGGGGATTCTTTTTTCCTCTCCTAGTTTCTGGAAATATTTTGTCCAACGTATAAGTCTGAAGTCCTCAAACCTTCACAGATTTTTAGAGGCAAAAGAAAAGCAGTTTATTTTGCTTTATTCCATGTGTTGCGAGTCCCATATTGTGTGTGTGTGTGTGTGTGTGTGTGTGTGTGTGTGTGTGTGTGTGTTATGAAGTGGTACAAGATCCTTAAAGGTTTTATCCCACACTGTATAGGGATCTGACCAATCTCTCGCCATACAGCCACTGTCCTCAGATTTCTTAGAGCAGTTGTTAAAAATGATAATTGAAGAAAATGAGATGTGATTTATAATAGCAAGTTTACAAGCAATCCTACAGAAGAATCATAAACTGTGGGCTTATGTTTTGTAGGGTTGGACAAAGATAAGTGCTTCATTTATAACTTAATTATTTTCCTTAAGACAACTCTAGAAATATGAAATGTTTTTGCTGTTTTTGGAAGGGCTTTAATTATCCCACAAGGGACTTGAAAGTTTTATGAATGCCATAACAAGACTAAATACAAATCAAAGCATTAACAAGGGTGGAAAATTTATGTTTCATGGGTTCTGGCAAGGCAAGTGCTTCCTCTACTAAGTCATTCTTTCAGACAAATCACAAGTTTTAAAATTATGGCAAGACAGAAAAACTAGAACTCAGTTGGAGGCCATCAGCAGCTAGTTATCAAACAGAAAGTCTTCTACCATTTGTTCCTGTCCACAGTAGGCAGAACTATTATTGCCTGTAGAGCAGATGGAGACTTTAATATAGGAAACGATTTTATTCTGAGCTGGAGATTACAGGAGGGTCAAAAGTGAAAAAAATTTTTAAAAAATCTAATGAATGAGAGTTTGATGCTATGTTTTTGAGAACGATTATTTAGTCTTAGGGCCGGAATGTCAACATATCAAGACAACTTTCTGATGGCTCAGACATGCTCAACGGGAAGGCTGATCACCACAATTCAATTGCCACTTGGAGAAATCACAGTTTTTCTAAGATAATTAGAAACTTGAACAAGGAAATCCCCCGGCAAAAGCCCCTTCTAACTTGTGTGCTTTGGGTGAATTATCTTGGTTCTGAAAGTCCCTTACCAAGCACATGTTTTACATTATGTACCAGGGACCACTTATTGAAAAGTAACAATAAGCATGTGGCTTAAAACTGCAATAAAATAATGAAATAAAAAGTAACTTGAAACCAGATTTAGGATAACGAACCCTTCTCTTCTTTTTGAGTAGATAAATATTTAAAAATTGCTCAAATCGAGTAAAATTAAGTGTAAATACTGGAAAATAAAGTCATTCTTTTTTTAAAAAAAATCAGCCTTATGGGAACATTTTAAAGTTTTACTTCCAGCTTCTGAGTCTTACGTGTACATAATTGTGTTTAATCAATGTAATGTATGGTCTGCTCCTTGACATTTTCTATGTATATTAACTTTCTTGTGTTTCTATGCAATTATCATCTTATGATTTTTATTTGATATTTTATAGAGAGTGCATTTATTAGAGGAGCTTGAATTACCATAATTTTATTATTTTTTTAATTTACAAATACTTGTCTCTTGGGTCTAAGAACAGTCTTAGTAGGTAGTGTTTGCCTAGCACCTGTCTGGCCTTGAGGTTGCTCCCATCACCCTAAAACAAACAAACAAACAAATAAAATCCATAAAAAGGAAAACAGTGGATAAAAGTGCTTGGCACCAAGTCTTGGAGGTGGAGTTGGGTCCCTGTGGCCCCATGTGGTACAAAGGAGAACAGACATTCTTGCTGTCTTGTTGTGTTGTTCCAGTGACTCTGGGTGCAATTTGCACAGAGACCTGTCAGGACCTGGTTAAGAGGGCATCCGTTTATAGTAAGTATTCTTTAAAAATTACCCAGAGACTCATCGGAGATAAAGCTTACCCTGATCAGCAGTTACAGGTTTGTGGTGATTTACGTGCCAGAACTTTCAGTTTAGAAAACTGTTCTTTACAGTATGACTTGAAATAACCTCTTTTGTGTCCTGTCTGTTTAAATGAGACAGACTTCTCCTCAAGATGGAGCAAAGCTGATAAGCTAGGTCAAGGGATGACATAGCAGGTCTCAGAGGACCAAAGAAATGAAAACAGCCCTGAACAGGAAGCTGAGAAGATAGGATCAATTAAACAAAGGTTGTATTTAGGATGGCTGATTCATTATTCTGGTAGGATCGCCACCAAATCCAGAAGACAAGACACCACATTTTTATGAAGGATCAAATGTTGCTCACTCACACACAAACTTTTCCCATCTTTGACATGTTGGGTGGTTCCTGCTATAAATTCACTACTGTTATCATCCAGGCTTCTAATCATATCAGAGAACACAGACCAGAGATCATTGCAGAACTTTAGAATTAATACAGTCTTGCTACCACCAAAGCTTTTCATCTGCTATTATGTAATGAACTCCTATTTCAGCACCAACATTACTAAAATTTTGATGTGCATTAATCAATGTTTTTTTTTTGTTGTTTTGTTTAGGTTTTTTGTTTTTCTCCCTCTTTGTGGGTGGTGTCTCTGAATATAAGGGCCAAGCTAGCATCAGATTTGTGATCCTTCTGCCTCAACTTCCCCAGGAGCTGGGATTATATGTCTGAGCTATGGCTGACTCAGATACATCCTTTTATTCCTCTTCCTCCTGATTTCCCAATTCCTCATCTTCTAGCCTCTAGTCAAGGGAGCATTTTCTTGTAGTAACTGTGCACTATGGTCTCGTTGAAGAAGACACCCTGTGGCTTTGGATACAAGTAAATCTCTTTCCATTCCACTGATTACCTACTGTAAAGCTGAGGCTCCACTGTGTCTTTACAAGCTGTATGGGGTCTGATGCTGGCATCAGTATCAGTCCTGAACAATCTGGCTGAGCCAGGCAGGCATCTGGTAACTCATTCTGAGATATAGAGGACTGACATTTTCACTACTTAACACCTCCGCCCCCTTCCACTTAAAAAAGTCATTTCCTGTTTGTTTTGAACTTGAGAACAGAAAAAAAAAAAAAAAGTTTTTTTTTTTTTTGTTTTGTTTTTAAATTTCTGTCTTTAAAAATCTACTTTGGCCCTCAAGATCAGCTGTCACATTTATCCTCAGGTACCAGCTTTACCAGGAGGCCCAAGTTCTTTAAGTGGGTGTCACTCTGCTTGGCATTGCCCCGTTACTTCTTGAATACTGTTACTTCCTAGGAAGGTGTGGAGAGAGGGTAACATGGGGCAGGCACTGGGCCTTTTGGGTGTACTCATTCCTGGACAGTCTTCTGTTCGATAACATGGGCACAATGCTGCAGGACAAGAAATTGTCCACTCTTCTCTGTTTCTCCTGATCTGGTAACAGGGGCAGGTGCTCACAATCTTTTCTTCTGATGAGCCCAAAGAGACAAACGTGAAGATTTAGGTGTCTGCATTCCAGATTGACACCTCTGACAGACACTGTATCACAGCCACAGCTGTTTACACAAATGCTGTCCCCACTTGGAGGAAGGACAGGCAAAGAGAGGTGGAGTGGCTAACATCATCTTCCCTGCTAGCCCTGTCCTGGCCTTAATGGTCCTTGCACATCCCCAAACTCCCTTAGGCTAGGTGCTTGAGACTGACTTCAGGTCTGAGAGACATTCTTCCAAAATCCTCCCTTCTTCTCACCATGTGTTTTGAAGGTTTCTCTTAAAATTAATATGCTGATGTTTGTTCAGAATTGTCTGAAAACAATTGTTAGCGTGCCTAAATGAAGCAAAAGTAATTAAGGAAATCCTTGTAAACACGCATCAGAGTCCAGCTCAGATTTGGAACTGAAGTGTTTAACTGGAGTTCTTTGTTAACGACTCCTATATTTGGGTTTCTGGGAAAGTCATTTCTTAGGCTGTGAACTCAGCTTCAACTACAGCTAAGTCAGTAATGAGTCTTCATGAGTATTTTATTGTAACTGAAGATTAGTATATGTTAATGAATGCTGTAAAGGGCCAGGCAAGTGTCATGGTGGAATATAAATAAGGGTAGGTGTTCTCACATCACATGGTCACAAGGGATTCAGAAAAGGACAGAGGGAAACAAAATTTCTCATTTGCAGGAAATATTCAAATCTGTAAGTAACAAAATATTCAAACAGATACTATTTTCAAAAGATTTATTTTATTTTTAATTGTGTGTATGTGAGTGGACATGTGGACATGAGTACAGAGGTGCCTGTGGAGGCCAGGAGAGAGCAACAGATCTCCTGGTACTGGAGTTAGACATGGTTGTGACTCAGATGCCAGAAACCAAACTCCGGTCCTCCGTGAGAGCGGTATATGTATTTCACTGCTGATCCATCTCTAGCCTGAAAAAGATCCATTTAAAAAAATTTGGCTTGAAGCTGAGCAGATGGCATGATGCCTTTCTAAGTTGACATTCCAGGCCTGGATGTATTCACAGCAGTAGAAATAGGATCCTGCTGTGGCTGTGAGTACCAAAGAATTTCCCCAGGTGAGGACCCCTAGAAAATTAGTCCCAAACATGAGTGTCCCTTATACACCATCAGGTCTGTAACTTCTCAGTGGCTTTCTTTTTCTGTTTTATTGAAATTTTTCTTTTTCATATGATATATTTTGATATTTTCCCCTTCCAGGACCTCCCAGTCTTCCAACACATCCAACTCTATAATCTCGCTCCCCACCCCAAACAAAAACAAAGCAAAACAAAATGAACCTCCCACAGAAACACAAAAATGAAAATCAAAAGAAGTAAGCAAGAAGCCAAGACAAAATAAATGCCAAAATTAAGCAAGAGATCACCAAAAACAGAAAGTAGAGTTTATTTTGTGCTAGCTAACTAGACCTGGGCATAAGACCTGCCCCGGAATGTGGTTGATAAATTCATAACACTCTATCTTAGGAAACTAATTTTCCCTTTGCCAGTAGTATAATGTAAATGGTTCTTAGTTAAGGGTGGGAGCCAGTGTCCACGTCTCCCTCTTGGTGGGCGCTTGGACCCATCTGTCTTGGACCTGTGCAGGCCTGTGCCTGCTACCAGAGTCTCTGTTGAGTTCACACCTGCATCACTCCTATTATGTCGGAAAACACTGTCTCCTTGGAGTCATCCATCTTCTCTGGCTCTTACAGTCTTTCTGCCTCCTTTTCCAATAGGTCCCTGAGCCCTGAAGGACAGGATTTGAGGAAGAGGTCCTACTTAGGACTAAGTGCTCCTAAGTTTCTTACTCTCTGAACACAGTTGTGGATCTCTGTGTTCATTCCCATCTCCTGCAAGAAGCTTCTCTGGTGAGGGTTGCGTAAGGCACTGAACAATGAGTATAGCAATATGTTGTGAAGAATCATTTAACTGCTACCTACCTTTAGCAGAATAATACTCTAAGATGAGGCCATTTTTTCTTTTTCTTAATGAACATTCCCCAATTCTTCTAATTCTCTATGCCTCCCTGTTTCCTTTACTTATTTTTATACTATGATTTCTCCCTGGTAGACCTATTACATTTCTTTTTTTATTAAGCATTTCTTCCCTGGAGATAATATTTTATGAAAGCTCACACCCAGATTTTTGCTCAGATATTCTACATGTATTCCGAGGTGAACATTTAAATTAGTGTGCTGTAAGTTAAGCTGCTAACCCTCCATATTCTAGGTGGACTCCATTCAGTCAGTTGAATCCCTTAATAAACCAACCCCAGCCTGCTCATCTCTTTAGTAAGAAAGATTTCTGCCCCAGATGGCCTTAGGACTTGAGAGGCAGATTTTCTTTTTGGTGACCTCTACCATCTGATCTGAGAGCTGGCACAGCCAATTTTTTTAAAATTAACTCCCCCCCCAATCTTCACACTCCCCCTCCACACACACTTCCCTAGTGATAAATTTCCATTTCCCTCATGACACGTGCCTTCACCTACATATACACAATGCCAGGAGAGAAAATTTATTTTTTTTACTGGTTTGTTCTCAGTAGTTTAACCAAACAGCATGACACACAGTAGGTACTCAACAGTGAATTTGCTTCTTTCAGTAGACTGTAATACCAAGGTTTCTCTTGCTTTAAAATGCCTTCCTCAGGAAGGTGGGAATTTAAATAGCCCATATTTTCCTCTTCCCTCTCCTGTAAATTGCTGTAGTTAACTTACCTTTTCTGTTCTTAATTCTTATGCTGTTTCCCCCTGCTTCTTAGAAAAAACAAAGTATTTAGGTTTGTGTGGGTTTCCTGCTCTATCATAATTGAAATGCTACAGTTTCTGCCTAAATAATTTCAGTTAGATCAGTTGCATTCTGCTGAGCAAATGCAAAAATGTTTAAATGCAAAGCGTGTGGAGTGCAGCTTGCCTGTGATAGACACGTCACACCACCTTTCTTTTTGGAACCTGCCATAATTTGTTGATGTTTTAGTCAGTAAGGAACATTTCTTGAAGAAATCAGGTCTGTGAAGTGCCTGTTATTACATCTGAAAGGAGGCTGCAGCTGGGATATGTCTGGAGACTTGTGCCTCTTTACACATTTTGATTATGAATTTTACATTTCTCAGATTCAAAATGTATTTTGGCTAATGATTTTTTGCTTTCAGTACTTGAAAATTACTCAGGTATGCTGGTCATGTTTGCTATGTTTGGTCTAAGACCCCAGGCCTTGTGGTGGGATTCAGGTGTCAGCCGATAAGATCCAAGGATGCTTATCAAGGGTCTCGGGGCCCTTGAAGGGGGCGTGGCCAACCCCATTGATAAGGGGCTGCTGGGACCTTAGAAGGCCTGTTTGTCTGGTTCCTGGCTGCTAGAGAGACCGGTTTAAAATCCATTGTCCATCGTTCCAGACTCCAATCCCTGTTCAGGCTCCACTATAAGCTGTTGCCTGTATCGTGAGTGTTGGTTTATATTTTAATAAATATTAATCTTGGACTGGTGCCTTGTAAGTAAAACTCCACCTACATCTGGCACCCAACATCCCCAGGCCTGTGCCCACGGGCATAAGGGGTCCGTTTGTGTTGCCTTGTAAGTAAAACTCGGCCTACAAGGCCTCCTTCATAAACAACAACAAAAGCAACCTTTTTATTTTGAGGTAGTCTCCTTAAGTGGCCAAGCTGGCATTGAATTCACTTAGTAGTCCAGTAGACCTTGAACTAGTGACAGCAATCCACAAATGTGTGGATTTCTGTCCTTCTGCTCTGGCTACTTAACCCTTTATGCTAGGAATCAAGGACCTGCACACATAGTTTATCTCAGATGTTGGCTAAAATTTTCATACCAAGTACAGGCTGTCTATCCACAGGGCAATTATACGTACATGCAGTTAGGCATAAAGCTTGAGTGCTTTAGTTTGTCACTTTGGGCCCCAGCCCTATAAATCCCTCCCCCCCCCCCCACCCTGTGTTCTACTGAAAAGCCAGAACTGACAGGAAATAAAAGCAAGTTTGACTTGACACTAAAGTTATTTTTTTTTTCTGCAATCAACATAGCTGATGATGGAAAGGAATTGCCGTGCCCCCCCCCCCCCCGCATTTGTTTAGATCTAATTTTATTCAGTTTTGTTTATTGTTACCTACAGGACTTATTGATTACTTCTCTCTCCTGAAATACTTTCCTAATTAGAGAATTCTCCCCCCCCCCCCTCTCTCTCTCACACACACACACAAGTATCCCCAGGAATTGCCCTGCTTCTATATTTCTAATGCCTGCATGTGGCTTTTTTATGTGGGTTCTGTAGGATCCAGCTCAAGACTTCAGGCTTGCCTCACAAGCACTTTACCAAGACATCATCTCCCAGCTCTAGTTTGAGAATTTTCATGTTTTGCTAATTCCTGAAATGTCAAACTGTATAATTCATCCCTCATTGGCCAATATAAGTTTGATACAGTCGTAGAGCAAGGAGCCATATGAATTTGAATGACTTTTGTGTAAAACCTCTCTTTTTTCAACAATTATTTGTTTGTTATATTTTTAAATAAGTTACTATTCCCTGGGCCCCCAGATATGTCACCATAGCTGATGGCTACCCAGTCTGAAAGAGAGCCTGACATTAACTGGACTAGCATACAACCTTTAGTTGCGGAGAAAGCAAGAGACAGAAATTGACATTCTGAAAAAAATTGATTCCAATAAATATAGTTTATGAAAACTTTCATGTTAGATGTGTCTTAGAGCCCAGAGCCCAGATTGGAGTTTGTTTTAAAAGCAACAGATTGTGGGTGGAGCTCGGTGATCAATAACTCAATTGATATTCATGAGGTCCTGGGTTTCCCCAGTACCATAAAAGGAAAAAAAAAAAAAGGCCATGAAAATATAAACTGTGAAACATGCAAGTGTATTATTTTTTTTAATAAAGCACATATTTTTTATAAAGCACAAATTCATATGCAAATATGCCTTTGAGAACTTACCTATTTTCCATTAATAAACAATTGTATTTATATTTATGTTATCAGAACTTGGATTAGCAAATGCCTGTGGGTTGCATTGGCAATACTTTGGAGATGATGCCAGCATATTTAGGCTCAATTCTTCTCGTCTTTGTGGTACTTCTCATTGTCCTTCCCATGTAATTGCTCAAGCACTCACATCTGAGTACAAGGGAAAGAAAGCTGTACCACAAGTTGAAAGCTTTTAGACATATCCTAGCTGTACCTTTCACTCACAAGAAACTCCAGAGAAGTCGAATGTTTTCTGATATTTTGATGTCACTTTTTCCTATAAGAAGTTTGGATGTCAGAGAGGCATCTTAAGACACATCTATCCCAGGAGAAAATGTGGGTCACTTCATTGCCTTCCTTCCTTCTTCCTCAGACAGGAATCCCACAGTACTCCGTGACCAGAAGGGTCATAGGCTTTACTGATGAAGGGGACACACTGAGAGGGACCTAGCGTCATCATAGAAGTGACTACAGATCATTAAATTCTCTTGGCTCAGAAAAACCCAAACAGTTAACCACACAGACAGCTTTTACCCCACCATGTACCAGGAAATCCTAGAAAATGATCTTGAGAAAACCAAATTCTGGAGTAGTAGCTCAAAGAATTTGACAATTGATAATGTTCTGTATATATCATACATAAAACGTGATATACATTTATATTTATAGGGTGTGAAGAGACACCATGACACGGCAGTTCTTATAAAAGAAAGCATTTAATTGAGGCTGACTTACAGGTTTAGAGGGTTAGTCCATATTCGTCATGGTGGAGAGCGTGGATGGCATCACTCAGACAGACATGGTGTTGGAGAAGTAACTGGTAGTTTTATAACCAGGAAATGCAGGCAGCAGGAAAAGAGAGCCACTGGGTGTAGCCAGAAGGTTCTCTCTCTGTGTTGTCTGTCTCTCAAGGTGCCACAGCCATTTATAAAATAATTATTCAGAGACTTAATATTAATTGCAAGCAGTTTGGTCTATGGTTCAGGCTGTTACTGACTATCCCTTCCTTACATCTTAAATTAACCCATTTCTATTTATCTATATATTGTCATGAGTCTTGTGGCTTTGCCTGTGTTCCATTACCCTGGCAGCTCTCAGAGTCTCCCTGACTTTGCCTTTCTTCTCCGTGCCTCTCTCTTGAATTTCCCAACTGGCTATTTCCTGCCTTGCCATAAGTAAAACAGCTTCTTTATTAACTAATGGTAGCAACATATATTCATAGCATACAGAAGAACATCCCACAGTAACTGGGCCTGTCTTTGGCTTCTGAAACCTCAAATCCCACATCCAGTGACACACTCTCTTCAAAGTTACTTCTAAGTTGCTTACATATGTATTTTTGCTTATTTTCCTAAAGAACTCCAATTCTATAGCTAGAAAGAAAAATTGGAAATAACTTCACTTGGAGTTATAGATTTATGTCTTAGGAGAAAATAATTTAAAATAGGTTTAAAACTTTATACTCCATCAAGAAAAGTGTGTGTGTGTGTGTGTGTGTGTATATATATATATATATATATATGTATATATGTATATATATATAAAATACTTAGTGTACAAATAAATAAACATGTAGTACATATTATATATATATGTATATATTCTGAACAGGATGAAGAGACCTATATGAATTTAGTGGGAAGTTTATTGTATCCTTGAACATCAGTGAAACATTGATCAGAGCTTGGGTTCTGTGGCTGGGTAGCAGGAAGGAAGCCTAGACATGTTGTGAGTAAGTATCAAGTCTGATAGAAACGACCACTTTTATTTTCATGATTAACATTGAAAGGCAGAAAATACTAGCCTAAGTAACAGGTAAGGAAATTAAGACACAGAGAAGTTAGTCACTATTGATGGCTGAAACTAGTTTCAAATTATGTTTGCTTTGAGGTTTTTCCTCTATTCTGTTACTAGAACTTCATTTTAATAGTAACAATAGTAAGACTGGTACTTTCAGGGAACATTTTTATTAAGTACCAGGCATTTTGCTGAAGGCTTTAAAGTCATGATTCCATTTAATTATACAAAAGATCTGTGAGGTAGGGGTTATTTTCAGTGTTGCGATGAAGAACCTGAGACTGAGAAACCGTGTGATATTTCCCTCCCTTTTCCCTCATTCCCAAGGAAGGAACAGTAAGTGGATCCAGAGTTTCCCTGTGTTTCTAGTGTGGGCTAATAAAACCTACAAGACCTGCAGGACCACAAGGTGCCCATTGCCTAGCAATCATCAGCATGATCTTATTTAGCCTGTACACAGATCCAGTTACTTCAGCTGGGTGACACATATTCCCCTCATTACTTGGTTCAGAAACTGCTAAGATCTTTAGTATGTTTTCTTTCATAGGTGCTTGCTGGATCACAGTTAGGCATTCATACCCAAAAAGCAAGTAGCATCTCCGAGGGGTTGGTGTTGCGGAGGATTGTTCGCGAAACTGAGAATAACTGCTCAGAAGGATTATACCATGCGGGCCAGTTCTGCTGTCAACCCTGCCAGCCTGGTAGGTCACATGACACATCCAGAGATAAGTGGGCAAATCCGGGTGAGGGACTGAGATGTACTATAGTTAAGAATGTGTTAGACAGTTACAACTATCAGCTGTCCAATAGCATAGAGCATTACCAAAAAAGAAAAAGACTATAAAATTATCCTCCAAACACAAGTTGTTTTTTTTTTTTTTCATCTTTATGAGGCTTGTCTGACGTGCTTATGAAGAAATATAATTTAAAAATGGCATACATGTCTAAAATGAGATTTATCTGCTTAGCTGTTTCTCAGGAGCTAAAGAAAACTCATTTGTGATGGTTAAAAGCCTATCATCTCAAAGCTGCCCAGGGTGTATGTGATTAATTCTGGGGCTCCCTCAGCAAGCAACTTCTACCCTCTGTGGTACGTCTCAGTCCCTCTCTTCAGCCCATGGTAAGAAGCTGTGTCCTGGCACGGAAGGCTGCAGGGTACACTTGCATTTTGCAGCTGAATAACCAGATGAGCTAGAAAACACTGACAGGCTTTCAAAAATCGGTATTTTGAAATGCAAGTTGCTTTCAAACTGGAACTCTTTCAAGCACCAGCAAATGGGAGGCTAAGAAAAATGTAATCCTGTAAACTTAGTTTCCATTTTTTGGGGTTGACCCCAGTTACAGATATGGATCTGTCTCGGGTACATTGCAAGGATAAGGCAGTGACCCAATGGCATTTAGGTTTGTTCGGAAGGTTTCATGTAATAGTCAGACTTTCAAAAGGCTTCTTAAGGTTTCATAATTATCCTCTCAGGCTTGGAGCACTAAACATATAAAGCAGGTCCAGGCCATGCACATACAAAGGCTCCTCCAAACATCTCCATGGGTGATGCGGGATGTCTTCCTGTATGCTGTGAGTAAAGGAACTGTTTTGGCCTATGGCAGGCATCTTAGAAGCAGGCAGGGAAATCTGAGCACAGATAGAGCAAGGAGGGCGGAGTCAGAAGAGACCTCATCCAGCTGCCAAGAATCAACATGTAAAAGGAACATGGCAAGACAGATGAATGGAAATGGGTTGAGTTAAGATGCAAGAGCTAGTTAGCAATGTGCCTAAGCCATATGCCAAGCAGCATGAAATTAGTATAAGGGTCTGAGTCATTTGGGGGCGGGGGGGGGGGGGGGGGCGCTAAGCAGTGGCGTGCTGGTCCAGACCATGGGAATAGTCTGGGCCAAAAACTTAATATTACACATTGGGTCCACTCCTGTCCAGATTTTACTAGGCCCAGCAAGAAAGTTTCCCATATGTTACAACCTACTTACACCTAAGTTCCTATACAGTTACTGTTTTCCTAACAGAAATTGGGAATCAGCTATTGCTTTTTATGTTTTTAAGTTGCTAAAGACAATCAATTTAGCATATGAATTGAGATCTGTACTCATAGGTTGAAATTAAAATTGAAATTTTATATGTTTAAAATTTAAAGTGCAAGCTAAAAACAAAGATGATGTGTTTTGCATGTTAAGCTATGAAAGATTTATGCTGTGTGTTTTTACTGTACTTTTATCTTGTCTTTGTTTTAAAAGAGAATCTCATGCCTGCTGCAAACTTTTAAGAAGCTTTTCAGAAAGCATTGTTCTACAATGTTTAGTCACAGAAATAGAATTACTTATTTTAATAAATCAAAGTAAAGATGAATGTTATTTCAAATTGTTTGTAATAACTATGACATTTTAATAGAAATAAGTCTGTGTTTGTCTACTCTTGCAAGAATTCTAGTTAGTATATAATGAAACCAGAGCCAGACATTTGGGAAAAGCTAGAATATCAGAGAGAGGAAACAGACCACAGTCAATTCTCACTCAGCCAACTTCTCAGGCTGAACAGGATAAGTGCCATTTTCATGGGTTCTCAGCCTGACTGGCTGCTCCTACAGAATTCATGACTCTCTGCCTACACCTGCCTTAAATATCTTCCCTGCTCAGTTGTTTTACTTGTGGGTTCAACTCTGCATCATAGTCCTATCGTTAGGATGAAAGGTGTGAGCTACTACTGCTTCGCTGTTAGGCCTTGAACTTATAGAAATAGAAAAATTTCTGTCTCCTGAGTGATGGGATTAAAGGTGTGGGTCACTACTCAGTCATTCCCTGTGACAGGATTAAAGGCATGAGTCACCATTCTCTGACTCTCATGGCTTGACTGTGGGTGATTCTGTTTTCTGATATTTCAGGCTGATTTTATTAAATATAAAAGATATCACCACAGTCCACAAAATGTACTGTGCTCCTGGGTATAAAGTAAATAGAAAAGGGAGGGAAGAAGGAACTGTGACTTTTTATTTGGTGGCATGTGTATAGTTCTGATAGTAATAACAGAGAAGTCTTCCTCATTTACTAATGTGGAATGTCTTTCTGTATATGTTGTGAATTATCACTGGATAGTAGTATAACTGTTTTGGCTGATGGCAGGCCAGCTTATAGTCAGATGAAAAACTCAAGCATAGATCCAGGGGAAGGAAAGTGGAGTTAGAGAAATGTGATCCAACCACCCAAGAAGTAAGATATAATGGAGTACAGGTAAGCCACAAACCACATGGCAAGACATAGAGGAATAGAAGGTTAAGTTGTAAGAGGTAGCAAGCAATAAGCCTGAGCCATAGGTCAGACAGTTTGTAATTAATATAAGACTTTGTGTGATGATTTGGGACTGCTGGTTTGGATCTCAGGTCTAGGCTAAACTAGAAATTTCATACTACAATTTCCATGGCAAAAACTTGGCTCTGTCAGAGATTTGATGGACATTTATAGAAATTTCCAATGTTCTTTTACTTAGACTGTATTATCTATGACCATGATTTGTGGACTTGAGAAAATAAAATGAGAATCAATACAGAGTGAGCAGTTCTACTGAGATTATTATCTCAGAGGCCAAGGACAGCTACCCCTACCATCTATCTAGTTTCTTCTCTTCAGGGAAGTACATTTGGTCATTCCTATTGACTCTTTTCCAATGTGTTTCTGTTGATAACTATCATGCTTTTTTGTTTTGTTTTGTTTTGTTTTGTTTTGTTTTGTTTTGTTAAATGGGACTACTTCTTTGCCTTTTGTCATTGGAAGACTCTTAATGTGAAGTTTTCCCTCAATGGCTGTTTGTCTTTCCCATTGCATTTGAATATAGTTCACCTAATACATTGTTTCCTGATTTTAAGATTTGTTATTATCATGTTTGCACACTTCCTGTGCTATTACATAGTTACTGTCCTGGCTCCAAAATTTAATACTCTTTTTTCCCTTGATAGGTGAACGAAAACATTTGGATTGTACAGCCAATGGTGGTAAACCAAGATGCCTTCCCTGCATGGAAGGGAAGGAATACATGGACAAAAAACATTATTCTGATAAATGCAGAAGATGTGCACTCTGTGACGGAGGGCATGGTATGTATCTAAGAAAGCAATTAAAAGAGGCCGATCCCAGTACTTCATGTTGAACCATACATGACACAGTTTGAGACTGGGACATACTCTGATTCTGTGGAACATATAAGAAGGAGCAGAATCTGGCTAGCAAGGCAATGTGGAGCCAGGTCCTAAGATAGTAATCACTTTTATATTTTCTCATCAATTCTCCCAAATGGAGTCAAAGGACTAAATAACCCTATGAGTAGAGGTGCACCAGCTGCAATCAAAGCCACCTATAGAAGCTATTTTTCCCACCTGTAGCCTGAAGTTTGTGGTCCAGCCTAACCCCTAGGTCCAGACCTGCAGTCCTGAAGCTGCTTAGTCCCAAATAATCACACAAAGGCTTATATTTATTATAGATGTTTGACTTCTGGCTCACGTTCATTATTAACTAGCTCTTACAACCTAACCCAATTTTATTAATCTGCGTATTGCCATGTGGCTTGTAGCTTACCTATACTTTTATATCTTTCTTCTTGGGAGGCTGGATCATATCACCCTGATTCTGCCATCCTTTTCCTTTATCTGTGCTGGGATTTCCTACTTGCCTCCAAGCTGCCTTTCCAAAGGCCAAAACACACTCTTTATTAACCAATGGGTATGTCCCACATCACCCACCTCTATTTAAACTTGTCTTGTGTTCTTGTTTATGGCTGTACAGAGAAACCCAAGATGTGGGGATAATGTCTCCCCATCTTTGGGGATCTGGTCTGCCAACTTCACTTTTGAGAAGACCTGAATTTCTGTAGCTATTCCAATCTATTCTCAATACCAAAATGAAAACAATGACATCATAGCCATACTTTGGTTTGATATCTGGGCATCAAGTTTTAGATCAATCTCTCTCTCTCTCTCTCTCTCTCTCTCTCTCTCTCTCTCTCTCTCTCTCTCTCTCTCTCTCTCCCTCCCTCCTCCACCTCCTCTTCCTCCTCTCCTTCTCCTCCTCCTCTCTCTGGCACAAAAGCTTTTACTTAGGTCTCAGCTCCCAATTAAACCAGTGGAGCCTGAACATGTGTCTACTTAAGCCTAGTTTAGGCTTATCATGTAGCCTTCCAGTAGACATGATGATAGTTTCCAGGCCATGTATTTAAGACACAAAGCTCTCAGTTAAAGGAGCAGAGAGGCCATCTAAACAGTGGTGGAGAGTGACTTTCTGGATTATTTAGACACTAACAACTCTACTTGATTGCGGGTCCATTTCAACCCGGTACTGCCATTTCTGTTAGTGAACATTGTTGTTAAAGGTGTGATAGTGTGCAGTTTATAATAAGCAGCAGATCTAAAACAAAATCCATGTAGAACCCTGGCAATTGTTTTCCTAGCTTATTTTTAACTATCTGCTATAATTAGTACTTTATAACCTGGCTTTCTAGGTTTAGAAGTAGAAGCAAACTGCACCAAGACCCAGAATACCAAGTGCAAGTGCAAACCTGACTTCTATTGCACTACTTCTGTCTGCGAACACTGCGATCCCTGCCACAAGTAAGTTTCAGTATTCGGTCTCGAAAACACTAGCTATAACTTGGGAGATCTCACCTTCTTAGAGAAGAGCCGCACTGAGTGGGAGTTAGGGACTGCATTCTGTTCTCATCATTCCCATTTTCTCAGTTACTGCCAACCTGCACAGGACATCATTGAGCACTTTCCAGACTCTGAGCATTACCAAAGCCATGGCATCCAATTGACACTGCTGGGTGCTTAGGTTGGTGATGTTGGTGGGAGACATGCGACTGTCTCCAAAGTTTTGGTTCTAGGGGCAAAGAAAGCCATAAAAACACCAGTGCCTATTTCATGTCAACACTTTATGGTAGACGGCAAGCATGAAATGGTGGTGCTTGGAGTAGTGCAAACTATGCAGGAAGACTTTGTCTCTGTATGGAAAGTAGGAGTCTTGAGGAGGAAAGAAGCGTGTCGTGTGTATGGGAAGCATGTTCAGGTGGGGAACAACAGCCCTGAAGAGGTATGAGAACCTCACTTATCTGCTGGAGGGTACAGAAGCCTGGAAAGGAATTGGATCACAAGAATTTTGATGTGATGCTAAAGGCTTGCTTTTGACTCCAATCTAGAAGTCTTGCTTGTACTGCTCAGCTGAATTCTGTTCGCTGGGCTAGTTTGAACAGATCACTTAACACATCTGCACCTCAGTTTTTTTACTCTTTGGAATGCAAAGAATATTTCAGTAGCCCCATCTCCCTGCCACAGTTTTCTAGAGATCACATTAGGTAGTATGTGTTGCAAACACAGTTTTTGCACCTCAGGGCACACCTTAGTGATAGAACACTTGCCCAGCAAGTACAAGGTCTGGGGTTCAATTCCCAGCACTGAAAGAAAAGTAACTTTTGGTTTGTAAGATGCTGGTTTTCTGTAGAACTCCTAGGACTGCTGTTTACTTGGCATTTCATAAGCCTGTATCTCACCCTTGGAACCTATGGGTGCTCATCTAATAAGTTTGAAAAGCAGAGACATGATGCATATTTATTAGAAAAATAACATTTGTGTTGTTACTGTTGCTCAGGTCTCTAGCTCCAAGCGTTTGACAATGATGAGGGCCAAGGTGAGGCTTGAGGGGAAGTAGCTAGCTTGGTCAAGTAATGACTCAATAATAGCTCTGCACACTTTATAATCATGATCCCATTTTGTCCTCACTGGCACTCTTTGGGATGTAGTATAATTATCTCCATGTTGTCAGTAAGATTGCAGGCTCCTGGAGGTTACCTGATCTCTCAGCACACCTGCTTAGGCTTCAGGCTGTCAACTCAAACTGTCTGTGTTTACTTATCTGAGGAAAATCCCACAAGTTCCTCTTGACTCTGCTGATCACTCTCTGCCTGGGCCCTGGGCAGCATCCTAGGCAGTGGCTTCCTTCAGGCCATTTTAATGGTTGATAAGACCTTTATTTGAAACTGCTCTTGGCAAGTTATTTTTAAATAGGCTTATTTTAAGCTCTCTTTTCTTAAGAATTCAATTTATTACCAATATTAAGCTTATTTTTGTCTATCTCTTTCTTTCATATGTCAGTATTTAATTACCTTTTAAAATCTCTATATCATTAAGAATTTATTTATATTTTTAAAATATGTGGCAGAGGCATGTGCATGGGACTGCAGTGCTGGAGAGGCCAGAAGATACTGTCAGATGTCCTGGAGCTGGAGTTAGAGGTGGCTGTGAGATACTTGGTGAGGGTTCTAGGAACTGAGCTCTGAACTCTGATCAGTGGTTAAGCACTCTTAACCTATTTCTCTAGTCTCTATATCTCAAAGCAGATTGAGCACTGTTTAGCCAAACACTCAATCACCGTTCTTAGTTTGTACCAACAAGTGCCAGAGATGAAAGGTAATAAAATGAACCCCAGTGTGTAATGTTGAGAGACAGGAACAGAATCTACACAGGACTTTTAAGTTTCTTCTGTCTTTTTCCCCTAGGTGTGAACATGGAATCCTTGAGAACTGCACACTAACCAGCAATACCAAATGCAAGCAAAAAAGTAATCATTTGTTTTTATGAGTCCATTCCTTCTCCATCCCCATCATCATGTCAGAATAAATTATATTGGTTTATTATTGTTTGAGAGAACAGGGTTTATCTTTGTTTTAAAAGCTGTTTAACTTCATATAAAATTTTCAATATTCCCAGCCGCAGGTTCCAGATTACATTTACTATGGTTGCTCTCTGGCCTTGTTTTGGTACTACTGCTTGGTAAGTTCTCTATTTATTTTTAAACTGTAGATCTAAATCACATGAAAAGATACCATTGTGCCCACTGAGAAACCACAGAAAGCCAGGGAATGTGTGACAATGGCACCTGGTGAATCTGACCTTCTCTGAGCCTGCTCTTCCTCAATAAACAATTTATTTTAATGTTTACTTTTTGATTACTCCATTTTGTGTCTTTAACTTAAAAACTATGACAACATATTTTATTGGAAAATTACTTCATAATGTCAGTAGTTACAGGAAAGCTAGGTGTCACAGTTATTCTGGACAACCACCTTGAAGCCAGTGATAATAAGATACACCAACTTTCAGTGACTCAGAATCTTCTAAATTTTCCTTCTTTGTTGGAACAAGTAACTGTCTCTTCAGTTCACCTTATTGGTGTCGGGATTTCCTGTTAGAATGGCATCTGAGTCTGACAATAGTCTCTTTGACCTTTCAGTGTTTATATATAAAAAGTATTGGAGACGACATCATGATGACCCTGAGTCTGGGATCTCAAAACCTGTGAGTATGCAAAGTCACATTGGCTTTCTTGAAGAAACAAAAGGAAAAAGAAAGAAACAAGGAGAGAAAGAAACATTAGCACTTTATTTAAAACAAATATGTGTTTGTCCATGCACAGGTGAGAGCAACATTCATAATGAATTAACAGAGCAGCAGCTCATTTATTAGTAAGTTTTTGTAGGGTGCTCATAAAAATATCTATCTCTATAGCCATTTGAGTCAAGATGGAGCCTGTTCTGACTTCCTGTCCACTTTTTTCTCAAAGAGAAGACTGTGTGCACTATCTTTTGGGCAGCACAATAAAGCATGGTAATGGAAAAACACTGTGGAACTTGGTGTTAAAAACTCTTTTACCAGAGTTTTCCAGGGGAAAGAACTCGTCTTTGAACCCCTATTGACCTGGAAGGACACTCAAAAGGACAAGCATATTTTTCTTTCAACCTGTGTTTCCATGTTGCTTCAGCCTTTATAGCAGCGACTTGTCAAGATTGCTGTCTGTTTACTGGCAGCTGCCAGAGAAAGAAGGACTGAATTCTCACAGTGCTTATGCCCACGTACATCATCTGGGTGTGAGGCGTGATTAAGGAGCACAGTTTTAGATTAAAGTTATGCATTAAAGCTAACTTATAAAAACCTGATCACATGGGGAGTCCCAGACATAGTTGTATTGGTTGTGATTAGTTTCTCAAAGGTGGTCTAAACTTAAACAGTAAGGAAACAGACTGAATAGATAGTTTTAAATAATCTCTAAGTGTAATTGTTTCAAGTAGTCTCAAAGCATATTGCTAACTTGGTGGAAAAAAGCTAGATTTCCAAAGGCAAGCTTACAAGAGGTATTTACAGAATAAAATAAATCCTTACAAGGCTTTATACAAATACTATAAGGCGCAGTAAAGGAGCTTGGAAACCTACCAGAATGAGCTGGAAAAGGGACATGTAAGCGTCACGTTTCACCTTGCTATTTTAATTTTCCCTATAGAGATGCTGTTAGCCAAAGGGTGGGACTCAGATTCCAAATCCCAGCTAAGACTTTGCTCATAAAATCCACTTAACAGCCACAGTATGGCTCTCTCTAGCTAGCTGTGGAGCTAACACTAGATAGTATTTAGCTCAAGAGGATGAAACGTATCAGAATCAAAATTGAGTGATTGAAAGGACTCATCTTAACCACAAAGTTTAATTTACTAATTATATATATCCAGCAGGCAATTGTCTAATATTTCTTTCTAAATTTAGAAAGAATTAAATGACATTTAAGTAAATATTTCTCTCTCTGTCTCGGTTTTATTCTTCCCAGGAAAGCATGCCAATGAATTTCCCAGGTATGTCCTTGTTGTTTTGTGTCTCCCCTCCTCACAGAAATGGCTTTCTTTGTCGGAATAAGATGAGATCGGAATACCCTCTAAGCTTTTAAAGTGAAATAATGTTTGATTTTCAGTGACACTTTAGGCTCTCCTGTTATTTGAACAGTCAATTCTATCAAAAATTTAGATGTATAATAGTCTTCACTAAAAATAAACCAGGTGGTGATAAGGCAGTATGTTATGAGAGATTTAAGAAACTTTTTCTTCATAACCAGCTGTGTTACAAAATTCCTTATAAACTGATGTTCAAGTCAAATGGAACCTTAGCCGCAGTTAGCATGTTTTCACCTCTGTAATGACATACCCAATTCGATGGCATTCGGTCCTGTCCTTTGACTTGTGACTTAGAGATAGGAAGAACTACTCTTTTAGGTGTGTGGGTCTTGTCATCAGGTCTCTAGGGGTCATTAGACATGATCTTTTTTTTTAAGCTTCTGATTTCCTGAATGAGATAAGAAGACATAAAGATGTTATGGATCATGCATAAAAACATCTCTTAGAAAGACAGGGTCAGAAACTGTTTTCTGTTTTGCAGACATTAACCTGAGTAAATACATCTCGAATATCGCTGACCAAATGGAGCTACATCAAGTTAAAAAGTTTGTTCGGAAGAATGGGATCTCAGAAACAAAGATTGATGAGGTCAGGAATGACAATATCCAAAACACAGCTGAGCAGAAAATAAAGCTGCTTCAGTGCTGGTATCAATCTCATGGGAAGAAGGACGCATATTACACTTTAATTACAGGCCTCAAAAAAATCAACTGCTGTGCTCTTGCAGAAAGAATACAGGCCATGGTCCAGGCAGACATTGAAAGTTCAACTCCAGACCTCAGAAATGAAAATGCATAACGAGTGCAAACTATCTCAGTTCCAGAGAGATATAGATAGATAGATAGATAGATAGATAGATAGATAGATAGATAGATAGATAGAGACTGAGAGAGAGACAGAGACAGAAAGAGACAGAGACTTTTAAACCAGTCCTGAGGTTGATTGAAGATATTTATATTTTTTTTATGACTTTTGTATATAGAGAGGATGGTTGGAAGGTATAGATATAGAGAAATAAGATTAAAGATGAAGTTATGATAACATTGGTTTTAAAATATTTTATTGTTTTTTTTACTCAATTAGGTGGTTTTTTGATATGAGAAAAAATTTCTTATTAATGTGTTTGGGTTTAGAGAGGAAGAAAGGCACTTATTTTAATTTTAAATTTAGTTTTATTTATAGTCAAACTAGGACTACATTTTTTTGAAGAGGTATAGATGTAAGATGTAAAGTAGTAAGAACTGAGAAATTATTTAGTATTTATATTTGTATCAGTTGTTTTCATAGTCCTTTGTTTATATTTTTATCATTGATCTCCCTTCCATTGTAGGTGTCTAACCGTTTAATATCTAGTCAGTGTCTTAAAGACGGTTGTATCTGTTTTTTTGTAAAGACAAAATTGAGACCCTGCCCTGGTCTTGTATGTCTTTCTATATGCTGTGCATATCAGTCTTTAAATAAAAGACTGTTCCGGCCATGGCAGGCACCATAAAAGAAGTAGGTGGGGAATCAGAATAGTTAAAAAAAGAAGGGCGGAGTCAGATCAGATGGACCCAGCTGCTAAAGGAAGAACATGTAAGAAACACAGGTGAGCCACGGGCCACGTGGTAGACAGATTAATGAGAATGGGTTGAGATAAGATCTAAGAGCTAGCTAGCAATGTGTCTGAGCCATAGGCCAAACAGCATGAAGTTAATCTAAATCATTTTGGGGGCTCTAAGCAGCAGCAGGCTGCTAAGCGGTCTGAGACTACAAGTCTGTGGGACTAGACCTCTGGATAGCCAGGCCCAAAAACCGTATTGTAACAGTTGGTGTCTGAGTCAGGAGCATTGCCTTGATTTCAAGGACAAACTGTGCAATATAGCAAGCTCTGGACTAGCCTGGGTCTTAGAGTAAGACCTTGTCTCAAAAATAATAGAAGGGAAAAAAAATACAAAGCAAAGAACATTTTTAATAATGGAAATCTATAAATGTTGTTTGGCTTTTTATTGAGTATATTTTCTATCTCCTTGGATCTGTAGAGCCACTACATTTATAAAATTTGAAGATTTCATGATTCTGTTTTGAGTAATGTTGATATGTGTGTGGAGGATGGACAGGTACAAGAGTAACCTGCAGTGGTGATTCGTGTGCCCAGATGAAGCCTACACAGAAGCATGTAAACTTAATGTCATGCTCTAACCATGAGTATGCTTAGTGTGTGCTGGTCTTGTTTCATAGTCACAAGAGGCATGACTTTGGCTATAAAGTCACAAACACTGTAAAGGCTACTTTATCCCAACCCCAGCTACAAGATAATCCTAGAGATTTTTCCATATAGAGAGACTTGGCTAGCCATCCTCAGAACATACCCATGCAAAGCTTGCCCATGTATTTAAATGTAGAAATAAAGATTAAAGATAAAATTAAAGATTTTTTTTTTTTTTTTTTACGCAGACCATTGGTGTTTTGTGGTGTAATATTTCTGATTTAAATTTGTGTGGAAAATATAAAATAAACCAGAATGCTTGAATATATTTTATTTATATACCATTTTATTCTTCCAAAATAATATGTTTCTCAGGTGTCAGAAGTGTTTTGAATAGGAGTGTATTACTCCAGACACACTACCTCTCAGATTTCTCCTTGCTGTCCAGTTAGATACAGCCTTATGCACTCCTAAACCTGAAACATGCCCAAAGGAATCATGGTTCCCCTGGAACCAGGACTGCCTTGGAATTCTAACCCCTTTTGGAAGGAAGGCTACATTGCTTTTATAGGGGGGCAGTATTAGGGCATGTGATAGACTCATGCCCTACCCCAATGGTAGGGACAAAATGAAAGCCTCCTTCATTGCCATTTGTCAGTTCCTGGTAGGTTCTTCTCACCTACAAATGCCAGCTGATACCCAGCAAAGGTAAAATGGTCAGAAGGATCTAGCAATTGCTTTTGTTACTCTCTTTGGTTTCTGAGACAAACCATTTCCTATATCTATTGCTATGTTGTTATTTTTATGTTTAAACCCCTATGTATCAAATGTGAATCATAATCTGCAAACTGACATTCATAGAATGCACCGTGAACTGAAGCGTTATAAACGGAAATAGTACTTTGAGTTGCCTAAAGATCTTCCACTGATGCATGATTTCTTTCTCTGTACATATGAAATGTATGATAGAGGAAATGTAATTTTGTAATTAAAGTACCACTTTGGCATTTCTAGTTCTCTGTTGTTGCTCAGTTTTTATTTTCCTTCACTCCAGTGACCACTTAATTGTTATCTGTTTAATGAAGCATTAAAGGTTTTGCTTTGACATCTAATGAGGAATTTTCTTTTTTTAAAAGCCCTTTAATAGTTAAATGGGTCACTCCCTGGTTGTTATTCGCGATAGAACACAACCATTTGTCAAACAGGATTATACCATGGGCACTGAAATACTAGTAACAAAGTACAAAGGGGTGTTTGTGTGTGTGTGTGTGTGTGTGTGTGTGTGTGTGTGTGTGTGTCCATGTGTGTGTGTGTGTGTCCATGTGTGTCTGTGTGTGTGTGTTGCTGTTGTTGTAAGTGAGCTGAAAGGAAGAAATTCAAATACTCTGCCCCAGTTACCTGGTGACTATTGTTTCTTCTTTCTCTCTCTCCTGAGAAGCCCTTAAAATGTCTTTATCCTCATCCTTTTTTTTCTAGTTTTGAGAATATTGTCTGAACATAGATATTTCACGAAACAATAGCTTTTATGTTAAAATTAAATTTAGCTGAAGTTACTTAACAAAGTTATATAAGGTAAACATATAGTATTTAAGGGAAGTGTAAGTGTGGCTCATGCATTACCATACTGAACAACCAAAGGAGGCTTTGAGACGTGGGAGGTGTTCGCCTTACACCAGGAATTGAAAAAGAAATCTTCTTTTCCTGTCACTGACTTTTCTTTTATATCTCTATTTTTTACAGTAACAGGCTTATTTAAGCCACTATTTCTAAGAAATGACGTTTTAGCATGCAACCAATACTATCACTTAAACTAGGAAACAGCTTTGCACAGCAAGGAGGCATGGATTCAGTCCCCAGGAACAAAATTAGACAAAGCAGCCCTGTGGGGATTCAATAAAAGCTTCAGAAGTTTGGGAGATATCAGAGAGAATCTACCCACAGTCTATGTGGGGAGTTAATGAAAGCTCCAGAAGTTCTGAAGATCTAACCACAGTCAGTCTAGGAGAATCAGAGAGTGGTGATTCAAACCTTTAATCCCAGCACGGGGAGTATCCTGGGAGTGACCTACGCCCTTAATCCCAACTGAGTTGAGGTCATTTTAGATTACAGAAGGAATTCCAGGCTCCCAAGCAGGCAGTGGTGGGGCCACACTTTAATTTACCAAAAGAGTATTTAAGGCAGGGATAGAAAGCAGAGGAGAGGAAGCCAAGGGAAGCCAGGCTGAGGAATCTGGAAGACAGCTGGGTAAGATCTGACTGTGGTGTTTACTCTCTCTAATCTCTCCGATTTTCTCAGAGATCTATCACTGAGTCTCATTTACTCATTGCAACACAACCGTCCACTAAAAAATCTAAAAAAACAAAACCAAAACACTAATAAAGCACTATTAATAAGAGAGCTGATATTCACTCATAAAGCCTCAAAACTACGGCTTGTGTTTTATTTACACTTGTAAACACATTTCAATTTTTGATTACCCACATTTCATAGATCTAGTGTCCACATAAGGACAATGGCTACTGCAGAAGATAATTTTCATCTTTCTTTTTATTATAGAGGCTGAGAATAACTATAATCCTGCTAGTTGATGTCTTGATTTGGGGGGTATGTATGTCATATAGACAGCTTTCCTGTAGTGGGTTAAGGTCCAGCATCTCCCATCCATGCGTTAGTCTTAGGGAAATGTTTTTGCTTACATCCATCAATAGTTGCTCTTTTACCTAGAGCTGTTCTTTACCTGGCTCTTGGAGCCCTGCTGTCTAAGACTCACGGATCATCTGAGTAGATTACAACCTATTCTATGCAGCCTTCTGTCTTTGAGAACTCTATTCTCTCCAGTCCAATGGCAACACCCTCTCAAACTCCAATCTCTGCTCTATAGCTTAGTAGATTTTGTTGATATATTATGTATCAAATAAAGCTTGCCTGAAGATCAGGGTATAGGAACAGCTACAGAGTTAGCCAGAGGGGTCAAGCAGTGGTCACACACACACACACACACACACACACACACACACACACACACACACACACACACACACACCTATATGAGATTAATCTAGTCCAAAAGAGAAACAGAATCAGGCAGTGGTGGCACAGGCCTTAATTTCCAACACTGAGATCCCATGTCTTTCCTCCCAGTACTTGGGAAGCACATTTACTTTTAATCTCAGCTCTAGGAAGGTTTAAAAAGGAAGTGATTGGCTGGGCAGAGAAAGGAATATAAGGTGGGACAGGAGTTCGGCCTTGTGTTTCCCTTACATTTTGGCTGAGGCCTCAAAGGCATTCAGTCTGAGGATTCTTAGAGACAGGATCTACCCCTTTGGGCCTGAGGATTCAGCAGTGGTGAGAAGTTTCTTTAGTGGCTTCTACCTCTGCTTCTCCAGTCTTTATGCATTTACCACAATATCTGGCTCTGGGGTTTTATTATTTTATTTGTGCAACAGTAAATGACTGCTTTTCTTGAGAATTCTGACAACTGTGGTCTCAAAGCACCTTTAGGAAGAAAGATTGAGTCACGTTGGGATCTGCCCCAATTTCACTCTGAGAGATGACAGTCTGGGCTGCCACCCTATGTAGTTTTCTAGTTGGAAACAGCAAAAGGGCAAGCCCAGTACAGTTTTGTATCAGCAATGAAACCCCTACTCTTCAAGGTGGAATTAGTGCTGAGAACATCCTGTGCCTATGTTAATAGGTTTGAACTTGAGCCAAGAACTCTGAATCCCTTTGAAAAGGCTTTGTTTTTGAGGATGTGACTCTCCCCTTTGGCTTCACCCGGAGGCTCCAGGAATGACTGCTCCCACATCAATAATCATGGCTGTGTTCTGGACTTCAAGTGGCTTCTTGGTACAAAGTTTCCGTGGTTTATTGATCTACATTTTCCTTGTGGTAGACATCCTGAGCAGGAATATCATCCATATATCCCTTATGGGCTTCAGAAAAGCCATCGCTAAAAGGTAGCAAGAGACCCTGTATGCATTGTATACTTAAACATCCTTAGTAAGTCCACAGAGTCCTCCAGTGTTTGCCTTGGTCAGGCACCATTTAGTACTGAATTGCCAATATCTGTACAGGGATCTGGATAAGGTATACAATACAGCATTACTTATAATTGTTTCCTATGCTCTCCTATGAACATAGATTTATCTGGATAAGAATTTTATACTAGCAGCTGGGATGTAGCTTAGTAGTAGGCCTCTTTCTCAGCATTCCTAAGGCTCTTAGATCAATTGATAAATAATAAATAAGGAAGGGAAAAGAGAAAGCTACAATGCAAGGTCTTTATAGTTTCTTCTGAGTACTTACAACCTGTTCATAAGCACTGTTTCATGCTTATTGCTAATGGACGCCCACTGCTAGTCTAAATATTCGTTTCTAGCTAACCCCCTTTTTTCTCTGATAGACTTCGAAGCTTCCTCTACTACACTTCCTTGATGTTCTACAATTCCACTTAAAAGAGTTTCAATGTGGACTTAATTATCTCCTCCTTCTCTTCCTCCTTCCTCCTCCTCCTCTTCCTCCTTCCTCCTCCTTTTTCTTTTGCTTCTCCTTCTCTACACTTTATTCTCCTTATTTTTTTGAGGTCTTTCTCTGTGGCCTCGACTGGCCTGATATTTGTGGTAATCCTCTTGCCTCAGCCTCCTAATTGTTGGGTTTTAACTCATTTACTAAGCAGTACATCTTTTAAAAATATTTCTTTTATTTTTGAGATTATAATTACATAATTTCTCCTTCCCTCTCTCCACAGTCAGCCATTTATGCCCCTTCTCAAGCTCATGGCTTATTTTTCCATTAACTATTGTTACACGAATGTATGTTTACATGTATATGTTCCTATATACATAAACACAACCTACTTAGTCTGTATAAGGCTACTTGGATGTAGATTTTCAGGGATGACCATCTGGCATTTGATAACCAACTCCGTGCTCTTCTCTGAGGAAAGCTGTTCTGTAGTTTTCTGTAGTCCTTTGTGTTGAGTTGAAGCCTTGTAAGCCTCTAACCACAGCAGCATGCCTCCTGACTTCCTGTTCAGATTATCTTTAAGCAGTGGTGTTGGTGAGGTTTCACAGGTGTAACTTCTGGAGACACCATCTCACAGAAAACACTCCGGTCCACTTTGGTCTTTTATAAGAAAGATAGAATTATCTTCTTCCTTTCTTTCTCTTCTGAAAACTCTTCGGTTTTCTCTTAACATGCTCCTGATGGTTCACTGCATTCTTTCCTTCTGAAGCCCAGCACAGCCAGGTGAAGTCTCTTGAGCACCACTCTACTTTTTAAAAAAAATAAAGTTATATATACAGATTGGGTTTATGGAGATTTTTTTTATTTTTCTATAATAAACCATTTCTTTTTATTGTTTTGTTCATTGTTCTCAACATTTGTGATTATTTTTAAGTTCTCTCCTGTACAATTTTGTTTCTGCTTGCTTTTCATGGACATTTTAACAAGATGTGGGAGATTTTTACTGTTAGCCATTTTTCTTGTTGTAAACAAATACCCAGGAAGAAGTGTCCAGAGGGAGGAAGCTTGGTTTGAATGGATAGCTCAGTATGGCAAGGAGGGCACGGCTGGGAGACTGTGAGGATGCTGGCCACATTGTGACTGCAGTCAGGAGACTGAGACAGGGGAGTTTTGCTGCTCTCTAGCCTTCTCTCTTTCCATTTTATTCACTCAGGACTCTGACCTACGAGATGGGGTCATGGACTTTCAGAGTGGGTCTTTCTTCTTCAATTAAGCCTATCATTAAACACCTCACAGACCTACCCAGAGGTGTGTCTCTTAAGTGATTTTTAAATCCAGCTAAGGTTTATAGACAAGATTAATCATCGCAATATTATTTCATCATTGCTTCATTAAAGACTCTACAGCTCTCTGAAAGCTCTTTTGAAAGTGTTTTAAATTAAATTTTATTTGTTATAACTTCACGCAGCTAATTTTAAGTTCACTGCGTGCACATGTGTACTGTATTCACTTTTGTGTGCAGGTGCACATTTCTATGTGCATGAACAGGGAGACCAGAAAAGAATAAGAGCTGTCCCACTCTAGCACTCTCCACCTTATCTTGGTGGGACATGGACTCTCACTGAACCTGGACCTAGGCTGGCAGCCACCCATCTCTGCCCATTTCCCATCACTGAAATTATAGATATACATGTGCCCCACCTGGTGGCCTTTTATATGTGTTCTGGGGACTTGAGCTAAATTATCCATTGATGCATCTCTCTAGCCATTTTCATGTGGTGTTCTTGATGTATTTTTGAACTTGGATTGTAGATATCTTGAATAACATCTTTTCTATTTTTCTGTACCAACTTCATGGGTAGCAGTTTTATGATTTTGTTTACCAACTTCTCCAGACACCCCTGTTCTGAACCAGGATTTCTTACTATCTTGAGGCTTATACTTTTCAATAATTTTAGGGTTATGGTAGATTTATGTGCAAAGGGAAGCTTGGCTCACTTATTGGTCTCACTTCCTTGTACCATGGCAGTGTTCGGCAGGAGCTTGGTAACTAAGAGATCCCACTGAGGTTTTAACTTCTTAATACTTCTGGCTTGTCCTCATGCATCCAGTGATCTACCTGAGGACAGATCACAAGACAGAGAGATGTAGGAGGCCATGTTTCTCATTTGTTATGTTAAATTTTGGTTGGCATAGATGTTCAGCTAAACCACTTGTCAGTTCAGTGCTTGGATAAGTAACTTGGCCCTGGGCAGAAAGAAGACAATAAAGAAACTTTATATAGCTGTTTTGTTGCATTATATAAAAAACACTGACCCTGTGTAGTAGTTTTGTGGGTAGTAAATACCTCTAGATACCCTGCAGAGGAAGACCGCAATGATAGAAACACACCAAAGGATCTGAGATGTGGATGCTGTATTTATTTATAGGCTTTGGAGACAGAAGAGATTAGTTTAGTTTATTTTCCTTCATACTCAGCCAAGTTTGTATTTTAAAGTAGAAGTTGGGGTATGGGAAGGTCATTCAGAGAGTAAAGGATTTGGTGCTCACACACTACAACCTGAGTTTGA